>JASDDO010000014.1:298647683-299847683 GCA_030015575.1 Agapanthus africanus | reverse complement strand
GCAGCGCCACCACCGCCTTGGAGTTTTCTGAGCCGATAGTTATGACTTTATCCATGAAAGAAATCTTCGCTCCGACCAGGTGTGGACGAAGGAGCAACCCCCTAGCCTCCCGCGGAGACGGATTCACGATCGAGGCCCCGATCAGTCACATGACTCTTGGGAGTCTGCACCTCTCAAAAAACGAAGGGCTCTTATGGATACCAAATACCCCGTGCACATGCATTTCCATCCACGAGGTGAAGTAGTGCATCGGGAAATTGGCAGGCTGCACCCCAAGTTCATTAGCGTCTGCCGCCACGCTAAGTCCATTATATAGGTGAGCCAACCCGGCGATTCCTATTGACAGTTGCAGGCCAGCCACCATCCGATGCGCTGGGTAGAAAATGGACGGCCGCATGTAGCGCGGGTGCATGGGGAGCGCGAAGCTGCACAGCCACAATCCCAGGAACCCTAAAAAGAAGGTCTCCTCATCAATACCCGGGGCGGCGATTTCTGATAAGGGCATGATGGCAGCGTCGGGAAGATAGAAATCCTTTTGATCGTCTTCCGATATTGGTCGATGATCTAAGCCGAAGCCGAAAGGGTCATCGAACTTGGCGAACTTTTCACTCCGCTATGATAGAATCTCCGGTCGAAGGAAGCGGGCGATAAAATCTGCGAAACTGACTCCTCGGACTCCTGATTCCAGATAGAGACCTTCGTATATGTTCAGCACCTTCGCCAAGCCCAAAAACTGGTGCTGAATAGCATTCTCCGGCGTCAAATCAAATACCAGCGGCTTGGTGGTGAAGACGTACTCGTCAGGAGGAAGCAGTTTCTCGTAATGCTCCCCCCTCACCGGCAAGCCCGAAATCTCAAAGAACTCTTCCAAAGAGATGGAGACTTCCCTGTCCGTCATAAGAAAGGTGTGGGTGGGGATATTCCATTGTTCGATGAAAGCCTTGACCCACCACGTTGGAGGAGCGGGGTACTCAAACAGCGAGACATAGATTGCGGAGTACAGACCGATCTTCATCAGATGCGTCCTCTTCGCTGATAGGATATATCTGGCTCACTGCAGATATCCGGCCGGTTGTCGCAGGGTCAATCCAATATTGTAAGCCTGTCCCCAAGGGCGTGCCTCACCCTGACATATGTGCCGCCCCAAGATGTCCACGGCCGGCGGCGGCTGCACGGGAATGGCAGCGATCGAAGGCTGGAGAAGATCCTCCGAATTCCAGTTCTTGACCTCCACGACATACTTCACAGGGGGTTCATCCGCATAGGGGATCCACGAGATGGGCTCAGACGGCGTCGCAGAACCAAAGCTTCGGCGACCCTTGATGATTTCGTTATACCACCTACCCCACAGGTGAAGGTTCTTGTGCCCAGGGTCATGAGCCTTAATGAGAGAGAGCACCTCTCGGTCCACCGGTGCTTCGGGAAATCCTTCCTCCGAGCGAACAAACGGGAAAGACAAATCAGTAGACATGTTGCCTGCAAAAAGAAGGAGGACAAAAGTCAAACGTCAGTGCTATAATCTTAATTTCTGACACTTGGAATTTTAAAATTTGTACCATACTGCAATGCAGTAGATAAGGGACCAAAGGGGGACCCAAAAAATCTAGATGACAATTCATCAGTTAATAAGACAGCCCCTGTCACGACCCGAAAGTACGGAACGTGACCGGCACTTAGATTACGAAGCGTCTAGAGGCGCCACGTGACCTAAGTAAGCCGAAGCCCGGAAATCTAAACCATAAAAGAAGAAAAAGAAGAAAAGAAAAGAAAACAAGTATAAAAAAACATCAGCAAATTTTTCCAAAAATTTCGGCAGAGTCTCCTCTGTAAAAACTGGCCCCCAAACGGGTACAACAAGTATAATATACATAAACAATAAAAAGCATCCCCAACGGGTGCTAACTCAACGCCAACAGGCGGAGACAACCACAACAATCACAATAATATACAACGCCAAAGGGCGAGGCTCAAATCTCAAAAGAAAACAAAAACCACCAGATCAGAATAACACATGCGCGACTCTAAGGTCGAAATAAACAACTGGTCCAATAAACTTATCAAGTAATACAAATATGGTTGATGGAGCTTACTAGATACAAATGAATGAATAAAAGTACAATGGTGGTTCGGATACAAGTGAACCAACCTACCGTGCAAATCACCCTGAAGAAAAGATGTGCCAACAAGCTGCCACGGAAACCTGTACATCGAACCTGTAAAGAATTTGGCACAACGGGGGTGAGTTGCCAACTCGTGAGTAGAAAACATCTACGAAAAGAAATCGAATGCACGACGCTATCCTAGGTCATAATAATACACTACTATATCCCAAATATCTAGTAATAGCAAGGTAATACTACGTGTAAGTGCAACTACTCCGTGTCGTGTCAGTACCTTATATAATACTATATCATATGAATGAAATGCATGCACCATGAATGTAAAGTAACAAATCCTGAAATCCAGATATATATGTATAAGAAATCTTTAGCTGTTATCATAGTAGAATGTGTATAAGAATCTGAAATCTCAATAATGAAATCCATGGAAATCCGTGTCAAACATCGACACAACACATGTAATCTCAAGTCTCAATATCTCGGGCTCCGTCAGTCCGGATCGGCCCATATCATCAAATCTCACGACAACGGTCGGTATCCTCCGGATATCCGCCGCGCCAGACATCACCGGTAGGTAGCCTTCCCCTGCCAGGCTCATCGTCTACAACTCGATCTTCTTGCCCCGGGGTACCATACCGGGCCCACCATGTACCCGAGACGGTTCATCCACTCCTCGAATCGGGTCTCGAAATCCAATAGAAAACATGAAATCTCATGGTGGACGACACATACATCACGAGAAAACCGCATCTTATTTTAAAAAGAGAAGAGGAGAAAGAAAGAGAAGTTTTTATATATTTTTGCGGTTTTCCCCAAAAATCCAGAAATCTCATAGAAATCCAAATCTCAAAATCATGAGTAAGTATATGATAAGTGTCAGCATATGCCCATAATACTGCATGATAACATGAAAATATGAATGCATGAATGTCTAAGCAATAAATATCATGTCTGTACTAATGTCAGAGAATAATCACAATATTATAGCGGTCTAGTTGTTAACTGATTCTATCCATAAAAGTCAATATGATCTAAAGTGTATGTGACATAGCAATTACCGATGATGATGTGTGTGAGCCGGCAAATAAGTGTGCGTGGAATATGTGCATCATCGGTAATAGTGCTGGTGTCCTAACAGGTAAAGTTTATACTGATTACAGCAACATATAAAAGAACATGCACCATGATAATTACAGTAGGAATGTAAATACAGATGTGCATTATCCACTCCTCTGCGAGATACGAGTACAACTACCACTATGTGAGTCGAACCTAAACCAGTGTCCATCTAACATCCTAAGGAACTAAACCTAATAGACTCGTCAGTAAGAAACTAGAATCTACCTAAGGTCTGAATCAATATCTCTAATAGTCGGCGATCCCGCCTCAATAGCGTCACGTACGTAGTACGGCTTCCTCGAATCAAGAGTGCGGATCAATCATCAAATCTAAGCCTCGTACGGTAAAATCCATCGTACGGCATCCCAATATCGGGGTACGGTCAAATATCTCCTAGGCGTCTCCTCATTCGTATAATGTCATCATCAGCACATCTCATGATCAAGGTGTTAAACTGTGATCGCATACATCAATCTATAACTTATATATAGTTCGCATTCTAGTAAAATCGCCGAATCATCATAATAAAGAAGCATACAAAAACCCCTTCTTGAAAATCACCGTGCAATGCACGTGTCACGGTATAAGTAGCGGACGTTTAATTTAAAAAAATAGCTATATATATATCTTTTATTTAACATACACATCCCGCCTGGTTACTAAATCAAATAATAATAATTAGGAAAACATACTGCTCAAACTAAAATCAATCCCAATCACATCAATAAAATGTCATGTGCGTCCGGTGCGCACTGAAATCGAAGCCAAATGCAGAAACCATGAATACCCACAAAACAAAACTAAGTGCAACAGGTGTGCACCAAAAACATCTGTCAAGTGCAACGGGCGTGCACGACTCAAAATCAGGTGCATCTAATCTGCACAAAACCCCGATTTAGTGCATCTGGTGTGCACAAAATCGCATCAAGTGCGCCAAGTATGCGCAAGAATCCTAATCAGGTGCACATGGAGCACGAAAACATACATCGAATATCAGACTCGAATCACAGTACGAAAATGGATAAAAACTAGGTCGAAGCATATATCAAAATCATGTGTAACCTATATGCACGAAATCAAATTAAAATCACAAAAGGTATTAAAACCAAATCAAGAGCACTGGGTATGTACTAAACAACATCAATACAACCGGCATATGAAACACAACTAGAATGTAATGAAGGTACACACATGAAATACCAATCGTAAAACGAATTCCTCAAAATGCCAAAATCCAATAACAGAAAATATGAAATTCAAATCACTAAATCACAATCGTAAGCACGATCGTCAATGTCCGCCTCTTTCCTCTGATGTCGGTTGCTTCGAACTCGTCTCTTCGTAGCTGTGCTGATTGCGCTACCAACGGCAATACTCATATCTAGAGTCTCCCATGTAGTCGATCCCTTCACCTGATATCCGGACTACATTAAACTTTTCGATCGATCCATCAAAATCCCATAATTCCCCGAGAGCTCAACACTCAAGTACAGTTTAAAAATATCCGGTACATACTCCAGCATCGATGATCCAGCTGTAGAAGGGCAAACCCAAGCCTCACTAATGATACTGCGAAACTGCCGTAAGCCCTAAGGTTCAAGGGCGTTCTCGTGGTCATTATGTCGAATTAGGGTTTCATTCTTCTAGAGGGTCCATCGAAATACCTGCATGTTCTTCCGAATACTTTAAACTTAGGAAAATGGTTTTCTGATAATCGTTCGAACCCTTTAACTTTATCCGGACGGCATGTGAATACCCTTCGTCCGCACGCTAAGCAATGCTTCAATCCTCAAGAATAACCAATACTCTAATGGTTATCGCATTCGAGCCGCAGCTTCCTCTGCCCGTGCGCCCGTGGTAACAGAAACCACCATCCGACATTGGTGAAGATAGATCAAAAGAACGAATGGAATACGGTGCAAACAATGTAAATCCTAGGGCTCCTTAAGCAGAGTAGCGTATCGTAAGTATGCCGCGGACCATACCCACGGTACGTTACTCTACCTAACTCGCCTACTCCATCAACCAAGGGTCACCTAGACTTATACAAGGTTAAACCTAGCGCTTTGATACCAACTTTAATTGGAATTTTATATTACCCACAAACACATTTTAGAAAAATCTAGTTAGCTAATTTCCTTATTTAAAACAATTTTAAATGAAAATTTTACAATTTAACAACCATGAAATATTTTCCAATTCTAAAAGTGTTAAACTAACTATTATAACCCTAATTAATTATTAAAAACCCTAACTTGAATTTACAACCCTAACTTGCATTTAAAAAAAAAAAATAGAATTAATTCATTAAATCTAATTAAGCTTAAATGAACATCTAAAACAATAAATCAAAAGAAAGAAATTATACCTCCCAAACTATGAAATCCCAACAAGAAATGAGCCTCCAAAATACATGCTTTCCCACTCCAAAATCCATATAAAGAAGGGTAGAGAATAAAGGGTATGAAGAAATTAGGATTTTGTGGAATTTTAATTGAATTTTTGAAGTATTTTTGATGAATTTTGAACAAAATGAGGTGGAAAATGGGGGGGGGGCAGCCATGGGGGGTTTGTGGCCGGCCTTGGTGAGGTGAGGGAGAGAAAGAAGTGAGTGTGAAAGTGTGTAGAACTTTCAAGAGGAGAAAACATCACATAAAGTCTTTTCATGCTTTATTTAATTATTTATTTATTTATTTACTATAGCAACTCAAGAAAGCTCTAGAAATTAGGAAAAATTTGCAAATAATTTTTGCATGATACACACTAAATTCTAATATGCCATGGTTCATTTTTACAAATTAAAACCATTCAAATTTGTAATTTAGACTAATTTAGTGTAAAAATAAAGTTTATGTTAATATTTAAAATAATTAATTTAGGAAAAATATTTTATTAAACTAAAAATTTATAAGTGGCTAAATAAACACTATTTAATAGTAATTATATAATTAAATAGGTATTTTTGAATTTATAATGAAAAACAATTGCGGTTTGATTTTACGAAAAATACATGTTGCTTCAAGTGAGAAAATCCATTTTAAGTGAACTATTACTAGTTAATGCAAAATAATATATCAAATATATAATTATACATTAAATCATTAAATCAACACTTGATTTAACGATCCGGTCATATCGCATATGACCGACTAATATCCGATGTATCAACTTATCGAATCAATCCTCGATTCGATAACTAGGTTATATCGCATACAACCAATCGATACATTCATCGCGAGAATAGAATACGGTATCACATACACGCATTATTCTCGGTCCCATACATATCTTATATGCGCTCCTATTTCGTTTCGCTTGAGCCAGGAAACCTCTGTGTAGGACTCTAAAGACTCGTCAATACGCCGGCAGCAGGCGATGATCATATCAAACACCCACAAGCCGCAAGCGGTCTGCTAAACGTAACGGCTACCCGGGTATTGAGCGATCAGAAGATCGACGAGCAAGCCCTCTCACACTCCTGTGAATCCAACCAGTAACACTTACCGTACAGTCCGGTCTGTTCGTCTGATATGTCGCATATCTCGCCTAGGGGTGGTAAACGTCAGACCCCAATAGCTTGATAAGTCATGCTTACGTAAGGTCCATAACAATCGTGAAACTACTGATAACTCTTACCAGTATATCACTGCAACCCTGGCCAGGGATTTCCTGTTATGGCCAGTCGAGCATAGCACAACATCAACCCCCAATACCGGGAGAGACGAATCCCCTCCTATCGCTCATTACCTCAATGTGAATCGGGACTGTACCCAAAAACCACCTGTTTGCACGACTCAGTAGAGCCGCGGTAGGGTGGAAATCAAAGCACAGTGGGAGACACACAAGACTCTATGACGATCTCGGGTCAACAGACTAAGCTGTACCAGTGTCACCAGAGAACTGCCATCTGACGTGAGGTATAATACCATCTGGGAGTTCTCGGCGAGTCCGTTCAGTGTACCCAGTCTCTACTAAGCACCCGCATACCATCTCTGATGTCAAACACCAATGGATATGGGATCATCCATCGCCCATCACATGGGTTGAGAAGATATACGCTAGTCTACTCTGGAATATTAATGCCCCGTCTCGATATTCCCACGACTAGGAACATTGAAGGATGTACTCATGGACTACCCAGGCCCCACTAGTATGATCTACATCATAGTCCTGGAAGTCGAGTACACATCCTAAGGGCTTTATCAACATGTAACAGAGAGACAGAAAGTATACATGTTAAGATAAAGAGCAACCAGAGAGCGTACTATCATGTCGAGCAAGAAAGTCCTACCTATATATGTCCCAGCATCCATTACAATATACATCCAATGCACAGTAATGGCCTCTAGGGCATACATATAACTAACAATCTCCCACTTGCACTAGGGCCATCTGTAGAAGTAGTTGCAGTATCACATACTCAACCATCCCATATAAGTCTCTCTCTGGGAAAAATCCTTTGTGAGTGGATTCGCCGTATAGTCCTCTGAGTCTACTCTCCTAACCTCGATCACCCTGGAGATCATCTATCTCCATGATCAGGTGATGCTGCCTCAGAATATGTCTGGGTCACTGATGGGACCAGGGTTCCTGGGCCGAAGCCACACTTCCATTGTCATACAATGGTAGGAACCGAGTTCATCTCATGAACTAATATACACCCAGACAGCCTCTTTGGTAGTATCTTAAGTAGGATGTATCCAGCCTTAATCATTTAGTATGGCACGGTATCTAGCTTGGAACTCTTCCAACATACCGTCCCTTTACTGAGGGTAAAGACAATGCTTGTGATTGACATTCAGTCGTCTTTATCACCCTGGAACCCTTTCAGTGATTCTCCCCAGGATCGATTGATACCATCTTACTACATCTAGTGAGAATCCTAGCATCCAATTACATCTATCTCATAGATGAAAACTCAGGATTTAGGAGGTATCACTTTGATCCTATTGGAGAATCCTTGTGATAAGCGAAGATTGACCGAGCGTAGTATAGCAAACTCTTTTCCTATCAAGAGTATGTTGTCCACGTACAGTACGAGGATAACCACCTTACTCTCTACTACCTTTTTGTATATACAAGGTTCATCTACCATTTTGATGAAGTCAAACTTTTTGACTACCACATCAAAAACTGACGTTCCAACTCCGCGATACCTGCTTTATTCTGTAAAGCAACTTGCACACGTTTCTGCCGCTCCCACCGTCTACGAGGCCCTCTGGCTGTGTACTTATAGACGTTCTCTTCTAAATTAGTATTTAGAAAAGCAGTCATGACACCCAACCACCAGATATCGTAGTCATGGTATGTAGCAATGGCAAGTAGGATCTGGATGGACTTAAGCATAGTCCCTGGAAAAGGTTTCATCATTATCCACGCCTGGTCGATGACGAAAACCTTTAACAAGTCTAGCTTTGAAAGTCTCAACTTTTCCATCTACACCAAGTAAACTTCTCAAGATATACTTGCTCCTGATGGGGATTTAACCCTTCAGATATAGCAACCAAAGTCCATACTTTGTTGGTGTCGCTAAGCATCCAGCCATTCTTACAGAGTCCCTACTCTCGATGGCCTGTTCGAAACTAGTTGGGTCATCATCTCATGATCCATTCCTCGCTCCCACTGTCATCGAGAAACCGAAGTATCTCTCAGGCAGATGAGCAACCCTACCAGATCGGCGGAGAGGCTGAGGTTCGTCGGGGACTATTGAATCTTTTGGTTCTGTTAAATCATCAGCTGCAGTTTTGTATAGCTGGAACCTTTCTAGTTCTACTTAACAGACCTTGCCTCGAGCTTGTCCGGATTTTGCTTTTAGACATAGTCCGGACAATCCCAAATCTTAACCAACTTAAGACATGGGCTCTTCCCTTTCCATATCATATATGAAGTGGCAGGCAACCGATTTGATCTGAATCCAATTCAACAGGTATGCAACTTCTCAAGTGCACAACCCCAAAAAGAAATAGGCAACTCAGTAGTACTCATCATAGAGCACACCATATCTAATATGGTGCGATTGCTCCGCCCCGATACACCGTTGTGCTGTGGTGTATTCAGAGGAGTAACACCGAGAGAGAATCTCATTCTCCTTTAGAATAGTCTAAGAATTCCATGCACAAGTATTCTCCTCCCTGATCTTATCATAGGACATAATACTTATACCCGGTTTTTGGTTCTCTACTTCTAACTTATATTCTGTGAATATCTCAAAAGCTTCGGACTTATGTTTCAACAGGAACATATGGCTGAATCTTGAGAGATCATCAGAGAACATAATGAAGTATAAAGAACCGGTCCTGGCATATGTAGACAGGAGACCTTACATAAATCATCATGTATCAGTCTCAAGAGTTCGCTAACTCTTTCTCTATTTCCAATAAACAGAGCTATGGTCATTTTATCTTTGTGACATGACTGGCAAGTTTCACAAGATGTAAATTCAAACTGATTTAAATATGCATCTAAAATGTAACTTAAGCTAGTCGGGTGACATTGATATGACCTAGTCTACAATACCTCAAGAAGGAATCGTTCATATCTGAACTCTTCCTCTTGTGTGTGTTATGTATACTAGGAACTGTAGTTTGATTTAGAACGTCAATGCTTTTAGATAACGTGCCTGAACCGATCAACTTTTGATATAGGAAATGTTCAAAACATTATCCAACAATACAAAATTTTATCATTTCTTTAGTAATAAAGAGACTGATATGATTTTGCATATCAGGTTCGGTATCTAATAACATTCGTTCAGAATCAATGTATTTGGAATACAGGGTGACAGTGACCAATAGACTTGGCTGCAACACTTGCACCGTTTTCTGCCTCATGAAACTTATCACCCTTTCTCAGTTCTCTACCTTTCTGTAGCCCTATGTAACATGTTACATATCTGGGATCCTTATCCGGTATCAAATACCGAGGATGCAGAGGATACTGAGAAACAGTTCTGTATAATGAACATACCCGAAGGAGATGCATCATATGCACTTTCTTCGTTTGGGCGGCATAAGAATTCTGGTATTCCCCATTTCCTGCTCTGTCTTATAACAATTATAGGTTGGAGCGGGACCAACGTTCCCCAGCTCAGTATAACAAGCGGGTTCGGTCAATACATCCATGTTATTATCTTGATTAAGGCGTGATATGGTCGCTACCTGGAGAGAGAGAGAAGAAAACAATCTGCGTGCGCTCTTGCAAGATCAGATTGGTTATATATTTTATCTAATCAGGATGGCTCCCACTGTTTTTATCAAATCTTCCTTCAAACCCTAAAAGGAAAGACTAGCCGGGATTAATTACACTCTACAAGTTCGCCAATCATTCAGCCAGGCCAGTGTCGGTACTTTGAGGGAGGTTCCCCGTGCTTTCGCACGGACCTAATTACAGTAAACCTCGTTTTCCCAGAGGCGTAACCCCGTTGACACCTTTCTAGACACCTACTTGATCGGCTAATTGCAAAGTGCAAAACTCTCCCAGGAGTAACAATTACTCGCAGTGGGTATCGGGATCTAACTATCGTATAGAAGGTATGCAATCTCATTGCAAATTTCAACACTTGAAACTCCCGATAATGGTTTTCACCCCTAGCACCTATGACCTTGGCTAAGGTCAACAAATCATAAGCACTAGTCAAGTTCTACCCATCATTTCGTGATTAATTAGACCCACCCACATGACCCTTGGCTAAGGTCAACAAAGCCACATGACTGTCCTAACTAATCGCATCATATGCGGTGTAGGAAGACATCACTTAGCTACCGCACACTACGCCTCGGCTATGGTCGACAAACGTAGCACGAATAATAAGTACTCTACTTCCTAAAATGACGGAGGGTTGCGGATGGTTTTTAAGAAAACCTTTAATGCTTTGAACTTGATCTCGTTGCGGAATCAAATGGTTTTTAAATGGAGTGTTTTTGAGGCTTTTCTAGTTTTGCTAAAGGGGTCACTCCCGGTGAAGGGATCGTCGGCCCTTTCCTCGTCGAATGAGGTGCGGGATATATCATATATATCACTGTGCAAAGCAGAAATATAGAAGCAATCAAAAGACAAACCGAGGGTTGTAGCATCTGCCAGTTATTGCTAAAGGAGTCACTCCCGGTGAAGGGATCTCGGTCCTTTCCTCATCGAATAAGGTGCAGGATGTTCTTCAAGGAACACCGCGATGCAAAGCAAGAACTGTAGCTACCTGTTTTTATTTTGAAATTCGATTCCACAACATCAATTAGGTTTATTTTCTTTCATTAATCTCATTAATGAATGTCCCATCATTTAAGTCCACCTAAATATCACAGATAAATATAACGTACGCTTATGCCATCCGCATTCGCCTCGATGTCCCGTCTGCACCGTTAGGTTAGGTAACTAACGCCAGAGCGAGGCAGGGCTAGCGCGGGTGTAAAACATAAGCAACGTCTATAAAATATATCATATATACTATATATAATATCTATCTGAACATATCACATGATCACATCACAGATAACGCAGCAGAAAATATCATATGAAATATTGGATATACTAGGACATCCGTGTTTTTAATACGAGCCAGTATAAAACACGGATTCCACGGTCGTGATGAACAGCCAATCCCACACCCCTAGACCCCTACGAGAGCGGCAAGCAACCCTACCAATTCTAGGGTTAGGAGACCCGGACTCGACTCCTCGAGGTGGTCTCCCACTGGACCCCAGAACCCGGTTACTGTTGGAGATAGTGCCCTCAGAGTCAATTATTGGATCACAGGCACGTGATTGCAATGATTGAGGGAGGACCTATCCCGGTAGAACAGTCTTACTCGAGATGATAGTATGCTATCAGGTTTACCTTTATCATCGTGTACTGCTTTAGGTGACATGACACGTCGCTATTACACGTTGATAGAGCCCCTAGGATTCTTGCTTGACCACCAGCAGTATGAGGGCGATCATATAAGTGGGAGCTGGGGGTCTACAAGCATATCCTTAAAAGGTCCCTAGTCGTGGGAGTTTCGAGACCGGGCATCGATACTCCATTAGTAGACTAGTGTATACAGTCGAGACCCTGACGAGGGGCGGTGGCTGGTCTCACAAGCCACTGGTGTCAGTTGGATCACCTAAGATGTATACAGGTGCTCATTGGGTTATGAGTACACCGGACAGGACTCGCCGGGAACATGCTAGTTGGTCATATACCAGACGTCAGATAGCAGTTCCCTGGTGACATGTGTGCAGGTTAGTTCATCGACCTGGGGATCGTCATTTGTCTCGTGTGAGTTCCCACTGTACTTTGATTACTACCCTACAACGGCTCAAAGGAGTCGTGCAAACAGGTTTTAGTTGGGTACAGTCCCGAGCCACATGGAGGCAGTGAGCGTATCTTCAGAGGTTCGTCTCTCCCGGTATTGGGGGTGAGGTCGTGCTGTGTCTAGGAGAGCCATTACACAAAGTCCTTGGCCAAGGCAAGGAGATTTACTGGTAGGTATTCCAGTAGTATCTCAGGGTGTTCTGGGCTACACTCCGACACGACTTGTACCGCTTTTGGGGGTCTGACTTTTACCAACCCCCTAGGCCCGCCATGCGATACTCATAGACGAACGGACCGGACTGCACGGATATTGTCACTGACAGGCTCAGTAGGGTGTCAGGATGAGTTCGCTCATCGACGTCCCTTTTGGTCAATAGCTGGTGGCCCGTTATGTATTGGCTTATACCTCTGACGTGCTAGTAGTTAAATCCACAGCCATAGTATTGACGAGTCTTTAGAGTCCACCACACTTTCAGTTACTCAAGTTTCGGGCGAAACGCTGTAGAGGCCGTATGGAGATATGGCAGGGTCCGATCAGATACGTGCGGTATTGCACGGATCAGGATCGGACGGTTTGTACTAGTAGCCGTATAGGTATATGGCAGGGTTCGATCAGATACGTGCGGTATTGCACGGATCAGGATCGAACGGATATTACTAGCCGGCTTTGGTTTAAGCCGGTCCTAGTTTAGTACAGTGTAGATTTTGTCTCATTGCATTTGTATCCGGACGGAATACAGATGCGGGTGTGTATGCACAGTATTGGGGTTTTCCTGTAGTTTATTACGGGACCAGTTTTCTGGAGTTGCCAGTTTGCATTCCGTTCCGGCCGGTTTTCCTTTGTTCTTTCCCGGCCGGACTTTTCCGATGGAGGGGGTTATTTGCAATTGTGCAAATAACATTTGTGGAGGGGGTTTCTTGTAAATGTTTGATTATGATAGCTATCATTTTCTTTTCAACCATGCTTTTGCTTTATGAGATTTGATTGTGATAAAGTGAGGATATGGGTTTAATAGTGAAAGGCATGGTTGTATGTTTCTTTGTCCCTTGATGTGGTCACCTCTTCTCATCTCCTACACTCACCTCCCTTATTGCTTCATATTCTTTCCTCCTCCATTTTCTAAGTTCATAAGTTTTTTCATGGTTGAGTGAGAAGAAGAAAAGAGAAGGAGAGAGCTTCATCCTTGAGAGTGTTTTTCATTCTTGATCTCTTTTCATGCCAAGAAAAATGAAAGCACCATTTTTCATACCTTCATTCCTCCATCTTCAAAAGGCAACCAAAACCCCAATGAGACATAAACCCTACACATCCTACAGCGAGCCTTGGGCATGTCGAGTTGCCGGCTTCATGCGCGAGTTGCCTCGGTATAGAGGCGGGAGCCCGTAAAAGTACCCGGCTTCGTGGTGCCCTTTCCGACGAGGAGGAGACGGATGGAGATCCCGCGAGGAGATCGGAGTGGAGATGAAGACCGGAGGACTTGGATCGTCGGTATACATCTCTTCCCTTTCTTATTGTAGCGTAGACTTGTTAATGGTTACGATCCGGAGTTTAGTGCGTGGTGGTGCCGGTTTGCAAAGTCCGCAAAAATTTAAGTTTATCACCGTTTCCGCATTCCGGCGTCGGATTGACGGCCGGGGCGCCGCCGTGCACTTACAGTGGTATCAGAGCCTCGCCATTAACTTAGTCTAGCTTTGTGTAATGTGTTTGCATTTCCGATCGATCAAAAAGTTCCAAAACTGCATTTTAGTTCGCATCAGTTTCTGTTGAAAATTTTTGGTCTCGAAAAATTTTTCAGGTTGTAAAATATTGATGTACTGGAAAATCTAAGAGTTCTGTAAAAATTTGAGGAAGTAACTCCAAAGTTGGAGCGCGGAACCGCCGCGAAAAGCCCATTTGTGCGGCCCTTCCGCCGCGAACTATTCACATCACTTCACCAATTTTTTACAGAGGCCTTTTGGGCTTAAAATATGGGTTTTGGAATATTAAAGTTGGGCCAATTGTTTCTGTGAGTGCTACAGTTTTCTTTGGGGCCCACTTGTTAATTGTTTGATCAATCGGAAATTTTTTAAACACATTTTTCACAGTATTTACATTATATCTGCGACCGTGAATGTCACTCGATCGGTAAATCCGGTCTAACTGCTATAGCCCGGTTAGACGGATTTGCGAACGTGATTTTCACGTTGATGTTCTATGTATTTGCTGTGATGTTGCGGATCGGTCGTGGGGGATAGCCTGGATGCAATGCTAGTACTGTGCTGTTGTATTATGTACATTTGATATTGCGGGGCGAGCGTCCGACATGTGGACTGCCGTCACTGCCTGTTTGTATTATTCTTTTGGGGCACGACCTGGTTGCGGTCGATGTACCCGTTGTATGTATATTTTACTTTCTGTACTAGGGTTACCCCGCGGAGGGGTGCACGGATAGCCGGGTTCTAGAGGGCAACGGGCCCGCATCTCATGGCATTGAGACGGAGGGGGCTTCACTCTAGGATTGGCGGGCTATTCGCCGCACTCGTAGGGGGTACAGGTTGACCCAGGAGGGGTGCCCAAGTTGCCGGATTCCGTGAAGTGCTGGGTGGTCCATTCACGGCGCTGAAGGGGGCTGCCTCGCTTCAGGTTTTGGCGGGTGACTTGCCGCGCCCGTAGGGGTCTAGGATTTCATTGCACAGGCTATCCACACGACCAGGGGAACGTCGGGTTTCAGTAGTGGCTCTGTGAAACCCGGGGATCCCAGATATCTGTATTGTTCTGTGATGCTGTACATTTCTGTGATGTTGCATTTTATTCACGCCTTGAGCGAAATACTATATATTGGTATATATATTAGTAGATGTTGTATATGTTTTTCATCCGCGCTAGTCCAGTCCCCGCTCTGCCGTTAGTTAGCTAACCTAACGGGTAATGACGGGACCCAGTGGCGAATGCGGATGGCATATACGTACATCAGTATATTTTCGTTCTTTTTGTGTGATCAATTGATGGGACTGCATTGATTCGGATCAATGCAAGTTAAACAAACCTATTCTGATGTTGTTGGAACACTTTTCAAAAAGCTGTTATTGCAAGGACGTTCACTTTTGTTTTGCATCGTGGTATTCATTTGGAATATCCTGCTCCTCAGTCGACGAGGCAAGGGCCGAGATCCCTTCACCGGGAGTGACCCCTTGGACAGAAGTTTGCGTCAGGGCATTAACTTCACTATAGCCGATTACTTTTGCTTTGCATCGTGATATTCGGTTATGAATATCCAGCACCCCATCCTACGGGGAAAGAGCCGAGATCCCTTCACCGGGAGTGACCTCTTTAGTAAAGGTTTTCGTCACTATATTTTCTAAAAAGCTATCCGTTCCTTCAACGATATCAAGTTCATTACGTTAAAGGTTTTCGCCAGAAACCATTCGTAGCCCTCCGTCGTTTCATATGGGTAGTCAATAGTATTCAAGCTGTGTTTGTTGGCCAAAGTCAAGGCACAGTGTTTGGTAGCTGTTGGGTATTCATATGCAGCATAGATAGATGCGTTGGTTTGGAACAGTCGCACTGCCTTGTTGGCCAAAGTCAAGGGTATGTACGGGTGGATTCAAATTAACCTGGAGAATGACGGGCAGAACTTGACATGTGACTTATGATTTGTTGGCCAAAGTCAAGGTCATAAGAGCATGGGGTAAAAATCCACATCGGGAGTTTCAAAAGAACTGAAACTTGCCAGATATGCGCATACCTTCTGGAGTGTGATACCGTGAGCGGATTCCGTCACGTTGTCATGCGATGATAGTTGGATCCCGATTCCCACTGATGAGTTGGTTTACTCCTCGGGTGACCCCGACTAATTCTTCTTTCAGGTTTGGAGGAGAATTTGAGGTACAGTGGGAGGTTTCCTGATTAGATAAATTGGTAACCATTCTGATCTTGGTTAGAGTGCACGCTGAGTGTTTCTTTTCTCTCTCTCTTTGGCAGCGACCATTGACCCGACCCTAAGACTTTGACTCAGTGACCAAGTTGACCGAACCTTCTTTAACACAGTTTTTTGGATTGTCAGAGTTGCAGACCTCATTGCCACTCCTACTTTTACCCTTTTCTCTAGGACACCCCGTATTATTGCGAACGTCCACTTCCATTGGACAAAACCATCGTATGGTTAGATACGAACTCGAAGGGATTCGAGGATGGTTTCCGGTTCTGGAGAAAACGGATAGGATTATTCAGTTGTCTTTTCTTTTTACCCTCTCTCAGGTTACGAGTACTCCTTGGTTTAGGGGTAGTACACCTATTACACAAATTGGATTGTCTTCTTCCAAACCTTAGGCTGGTGCCGACCGGTAGGGAATGAAGAAAACCAATTAGCATAACGATGGTGTGCAGAAGGTATTAAGTTTAGACAAAGCAAGGGATTAGTAAGAGGGCAAAGTAAATTGCAACAGATATTCACGACCAAACCAAATATTTCGTTACCACTCCCACATCACCTTTGTATTTCTCCAGGACACTCCGTATCACTACGAAGATCCACAGTTTATTTGGATAATCCATCGTATGGTTATATACGAACTCGAAAGGAACTTGTTCCAGTTCGGGGATGGATCCTGGTTCAGGAGAAATAAGAATAAAGTACATTCAGGTGTCTTTTATCTTCACCTTCTCTCGCATTGCGAGTGTTCCTAGGATTGGGACAGTACACCCATTATGCTTATTGGATAGTCTTCTTCCAAACCATAGGCTGGTGCCGAACGGTAGGGAAGGAAGAAAACCATTTGGCCTAAGGGGTGTGCAGAAGGCAAAGACTAAAGACATATGAAGGGATTTGGAGAGGTGGCAAAGAACTATACGGTTACAGTCGTGAATCTGGAAGAGGCATTACTAGGAATACCAAAATACCCCATCGGAACATTTCAATGTTTCAGTTTCACTGTGTAATGTTAAAGAAAAACTGATTTCCCGATTAGATACTTACTCCAGGGTATGTATTTACCAGGTACGATTCTCACATCTTTATGGTTTTACAGATGATGAGTGGGAGTAAGTTATTGGGAATTGGGTGATCATCCTCATTATATCGGGATTCGTTGTAATCGGTGATATTTGAGGAAATCACCTGGGCTGTTTGCCGGTCGGCAAATATCTGGTTTTGAATATCCGCTGTTATGCACCAATTTCAAATTGATATATCTGTACGTCTATTTTCATAGAGTGAGATATACCTTTCTGAAATTATGTCTACGACATTTACCTATATCAGTGGATGGTTAGGTAAGGAGCATTAAACATCGGTGTAATTCTTCTTAACCATAAGTACAGTTTTCAACCTACGACACACAGTGAATGAGTTATCAGACTCAAGGGACTTATACAGAGTATTGTATGTTGTCCAGGGTCCATCAGGACAGAGGGGTTGGTCCTCGTACTATATTCGGTTTACTTATGACTTCTCTAGTTTTTAGACAAGTGTTTCGTGGAAACACAGGGTCTAAGTTTTGAGGAGTTATAGGTAATTTGAATAGAGTAGAGAACCAGGTATAGCAAGTATCGGGATTCTTCAAAGAGATCGAAGATGTAGATACTTGTGTATGGTATTCAGTTAATAGTAATGATAAAGAGAAATTGCTTCTCTTTCAGGTTACTCATAATTGGAAGCATTCCTAAGTTGAGTAACGCTGATCGGCCTCTCTCCATTTAGTTGACATGCACTGGAGACAGCTGCATGATTTGAATCTGGTTCAATTAAATCAGTGCCTCTGTTTTCTATATTGGATATAGAACAGTTTATATCTTAACATTGTTAAGGTACGGGGAGTTGTCCGGCTTATGATTAAAACCAGACTCTGGATAACTCAAGGCACGTTTCTGTAATGGCTGTTTGTGGGTTGACCCAGGCTATGACGAGGGTTGACTTTCTACCATCTGGAAGATCAATAGTGATATTGTTCTTAACTCGCCACATTTTAAAAGAAATGGTTATTTTTCAGAAAACAGTAGTGGGAGTATGGTAGAACTGGAAATGATTCCAGAACCACAAACGATTACTGAAGATTTGATAAGGAACCTAAAGATTCAATCTGGATTGACATTCCATTGGCCACTCCGCAGATAAGGTGGGTAACTTCAGGCACCAGAGAGGTACTACGGTAGCCTCAAGGACGGTGACAGGGAAGTTCTTGTTTACCCACAATTGCCATTGCTGTTGTTCCAGGTTACGAGACCCGGCGGGAGGATGAGTATAGCGTCGTTCTAAACTAGTTTTAGAAGTGTACGTCTATAGGACTCTGCCAGAGGGTTGTCGTAGTCAGTGGGAGCAGCGGAAGCATTGGTGGACAGGCAGCTTATGTCTATTTATAGACTAAAGCAGATGTAGCGGAGATAGATCATCTATTTCTGACGTGACAGTCATGGGTTTGACTTCATCAGAATAGGGGATGGATCAGTTGAGAAGGTAGTAGGGTGTGATATCCTGGTATTTGGATGATATACACAGAGTAGGAAAAGAAGCTCCTACACTACGATCGGTTATACTTTGGTCGTCACACAGTTGTTTCTCCACAAAGGAAATGGATTTTATATCAGACATACTGGTTACTGGATCTATGGTTTTAGATCTAGATTTGGGTGGTTTCCCAATCAGGGTACTTAGACAGTATTCTAAGGGTATTTAGAATGGACGACTCCTGGCACGGTAGTGTACCTGCAGGTAATGGAGTCACCCTCTCCAAAGGTGTCTTACAGACTAAAGGGGAGAGGGACGTGCATGATTGGCAGATCACTTGCTTAGGCAATTGAGTCAATCATGAGATGTCAAGTACCACACCAGATGTTGTTCTTGCACTAGATGCAACAAGTTGACATTAATCCAATCCTGGAGAAACAGTCGGAAGCAGTTCTAGAACATAAGTGGATGTTCTAGGGATATGATAACGACAGCCTCATTCAGGAGACGGTTATCATTCCAGGCTTCCAAGGTGACATGGACGACAAGGAGGTTGTCAGAGTTATAGTTTTCCCTCTGACGAGGGGCAGTATTTTGGACAGGTGATCCAAGGCAATACTGAGGGAGGCATGGCGCGCAGGATACTGATTAAGTTCAGTTGACGATACAGTCTAAGAAGTTTGGATTTGGAGTTCATTTATGAGCTGAGTCCCATCAGACATCCAGACACTCTAAGACAGGTATTGCTCATTTCGGGAGATGGCATTCTCCGCGAACTTGAGATATAGAGAGATATAGAAAGAAACTTCAGAGCGGATCCACTCACTAAGGCTATTCCTCGAACGCAATAGTTTCGCAAACAGGTTTTGTGCGACTGACTAGTAGAGGAGTTGGGTGTTCGGTATCACACGGGCTGTGAGTATGCGACATCGCAATAATTAGCCTTGAGTGCAAGTGGGAGATTGTTGGAGATAGTGCCCTCAGAGTCAATTATTGGATCACAGGCACGTGATTGCAATGATTGAGGGAGGACCTATCCCGGTAGAACAGTCTTACTCGAGATGATAGTATGCTATCAGGTTTACCTTTATCATCGTGTACTGCTTTAGGTGACATGACACGTCGCTATTACACGTTGATAGAGCCCCTAGGATTCTTGCTTGACCACCAGCAGTATGAGGGCGATCATATAAGTGGGAGCTGGGGGTCTACAAGCATATCCTTAAAAGGTCCCTAGTCGTGGGAGTTTCGAGACCGGGCATCGATACTCCATTAGTAGACTAGTGTATACAGTCGAGACCCTGACGAGGGGCGGTGGCTGGTCTCACAAGCCACTGGTGTCAGTTGGATCACCTAAGATGTATACAGGTGCTCATTGGGTTATGAGTACACCGGACAGGACTCGCCGGGAACATGCTAGTTGGTCATATACCAGACGTCAGATAGCAGTTCCCTGGTGACATGTGTGCAGGTTAGTTCATCGACCTGGGGATCGTCATTTGTCTCGTGTGAGTTCCCACTGTACTTTGATTACTACCCTACAACGGCTCAAAGGAGTCGTGCAAACAGGTTTTAGTTGGGTACAGTCCCGAGCCACATGGAGGCAGTGAGCGTATCTTCAGAGGTTCGTCTCTCCCGGTATTGGGGGTGAGGTCGTGCTGTGTCTAGGAGAGCCATTACACAAAGTCCTTGGCCAAGGCAAGGAGATTTACTGGTAGGTATTCCAGTAGTATCTCAGGGTGTTCTGGGCTACACTCCGACACGACTTGTACCGCTTTTGGGGGTCTGACTTTTACCAACCCCCTAGGCCCGCCATGCGATACTCATAGACGAACGGACCGGACTGCACGGATATTGTCACTGACAGGCTCAGTAGGGTGTCAGGATGAGTTCGCTCATCGACGTCCCTTTTGGTCAATAGCTGGTGGCCCGTTATGTATTGGCTTATACCTCTGACGTGCTAGTAGTTAAATCCACAGCCATAGTATTGACGAGTCTTTAGAGTCCACCACACTTTCAGTTACTCAAGTTTCGGGCGAAACGCTGTAGAGGCCGTATGGAGATATGGCAGGGTCCGATCAGATACGTGCGGTATTGCACGGATCAGGATCGGACGGTTTGTACTAGTAGCCGTATAGGTATATGGCAGGGTTCGATCAGATACGTGCGGTATTGCACGGATCAGGATCGAACGGATATTACTAGCCGGCTTTGGTTTAAGCCGGTCCTAGTTTAGTACAGTGTAGATTTTGTCTCATTGCATTTGTATCCGGACGGAATACAGATGCGGGTGTGTATGCACAGTATTGGGGTTTTCCTGTAGTTTATTACGGGACCAGTTTTCTGGAGTTGCCAGTTTGCATTCCGTTCCGGCCGGTTTTCCTTTGTTCTTTCCCGGCCGGACTTTTCCGATGGAGGGGGTTATTTGCAATTGTGCAAATAACATTTGTGGAGGGGGTTTCTTGTAAATGTTTGATTATGATAGCTATCATTTTCTTTTCAACCATGCTTTTGCTTTATGAGATTTGATTGTGATAAAGTGAGGATATGGGTTTAATAGTGAAAGGCATGGTTGTATGTTTCTTTGTCCCTTGATGTGGTCACCTCTTCTCATCTCCTACACTCACCTCCCTTATTGCTTCATATTCTTTCCTCCTCCATTTTCTAAGTTCATAAGTTTTTTCATGGTTGAGTGAGAAGAAGAAAAGAGAAGGAGAGAGCTTCATCCTTGAGAGTGTTTTTCATTCTTGATCTCTTTTCATGCCAAGAAAAATGAAAGCACCATTTTTCATACCTTCATTCCTCCATCTTCAAAAGGCAACCAAAACCCCAATGAGACATAAACCCTACACATCCTACAGCGAGCCTTGGGCATGTCGAGTTGCCGGCTTCATGCGCGAGTTGCCTCGGTATAGAGGCGGGAGCCCGTAAAAGTACCCGGCTTCGTGGTGCCCTTTCCGACGAGGAGGAGACGGATGGAGATCCCGCGAGGAGATCGGAGTGGAGATGAAGACCGGAGGACTTGGATCGTCGGTATACATCTCTTCCCTTTCTTATTGTAGCGTAGACTTGTTAATGGTTACGATCCGGAGTTTAGTGCGTGGTGGTGCCGGTTTGCAAAGTCCGCAAAAATTTAAGTTTATCACCGTTTCCGCATTCCGGCGTCGGATTGACGGCCGGGGCGCCGCCGTGCACTTACAGTTACTTGTGCTCCCCTCCTTGGGTCTATCCTATTGCGGAAAAGTAAATAATATACATCAACGGTGACATCTTCCGCAACCTGGAACTGCCCCAATAAAAGAATATTACATACAAGTTTTTACGTGAATGAAAATGAAAAACACTCATCTCACATAAAAACCCCCGGCTATTCAAACACGACGATCCAATATAACATATCCAGCAAACCATAACATCACATGTCATCAACGTAAGTAAATATGCGCATCCCAATTGTCGTTGACATATAGCAACGAAACCGGCGATATCACATATTACACTTACGGTCACAGAAAAGAAAGTGTAAAACTACAACAGTTGGAATCCGCAACCTCTTTAGACATTGCATGCCTAATCAAATGAAATACTTAGACATCGCATGCCTAACAATTATAAACCCCGCATTTTAGTCTCATTATCGAAAACTCTTTTCAATATCAAGTCGGGCAATTCAAAAAGATTCCCGACATTTTGATCGAATAAACTTTAGTAGGCGGTCGCACCCCCGACACCGTCGACGAAGTACACCAAGGCGGAACACCGCTGCCGTGAGCACCCGAACGGATGCTTTCGGCGACGGGGTTCTCCTACAGTCACTTGGTCGGGGCTATGGGGTGAGGCTGTCTATTAAGTTTACCCGGCGAGTATCCGCGTACGCTACGTGATTGCGACGGACTTTTGATCACATCAAAATTCCGTGGCAACCGATCAAGTGAGACTAAACCGCTAGATTTATAACATTCATTCAGTTATCTC
Organism: Agapanthus africanus; assembly: GCA_030015575.1. Lineage (NCBI taxonomy): Eukaryota > Viridiplantae > Streptophyta > Magnoliopsida > Asparagales > Amaryllidaceae > Agapanthus > Agapanthus africanus. Next base: position 299,824,759 of record JASDDO010000014.1, on the reverse strand, counting down.
ATAACTACTTGTGAATTCCAATTATTGTATCACATTCCAGATAATTAGAAAATGTTAAACTTTCCGATCGAACAATCAAACACCCAAGTTTTCCCGAAACAGCTCAACACATGAAATAAGTTCAAAAACATTCACTTCATGCCTCAGTACCAACGGTCCAGCCGTAGAAGGGTCAAGCCAATGCCTCACATGTGGCACGCCGTACTGCCCCAAACCCGAAGGTTCAAAGGGCAGTTGAAGACGGTCACATAATCGAGTTAAGGTTTGTTGTCTTCTAGAGAGTCCGTCGCGTTACTTGCACTACTTAGAACGTCTTTAAACCACGGAAAAATCCAACACTTGAAAATTTTCCGGCAAGGGAAAAATTGGGTATTTATATCCGGTCGAACTTTTTAACATATTCTAAAAATACCCGGAAAAAACACAGACAAAATTAGACAATCCGATCGAATCTCCGAACTCCCAATACAATCCAGAAAATTCAACTCTTGAGTAAGATTTAAAAATTCCCAGAAAATACAGCACCACAATATAGGAATTACTGTGCAAAAATCAATGGAAGAAGCGACTAAGTGGCCGCGGAACCGCCGCATTAGCCATGCTAATGCCGCGGTTCTGCCGCGCTTTTATTGAATCAGGCGCATGTGCTTCACAGTAATTCTTAGAAACGCCTGCTGATTTTTCTGCATATTTTTAATTCTCCAAAATCCCCGATTTTAAAAAATGTACAGAGAAGGAATTTGCATTAGGGTTTCGGTTCGATCGGACTTCTCACTCCGTCTACGCATCGCCTAAGGCTTTAGCTAGGCTCTGATACCACTGTAGGGTTCCTAGGCACACTAATGAGGTCTCACAACAAATCAAACATGCCCAAGTCAAATTTTTTCATATGCCTACAAACCCTAATACGGATCGTTAACTAGATGATAAGGCGATAAAGATGCAAGTAAACAACTTTAACTTAAAGGAAAGTGACTACAACCTTTGTAGATCCGGTCCTCCACCTCTCTAGCTCTGTGATGACGTCCCTCCGCTGTACCCATCAGAATCCTAGACTCTCGCGGTGGTTTCATCGGAGAAAAGATCGGGCTAGGTCGTCGACTTCGATGCCGAAGATGATCTACGTCGAGGCAACTCAAGATCAAGCTCCAACTTCACCAAGTCATGAAACTTGTGAATAAAACACCCCATACTACTTGGTAAGTGGTAGAGGATGAAGAAATAGGAAGTGGGTTCACTTTAGAATTGGATTTCTCACTCTTTTTCTCATGTTGCCATTGAAGCTAGCAAGCTTTCATAAAGCTTGATGAAGATGAAGATGATGATAGAATAAAAAATATTGTTTTTAAAAAGAAAATCCCATTCATTCTTATCATAATGCAACCTTGCTTAAGTGTAGAGAATAAACTAGGGTTAGTTGAATGGTTAGGTTTAGGAGATGAAGACAAAATGGTCACTTAGTCAAAAATGCATGAAGCATCAAGAAACTTCTTGTATGAAAGCAACCATTTAGTTTTCCTTTTTCTTTTAACCAAAATAAATAGATAAATAAATAAAGCAATGGAAACCCTAACCATTATCTAAACATAGTGTATAGCACACACACACCCAAAGCTGCATGTATCATCAAACATGATACAAACAAGTGTACAAAAATATATCACATATACAATGTGCACTTCAAGTGAGAAAATCCATTTTAAGTGAACAAATACTAGTTAATGCAAAGTAATATATCAAATATATAATTATACATTAAATCATTAAATCAACACTTGATTTAACGATCCGGTCATATCGCATATGACCGACTAATATCCGATGTATCGACTTATCGAATCAATCCTCGATTCGATAACTAGGTTATATCGCATACAACCAATCGATACATTCATCGCGAGAATAGAATACGGTATCACATACACGCATTATTCTCGGTCCCATACATATCTCATATGCGCTCCTATTTCGTTTCGCTTGAGCCAGGAAACCTCTGTGTAGGACTCTAAAGACTCGTCAATACGCCGGCAGCAGGTGATGATCATATCAAACACCCACAAGCCGCAAGCGGTCTGCTAAACGTAACGGCCACCCGGGTATTGAGCGATCAGAAGATCGACGAGCAAGACCGCTCATACTCCTGTGAATCCAACTAGTAACACTTACCGTACAGTCCGGTCTGTTCGTCTCGATATTCCCACGACTAGGAACATTGAAGGATGTACTCATGGAGTACCCAGGCCCCATTAGTATGATCTACATCATAGTCCTGGAAGTCGAGTACACATCCTAAGTGCTTTATCAACATGTAACAGAGAGACAGAAAGTATACATGTTAAGATAAAGAGCAACCAGATAGCGTACTATCATGTCGAGCAAGAAAGTCCTACCTATATATGTCCCAGCATCCATTACAATATACATCCAGTGCACAGTAATAGCCTCTTGGGAATACATATAACTTACATTTATATTTTCTGAAATGTTACAGTATCTTCCTCAAATGCGCTAGGATATTGTAATCCACCTTGCTTTTCTTAGGCGGGTCTTTGGCTACGAGCTCTTCGACGACCCCATCATCGAGGGCAATCTCCTCATGGATTTTCTCCTTCCCCTTGTCTATTCTGTTCGAACCTTTGTTTGAAGGTCCGAGATTCTTTTCAAGCAACGTACGATTACGCAGCTGAATGTTCTCGCAGTTCTTCATCTCTTCTTCTCTTTCAGAGGTGAATTCCTTAAAGAGGGAGGGTGAAGGGCCATTTCTTCGTCAGAATCGCTCCTGAAGGTGAGGACTTGAGGTTTCGGTCTTGTCGGGGCGGCATCCACCATGTGACAGTTACCAGTTGTTCCTTTACGCTCATTGGTTCTGCTTCTCTGTTCCCGACGAGCCTTGCGCTTCAATCGCTTGACGTGTTGTCAATGGGCAACATATCCCTGCCACCAGTTCTTGAAGGCGTTACACTCTTCAGTAAGGTGCATGATCCTCCGATGGTATAAGCAGTAGTTTGGATGTGCATCCGCTTCGTCAAGTTGTATGTTTCCAGGAGTATTTCCTTTAAAAGGTGGCAGCTTCATTCCCATCGACAGGGCCTTAGCGAACCGTTTCCTCGTCTTAAGCCTGCTTCTGTCTGCGGCGTGCGTGCTTCGATCTGGTTGGAGTGCTTCAACCTTTTCATCCTGTCGCCGATGTTTGACTTTTTCGAATATAGCCATTTCGCGCTCTCGATCAGCTTTGCTCCTCTAACGGGCTTCGTTCAGCAACATGTCAATCATCTCGTCTGACGGTTCCAAGAGTTCCGGTTCTAGATCTGCCCCCAGTTTCTCTGCATCAGGAGCTCTTTTGCCTTTTATTGACGAGTGAGAGATCATGTGGCAACTCGCCACATAATCCTCGGGCTCTTCTGAAGAATCGTCTCCTTTATCAGCGTCGTCGTCTTTATTCTCAAGAACATACTTAAAGAATTCGTCCAATGTAATTGGGGTCCGTGCCCTATGGTTATATTCTTCCAGTGCATCGATATATTTCTGCAAACCTGTACGGTTGTCATCGGGTTGGACGGACTTTTTGGCCTTCTTCTTCTTCTTTAAAGACTTCGGAAGCTTGGCCTGAAGGTTCTGTCCACCATCACCAACTTTCAGCGTTGGGCGCGGCTTCAGCATCCCCTCAATAATCTCAGGCTCCAGCGGGCTCTTCCACCTAATCGTCGGACATGCTTGAAGGTCTTTCAGCATTCTTTTAGTCTTAGCTGGAAGGGCCACCTCCCATGGGGCATCCTCTATAAGCGAGCATGATGCCCCCGGCGTGTCCACCTTTTTAGGAGCGTGCGGTTGTGACGGGTTCACCCTCCAGTTTTCGGACAGCGCGAACTTGCCTTGTTGGTACTGGTCTTCGATCCAACTTTTGAAGATGTAACAATCTTCGATTGGGTGATCCAATATTCGGTGGTAAGGATAGTAATTAGGGCTGTTAACGATGCCTGATTGCGTTGGGCGTCTCGACTCCGGCAGAGTGATGAGCCTGTTTTACAGTGCTTGCTCAAATAATCTCTTCGTCTTATCTCGAGGGAACGAGTAAGGGAATCTCATCTTTTCTCCTAGCGATCACTGTTTATCGTTTTGATAAGCAACCGGCTTCGAGACACTCGGTTGTTGCTGAGCGTTGGCGATGAAGGTCACATTTCCTTTCCTCTTTTCATTCCAAAAATCTGATTTCGAAGAGGACGGCTTATGGCCCATCTGGTTCATTTGGGCGAGCTTGTCGATCAAGGCCTGGAAAGTGGTCGGCTTGAAAAACATCATGAATTAGGAAATGGTTGCCCGAGGGTCAAGGGTCCCCACGAACATGCCCACGGCAGGAGCTTCCTCTATGCGCTGTTCACACTTTGACCATAGGTTCCGCCACCGAATGGCGTATTGAACCCAGGTTTCTCCCGGCTTTACTCTACTGTTAATTAGTGCAGTGATCGGGGTGCGCTCGCTAGCGCTCATGAATTTTTGTGTAAACAGTAGCTCCATTTCTGCAAATGTCTTGACAGAGTTATCCGGGAGCTCGGAGTACCATTCGAATGCTATCTCCGACAAGCTGCCAACAAAATGGCGAAGCAGAAGTTTGTCGTCACCCCCAGTATTACTGCATAGAGCCCTGAATTGAGCAACGTGCTGGTGTGGATTACCCGTCCCCTTATACTCATGGAATTTAGGGATCATATATCCTGGCGGGTACTTTATTTGATCGTACCAACCCGGATAGGGTCGTCCAGTCTTGACGATTTGGCCGGCCGCTTCGCTCGCCTCGTATCTGTTGAGCTATATAATCGTCAAGGGAGGCTTTGGAGATGGTCTCTTCCTTGCCATCTGATAGAGCCGGAAGAGGGTCTGATGTCTCCCCTCTGTCGTCTTCAAGGATTATTGGAGGGACTTTGTTGGATATATGTATGCCCTAAAGGCCATTATATGATAGTGGATGTATTTATACATGTATATATATACAGAGGACATTCTTGCTCGACATGATAGTATGCTATCTGGTTGCTCTTTATCTGACATGTTCACTTGATCATGCTTTTATTCATTTGCATATGTTGATAAAGCCCTGAGGATATTTTGCTTGACTACTGTGATTATGATGTAGATCATACTAGTGGGATATCTGTAGTTTATAAGCATATCCTGAAATGTCCCTACTCGTGGGTGTATCGAGATGGGGCATCGATATTCTAGAGTAGAATAGCGTATATGATACTGGACCCATGTAATGGTCAATGGATGTTCCCATATCCATTGATGTTTGACATCGAGATCGTATGCGGGTGTTCAGTGGAGACTGGGTACACTAGACGGACTCATCGAGAACTCCTATATGGTATTATATCTATCGTCGGATAGCAGTTCTCAGCTGACACTGGTACAGGTTAGTCTGTAGACCCGAGATCGTAATAGAGTCTCATGTGTTCTCCCACTGTGCTTTGATTTCCACCCTACCATGGCTCTACCGAAGCGTGCAAACGGGTGGCTTTTGGGTACAGTCCCGAGACATGTGGAGGCAATGAGCGATAGGAGGGGTTTCGTCTCTCCCGGTATTGGGGGTTGATGTTGCGCTGTGCGCGATTGGCTATATCAGTAAGTCCCTGGCCAGGGCTGTTGAGATTTACTGATAAGTGTTATCAGTAGTTTCTCGATCTGTTGTAGACCATTCATCGGCACGACTTATTGAGTTATTGGGGTCGACGTTGCCATCCCTTGACTTGATATGCAGCATATCTGACGAAGAGACCGGACTGTATGGTAAGTGTTACCGGTTGTCTCGACAGGAGTTTTTACAGGTTCGCTTGTTTTTCTTCTGATCGCTCAATACCTAGGAGCCGTTACGCACTGCTTTTGCCGCTGACGGTTTTTGGGTTTGTGATATGATCACTTCCTACTGCTAGTGTATTGACGAGTCTTAGAGTCCCACAATGGGGTTACCTAGCTCAGGCGAAACGATGTGGGGTGCATATGGGGATATGCGTGGGTGCTTGATTAAATGCGTGTATATGATACCGCATTGTAATCTGGCGTTTTCTGTTGGTCGGTTCGTATGTGATATGACCAGTTTATTAAATCAATTGTTGATTTGATATTGTGACCATTGTTTTCACTTAAACCCTTTTCTATTTGGTGTATGCATTATTTAGTGTATGTACACATAGTGATGTGTATGCACACATACATGCTTACACTTGTATCATGATAGATTATACATGGATGGTGGCAATGCAAGACTCACTTGTTAGTAAATATCTTCATATTTATTTTTGAGTTAAAAAGAAATAGAAATGATTCATGGTTGATATTTATTCCTTTACTCAACCTGGCATTAACCATGAGTTATCATTCTATGGCTCTTAGTGCTCTAAAATAATATCTAGATATTTATTAACCCTTGGTTAAAAGTGAGAAGGATTTAATATATATATTATTTCATTCTCATTTTTTCTATCATCACATTATCTCTTTGAGCTCTAGCCATTGCCATCTTCTTCTTCCTCTCTCTCTTGCTCTCTTGGTTTTTATAGTGAGTGAGAAACTCAAAAAGAAAAGGTTTTTAAGTGAGCATACAACCCACATCACCATTCTACTTTAGTATAGCCCACTAGATTAGAGTGTTAGCTTCATCTTCTTCCTAGATCAAGTGAAGCTTGAAGCTTGTGAAAAGGAGTCCCGAGTGGATCATCGTGGACAAGGAAGATCTCAAGCAAGCCGGTGCAAACTCAAGTCGAATTAAGGAGTCTAGCAAGGAGGTCTACAAAGGTTGTATTCACTTTCACTTAGTGTTAGCCACTTGATTTTATATGTGATACTTCAATGCTATCCTAAACTTCTAGTTTGATCCTAGGTAATAGATTACTTAGCACCCTAAAAATTTTATTGTGGCATGTGTGTTGCTAGCAAACCCTAATAAAGGTGCTAAGGAATCCCAACATGTTATTAGAGCCAAGCTAGAATTTTAGTGACGATGTTAAAACAATTACGGAAACGAAACCAACTCCGAATTTACAAAAACTTGAAACCCTAAAACTTGCTTCTCTGTCGATTTCAAAATGTGCTGAGAATTTTTTTTAAACAACTGCAGAATCTAGTGTGTGCTACACTGAGAACACCCGAGAAAAACAGGGCAATTCTGACACTATTGGACCGGCCACATGGCCTCTAGGACCGGCCTGCTCAGCCCCCTTTCCCAGAAATGCTCCGTTTTCCTTTGGTGCTCTATTCAGTAGGTTTTGGGGTTTTAGGTATTGTTTGCTTAGCCCATAAATTTCATGTGATGTTAATTTGCAGTGGGACTTATTCGGAGCTATTCGTAGTCATAATTTTAGCATTGTAATGGTAACCTAGACGACGTTAAACAAGTCGAACAAATATCAAACACTGGTATTTTCTAGGTTAAATGTACTCAATGTATCATGCAGGTAATCATATGGACCCTCTAGAAGAATGAAACCCTAACTCGATCTGTGACCACGGAACCGCGACTAAACCTTAGGGTTTACCGTAGTTAGTGGCACCACAGATGAGGCTTGGGTTTGCCCTTCTACGGCTGGTCCATAAAGTATTGTGACATAATTTTTGGGTATTGTTTAACGTTGCTCAAGTGTCGAGCTTGCTGGGAAATATGGGTGTTCGTTAATTCGATCGAAGGGTTTACATCGCCTAGATTTATATGATACTTATTTATGCGACCGTAAGTGTAGTATGGTATCGCCGGTTTTGTTGTTATATGTCAACGGCAATTGGGGTACGCATACTTGCTTACGTTGATGACATGCGATGTTATGTGTTGCTGTGATATGATGTATAGGATCGTCGTGATTGAATGGTCGGGGGTTTTATGTGAGATGAGAGTTTTTATTTTCATTCATGTAAAATTCATTTGTATGTAATATTCTTTTATTTGGGGCACATCCGGGTTGAGGGTGATTTCACCATTGATGTATATTATTTACTTTTCCGCATTAGGATAGACCCAAGGTGGGGAGCACAAGTGACCGGGTTCTAGAGTCTAGTGGGAGATCATCTCGAGGAGTCGGGACCGGGTCTCCTAACTTTAGAATTGGTAGGGTCGCTTGCCGCTCTCGTATGGGTCTAGGGTGTGGGATTGGCTATTCATCACGACCGTGGAATCCGTATTTTCTATCGTTGGCTAAATACAAAATATGGAAATCCCAGTATATCTTATATGTTCATATATGTGCTTCTGCTGTTAATGTTCTGTGATGAGATCGCTTTATATGATGAGACGAATGGTATTATTATATATATATGATATATAATAAGCGTTACTTATGTTTTACATCCGCGCTAGTCCCGTCCCGCTATGCCGTTAGTTAAGTAACCTAACAGCGCATAACAGGACACCGTGACGGATGCGAATGGCATAAGTGTACGTTTTATTTTCGTTTCTTTTCTGTGATGGCTTAAGGAATTAAATGATGGGACTATATTAATATGATTAATGTAAGAAAAAATAAACCTAAAAGTTGTTGTAGAATTAGATTTCAAACCCACTCGGCTTTTTACGAAAAAGCTACATTTCAAAATTGCGGAGCTCAAGCCACTCCTTTTGAAAAATCATTTGATTCTACGACGATATCAAGTTCAAAGCGTTAAAGGTTTTCATAAAAACCGTCCGCAGCCCTCCGTCATTTTAGGAAGTAGAGTACTTAGTATTCGTGCTACGTTTGTTGACTATAGTTAAGCCGTTGTGTACGGTAGCTAAGTGATGTCTTCCTACACTGCATATGATGCAGATTAATTAGGATATTCATGTGACTTTGTTGACCATAGTTAAGGGTCATGTGGGTGGGTTTAATTAATCATGAAATGACTGGTAGAACTTGACTAGTGCTTATGATTTGTTGACCATAGTTAAGTTAAGGTCATGAGTACTAGGGGTAAAAACCATATCGGGAATTTCAAGAGTTGAAATTTGCAATGAGATTGCATACCTTCAATTTGATGGTTGGTCCCGATCCCACTGTGAGCATACTTGCTCCCAGGAGAGTTTTGTACTTTACAATTAGCCAACCTATTAGGTGTCTAGAAAGGTGTTAACGAGGCTACGCCTCTGGGAAGACGAGATTTGTATTAATTAGGTCCGTGCGAAAGCACGGGGAACCTCCCTCAAGTACTGACACTGGCCTGACTGAACGGTTAGCGAAGTTGTAGACTGTAATTAATCCTGGCTAGTTTTCCTTTTAAGGTTTGAAGGGAAATTTGATAAAAGCAGTAGGAGACATCGATTAGATAAGATAATAAACCAATCTGATCTTTGCAAAAGCTTTCGCTGTGTGTATTCTTTTCTTATTAGAAGATTAAGTTCTGTCATTGGTATCTGCCATTAAGAGAGAGAAAAGAGTATCAAGATGCTTCGATCAGATCGAGGTGGGGAGTACCTCGGTACAGAGTTTGCAGACTTTCTAAAAGAGAATGGGATTCTCTCTCAGCTCACTCCTCTTTACACACCACAGCACAACGGTATGTCAGAACGTCGGAATCGTACCTTATTAGATATGGTTCGTTCCATGATTAGTGATGCTGAGTTACCTGTCTCATTTTGGGGGCATGCATTGGAGACTGCAGCATTTTTATTGAACAGGGTCCCAACCAAAACTGTGTCTACCACGCCATATGAGATATGACATGGGAAGAGACCATCTCTTAAACGAGTTAAGATTTGGGGTTGTCCGGCCTATGTGAAAAAGCAAAATCCGGACAAACTCGAGACACGGTCAGTCATGTGTAAGTTTGTGGGATATCCAAAGAATTCATATGGATATCTATTCTACCACAAGAAAGAACAAAAGGTGTTTGTTTCTCAGTATGCCACATTTTTAGAAAAAGAATTTTTTACAAATGATACATATGGCAATATGGTAGATCTAGAAGAGGTTCTAGAGACACAAATTACGAATGACGACTTGGTTGAACCGGCTGTTGCAATAGAAACTAATGAACCTCAGCCACTCCGTAGATTTGTTAGGACTTCTCGCCCACCGGAGAGATACTACGGTTTTCTCATTGATGGTGATAGAGAAGATTGCATCATGGAAGATGATGATCCTACCAGTTTTCAGCAAGCTATCACGAGTAGAGACTCTGTAAAGTGGCTGGATGCTATGAGATCTGAAATGGAGTCTATGTACACCAACAAAGTATGGACTTTGGATGTTGTACCCTCTGGGTAAAACCCGTAGGGTGCAAATCGATCTTTAAAAGAAAGATTGGTGTAGATAGGCAGGTGGAGACCTATAAGGCAAGACTTGTGGCGAAGGGTTTTCGTCAAAGACCAGGTCTGGACTATGACGAAACCTTTTCTTCCGTAACCATGCTTAAATCCATCCGGATCCTACTTGCTATTGCTGCTCACTACGACTATGAAATCTGGCAGATGGACGTTAAAACTACATTTGTAAATGGTGATTTAGAAGAATACGTTTATATAGATCAGCCAGAGGGCTTCCTTTATAGTGGGAGCAGCGGTAAAGCATGTAGATTGCTTAAATCCATTTATGGATTGAAGCAGGCATCACGGAGTTGGAACATCTGTTTTGATGATGTTATCAAAGAGTTTGATTTCATCAAAAATCCAGATGAAGTTTGTGTTTATAAGAAGGTTGTAGGGAGAGCTGTCACATTCCTCGTATTGTACGTGGATGATATTCTTCTGATAGGAAATGATATTCCTATGCTACAGTCGGTCAAATCTTTCTTATCACAAAGGTTCTCCATGAAGGACCTGGGTGATGCCACGTACATACTGGGCATTCGGATCTATAGGGATAGATCCAAAAGGTTATTGGGATTGTCCCAAAGCAAGTATATCAACACCATCCTAAAGAGGTTTAGTATGGAAGACTCCAAGCGGAATGCCTTACCCGCTTGCCATGGAGTCACTCTCTCCAAGGACTTTTGCCCAAAAACCGATGAAGAAAGAGCTCGCATGAGCATTATACCCTATGCTTCAGCCGTAGGATCTATAATGTATGAGATGTTATGTACATGCCCTGATGTAGCTTATGCACTTGGTGTAGTAAGCAGGTATCAGTCCAACCCAGGGGAGAATCACTGGGCAGCTGTGAAGAACATTCTTAAGTACTTGCGAAGGACTAAAGAATTGTTCTTGGTGTATGGTAACAGAGATCTCCAAATGGAGGCCTTTATCGATTCGAGCTTCCAGAGTGATAAGGATGACATCAAATCTATCTCTGGGTTTGTATTTACCCTCAATGGAGGGGCGGTGAGTTGGAAGAGTTCCAAACATGATACCGTTGCAGACTCTACGATGGAAGCTGAGTACATTGCTGCAAATGATGCCGCCAAGGAAGCCGTCTGGATGAGGAAGTTCGTCTCGGAGCTAGGAGTAGTTCCAACCATTATTGATACAATACCATTGTATTGTGATAATAATGGGGCTATGACGTTAGCCAAGGAGCCCAGGTCCCATCAGCGGTCTAGACACATACTGAGGCGTTTTCATCTGATCTGGGAGATAGTTGATCGCCGCGAGATCGAGATTAGGAGAGTAGACACAAAGAATAACACCGTGGATCCACTCACCAAGGCCATCCCTCAGCCACAGCATGAGCGACTTTTTGAGATGTTGGGTATGAGATACGCCAATAACCGGCCTTAGTGCAAGTGGGAGATTGTTGGATATATGTATGCCCTAGAGGCCATTATATGATAGTGGATATATTTATACATGTATATATATACAGAGGACATTCTTGCTCGGCATGATAGTATGCTATCTGGTTGCTCTTTATCTGTCATGTTCACTTGATCATGCTTTTATTCATTTGCACATGTTGATAAAGCCCTGAGGATATTTTGCTTGACTACTGTGATTATGATATAAATCATACTAGTGGGACATCTGTAGTTTATAAGCATATCCTGAAATGTCCCTAGTCGTGGGTGTATCGAGATGGGGCATCAATATTCCTGAGTAGACTAGCGTATATGATACTGGACCCATGTGATGGGCGATGGATGTTCCCATATCCATTGATATTTGACATCGAGATCGTATGCGGGTGCTCAGTGGAGACTGGGTACACTGGACGGACTCACCGAGAACTCCTATATGGTATTATATCTATCGTCGGATAGCAGTTCCCAGGTGACACTGGTACAGGTTAGTCTGTAGACCCAAGATCGTCATAGAGTCTCATGTGTTCTCCCACTGTGCTTTGATTTCCACCCTACCACGGCTCTACTGGGTCGTGCAAACAGGTGGCTTTTAGGTACAGTCCCGAGACATGTGGAGGAAATGAGCGATAGGAGGGGTTTCGTCTCTTCCGGTATTGGGGGTTGATGTTGCGCTGTGCTCGATTGGCTATATCAGTAAGTCCCTGGCTAAGGCTGTTGAGATTTACTGATAAGTGTTATCAGTAGTTTCTCGATCTTTTATAGACCATTCATCAGCACGACTTATTGAGTTATTGGGGTCGACGTTGCCATCCCTAGACTTGATATGCAGCATATCTGATGAAGAGACCGGTCTGTACGATAAGTGTTACCGGTTGGCTCGACAGGAGTTTTTACAGGTTCGCTTGTTTTTCTTCTGATCGTTCAATACCTAGGAGCCGTTACACACTGCTGGTGCCGCCGACGGTTTGTAGGTATGTTATATGATCACTTCCTACTGCTAGCATATTGACGAGTCTTAGAGGCCCACAATGGGGTTACCTAGCTCAGGCGAAACGATGTAGGGTGCATATGGGGATATGCGCGGGTGCTTGATTAAATGCGTGTATATGATACCGCATTGTAATCTGGCATTTTTTGTTGGTCGGGTCGTATATGATATGACCAGTTTATTAAATCAATTGTTGATTTGATATTGTGACCATTGTTTTCACTTAAACCCTTTTCTATTTGGTGTATGCATTATTTAGTGTATGTACACATAGTGATATATATGCACACATACATGCTTATACTTGTATCATGATAGATTATATATGGATGGTGGCAATGCAAGACTCACTTGTTAGTAAATATCTTCATATTTATTTTTGAGTTAAAAAGAAATAGAAATGATTCATGGTTGATATTTATTCCTTTACTCAACCTTGCATTAACCAAGAGTTATCATTCTATGTCTCTTAGTGCTCTAAAATAAATATCTAGATATTTATTAACCCTTGGTTAAAAGTGAGAAGGATTTAATATATATATTATTTCATTCTCATTTTTTCTATCATCACATTATCTCTTTGAGCTCTAGCCATTGCCATCTTCTTCTTCCTCACTCTCTTCCTCTTTTGGTTTTTATAGCGAGTGAGGAACTCAAAAAGAAAGGGTTTTTAAGTGAGCATACAACCCACATCACCATTCTACTTTAGTATAGCCCACTAGATTCGAGTGTTAGCTTCATCTTCTTCCTAGATCAAGTGAAGCTTGAAGCTTGTGAAAAGGTGTCCCGGGTGGATCATCGTGGACAAGGATGATCTCAAGCAAGCCGATGCAAACTCAAGTCGATCCAAGGAGTCTAGCAAGGAGGTCTACAAAGGTTGTATTCACTTTCACTTAGTGTTAGACACTTGATTTTATATGTGATACTTCAATGTTACCCTAAACTTCTAGTTTGATCCTAGGTTATAGATTACTTAGCACCCTAAAAATTTTATTGTGGCATGTGTGTTGCTAGCAAACCCTAGTAAAGGTGCTAAGGAATCCCAGCAGACTTTGTCACGACCCGAAATATTAGCTCATAACCAGCACTTAAATCACGCAACGTCTAAAGGCGTAACGTAATTCAAGTAAACTGAAACCCAGAAATCTAAACCTTTTTAAGAAATAAAAGAGGTGAAGCTTTGAAATAAAGGTATAATAAAATCATGTTTTGTCTTTTAAAAATTTGGGCAGCTCCTCCTTTGTATATTTTGATCCAAAACTACAAATACATGATAATAGAAAAAAGCATCCCCAAGCAGGAGCTAGCTCTTTGCCAACCGGCGGATTCATAACCACGCAAGTCATAAACAAGTATACGACGCCCAACGTCGAAGATCAACACAAGGAAATAATGTAAAGCAAGACATCAAACCCACCAAGCGAACATAAAACCCATCGTTCTAAGTCTCGCAACTACAAGTTTTTCTAAGTCTTCTAGATATACAATTACTAGTTTCTGATTTGTTGGAGTTAACTAGATACGATAAGAATAATAATACATGGGGGGTACGATCGAACATGTACCACCTACCAAAAGCAAATCACCCGAAAGCAGCTGTGTGCCAGCGATGCCTCTACTGATCCGTGCGGTCAACCTGCAAGGACTGTGGCACTACGGGGATGAGTTGCAAACTCGTGAGTAGAAAACATCATCAGGTAGAAATCGAAATAAACAACGATTCCTAGGTCAACTATATCATAAAGATAATACTATGATATCTAAGGTGACCGTATCAGCATATGTGCCAACACATAATCAATGCTTATCAGCAAGTGGAACTCATCCAACAATATAAAATCAATGCTAGTATGCATGTGGATCTCGTTCACGTGTCAACCGATGACACAACAACATCATGCATGTTAATAACATAAAGCATATGCATGTAAAAATATGAGGATATCAAAGAATGTGTGTCCATCAATGGCACATCAAATCATGGTGTTAGTTATATGTATGCCCTAGAGGCCATTACTATACATACAATGTATATTGTAGTGGATGCTTGGACATATATAGGTAGGACTTTCTTGCTCGACATGATAATATGCTATCTGGTTGCTCTTTATCTTAACATGTACTCTGATTGTCTCTATGTTACATGTTGATAAAGCCCTTAGGATGAGTACTAGACTGCCAGGACTATGATGCAGATCATACTAGTGGGGACAGTGTAGTCGCTAAGTACATCCTTCAAATGTTCCTAGTCGTGGGAGTACCGAGACAGGGCATCGATACTCCAGAGTAGACTAGCGTATGCGCTTCTTGACCCATATGATGGGCGATGGATGATCCCATATCCATTGGTGTTTGACATCAGAGAAGGTATACGGGTGCTCAGTGGAGACTGAGTACACTGAGCGGACTCGCCGAGAATGCCCAGATGGTATTATACCTCACGTCAGATGGCAGTTCTCTGGTGACACTGGTACATGTTAGTCTGTAGATCCGAGATCGTCATAGAGTCTTGTGTGATTCCCACTGTGCTTTGATTTTCATCATACCTTGTCCAAGAGGGCATGCAAAACGGTGGCTTTTGGGTACAGTCCCGAATCGCATGGAGGCAATGAGCGATAGGAGGGGATTCGTCTCTCCCGGTACAGGGAGTTGATGTTGCGCTGTGTTCGATTGGCTATAACTGGAAATCCCTGACCAGGGTTGCTGAGATTTACTGGTAATTGTTATCAGTAGTTTCTCGAATTGTTATGGACCTCATATCGACACGACTTATCAAGCTACTGGGGTCTGACGTTTACCACCCCTAGGCGAGATATGCGACATATCAGACAAAGAGACCGGACTGTACGGGAGTGTTACTGATTGGATTCGCAGGAGAATGTACATGCTTGCTTGTTGATCTTCTGATCGCTCAATACCTGGGTGGCTGTTACGTTTAGCTAACCGCTTACAGCTTGTGGGTGTTTGATATGATCATCACCTACTGCCGGCGTATTGACGATTCTTTAGAGTCCTACACAGAGGTTACCTGGCTCAGGCAAAACGGAGTAGGAGCACATATATGATATGTGCGGGACCAAGAACAATACGAGTATGTGATACCGTATTAGATTCTCGCGATATGTGATATCGGCCGGGTATATGAGATATAGCCGGGTCATCGGATCAAGTGTTGATTTGATGAACTGATATAGATAATATTAGTCGGTTATTTATGAAATAGCCGTATTATCATATCAAGTGTTGATTCGATAATTTAATGTATAATTATATATTTGATATATTATATTACATTAACTAATACTAGCTCACTTAAAGATTCTTTTTCTCACTTGGATAATACATTGATATATATGTGATATATGTTAATTGTATTATTTTATTTTGTTACAATAAATATTGTATATGTGATATATAATATTATAACATGTTAGGGTTACCAATGCAACATGTTTTGTGGAGTTTAAATATGGTTAGGGTTTGGATTAGGGTTAAGCTTGCATGAAGCTTCTTGAAGCTTTGACTTTGACTTGTGATATTTTGTGTAGATATTTCTTTAACCCAATCCAACCCTTTACCATAGTTAATTCTCTACATGGGTTAAGTCTTCATTCTTAACCCATGGTTGCATTTTTAACCTCACACAAGTTTTCATTGTTCATCACAAATGATTTTCTTCTTCTTTTTCCTCATGAAAAATCTTTCTAGCATTTTGATATGTGATGAAAATGAGTGAGAAATTGAAAACAAATGAGAGCTAAATTCCTACTTCATCATCCTCATCTATTCTAGCCGCTTAGATTAGGGTGTTTGCTTTGCTAATACTTGATTAGCAAAGCAAGAGCTTGGGTTTGAGTTTCTTCAAGGTAGATCATCTTAGTTATTGAAGATCGGAAGCAAGCTTGCATCTTTCTCTTCATGGAGCCTCTCTAGAGTTCGGGAGTTCATGGATCGCGGCGAAGGGACTACTACTCAAAGCTTATGAAGCGAAGGAATGGACTACAAAGGTTGTAATCCCTTTCTCTAAGAAGTAAAGTTGTTTACTTGTTCCTTGTTTCGCCTAATCTCTAGTTTACGATCTTGCATGGGTTGTTCGGCACATGAAAAATTTGATTTTGGCATGGTTGATGCCTTGTAGAACCTTGTTCTAGTGCCTAGTAACCCTACAGTGGTATCAGAGACAAGCTAGAGCTTTAGGCGTCGTCTAGACGAAGTTTAAAGTCCGATCGAACCCCGAAACGTCGTTATACACCCCCTCTCTGGAAATTTTTTAAAATGTTGATTTTTTCTGTATTAAAAATACTCAGAAAATTAAGCTGGGAATTCTAAGGATTACTGTGAAAAACGATATCCTAATTCCCTTAAAGCGCCGCGGAACCGCGGCAATACCATGCCTTGCGCGGCGGTTCCTCGGCCGTACAGGGGTATAAGGGTTAGCTTTTTCATAGTAACATCCGTAGGTATTTATACATGCTTCTGGGAATTTTTAATATTACTCAAGTGTTGAGTTTTCTGGAGATATTTTGTATTCGTTGATTCGATCGGAAAGTTTAACTTCGTTTAAGTTTTTTCCGGGTAATTTAGAACGTGTTAAAAAGTTAGAACGGATTCAATAACTCACTTTTTCCCGACAAGGAAAATTTTCAAGTGTTGGATTTTTCCACGAGTTTAAAACTTTCAGGAAATCATTCAAGCGTATCTGTTGACCCTCTAGAAGAACGTAACCTTAACTCGATTATGTGACCGTCAAAACTGCCACTTGAACCCTAGGGTTTGTGGTAGTTTAGCGTTGCCACATGTGAGGCGTTGGTTTGACCCTTCTACGGCTGGATCATAGCGGTTCTACGGCTGGATCATAGCGGCTGTGACATGTTCTGGGACTTTTTGAACTCCGCTCAAGTGTTGAGCTATTTGGGAAATCTTGGGTGTTTGTTTATTCGATCGGAAAGTTTAACATTGTCTATTTATCTGGAATGTGATATAATACTTGGAATCCATAAGTAGTTATGAGATAACTAATTTGAATGTTATAAATCTAGCAGTTTAGTCTCAGATGATTGGTTGCCACGGGATTTTGATGCGATCGAAACTTCGTCGCAATCACGTAGCGTACGCGGATACTCGCCGGGTAAATTTAATAGATAGCCATGCCCCATAACCCCGACCAAGTGACTGTAGGAGAACCCCGTCGCCAAAAGCATCCGTTCGGGTGCTCGCGGCAGCGGTGTTCCGCCTTAGTGCACTTCGTCGTCGGCATCGGGGGTGCATCCGTTTACTAAAGTTTCCGACGAGCATTCGATCAGGATGTTGGGAATCTTGTTGAATTGCCCGACTAGATATTGAAAAGTGTTTTCGATAATGAGACTAAAATGTGGAGTTTATAATTGTTAGGCATGCGATGTCTAAAGAATTTATTTGGTTTGGCATGCGATGTCTAAGGAGGTTGCGGATTCCAACTGTTGTAGTTTTACACTTTCTTTTCTGCGACCGTAAGTGTAATATGTGGTGTATCGCGGTTTCGTTGCTATACATCAACGACAACTGGGATACACATATTTACTTACATTGATGATATGTGATATTATGTGTTGCTATGATATGTTATATTGGATCGTCGTGTTTGAATAGCCGGTTTTTTTTTAATGTGAGATGAGAGTTTTTCATTTTCATTCATGTAAAATTTCTTTTGTATGTAATATTCTTTTATTGGGGCACTTCCGGGCTGAGGATGATGTCATCATTGTATATTATTTACTTTTCTGCATTAGGATAGACCTAAGGAGGGGAGCACAAGTAACCGGGTTCTAGGGTCCAGTGGGAGACTATCTCGAGGAATCGAGATCGGGTCTCCTAACTCTAGAACTGGCAGGGTTGCTTGCCGCTCTCGTAGGGGTCTAGGGATGTGGGTTTGGCTATTCATCGCGACCGTGGAATCCGTGTTTTTATACAGGCTCTTATTAAAACACGGACCTCCTAGTATATCCAATATTTCATATATGTTCTTCTGCTGCAATGTTCTGTGATGAGATCATATTACTGCCTGAGACGAATGTTTATATTATATATATGAGATATATATTATATATTGTTGATTTCGTTTCATATCTGATGCTTGTGAAGCATAATAAATTGGGACTTCATTAATGAGATTAATGAAATAAAAGAAACCAAAAGATGTTGTATAAACTTGTTTAAAAACTGGTAGCTCTAGTTCTTGCTTTGCATAGCGGTATTCCTTGTAGAATATCCAGCACCTTATTCGATAAGGAAAGAACCGAGATCCCTTCACCGGGAGTGACCTCTTTAGCGAAACTAGAAGATGCTACACACTCGGTTTGTCTTTTGATTGCTTCTATAGTGTTTGCTTTGCATAGTGATATATATGATATATCCCACACCTTATTCGATAAGGAAAGAGCCGACGATCCTTTCACCGGGAGTGACCTCTTCAGCAAAACTAGAAAAGCTTAAAAAACACTCCATTTAAAATCACTCGATTCTACAACGATATCAAGTTCATTACGCAAAGGGTTTTCTTAAAAACCTGTCGTAGCCCTTTGTCATTTCAGATAAGTACTACTTAGTATTCGTGCTGCGTTTGTTGGCCTTTGTCAAGGCATAGTGTGCGATAGCTGACTAGTGCTTATCTACTTAAGCATATGATGTGATTGGATTAGGGTAGTCGTGCGATCTTGTTGGCCTTTGTCAAGGGTCGTGCGGGTGGGTTTAATTCAATTAGGAAATGACGGGTTGAACTTGACTAGCATCCTATGATTTGTTGGCCTTTGTCAAGGTCATAGGAGGTTAGGGGTAAAATATTATTGAGAATTTCAAGTGTTGAAATTTGCAATGAGATTGCATACCTTCTATGAGATAGTTGGATCCCGATACCCGCTGCGAGTAAGAGTTACTCCTGGGAGAGTTTTACACATTACAATTAGCCGATCAAGTAGGTGTCTAGAAAGGGGTTAATGGGGTTACGTCCCTGGGAAAACGAGGTTCATTTTAATTAGGTCCGTGCGAAAGCACGGGGAACTTCCCTCAAAGTACCGGCACTAGCCTGGCTGAAAGATTGGCGAACTTGTAGCGTGTAATTAATCCCGGCTAGTCTTTCCTTTTAGGGTTTGAAGAAAGATTTGACTAAAACAGTGGGAGACATCTTGATTAGATATATTGATAACCAATCTAATCTTGCAAGAGCATACGCTGAGTGTTTTCTTCTCTCTTTCTCTCCAGGTAGCGACCATGTCATGCCTTAATCAAGATAATAATACGGATGTATTGACCGAACCCGCTTGTTATACTGCGCTAGGGAATGTTGGTCCCGCTCCGACTTATAATTGTTATAAGACAGAGCAGGAAATTAGGATTACCATAATTCCCGTGCCGCCCAAACGAAGAAAGTGCATGCTGATGCATCATCTTCGGGTGTGTTCATTACCGAGAACTGTGTCCCAGTATCCTTTACATCCTGGGTATGAGATACTGGATTAGGATCCCGCATATGTAATTTGTTACATAGGCTACAGAAAGGTAGAGAACTGAGAACGGGTGATAAGTTTCATGAGATAGAAACGGTACAAGTGTTGCAGCCAAGTCTGTTGGCATTTATCACCCTGTATTACCAAATACATTAATTCTGAACGAATGTTATTAGATACCGAACCTGATATACAATATCATATCAGTCACTTTATTTATTAAAGAAGGATATAATTTTGTATTGTTGGATAATGTTTTGAACATTTCCTATATCAAGAGTTGATCGGTTCAGGCACGTTATCTAAAAACATAGACGTTCTAAATCAAACCACAGTTCTTAAAGTAAAGAACACACACAAGAGGAAGAGTTCAGAAATGATCGAATCCTTCTCGAGGCATTTTAGACTAGGTCATATCAATGCGACCCGACTAGCTAAGTTACATTGAGATGCATATTCAAATTAGTTTGAATTTACCTCTTGTGAAACTTGCCAGTCATGTCACAAAGATAAGATGACCACAGCTCTGTTTATTGGAAACAGAGAAAGAGTTAGTGAACTCTTGGGATTGATACATGATGATGTATGTACGTCCTCTGTCTACACATGCTAGGACTGGTTCTTTGTACTTCATTACATTCACTGATTATCTCTCAAGATTCGGATATATGTTCCTGTTGAAACACAAGTCTGAACCTTTTGAGAAATTCAATGAATGTAATTCAGAAGTAGAGAACCAAAACGGGTATAAGTATTATGTCCTTTAATGAGATCAAGGAGGAGAATACTTGAGCACGGAGATCCTGGACTATTCTAAAGGAGAATGAGATTCTCTCTCAGCATTATTCCTCCGTATACACCATAGCATGTCGGTGTATTGGGGTGGAGCAATCGCACCCTATGTGATATGGTGTGCTCTATGATGAGTACTACTGAGTTGCCTATTTCCTTTTGGGGGTTATGCACTTGTGAAGCTGCATACCTAGTGAATAGGGTTCCAATCAAATCAGTTGCCTACCGCTCCATATGTGATATGGTATGGGAAGAGCCCATCTCTTAAGGTAGTTAAGATTTGGGGTTGTCCGGCCTATGTCTAAAAGCATAATCCAGACAAGCTCGAGGTAAAGTCAGTTCTGTGGAATTTTGTTGGATATCCCAAGCATTCGCAAGGGAATATCTTCTACCTAACCGAAAAACAAAAGGTGTTTTGTTTCTCAGTATGCCACCTTTGAGAAAGGGAATTTCTTATGAAGAAATTAGTGGTCATGAGGTAGAACTGGAAAGAGTTCCAGTTATACAAACTGCAGCAGATGATTTGGTAAGAACCGAAGGATTCAATAGTAACCAACAAACCTCAGCCTCTCCGCCGATCTAGTAGGGTTCCTCACCCACCTGAGAGATACTTCGGTTTTCTCTATGACAGTGGGAGCAAGGATTGCATCATGATATGATGACCCAACTTGTTTCGAGCAGGCCATCAAGAGTGGGGACTCTGTAAGAATGGCTGGATGCTAAGCGATCTGAGATGGAATCCATATACACCAACAAAGTATGGACTTTCGTTGCTTTATCTGAAGGGTTAAATCCCCATCAGAAGCAAGTATATCTTCAGAAGATTACTTGGTGTACATGGAAAAGTTAAGACTTTCAAAGCTATGCTTAAGCCCATCCAGATCCTACTTGCTATTGCTACATACCATAACTATGATATCTGGCGGTTGGGTGTCATGACTGCTTTTCTAAATAGTAATTTAGAAGAGAACGTCTATAAGTACACAGCCAGAGGGCTTCGTAGACAGTGGGAGCAGCGGAAACATGTGCAAGGTTGTTTTATGAGATAAATCAGGCATCGCGGAGTTGGAACGTCTGTTTTGATGTGGTAGTCAAAGAGTTTGACTTCATCAAAATGGTAGATGAACTTTGTATATACAAAAAGGTAGTAGAGAGTATGGTGATGATCCTTGTAATGTACGTGGATGACACACTCTTGATAGGGAAAGAGTTTCCTATGCTACGCTCGGTCAATCTCCTCTTATCGTAAGGATTCTCCATATAGGATCAAAGTGATACCTCTTAAATCCTAGGTTTTATATCTATGAGATAGATCTAATTGGATGTTAGGATTCTCACTAGTTGTAGTGAGATAGTATCAATCGATCCTGGGGAGAATCACTGGAAATGTTCCAAGGTGATAAAGACGACTGAATGTCAGTCACAGGCATTGTCTTTACCTTCAGTGGAGGGACGGTATGTTGGAAGATTTCCAAGCTAGATACCGTGACATACTAGACGATAAAGGCAGGATAAATCACTACCAAGGATACTACCAAAGAAATAGTCTGGATGTACGTTAGTTCATGAGATGAACTTCGTTCCTACCATTGTGTGACAATAGAGTTGTGGCTTAGGCCTAGGAACCCCCGTCCTATATGAGATCTAGACATATTCTTTGGCAGTATCGCCTGATCATGGAGATGGTTGATCTCCAGGGAGATCGAGGTTAGGAGAGTAGACACAGAGGACAACAGCGCGGATCCACTCACAAAGGCCAATTTCCCAGTAGAGACTTTTATGGGATGGTTGAGTATGAGATACTTCAACCACAGCTGATTGTTGGGTATGCGATACCACAACAGATGGCCCTAGTGCAAGTGGGAGATTGTTAGTTATATTTATGCCCTAGAGGCCATTACTGTACATATGATGTATATTGTAGTGGATGATTGGACATATATTGGTAGGATTTTCTTGCTCGACATGATAGTATGCTATCTGGTTGCTCTTTATCTTAACATGTACTCTGATTGTCTCTATGTTACATGTTGATAAAGCCTTTAGGATGAGTACTAGACTACCAGGACTATGATGCAGATCATACTAGTGGGGACAGTGTAGTCGCTAAGTACATCCTTCAAATGTTCCTAGTCGTGGGGGTACCGAGACAGAGCATCGATACTCCAGAGTAGACTAGCGTATGCGCTTCTTGACCCATATGATGGGCGATGGATGATCCCATATCTATTGGTGTTTGACATCAGAGAAGGTATACTGGTGCTCAGTAGAGACTGGGTACACTGGACGGACTCGCCGAGAACTCCCAGATGGTATTATACCTCACGTCAGATGGCAGTTCTCTGGGGAAACTGGTACAGGTTAGTCTGTAGACCCGATGTAACATTTCAAAATAATAACATATTATTTTGGGGGAATTTTTAAAATTTAATAATAAAATTTTTAATATTTTAAATAAGGCGGTATAATTAAATACCGATAAATTGGAGAAAATTTGGAAAATTATAGAAATTACTAAAAGAGGGTGTTTTATGCGAATTATGCAAACTTTAAGTTTTTATGACTTATTTGACACTATTTTAGTGCTAATCGCGATTAAAAATCGCTAATCGCACTTTAAGCGTATTTTGTGCAAACATGCACCATATCTTTTCTTTAACACTTGTTGCATTTTCCTATATGTTTTGGGTGCATGGCTTGTTATTTTGGGGTTACTATTGAAGAGAGAAGGAAATTAGAAAAGAACAAGGAAAAGAGTATAATATATAGGTATGGGTGAGAGAGAGAAAGGGAGGGTTTACCTTTGACTTGGACTTGGCCACTCCCTCACCATTTCATTGACTCATTTCTCACCCCTCTCCTCATGTTGCTGCTGCTGCTGCACCTCCCCTTCTCCTCCATCTTCAACCCCCCAAAGCTCAATCAAAACAACCTCAAAACCCCACTCCCATTTCGAAAAAAAGATGTACAAGCTCAAGGGAAGCACATTGGACCAAGAAAGCAAGGATTTTGGCCACTTGGGGCAACTCAAGAATTTTCTTGAGTTGCCAAATAAGGAAATTTCTGAACCTTTAGCTTAATATTTGCATTACTTTTACCCCCATGTTATGATAGAACCGATATCGTGTGATTTTGTAGACTTAGGAAAACTCTAGTTAGGGTTAATGGGAATTGAGAGTAGTGATATGTAATTTAGCTCAGTAGAGGCCACACAAACCCCCTAGTGCTAGAATCTAGGCCTAAACCAGAGACTAGAAACCCGAAATACGGATTTAGAAAAGACGATATCGGAAATTTATGGATTCTGTGAGGGTTATTTGAAATCTGCTATCACCCCGAGACTCTGAAAATTATTTTCCAAGGATAGTGATATATGCAGGCAACCAGGAAGCTACTGAAAGGTTCCTAGGCACCCTATAGTGGTCTCACAAGGCATCGAACATGCAAATTTAAAATTTTTTGTGCCAAGAAACCCTAGACTATGGATCTTAAACTAGATGTTTAGGCGAAACGGAAAACTAGTTAACTATTTAACTAAAGTTGAGATGCTACAACCTTTGTAGATCCGGATTTCCGCCTCCTTAGCTCCACGTGGTCATGCCCTCGCTGTCCATCATGAATCCTCGACTCGATCATCGGCTTCATCGGGAAAGCAAGCGGAATAGGTCGTCGGCTTTGTGTCAAAGACGATCTACGTCGAGGTTGCACAAACTCAAGCTCCGACTTCACAAACTTGTGAAACTTGTGAAGTAAACACCCAAAACAACTTGGCAAGAGGTAGAGGGTGAAGAAATAGGAGGTGGGTTCACTTTAGATTTGGATTTCTCTCACTAAAACTCAAGTTGCAATTGGAGTAGCAAGCTTGAAGAAGAAGAAGAAGATGAGCTCAAGAAAAGAATATGATAAGTCTTCTTATAAAAATAAATTTAAATCAAATACTTATCATAACTTGAACTAGGGTTAAGTGTAGAGAATTAACCATGGTCACTTGGATGGGTTAGGGTTAAGCATGAAGATAAGGATGGTTAGCAAAGTCAAAGCTTCATGAAGCTTCAACTTAAAACAAAAAGAGCCACCATTCTTATCTTAATTTATTTCAAATAAATAAATAAACAAATAAATAAATAAACAAATATGCAAAACCCTAATTATCAATTAACCATGGATTAATTCTATACACTTAACTAAATGATCAAGTATCATCAAACATGATACAAAAATGTGCACGAAAGCATATCACATATACAATGTGCATCAAGTGAGAAAAATCCGTTTAAAGTGAACCAATACTAGTTAATGCAAAGTAATATATCAAATATATAATTATACATTAAATCATTAAATCAACACTTGATTCAATGATCCGGTCATGTCGCACATAACCGACTAGTATTCAATGCATCGATTTATCGAATCAATGATTCGATAACTAGGTCATATCGAATATAACCAATCGAAACATATATCGCGAGAATGAAATGCGGTATCACATACACGCATCATTCTCGGTCCTGCACATATCTCATATGCGCTCCTATTTCGTTTCGCTTGAGCCAGGAAACCTCTGTGTAGGACTCTAAAGACTCGTCAATATGCCGGTAGCAGATGATGATCATATCAAGCACCCACAAGCCGCAAGCGGTCTGCTAAACGTAACGGCCACCCGGGTATTGAGCGATCAGAAGATCGACGAGCTAGCCCGCTCACACTCCTGTGAATCCGACCAGTAACACTTACCATACAGTCCAGTCTCTTCGTCTGATACGTCGCATATCAAGTCTAGGGGTGGTATACGTCAGACCCCAATAACCCGATAAGTCATGCTGATGTGAGGCTCGTAACGGGTCGAGAAACTACTGGTAACACTTACCAGCAAATCTCTGATCAGCCCTGGCCAGGGACTTCCCTGTTACGGCCAATCGAGCACAGCGCAACATCAACCCCCAATACTGGGAGAGACGAAACCCTTCCTATCGCTCATTGCCTCCATGTGACTCGGGATTGTGCCCAAAGACCACCGTTTTGCACGCCCTCATGGACGTGGTAAGGTGGAGATCAAAGCACAGTGGGAATCACACAAGACTCTATGACGATCTCGGGTCTACAGACTAACCTGTACAAGTGTCACCTGAGAACTGCCATCTGATGTGAGGTATAATACCATCTGGGAGTTCTCGGCGAGTCCGTCCAGTGTACCCAGTCTCCACTGAGCACCCGTATACCATCTCTGATGTCAAACACCAATGGATATGGGATCATCCATCGCCCATCACATGGGTCGAGAAGCGTATACGCTAGTCTACTCTGGTATATCGATGCCCCGTCTCGATACACCTACGACTAGGGACCTTGAAGGATGTACTTATGGACTACCATGTCCCCACTGGTATGATCTGCATCATAGTCCAGGTAGTCAAGTACAAATCCTAAGGGCTTTACCAACATGTAACTATAAGACAGTATAAAGAGACTAGTGTACATGTTAAGATAAATATCAACCAGATAGCATACTATCATGTCGAGCAAGAAAGTCATCTCTATATATGTCCAAGCATCCAATATAATATACATAATCTGTACAATACTGGCCTCTAGGGCATACATACAACTAACAATCTCCCACTTGCACTAGGGCCAGCTGCTGTAGTATCTCATACCGAGCATCCCGAAGAGTCTCTCAAACTGTATCTGGGGAATGGCCTTCGTGAGTGGATCCGCCGTGTTGTTCTTCGTGTCAACCCTCCTGACCTCGATCTCCCGGCGATCAACTATCTCCCGGATCAGGTGATACCGCCTCAGAATATGCCTGGACCGCTGATGGGACCTGGGTTCCTTGGCCAAAGCCACCGCTCCATTGTTATCGCAATACAAAGGTATTGGATGCTCAATGGATGGAACCACTCCAAGTTCGGAAATGAACTTCTTGATCCAGACAG
Source organism: Agapanthus africanus (assembly GCA_030015575.1). Taxonomy (NCBI): domain Eukaryota; kingdom Viridiplantae; phylum Streptophyta; class Magnoliopsida; order Asparagales; family Amaryllidaceae; genus Agapanthus; species Agapanthus africanus. The sequence goes on along the minus strand of JASDDO010000014.1, from coordinate 299,797,871 downwards.
CTTCTTTAGCAGCATCGTTGGCAGCGATGTATTCAGCCTCCATCGTCGAGTCTGCCACGGTTTCCTGCTTGGAACTCTTCCAGCTAACCACCCCTCCGTAAAGGGTAAAGACAAAGCCCGACTGCGACTTAGAGTCTTCCTTATCACTCTGGAAGCTCGAATCGGTAAAGGACTCCACTTGGAGTTCTCCGTTACCATACACCAAGAACATATCTCTAGTCCTTCGCAAGTACTTGAGAATGCTCTTCACAGCTGTCCAGTGACTCTCTCCAGGATCAGCTTGATACCTGCTCACTACACTTAGTGAGTATGCTACATCGGGTCTGGTACATAGCATCGCATACATGATAGAGCCTACTGCCGAAGCATAGGGTATCCCTTGCATGCGAGCTCTCTCCAAATCAGTCTTGGGAGACATCTCTTTGGAGAGAGTGACTCCAGAGATCGTGGGCATGTTCCCACGCTTGGACTCTTCCATACTAAACCTTTTTAGTATGGTGTCAATGTACCTGGATTGGGACAATCCCAAAATCCGTTTGGATCTATCTCTATAGATCCTGATCCCCAATATGCAGGAGGCATCACCAAGATCTTTCATTGAGAATCTTTGTGATAAGAAGAGCTTGACCGATTGCAGCATAGGAATATCATTTCCTATCAATAGTATGTCGTCCACGTACAATACGAGGAAGACAACCTTACTCTCTGCCACCTTCTTGTAGATACAAGGTTCATCTGGATTTTTGACGAAATCAAACTCTTTGATAACGATGTCAAAGTAGATGTTCTAACTCCGCGATGCTTGCTTTAATCCATAAATGGATTTAAGCAGCTTGCACACCTTCCTGCTGCTCCCACTGTCTACGAAGCCCTCTGGCTGAGTCATGTACACGCACTCTTCTAAATCACCATTTAGAAAGGCGGTCTTAACATCCATTTGCCAGATTTCGTAGTCATGAAAGGCAGCAATGGCAAGCATGATTCGGATGGATTTAAGCATAGCCACTGGAGAAAAGGTCTCGTCATAGTCCACACCTGGTCTTTGATGAAAACCCTTTGCTACAAGTCTAGCTTTGAAAGTCTCCACTTTCCCATCTACACCAAGTTTCTTCTTAAAGATCCATTTGCTCCCAATGGGTTTTACCCCTTCAGGAGCAACTTCCAAAGTCCATACTTTGTTGGTGTACATGGAATCCATCTCGGACCGCATAGCATCCAGCCATTTCACTGAGTCCCTACTCGTGATGGCCTGCTCGAAGCTAGTTGGGTCATCATCCTCCATGATGCAATCCTCGCTCCCACCGTCCACGAGAAAACCGTAGTATCTCTCAGGTTGGCGAGGAACCCTACTAGATCGGCGGAGTGGCTGGGGTTCATCGGGAACTACGGAATCCTCTGGTTCCACCAGATCTTCTGTTGTAGCTTCTGCAGCTGGAACCTCTTCCAGTTCTACCTCATGACCACTAATCTCTTTTTCAAGAAATTCCTTTTCTAAAAAGGTGGCATGCCGAGAAACAAACACTCTTTGTTCCTCAGGGTGGTAGAAGATATACCCTTGAGAATTCTTGGGATATCCAACAAATTTGCATAGAACAGACCGTGCCTCGAGTTTGTCCGGATTTTGTCGTTTGACATAGGCTGGACAACCCCATATCTTAACATAGTTAAGACATGGTCTCTTCCCTTTCCATATCTCATATGGAGTGGTAGGCACTGATTTGGTGGGGACCATATTCAGTAGATGTATGGCTGTCTCAAGCGCATACCCCCAGAAGGAAATAGGTAACTCAGCTGTGCTCATCATAGAGCGCACCATATCTAATAGGGTGCGGTTCCTTCGTTCTGATACACCGTTGTTCTGTGGTGTATATGGAGGAGTCAGCTGAGAGAGAATCCCATTCTCTTTTAGGAAGTATAGGAATTCATTGCTCAAGTATTCACCTCCTCGATCAGATCGAAGGATTTTAATACTCTTTCCGGTTTGGTTTTCGACTTCTTGTTTATATTCTCTAAATTTCTCAAAAGCTTCAGACTTGTGTCTTATTAAGTACACATGTCCGTATCTTGAGAGATCGTCAGTGAATGTAATGAAGTACGAAGAACCATCCCTGGCATGTGTAGACATGGGACCACATACATCACTATGTATCAGTCCTAAGAGTTCGGTAACTCTTTCTCCGTGTCCCGTAAACGGAGTCTTGGTCATCTTGCCTTTGAGACATGACTGGCAAGTGTCATAAGATGAAAATTCGAAAGGTTTCAAATATCCATCTTTATGCAACTTAGCCAGTCGTGTCACATTGATGTGACCCAGTCTACAATGCCACAAGAAGGATTCGTTGAGTTCAGAACTCTTCCTCTTGTGTGTGTTTGTTATGCTCAGAACTGTTGATTGATTTAGAACATAAATGCCATTGCACAACGTGCCTGATCCAACCAACTTTTGGTTGCGGAAAATGTTCATAACATTGTCCTGTAATACAAAATTATATCCCTCTTTGCTTAATAAAGAAACCGATATAATGTTGCATATCAGGTTCGGCATGTAATAGCATTCGTTCAGAACCAATGTATTACCAGTTGGTAATACAAGGTGATATTCCCCGACAGTCTTAGCTGCAACAATTGCACCATTTCCAACTCTGATGTCTTTATCACCTTCCCCAAGTTCTCTACCTTTCCTGAGCCCATGTAACTGATTACATATATGGGATCCTGACCCGGTATCTAATACCCAGGACGTAGAGCAAATGGAGAAACAGTTCTCAGTAACGAACACACCCGAAGAAAATGCATCAACATGCACTTTCTTCATTCGGGTGGCATGGGAATCCTGGTATTCCCCTATATCCTGTTCATTCCTATAACTCTTATAGGAAAGAACGGAACCAACGTTCCCCAGCACAGTATAACATGCGGGTTCGGTCAATACATCCATATTATTATCTTTATTAAGGCATGAAATGGTCGCTACCTGGAGAGAGAGAGAAGAAAACACTTTAGCGTATGCTCGTGCAAGATCAGATTGGTTATTATCTTATCTAATCAGGATGGCTCCCACTGCTTTTTATCAAATCTTCCTCCAAACCCTAAAAGGAAAGACTAGCCGGGATTAATTACACACTACAAGTTCGCCAATCTTTCAGCCAGGCCAGTGTCGGTACTTTGAGGGAGGTCCCCCGTGCTTTCGCACGAACCTAATTAATGTAAACCTCGTTTTCCCAGAGGCGTAACCTCGTTAACACCTTTCTAGACACCTACTTGATCAGCTAATTGCAATGTGTAAAACTCTCCCAGGAGTAACTCTTACTCACAGTGGGTATCGGGATCCAACTATCTCATAGAAGGTATGCAATCTCATTGCAAATTTCAACACTTGAAATTCCCGATATGCTTTTGCCCCTAGCGTGCTATGACCTTGACGAAAGCCAACAAACCACAGCCCGCTAGTCAAGTTCAACCCGTACATTTCTTGACTGAATTAAACCCACCCGCACGACCCTTGACGAAAGCCAACAAAGCCGTACGACTACCCTAATCCAGTCGCATCATATGCAGCAGATAAACAGCACATAGCTACCACACACTACACCTTGACGAAAGCCAACAAATGTAGCACGAATACTATATGTAATTTATCTGAAATGACGGAGGGCTACGCAGGTTTTTCATAAAAACCATGAGCGTAATGAACTTGATATCGTTGTAGAATCAAATAAAGTTTTGAAATGGAGTGATTTTGAGGCTTTTCTAGTTTTGCTAAAGGAGTCACTCCCGGTGAAGGGATCTCGGTCCTTTCCTCGTCGAATGAGGTGCGGGATATATCATATATATCACTGTGCAAAGCAAAAACGCAAAAGCAGTCAAAAGCAAACCGAGTGTGTAGCATCTGCCAGTTATTGCTAAAGGAGTCACTCCCGGTGAAGGGATCTCGGTCCTTTCCTCGTCGAATGAGGTGCGGGGTATATCATATATACCGCTATGCAAAGCAAGAACTGTAGCTACCTTTTTTATTTAAAATCTGATTCTACAACATCTTAGGTTTCTTTCCTTTCATTAATCACATTAATGAAGTCCCATCATTTAAATACCTAAACATCACAGATAGATATGACGTACACTTATGCCATCCGCATTCGCCTCGATGTCCCCTCGTGCACCGTTAGGTTAGGTAACTAACGACAGAGCAGGGCAGGGCTAGCGCGGATGTAAAACATAAGTAACGTCTATATAATATATCATATATACTATATACTATATCCATCACAGAATCACAACACAGATATCGCAGCAGAATAAACATATGAAATATTGGATATACTAGGACGTCCGTGTTTTCAATACGAGCTAGTATAAAACACGGATTCCACGGTCGTGATGAATAGCCAATCCCACACCCCTAGACCCCTACGAGAGCGGCAAGCAACTCTGCCAATTCTAGGGTTAGGAGACCCGGACTCGACTCCTCGAGTTGGTCTCCCACTGGACCCCAGAACCCGGTTACTTGTGCTCCCCTCCTTGGGTCTATCCTAATGCGGAAAAGTAAATAATATACAAAGGGTGACAGCTTCCGCTACCTGGAAGTGCCCCAAATAAAAGAATATTACATACAAGTTTTTACATGAATGAAAATGAAAAACACTCATCTCACATAAAAACCCCCGGCTATTCGAACACGACGATCCAATATAACATATCCAGCAACACATAACATCACATGTCATCAACGTAAGTAAGTATGCATACCCCAATTGTCGTTGACGTATAGCAACGAAACCGGCGATATGGACATACTACACTTACGGTCACAGAAAAGAAAGTGTAAAACTACAACAATTGGAATCCGCAACTGCTTTAGACATCACATGCCTAATCAGATATAAATCCCGCATTTTAGTCTCATTATCGAAAACTCTTTTCAATATCATATGGGACTAAATTGCTAGATTTATAACATTCATTCAGTTATCTCATAACTACTTGTGAATTCCAATTATTGTATCACATTCCAGATAAACAGAAAATGTTAAACTTTCCGATCGAACAATCGAACACCCAAGTTTTCCCAATACAGATCAACACATGAAATAAGTCTAACAACATTCAGTTCGTACCTCAGTACCAACGGTCCAGCCGTAGAAGGGTCAAGCCAACGCCTCACATGTGGCACGCCGTACTGCCCCAAACCCGAAGGTTCAAAGGGCAGTTCAAGACGGTCACATAATCGAGTTAAGGTTTGTTGTCTTCTAGAGGGACCATCGAGTTACTTGCACTACTTAGAACGTCGTTAAACTACGGAAAAATCCAACACTTGGAAATTTCCCGACAGGGGAAAAATTGGGTATTTATATCCGGTCGAACTTTTTAACATATTCTAAAATTTATCCGGAAAGCCAAATAGACAAAATTTGATAATCCGATCGAGTCCATGAAATCCCAAAACAACCCAGAAAAAATCAACTCTGGAAAAAATATTAAAAATTTCCAGAAGACTCAGCACTACAAAACATGAATTACTGTGCAAGACACGTGATGTAATTCAATATACTGGCCGCGGAAGCGCCGCGTTTTGTATAGTGGAGGCCGCGGATCCGCGCTTGTGTTGGGGATTTATCAGCACGTGTTTCACAGTAACTCACTATATTCCCTGCTGAATTTTTTGGCAATTTTTAATATGGAAAAATCCACGTTTTTGGAAAAAGTACAGAGAGCATGTTTGTAATGGGTTTTCGGGTTCGTTCGGACTTCAAACTCCGTCTGGACTTCGCCTAAGGCTCTAGCTAGGCTCTGATACTAGTGAAAGGTTCCTAGGCACCCTATAGTGGTCTCACAAGGCATCGAACATGCCAATTTAAAAATTTTTGTGCCGAGAAACCCTAGACTATGGATCTTAAACTAGATGTTTAGGCGAAACGGAAAACTAGTTAACTATTTAACTAAAGTTGAGATGCTACAACCTTTGTAGATCCGGATTTCCGCCTCCTTAGCTCCACGTGGTCATGCCCTCGCTGTCCATCATGAATCCTCGACTCGATCATCGGCTTCATCGGGAAAGCAAGCGGAATAGGTCGTCGGCTTTGTGTCAAAGACGATCTACGTCGAGGTTGCACAAACTCAAGCTCCGACTTCACAAACTTGTGAAACTTGTGAAGTAAACACCCAAAACAACTTGGCAAGAGGTAGAGGGTGAAGAAATAGGAGGTGGGTTCACTTTAGATTTGGATTTCTCTCACTAAAACTCAAGTTGCCATTGGAGTAGCAAGCTTGAAGAAGAAGAAGAAGATGAGCTCAAGAAAAGAATATGATAAGTCTTCTTATAAAAATAAATTTAAATCAAATACTTATCATAACTTGAACTAGGGTTAAGTGTAGAGAATTAACCATGGTCACTTGGATGGGTTAGGGTTAAGCATGAAGATAAGGATGGTTAGCAAAGTCAAAGCTTCATGAAGCTTCAACTTAAAACAAAAAGAGCCACCATTCTTATCTTAATTTATTTCAAATAAATAAATAAACAAATATGCAAAACCCTAATTATCAATTAACCATGGATTAATTCTATACACTTAACTAAATGATCAAGTATCATCAAACATGATACAAAAATGTGCACGAAAGCATATCACATATACAATGTGCATCAAGTGAGAAAAATCCGTTTAAAGTGAACCAATACTAGTTAATGCAAAGTAATATATCAAATATATAATTATACATTAAATCATTAAATCAACACTTGATTCAATGATCCGGTCATGTCGCACATAACCGACTAGTATTCAATGCATCGATTTATCGAATCAATGATTCGATAACTAGGTCATATCGAATATAACCAATCGAAACATATATCGCGAGAATGAAATGCGGTATCACATACACGCATCATTCTCGGTCCTGCACATATCTCATATGCGCTCCTATTTCATTTCGCTTGAGCCAGGAAACCTCTGTGTAGGACTCTAAAGACTCGTCAATACGCCGGTAGCAGATGATGATCATATCAAGCACCCACAAGCCGCAAGCGGTCTGCTAAACGTAACGGCCACCCGGGTATTGAGCGATCAGAAGATCGACGAGCTAGCCCGCTCACACTCCTGCGAATCCGACCAGTAACACTTACCATACAGTCCAGTCTCTTCGTCTGATACGTCGCATATCAAGTCTAGGGGTGGTATACGTTAGACCCCAATAACCCGATAAGTCGTGCTGATGTGAGGCTCGTAACGGGTCGAGAAACTACTGGTAACACTTACCAGCAAATCTTTGATCAGCCCTGGCCAGGGACTTCCCTGTTACGGCCAATCGAGCACAGCGCAACATCAACCCCCAATACCGGGAGAGACGAAACCCCTCCTATCGCTCATTGCCTCCATGTGACTCGGGACTGTGCACAAAGACCACCGTTTTGCACGCCCTCATGGACGTGGTAAGGTGGAGATCAAAGCACAGTGGGAATCACACAAGATCTATGACGATCTCGGGTCTACAGACTAACCTGTACAAGTGTCACCTGAGAACTGCCATCTGACGTGAGGTATAATACCATCTGGGAGTTCTCGGCGAGTCCGTCCAGTGTACCCAGTCTCCACTGAGCACCCGTATACCATCTCTGATGTCAAACACCAATGGATATGGGATCATCTATCGCCCATCACATGGGTCGAGAAGCGTATACGCTAGTCTACTCTGGTATATCGATGCCCCGTCTCGATACACCTACGACTAGGGACCTTGAAGGATGTACTTATGGACTACCATGTCCCCACTAGTATGATCTGCATCATAGTCCAGGTAGTCAAGTACAAATCCTAAGGGCTTTACCAACATGTAACTATAAGACAGTATAAAGAGACTAGTGTACATGTTAAGATAAATATCAACCAGATAGCATACTATCATGTCGAGCAAGAAAGTCATCTCTATATATGTCCAAGCATCCAATATAATATACATAATCTGTACAATACTGGCCTCTAGGGCATACATACAACTAACAGCTACCACAAAAACCCTAGCCCCTATCCCCCAACCCAGGCCGCCAATTAATTCATTCTGGCCGCAAATTGCGGCCAGAGTAGGGAGGATGTGACTCGTTTTTGTTCCAGGGCTTTATCATCAGTAAAATAGACCTTGGTATATGCAAAATTGTCTGATTTGACCTAGGGTAGAATCTGGGACCTTTTTCCTAAGTTGCTGTTTTGATTCGGAATTTCATTTTGCGTATTTTGAATTCTGGATTTCTGTTATTGTGTTTTACCTTGATCACTTGACGGTTGTCCGACGATATCGAGGATTGTTTGATGGTTTTGAAAGCGTAGTCTATAGGTTCTAACCTATAGGCATTAGCATGTCGTTTTGGTATTCCCGATGTGATTTTAATATGCTTTCTGATTATGTTATCTATGTAGGTACCTTCATGTGGAGTTCATACGATGAAGAAGATGAAGGCGACATCAACACCGACACGCAGGATGGAAGGTGAGTAGATTATATCTACGGGGGAAGTCAGGTGGATGGCGTATAGCACCCCCGCAGTTCGATATTTAGTATATTATATATATACTATTTATGATAGCGTATTGTGTGTCATTGATATTTGAGATGAGATTAGGTGTACTATGGTTGGATTAGGGCATAGAGGTAAACTAGTATAATCCTAGTTGCGAACCCTAGAATAGGTTTACACCCACACGCACACACCTGCTTATCTGTTATACTTATACCTAGATGATGAGAACAGTGGATGATATTTGGAGATGAGTCGATGATATTGGGCATGGTGCCATGAGATCGGTGATATATTGTGATTTGTATTTGGGATACGACATGAGATTGTAGCGGGCCTTTAGGCGTGTGTTTCACACACGCATTTATATTTATATAGATGGTATCGATTGGTACTAGACTTAGATCAGTACCCTAGATCATGTGATATGATGATAATGATACCTGATAATTGATGAGATGAATGTGATATTGACCCACACCCAGCTATTGGGGATGCCGTACTATGATTTACCGTACGAGCTTTATTTGATGATAGATCCACACTCATGACTCGAGGATGTCATATGATATTGTATCGTACGCGGTACCTCTGAGGCGGGATCACCGACTTTTATATTTTATATATATATATATATATCAACTCAGATTTAGGTGGTTTCCATACCCCTCCTAATTGACTTGTTAGTTAGAGCTGTAGTTTTGCTAGTATATGTTAGGCTAGGCTGATGTCATACCTATTTCAAAAACTAACGAATTGGGAATATTTTAAAGATAGGTAAAGGGATTCTACGGATATTTCAAAAGACGCATCTTTTCTTAAAAACACCGTAGCCCTTATTTTCCTAAAAACCCCGATTCGTCTTCTTTCAAATGGCAAAACAGTATGACATAGATATATTGATGTAGATTCTACACTGTGGTGTTTATTATTCATTTGCCGCAGATTCTTACTGTTTGCATCGCATTGCATGTTTAATATGTTTATTGTTGTATCAAATCCATGTTGTTAGGACACCAGCACCATTATCGATGATGCATATATTTCACGTACACCTGCTCGCCGACTCACACACTTCATCATCGATAATTGCCATGTCACTACACTGTAGGACTATTGCATTCAGGATATGATCCCTTGCATGGCATACTTGTGCACATACCTATTGTACATTCATACTTGTGTACTCACATATTGTACACCCATACTTGAGCACATACCTATTGTACATTCATACTCGTGTACTTACATATTGTACACCCATAATTGTGCACATACCTATTGTACATTCATACTCGTGTACTTACATATTGTACACCCATACTTGTGCACATACCTATTGTACATTCATACTTATGTTCTCACATATTGTACACCCATACTTGTGCACATACCTATTGTACATTCATACTTATGTTCTCACATATTGTACACCCATACTTGTGCACATACCTATTGTACATTCATACTCGTGTACTTACATATTGTACACCCATACTTGTGCACATACCTATTGTACATTCATACTCGTGTACTTACATATTGTACACCCATACTTGTACACATACTCATTTGCACATACATAGATAATTTCTCGCTTGATTTGGAGAATTGGGAACCACAAGATACTCTTTAAAACTGATTCATTTTAAAAGAGCGGTTTCCTCCATTATGTGGATATTACTATTCCATGTTGCATGATATACTGATATGCTTACATTTCTTTTATATGTCGCATACATCATGCTTTCTGATTATACGCATTGAGATATGTTGTTTCCATGATATTTCTGGATTTGGGAACCGTGGGTATTTTAAAAGAGAGTATGTATTGTTTTAATAACTCGTTTACCCTTGATATGATATTTCAGTGCGTCCACCATGTGTTTTCTCGGTTCTGAGAGTGGCATGTGAAACCCGATTCGAGAAGCGGTAGGAACCGTCTGCGGGTACATGGTGGACCCGGAGAGGTACCCCGGGGTAAGAAGACTCGTATATGTTAGTTGGTGAGCCTGGCAGGGGGGTACTACCTACCGGTGATTGTGTTTAGCTCGGCGGATATCTAGGGGATACCGACCGGAGTTGAGAGATGAGATGGGCCGATCCGGACTGACGGAGCCCTACGTATATGAGGATTTACGTGCCGATGCTAGGTACAGGTTTCATGATGTTTTCGAGTATCAATGCTTGACACTCAGGTTCCATGATTTTGATATGTCGCGAGCGACACATGTTGATTTACATCCTCATACTTCCATGCATATCTTTATGATATTTACATGCATGATGCTTATTGTCATTGGGTGACACGTGGTCGATTTCCACCTACATATATTGACATTGATGATATTGATCACACAGTTGGATGATATCCACATATTCATAGACTTCATGATATAGTCGACATTGATCATACCTCATATTTATGATATGCTATTACCTGAGGCACTGGCACGAGCACTCGGCACTACACTCATGTATATATGTTATATTGCCACCTTATCTTGCTTCAGACTTATTCATATGAGGTTTATATATATCTGATCGTATTGACCTAGGATTGTATCATACATACGATTTCTGCTCTGTGATGTTTTCTATTCACGAGTTGGCAACTCACCCCCGTTGTGCCACAGTTTCTTACAGGTTTTGCCGTACAGGTTCTATTGCGACTTTCTGGCACATTGTTTCCCTTACGGGTGATTCACTTTGGTAGGTGGGTTCTTTTGCATCAGAATCACCATTGTATATGTATTATTCAGTTGTATCTAGTAATTCCATCAACCAAACTTGTATATTGTTTCAGACTTAGAAAACTAGTTATGTATTATTTCGACGTTAGAGTCGCGCGTTTTAGTATGGTTTTCATGCTGATTGAGTTTCCTTTTTGAGTTTTGATCCTTGCCTTTTGGCGTTGTATATTATATTGTTTGCGTGGTTGTGATCGTCGATTAACGAAGAGCTAGCTCCCGCTTGGGGATGCCTTTTATCATTGTATATATATATATATATATCATTCATGTTGTACCCCGTTCGGGGCCAGTATTTACAAAGGAAACTCGGCCGAAATTTTCAGAAAAGACGAGACATTTTAAAAATGTATATTTGGCTTACTTAGTTAAAAACCTTGTTTTTAAAACATGTTTTCCTTACTTCTTAAAAAAAACTAGTTTTCTTTATTTACTCCTTAAAATGGTTTTAGATTTCTAGGCTTTTGGCTTACTTGAATTAGATGGGTCCTATAGACTTCATATGATTCAAGTGCCAGTCACGTGCTATTTCGGGTCATGACAAAATTGGTATTGGAGCGCTAGGTTAACCTTGGTTCGAGTTTAAGTTTGACTATGCGGAGCATAGAGCGTTTATATATATACGGAACTTAGGCTTGACCTTACGGAACTTAGATTTAGTCGAGGGGGTATTATACCCGAACTTTCGTCGTATAGGATGACCCTTGGTTGATGGAGTAGGTAGCTTGAGTAGAGTGACGTACCGTACGTATGTTCCGCGGCATATTTACGATACGCTACTCTTCTTAAGAAACCATAGGATGTACATTTCCTTGCATAGTATTATATTCATTCCTATGATCTATCCTCATCGGTACTGGTTATGATTTTGCTACCACGATTACATGGGCAGAGAGAGCTACGGCTAGAGTTGTGTCAGCTTGAGCTCGTTACGGACGAGGACTGACCAAGGCATGATTCCAAAGACATACGATTGCGTATGGAGGCGTCGTTTATTTGTGTTTTCGCGCCACGATGCGTTTGACATATCGCTTTTACGAGATTTCCCGGATGTGCTGATCGACACCAGAGGATCAGGCTACTGCTAGAGGCCAGCCAGAATGTGATGACCATTGATGTATCGCTTATACATGATGATTGAGGCGCTGTTCATCGTACAGACGAATGAGCCAGTTGCTGCTGCAAATGATAAGATATCGCCCAGACGTTAGAGCTACTGCAGCATGAGTTTATACTTAGAGATATGATGGCGAGTCGCTAGTCACCCGAGGGTGAATGACTAGGACATGTGGTTCGTTCGCTTGCCCCGATGCGAGGTCATCAGATAGATTGATTCCAGCTAGAGATGACTTCACGCAGATTCGTTGAGAGTCAATAGAGACGATCGAATGTCAGGAACCCCTTTCCAAGTTTAAGTTATTCGGTAGACAATGCAAGTAATGCTATGGACCCTCTAGAAGAATGAAACCCAAACTCGACGTAATAACCATGGAACGCCTCCGAACCTTAGGGTTTGCGGCAGTTTAGCGGTGCCATTTGTGAGCCTTGGGTTTGCCCTTCTACGGTTGGTCCATAGGAGCTGTGGTATGTACCGGAATACTATTAAACTATACTTAAGATGTTGATCTCTTGGGGGATTATGAGGTTTTGACAAATCGATCGGATGTTTCGACATCTTTCGGATATCATGTGATGGGACACATTGCTTGGGAGACTCCAGATACGAGTATAGCCGTTGGAGCGCAGTCCATGCAGCCATGAGAAGACGAGTCCGAATCAGTCGACATTGGAACAGAGTAGAGTAAAGAGGTCGCACGAGAATTCGATGAGATGACGTTCCACTCCGCTGACATCAGAAATGCGATACGCATGCAAAGGCGTTGGTTATAGATATACCTTCCAGAAGGAGTCGCGATGAGTATGCAGCCGTTCCGGAACAAGAAACAGGTATAGAAAAGATGATAACTTCCGGGCAATTAAGAAGAAACGTGATTTGAGAGAGACCTCGACAGGACCTTTCTGGAATACTATACGAGAAGACTTGGACCCAGGAGTGGTCATATTGCGCCCACCCAGCAGGCCAGAGTTTGGCATCGTCGACGAGATAGTTGACCAGGTTCGAATAGAGGACCTCACCCAGATGCGTTGTGAATTGATCAAGAATGGACGAGAATGGAGTATATCTCAGCAGGTTGGGACGAGTTCCTGAGGACGCGTTCAGCTAGATATCTTCCACAGAGTGATGAAGATATCGAGTTTGGGATTTCGAGTCCGTGTGAGAGACTTTGGATGGACCGTAGCCGAGAACATTTGCAGTGCGGAGATAGAGACGTGACGTCGAAGTGAACGATGATACAAACAAGCGGGACAAGAGGTTCGTGTAGGGTTCCTAGGCACTCTTATGAAGGTTCATAAGGCATCAAACATGCCCGAATAAAATTTTAGATGTGCCGAACAACCCAAATCCGGGATCTTTGCTAGATTATTAGGGTTTAACATGCAAGCAAACATCTTTACTACTAAGTGTGAGGGATTACAACCTTTGTAGTCTGCTCCTTCTCTTCAAAAGCTCCGAGTAGAAGTCCCTTCCCTACGATCTACGATCTCCTGGACTCAAGAGAGGCTCCACGACTCGAACGATCCATGATAGCTTGTCGTATTCCTTTTCTCCGATGATCTACGTCGAAGTTGCAATAGCTCAAGCTCTCTCACTCTAATGAGGTGAACACCCTAATCTAATAGGCTAAATTAGATGAGGATGATGGAGTAGTATTTATACTTTCTTTTTATATCATAATCTCACATGAAATCATCACAAAAAGGAATTTCTAGTAAGCTTTCTCAAAGCTAAAGAGAGAAAAAGATGATGAATGAAAAAGATAATCCTTTTGTGATGAATAGTAGTAGTAAATATATGATTGATTATGGAACCATGGTCAAGGATGAGAAGCTTAACCTTTGTAGAGAATAAACCAGGGCTAGGATTTGGTTAGGTTAACTAATGAGTCATGGATAAACAGCAACTATAATATCTTAACCAAGACAAAAGGAATTCTTTCTAGAATGTGCAAGAAAGAGCTAACCCTAATCAAACCCTAACCTTGCTTTATCTCTACTAAACATGTTCCATTATCAATCATATCATGTTGCAATAATATATATCACATATATATTATATATTTGCAACAAAAGAAAATAATACAATTAACATATATCGCATATATATCAATGTATTAATCCGGTGAGAAAATGAAATAATAAAGCGAGCCAATATTAGATAATGTAATATAATATATCATATATATTATTATACATTAAATCATCGAATCAACACTTGACCCGATAATCCTGTTATATCGAATATAACCGACTAATATATCATGTACCGATTCATCGAATCAAAACTTGATCCGATGACCCGGTTCATATCTAAATATCGCGAGAATATAATACGGTATCACATATCGCATTATCCTCGGTCCTGCACATATCACATATGTGCCTCTACTCCGTTTTTCCTGAGCCAAGAAACCTCTGTGTAGGGCTCTAAAGAATCGTCAATACGCCGGTAGCAGGTGATGATCATATCAAACACCCACAAGCTGCAAGCGGTCAGCTAAACGTAACAGCCATCCAGGTATTGAGCGATCAGAAGATCAACAAGCTAGCCTGTACGTTCTCCTGTGAATCCAATCAGTAACACTCCCGTACAGTTTGGTCTGTTCGTCTGATATGTCGCATATCAAGTCTAGGGGTGGTATACGTCAGACCCCAGTAGCCGATAAGTCGTGTCGATGTGAGGCTCATAACAGGTCAAGAAACTACTGGTAACACTTACCGGTAAATCTCTATATCAGCCCTGGCCAGGGACTTCCAGTTATAGCCAATCAAACACAGCATAACATCAACTCCCTATACCGGGAGAGACGAATCCTCTCATATCGCTCATTGCCTCCATGTGATTCGGGACTGTACCCAAAAGCCACCGTTTTGCACGCCCTTTTGGATGTGGTAAGGTGGAAATCAAAGCACAGTGGAAATCACACAAGACTCTATGAAGATCTCGGGTCTACAGACTACCCTGTACCAGTGTCACCGGAGAACTGCCATCTGACGTGTGGTATATCACCATCTGGGAGTTCTCGGCGAGTCCGTCCAGTGTACCCAGTCTCCACTGAGCACCCGTACACCATCCTTGATGTCAAACACCGATAGATATGGGATCATCCATCGCCCATCATATGGGTCAAGATGCGTATACGCTAGTCTACTCTGGTATATCGATGCCTTGTCTCGATATACCCTCGACTAGGAACAGTTATAGGATGTACTCATCGACTACCATGGGCCCACTAGTATGATCTCATCATAGTCCCAGTAGTCGAGTACAGATCCTAAGGGCTTTATCAACATGTGAGAGAAAAGACAGAAAACCAGTACAAGTCAACATGTTAAGATAAAGTGAAACCAAATAGCATACTATCATGACGAGCAAGAAAGTCCTCTCTGTATATATCCAAGCGTCCATCATAATATACATCATATGTACAACAATGGCCTCTAGGGAATATACATAACTAACAATCTCCCACTTGCACTAAGGCCAGCTGCTTTAGTATCTCATACCTGGCATCCCGAATAATCTCTCAAACTGTATTTGGTGAATGGTCTTCGTGAGTGGATCCGCAGTGTTGTCCTTCGTATCTACTCTCCTGACCTCGATCTCCCGGCGATCAATTATCTCCCTGATCAGGTGATACCGCCTCAGAATATGTCTGGACTTCTGATGGGACCTGGGTTCCTTGGCCAAAACCACAGCTCCATTGTTATCGCAATACAGAGGTATTTGTTGCTCAATGGATGGAACCACACCAAGTTCACTAATGAACTTCTTTATCCAGACAGCCTCTTTGGCAGCATCGTTGGCAGCGATGTATTCAGCCTCCATCGTCGAGTCTGCAACGGTATCCTGTTTGGAACTCTTTCAACATACCGCCCCTCCATTGAGGGTAAAGACAAAACCCGAGTGCGACTTAGAGTCGTCCTTATCACTTTGGAAGCTGGAATCGGTAAAGGACTCCACCCGGAGTTCTCCGTTACTATACACCAAGAACATGTCTCTAGTCCTTCGCAAGTACTTGAGAATGTTCTTCACAGCTGTCCAGTAACTCTTTCCAGGATCTGCTTGATACCGACTCACTACACTTAGTGAGTATGCTACATCAGGTCTGGTACATAGCATCATATACATGATAGAGCCTACTGCCGAAGCATAGGGTATCCCTTGCATGCGAGCTCTCTCCAAATCGGTATTGGGAGACATCTCTTTGGAGAGAGTGAGTCCAGAGATCGTGCGTTGGTTCCCACGCTTGGATTCTTCCATACTAAACCTCTTTAGTATGGTGTCAATGTACCTGGATTGGGACAATCCCAGTATCCGTTTAGATCTATCTCTATAGATCATGATTCCCAATATGCTGGAGGCATCACCTAGATCTTTCATTGAAAATCTTTGTGATAAGAAGAGCTTGACTGATTGCAGCATAGGAATGTCATTTCCTATCAAGAGTATGTCATCCACGTACAATACGAGGAAGAAAACCTTACTCTCTGCTACCTTCTTATAGATACAAGGTTCATCTATATTTTTGATGAACTCAAACTCTTTGAATACAACATCAAAACAGATGTTCCAACTTCGCGATGCTTGCTTTAACCCATAAATGGATTTAAGCAGCTTGAACACCTTTCTACTGCTCCCACTATCTACGAAGCCCTCTGGCTGAGTCATGTACACGCACTCTTCTAAATCACCGTTTAGAAAGGCGGTCTTAACATCCATTTGCCAGATTTCGTAGTCATGGTATGCAGCAATGGCAAGTAAGATCCGGATGGACTTAAGCATAGCTACTGGAGAAAAGGTTTCGTCATAATCTATACCTGGTCGTTGACGAAAACCCTTTGCTACAAGTCTAGCTTTGAAAGTCTCAACTTTTCCATCTACACCAAATTTCTTTTTAAAAATCCATTTGCTCCCAATGGGTTTTACCCCTTCAGGAGCATTTTGCAAAGTCCATACTTTATTGGTGTACATGGATTCCATCTCAGATCGCATTGCATCCAGCCATTTCACAGAGTCACCACTCGTGATGGCCTACTCGAAACTAGTTGGGTCATCATCTTCCATGATGCAATCCTCGCTTCCACCATCAATGAGAAAACCGTAGTATCTCTCAGGAGGATGAGAAACCCTTCTAGATCGGCGGAGAGGCTGGGGTTCGTCGGGTACTACTGAATCCTCTGGTTCTACCAAATCATCTGTTGTAGTTTGTTCTGCTGGAACTTCTTCCAGTTCTACCTCAATGCTACTAATCTGTTTCATAAGAAAACCTTTTTCTAAGAAAGTAGCATGTCGAGAAACAAACACCTTTTGTTCCTCGGAGTGGTAGAAGATATACCCTCGCGAATGTTTGGGATATCCAATAAACTTACATAGGACAGACCTTTCCTCGAGCTTGTCCGGATTTTGTGTTTTAACATAGGCCGGAAAACCCCATATCTGAATAAAATTAAGACATGGTCTCTTACCATTCTATATCTCATATGGAGTGGTAGGCACTGATTTGGTTGGAACTCTATTCAATAGGTATGCAGCTGTCTCCAGTGCATATCCCTAGAAGGAAATAGGTAACTCAGCAGTGCTCATCATAGAGCGCAACATATCTAATAGGGTGCGATTCCTCCATTCCGATACACCATTGTGCTGTGGTGTATAAGGTGGAGTAAGTGATCGCACGCTTTTGGCGTATCGGATGTTCAAAGTTCTAAAGTTTACCGCGATCAGGACGGTGTCGCTATGCAGCTAGCCGGTTGAGCACGGGTCGATCCACAGGGAGATGGTTGTATTTCCGTTCTTATCTTAGACGAGTCAATAAAGAATGAGTATATGTTTGTTCAATCTAACTTATGTGTATTATTTGCTAGTATAAAGTTGTTAAGAAAAGATACGATAATGTAAGCTAAAGAAATCCGTACTCAAAACCTTTGAGCCGAGTCTTGACCAATTGAAGCTAGAGCAATTGGCAACAATGTGGATTAGGGGATTTAAGCACGGTATTCATGGAATCCGGCTTATTTACCCTTGTCCTTCCGTTCTTGTCTCTTGCTTTCGCCTCCGGCCAAACCGAACGCAACCGGTCGCGGTTAGGAATCACCGTTACCTTGTTAGGGTAGGGTGCCTAACGGAGCGCTTGCGTATCGTTTGGGCGGAGTTCAATGGAAAATAACGGGAAAAGGAAAAGAGCAAAGAAAATCTTAACTTACAATACCGTAATTATTCTTAACAACAACAATAATTACAACCATTCACAAAGAGAACCAAGAAGAGCAAAAGAAAAGAACAAAGAAAAGAAAAGATTACAAGTAAATAAGTGCATGAATTAAATTACAAGTAAGTAAAGCAAGGTAATAAAAAGCAAGTAATAAATAAGCAATAAAAAGAAATAGAAACTAGAACTCAAGACAAGCATGGGATCAATAGCCAACCCTTAAACTTGCAAGCTCAATCAAGAGGTTGCAAGATCAAGAGAAGGGTAGAGAACGCATGTGAAATGAAGCGCTAATTCCATAAGAAAATACGACCCTTGAGATCAATAACAAACTCTTAACCTTTCAAGCTCAATGAAGAGGTTGAAAGATCAAGAGAAAGCAAGAATCTCAAGGGGAAGTTAAACAAAAGAGAATGATACAAAAGCCCTCATCTTCATTGATCTTCCACTCAAAAAGCTCTCACTACAATTTTCATGGAGAAAAGATGGAGAAGAAGAAGAAAAAGACTAAAACCTAACAAAAAGAGGCACAAGAATGGACATGAAGATTAGACCCTTGGCTTAGCTCAGTTCTGGAGTATTTATAGGCAGGGATCTGGAAATCTAGGGCAACATTCAGAACCTACATAAAAAGACCCAAATACCCCTGAAAATTCATCACCTGAGGAGCCAGTACGGCCGCGTTTCCATGGCCTAAGCAGGCTTATGCCGCGGAAACGCGGCGGTTTAGATGAGTTGGCTCCTCGGGTTTTGGGTGCTTTCCTGGTTTGGTGTTGTCTGCTATGTGGTATATGACTTTTCTCAGAAACTCTTCACAATTATTCCAGAATTTTAGTAGAACAAAAAGGTGATGTGATGTGGATCTATTGCCATGATTTCCTCGAGCTCCGCGTAGATTTCTTGGATCTTGTGTTGACATTGAGCTTTGTGCATGACATGACAATCGATTTGCCATTTTGTCCCTTAACTGGTATGTGGCAACACACGGATAGAGAGCAGAGACCCGTGTTTTATCTGTTGTTGGCAGTAATCCGGAATTTTTCGTACTTTGCCATGATATTCACTGTTCAGAGCCGAGAACCTGTATTCTGCAATTATGTAGCAAACACTGATTAAAAGCACCTACCTATAAACACACGAGCATAAGAATGGGCGGTATAAAATGCAGTATTCTGTTATGAACAAATACCCCCAAACTTAACTTTTGCTCGTCCCGAGCAAAACCAATTATTCACAAAAATAAAATCCTAACCGCACTTTCGCAGGGAACGCGATTGCACTGAGCACGTGCAACAAGCCGTTAAACCTCTAGGTGTCCCTAGTAGGAGGAGTGTTGTCTCCTGAGGGTTTTCAGCGGATTACACCCACAAAATCCCGTCAAGCTAGTGTTACAAGTTAACATCGATTCTACTCCTACAATTTAGTATTTACGTTAAAAGTCTATCATCCTAAGTTAGAAATATCCAACCCTTATTTTTCACACCTCCTATCTATTTAACCTTAGGTCTTATACGTTCCAAAAAAGTTTAGAAAGATGTTGGTTCTCCTGAGTTTTCCTTCTAAAGTGCGGCCTCAAATCAGGGATTTTTATCAACTTTACAGAAAACACAAGTCTTATTCTTTATTTCTATCTTTTGTCCAAACATCGATCGTATACCCCTACGTGTGTGTATATTTGCATCCCTACACTCAAGAATTCAATTCAAGCTATAATACCCTTGCCCTAATACCAAATACTACTTCTTTTCATTAAGGATGGACGGATTTGCTCACACACCTTTCATGCGACTATTAATGCTTCTTGAGGCACTAACGGCCGATTACTGAATGTGTGAACTTAAAGCGTAAATAGCAGTTTCCAGGTCTTGACTTTATTCTATTTTTCTTTTCTTTTTCTTTTTCAAGACCGGATATATTTTTCAATATGCTCTTTTGGTGTTTAGCTTTAAATACCGTTTTTTCTTTCATACTAGGCTTTCAGGCAAGAGTATTTCTAGGTATCCTCTACTATCCCAAGTTTCAAGGTGCGTGTAAGTGCAGTTTGTAGGGTATATACTTTCTAAATTTGAACTCGAGAAAAGAAACTATTTTTCAGACTTATCCTTCAGTAAAGCATCAATACTTTCCCTTCATCTTGACTTAACTCAAGAACTGAACTCAAGATTACCTATTTCTCAAAAAAACTGTAAGGACGTATACTTACCAAAGTTAGACAGAGTGAGGGTTATTTTTAGGGTTTTCAATCCCTAAGCCTAGAATTTAGTTATTTCTATCATATCAACTAAACTTTCGGAATAAAGATCTAAGTTACCCTATTAGCTAACTTGAAGACAAAGTTTTTATATTTTTTGGAAAATTTTTAATTTTTGTGGGTTTTTAATAAGGTATGCAAATGCAAAATATACAAATGAATGCGAAGGAAGAAAGCTTACCGAGCACACCCCCAAACTTAAACTTGACAGTGCCCTCACTGTCAGGCTATACCAAGAGGGTCAAAATTGTCGGCGCTCCCTAGAAACAAATTATATACAAAACAAAAAGGAAAACAAAAAAAATTATATACAAAAAAGGAGTCCCCCCAAACTTAAGTAAAACAGTGTTTCCACTGTTAAGCGTTGAAGTCCAGGATTAGGGGGGAAAGAGAACAGTATCAAGCTATACAAGGCCTTACACAGGCCAAAAGTTAGTACCAACCATTCAAAGATCTTATCGTGATAAAGTAGTGGCTGGTGAAAGAAGGCGTAGAGAAAAGAAATGGAGAATACGCGAGACCGAATGGAGATAGAAGTGGTATACGGTCTCGGTATATGAGAGGAAGAAGAATGGCGGAAGGGAAAAAGAAGTGGAATACGAACTTGAGGGTGCAAATGGAGTAAATAGATTAGCACAATTTGTGATGATCGATGTGTGAAAAGCGATTGTGCCAATATATTTACCCGTCGAGAAATTGGGTCAAATCCCTTAAGATTCGTAAGAAACCATGGGTACGCCGAACTCGGTAAACCAGACATACGAAATGAAAGTGAGACGGTTGCTTGCAAGGTCGGAACGACGGAAAGAATGGAGGGAAGTGATCGAGGAGGGTATCGGTTAAAGGTTCAGGAGGGTGTACACAGTCAATGAAAGGAATAGGATGAATTGGAAAATCCGACTCATCAATTAAAACTGTTTCATCCTCAGTACTATCCTCAATATTCTCCTCAAAATTTAGCTCATCCATGCATATTTCATCAAAATCCAGACGCATATAGGGTTCGGGAAAAACATTTAATGACTCAGGATGATGAATTGGAGAGAAAAACTCAGTCAAATCTACGGGTTCATCATCCAAAATAGTCCCAGCGTCAATATCCTTAATCAAGTGAAAGTCAATTTTCTCAGACACCTCATCAAAAGCATGGATTTCAATCAATTCAGGTTCTATGATGGAGGTGTAGAGGTCAAAAGGATTGGGTGTGGTTTCACTTGGCAAGGTCCCTTCACAATTTGGCAAATCAAATACTACAAAGTCGCACAACTCATTAAACATATATCTTCAACTGATAATTCATTTGGGAAACTTGATAGACTTTCAACACAGGAGTTGTGGGATTCAATTTGAGACGGGTAGGTTTGATTTGGAAGGGTATACAGCTCACTTTCTCCACTCAAATTCACATCCTGTCCTACCGCCTCTTCATACATTGGAAAATTTGGAGCTAGTTGAAAACTAGCTACCGGGTCACTAGGTTGTATGAGGGCAACCATGGACGCATTCAAATCCATCATCTGTTGGCTTGACGCTACCCTAAAGTCTTCCAAGGACTGTTCTAGACTAGACATTGGTTGTGAAGGGGTTTCAGTAAAAGATTCAAAGTTGTTTGGATACTGAAAATTCCCAAATGGCGGTTCAGAAACAATGTCTAGGGAAGGTGAAAAAGTAGGGTAGGACTGGTAAGAATTGAATGGTTGGACAGGGGTAGGATCAACATTTGGATAAGAAGGTGAATGAAATTGTTGATCCCAAGAATTTGAAGTGGTGTCAGGAGTGAAAGATCGGCTACGAGATTGTTCAATACGTTCTGCAATAGACATAGGTCTTGGAGTTGCAACATGACTCAAAGAAGGGGTATCAACGTAAAAAGGGGTGAATGTTTGAAATGGTTGATACGAAGTTGATTGCGGAGTCAAATTGTTTGTCCTAGACGCGTCTATCCGATCTCTCAATGAAATTTTGGCATGGATGGATCGTTCGAAGTTCGGCCAAAGCAAGAACCGTAAGAAGTAATGTCTGGTTGGGGGTACCAAAGTTCGGCAAGAGTTTTTCGAGGTGGGGTACCCATGATATGAAGAGAGAGAAAGAAAGGTAGAGAAAAGGAGGGGAAAAAGAATGTGATTTTTTTTTATATATTAACAGAAGAATGAAATATACACACAAAAAGAATATGGACAAAAACAATCACGACACAAAAATACCACACACCTAATCGTTCTAGGGTTCACCTAGGTCAACTAGACCTGCTCCAGAACTTGATTGTCGAAGTAAAACTGTGTCGAGAAACGGGCTCAAGATACACTGATCACGAGGCCAGGTAAGTGCAGAGATAAGGGGAGGTTTTCTAACGCTTTCGCGAAGTTCCTTAATTAAATAACCCTTTCTCTTTTGGCGGTTGCGCCGTTAACACTTTCCTAGACATCCCGTAAACAATATACCGTTAAGCGAGGTTCTAAACACAGTTAACTTCTCCTAGTGAGCGCGAAGTCCTTAAGGCTTAAAGTCTAATTTCTTTTAAAATTTGTGCGGGTAAACGTTATGCTCAAGTTCGTGATTTGTGGGCCACGGAAAAGGTGATGAAATCCTTTACCGTATATTTTGGGGTTCGCTTGCCCTTAAGTCCATATTAATTGATGCAATGCGCAATTCAATAAAAATTCTATAAAGAATAAAAAAATCGTTTTTTAGTTTAAGCGCGGCACTGCAACAAATACGGGTTAGTCAATTTTTAGCGTTTGTTAGCGAACTTGCAAAGAATCCTGCAAAGAATAGTATATTGGATGCGTCGGATTTGAGAAGAAGGTGTTAGTAAAGTACGTACCGTTAAGATTTTGGGTTAGGAAACCCCCGTTGAATCAAATCCGGTAAGCTTGAAAAGTTCGCTTGCGCGGGTCAAACTACCCGGATCTTTGGCACTGTACTTTGCAATCACCTTAGCCTTGAATATACACTTTGCTCCCTACAATCGCAGTTTGCAAATCTGCAAAAATCTGCACTCTTGCCCACAAAAATGATCAAAAACAACAAAAAGATTTTTTTTTTAAATATATACAAAAAGAATATTAACCCGAATAACAAGAAAGAAAATACGCTACCGTCTCCCCGGCAACGGCGCCATTTGATCGCACGCTTTTGGCGTGTCGGATGTTCAAAGTTCTAAAGTTTACCGCGATCAGGATGGTGTCGCTATGCAGCTAGCCGGTTGAGCACGGATCGATCCACAGGGAGATGGTTGTATTTCCGTTCTTGTCTTAGACGAGTCAATAAAGAATGAGTATATGTTTGTTCAATCTAACCTATGTGTATTATTTGCAAGTATAAAGTTGTTAAGAAAAGATACGATAATGTAAGCTAAAGAAATCCGTACTCAAAACCTTTGAGCCGAGTCTTGACCAATTGAAGCTAGAGCAATTGGCAACAACGTGGATTAGGGGATTTAAGCGCGGTATTCGTGGAATCCGGCTTATTTACCCTTGTCCTTCCATTCTTGTCTCTTGCTTTCGCCTCCGGCCAAACCGAACGCAACCGGTCGCGGTTAGGAATCACCGTTACCTTGTTAGGGTAGGGTGCTTAACGGAGCGCTTCGTATCGTTTGGGCGGAGTTCAATGGAAAATAACGGGAAAAGGAAAAGAGCAAAGAAAATCTTAACTTACAATACTGTATTTATTCTTAACAACAACAATAATTACAACCATTCACAAAGAGAACCAAGAAGAGCAAAAGAAAAGAACAAAGAAAAGAAAAGATTACAAGTAAATAAGTGCATGAATTAAATTACAAGTAAGTAAAGCAAGGTAATAAAAAGCAAGTAATAAATAAGCAATAAAAAGAAATAGAAACTAGAACTCAAGACAAGCATGGGATCAATAGCCAACCCTTAAACTTGCAAGCTCAATCAAGAGGTTGCAAGATCAAGAGAAGGGTAGAGAACGCATGTGAAATGAAGCGCTAATTCCATAAGAAAATACGACCCTTGAGATCAATAACAAACTCTTAACCTTTCAAGCTCAATGAAGAGGTTGAAAGATCAAGAGAAAGCAAGAATCTCAAGGGGAAGTTAAACAAAAGAGAATGATACAAAAGCCCTCATCATCATTGATCTTCCACTCAAAAAGCTCTCACTACAATTTTCATGGAGAAAAGATAAAGAAGAAGAAGAAAAAGACTAAAACCTAACAAAAAGAGGCAAAAGAATGGACATGAAGATTAGACCCTTGGCTTAGCTCAGTTCTGGAGTATTTATAGGCAGGGATCTGGAAATCTAGGGCAACATTCAGAACCTACATAAAAAGACCCAAATACCCCTGAAAATTCATCACCTGAGGAGCCAGTACGGCCGCGTTTCCGCGGCCTAAGCAGGCTTATGCCGCGGAAACGCGGCGGTTTAGATGAGTTGGCTCCTCGGGTTTTGGGTGCTTTCCTGGTTTGGTGTTGTCTGCTATGTGGTATATGACTTTTCTCATAAACTCTTCACAATTATTCCAGAATTTTAGTAGAACAAAAAGGTGATGTGATGTGGATCTATTGCCATGATTTCCTCGAGCTCCGCGTAGATTTCTTGGATCTTGTGTTGACATTGAGCTTTGTGCATGACATGACAATCGATTTGCCATTTTGTCCCTTAACTGGTATGTGGCAACACACGGATAGAGAGCAGAGACCCGTGTTTTATCTGTTGTTGGCAGTAATCCGGAATTTGTCGTACTTTGCCATGATATTCACTGTTCAGAGCCGAGAACCTGTATTCTGCAATTATGTAGCAAACACTGATTAAAAGCACCTACCTATAAACACACGAGCATAAGAATGGGCGGTATAAAATGCAGTATTCTGTTATGAAGAGTAAGCTGAGAGAGAATCCCATTCTCTTTTAGATAATCTAGGAACTCATTGCTTAAGTATTCTCCTCCTCGATCAGATCGAAGGATCTTAATACTTTTGCCTGTTTGGTTCTCTACTTCGTGCTTATATTCTCTGAATTTCTCAAAAGCTTCAGACTTGTGTTTCATCAGGAACACATATCCGAATCTTGAGAGATCGTCAGTGAATGTAATAAAGTAGGATGAACCATTCCTGGCATGCGTAGACATGGGAGCGCATACATCACTATGTACCAGTCCTAAGAGTTCCGTAACTCTTTCTCCGTGTCCACTAAACGGAGCTTTGGTCATTTTTCCTTTGAGACATGAATGGTAAGTATCATAAGATGATAATTCGAACGGATTCAAATATCCATCTTTATGTAACTTAGCCAGTCGTGTCGCATTGATATGACCAAGTCTACAATGCCACAAGAAGTATTCGTTTATTTCTGAACTCTTCCTCTTGTGTGTGTTTTGTATATTGAGGATTGTATTTTGATTTAGGATGAATAAGCCATTATGTAATGAGCCTGATGCAATCAACTTTTGATCTAGAAATATGTTCATAACATTATCCTATACTACAAAATTATATCCTTTTTTACTTAATAAAGAAACTGATATAATGTTGCACATCATGTTCGGTATATAATAGCACTCATTTAGAATCAGTGTATCACCACTTGGTAATACTAGGTGATATTCGCCGACTGCTTTGGCTGCAACATTTGCTCCATTCCCTACTTGAACGGAATGATCACCTTTTCCCAGTTTTCTACCTTTACGTAGCCCATGTAATATTTTACATATGTGGGATCCTGATCCGGTTTCTAATACCCAAGACGTAGGGTGAACTGAGAAACAGTTCTCAATAACTAACACACCTGAAGAAGATGCATCAACATGCATGTTCTTTTGGGCGGCTTGAGAATCCAGATATTCTCCTATTCCCTGTTCAGCTTTATAACTCTTATAAGAAAGAACGGGTCCAACGTTCCCCTGCTCAGTATAATAAGCGGGTTCAGTCAATACATCCATATTATTATCTTGATTATGTCCTGACATGGTCGCTACCTGGAGAGAGAGAGAAGAAAACACTTTAGCGTATGCTCTTGCAAGATTAGATTGGTTATTATCTTATCTAATCAGGATGTCTCCCACTGTTTTTATCAAATCTACCTTCAAACCCTAAAAGGTAAGATTAGCCGGGATTAATTACACCCTACAATTTCGTCGATCTTTCAGCCAGATCAGTGTCGGTACATGAGGGAGGTTCCCCGTGCTTTCACGCGGACCTAATTAAAGTAAACCTCATTTTCCCAGAGGCGTAACCCCGTTAACACTTTTCTAGACACCTACTTGATCGGCTAATTGTCCTGTGTAAAACTCTCCCAGGAGTAACTCTTACTCGCAGTGGGTATCGGAATCCAACTATCTCATAGAAGGTATGCAATCTCATTGCAAATTTCAACACTTGAAATTCCCGATAATTCTTTTGCCCCTAGCGTCCCATGACCTTGACGGAGGCCAAACTACCCATAGGGTGCTAGTCAAGTTCAACCCGTCATTTCATGATTGAATTAAACCCACCCGTACGACCCTTGACGGAGGCCAAACTACGCCGTACAAATACCCTAATCCAATCGCATCATATGCTAGCAGATAAGCACTAGTTAGCTACCGTACACTACGCCTTGACGGAGGCCAAACTACCGCAGCACGAATACTAAGTAGTACTTATCTGAAATGACAGAGGGCTACGCAGGTTTTTCAGAAAACCATGAGCATAATGAACTTGATATCATTGTAGAATTAAGTGAAATTTTGAAATAGAGTGATTTTGAGGCTTTCATCAGTTTTGCTAAAGAGGTCACTCCCGGTGAAGGGATCTTGGCTCTTTCCCCATCGAATAAGGTGCAGGATATATCATATATATCGCTATGCAAAGCAAAACTCTAAAAGCAATCAAAAGACAAACCGAGAGTTGTAGCATCTGCCAGTTTTGCTAAAGTGGTCACTCCCGGTGAAGGGATCTCGGCTCTTTCCTTATCGAATAAGGTGCAGGGTATATCATATATACCGCTATGCAAAGCAAAACTCTAAAAGCAATCAAAAGACAAACCGAGTTTTGTAGCATCTGCCAGTTTCGCTAAAGAGGTCATTCCCGGTGAAGGGATCTCGGCTCTTTCCTCATCGAATAAGGTGCAGGGTATATCATATATACCGCTATGCAAAGCAAAACTGTAGCTACCCTTTTTATAAATTTTTGATTCTACAACATCTTTTAGGTTTCTTTTCTTTTTATTAATATCATTAATAAAATCCCATCAGCTTATGCTTCCTAAGCATCACAGAATAAACGAAAGCAGTAATATTTATATATCAGCATATATATATAGTATAAGCATTCGTCTCAGACAGTAATATGATCTCATCACAGAACATTGCAGCAGAAGAACATATATGAAATATTGGATATACTAAGACGTCCGTGTTTTCAATACGAGCCTGTATAAAACACGGATTCCACGGTCGCGATGAATAGCCAAACCCACATCCCTAGACCCCTACGAGAGCGGCAAGTAACACTGCCAATTCTTGGGTTAGGAGAGCCGGTCTCGACTCCTCGAGATGGCCTCCCACTGGACCCTAGAACCCGGTTACTTGTGCTCCCCTCCTTGGGTCTACCTAATGCGGAAAATTAAATAATATACAATGGTGACATCAAACTCATCCCAGTAGTGCCCCAATAAAAGAATATTACATACAAATGAATTTTACATGAATGAAAATAAAAACCCTCATCTCACATAAAACCCCCGGCTATTCAGAACACGACGATCCAATATAACATATCACAGCAACACATAATATCACATATCATCAACGTAAGTAAGTATGCATACACCGATCGTCGTTGATGTATAGCAACGAAAACCGGCAATACAACTACATACTACACTTACGGTCACAGAAAAGAAATTGTAAAACTACAATATTTGGAATCCACAATCACTTTAGACATCGTAAATCCGAAATATCACATACTTCGCATTTCATGCCTAACTCTATGAATTCCACATATTGTATCACATTCCAAATAAATAGACAGTATTAAACTTTCCGAACAGATAATCAAATACCCAAAATTTCCTAAATAGCACAACACTTGAGCGGAGTTCAAATAATCCCAGAATATATCACAGTACCGGTGATCCAGCCGTAGAAGGGTCAAGCCAACGCTTCACATGTGGCACGCCGTACTGCCCCAAACCCTAAGGTTTAGAGGCAGTTCAAGACGGTCACATAATCGAGTTAAGGTTTGTTGTCTTCTAGAGGGTCCACCGTGTTACTTGCACATTTTTCCGAAAGATTTAAACCCGATAAAATTCAACACTTGAAAGTTTTTCGTGCCGTGAAAAAGTGAGTTAATGATATCCGTTCGAACATTTTAACAGTTTCTAAATATCCGGAAATAATAATGAATTTAAATATTCCGATTGAATCTACGATTACAAAATAAACCCCAGAATACTCAACACTTGAGTCAGATTAAAAATACCCATAAAATATAACATACAAAAATAGATATTATAGTGCAAACACCAGTGCATTAATCATCTGTACGGCCGCGGAACCGCGGCCCAAGCGTGGTACGGCCGCGGTTCCACGGTGGAATGTACGGATCATGCGCTCGTGTTTCACTGTAATTCTTCTATTTCCCTGCTGAATTTTTTAGAAATTTTTAATTCAGAAAAATCCCAGTTTTGAAATTTTTTCCAGAGAGGGGGTTAACTTTGACATATCGGGGTTTGTTCGGAGTTTTAACTTCGTAAACACGTCGCCTAATGCTCTAGCTAGGCTCTGATACCACTGTAGGGTTCCTAGGCACTCTTGTGAAGGTTCATAAGGCATCAAAGATGCCCGAATAAAATTTTAGATGTGCCGAACAACCCAAAGCCGGGATCTTTGCTAGATTATTAGGGTTTAACATGCAAGTAAACATTTTTACTACTAAGTGTGAGGGATTACAACCTTTGTAGTCCGCTCCTTCGCTTCATAAGCTCCGAGTAGAAGTCCCTTCGCCGCGATCCACGATCTCTCGGACTCAAGAGAGGCTCCACGACTCGAACGTTCCATGATAGCTTGTCGTATTCCTTTTCTCCGATGATCTACGTCGAAGTTGCAATGGCTCAAGCTCTCTCACTCTAATGAGGTAAACACCCTAATCTAATGGGCTAAATTAGATGAGGATGATGGAGTAGTATTTATGCTTTCTTTTTATATCATAATCTCACATGAAATCATCACAAAAAGGAATTTCTATTAAGCTTTCTCAAAGCTAAAGAGAGAAAAAGATGATGAATGAAAAAGATAATCCTTTTGTGATGAATAGTAGTAGTGAATATATGATTGATTATGGAACCATGGTCAAGGATGAGAAGCTTAACCTTTGTAGAGAATAAACTAGGGTTAGGGTTTGGTTAGGTTAACTAATGAGTCATGGATAAACATCAACCATAATATCTTAACCAAGATAATTTTCTAGAATGTGAAAGAAAGAGCTAACCCTAATCAAACCCTAACCTTACTTTATCTCTACTAAACATGTTCCATTATCAATCATATCATGTTGCAATAATATATATCACATATATATTATATATTTGCAACAAAAGAAAATAATATAATTAACATATATCGCATATATATCAATGTATTAATCCGGTGAGAAAATTTAAGAATAAAGCGAGCCAATATTAGATAATGTAATATAATATATCATATATATTATTATACATTAAATCATCGAATCAACACTTGACCCGACAATCCGGTTGTATCGAATATAACCGACTAATATATCATGTACCGATTCATCGAATCAACACTTGATCCGATGACCCGGTTCATATCTAAATATCGCGAGAATATAATACGGTATCACATATCGCATTATCCTCGGTCCTGCACATATCACATATGTTCCTCTACTCCGTTTTGCCTGAGCCAAGAAACCTCTGTATAGGACTCTAAAGAATCGTCAATACGCCGGTAGCAGGTGATGATCATAACAAACACCCACAAGCTGCAAGCGGTCAGCTAAACGTAACAGCCATCCAGGTATTGAGCGATCAGAAGATCAACAAGCTAGCCTATACGTTCTCCTGTTAATCCAATCAGTAACACTCCCGTACAGTCTGGTCTGTTCGTCTGATATGTCGCATATCAAGTCTACGGGTGGTATACGTCAGACCCCAGTAACCGATAAGTCGTGTCGATGTGAGGCTCATAACAGGTCGAGAAACTACTGGTAACACTTACCGGTAAATCTCTATATCAGCTCTGGCCAGGGACTTCCAGTTATAGCCAATCGAACACAGCACAACATCAACTCCCTATACCGGGAGAGACGAATCCCCTCCTATCGCTCATAGCCTCCATGTGATTCGGGTCTGTACCCAAAAGCCACCGTTTTGCACGCCCTCTTGGACGTGGTAAGGTGGAAATCAAAGCACAGTGGGAATCACACAAGACTCTATGACGATCTCGGGTCTACAGACTACCCTGTACCAGTGCCACCGGAGAACTGCCATCTGACATGTGGTATATCACCATCTGGGAGTTCTCGGCGAGTCCGTCCAGTGTACCCAGTCTCCACTGAGCACCCATACACCATCCTTGATGTCAAACACCGATGGATATGGGATCATCCATCACCCATCATATGGGTCAAGATGCGTATACGCTAGTCTACTCTGGTGTATCGATGCCTTGTCTCGATATACCCTTGACTAGGAACAGTTATAGGATGTACTCATCGACTACCATGGCCCCACTAGTATGATCTCATCATAGTCCCAGTAGTCGAGTACAGATCCTAAGGGCTTTATCAACATGTGAAAGAAAAGACAGTAAACCAGTACAAGTCAACATGTTAAGATAAAGTGAAACCAAATAGCATACTATCATGACGAGCAAGAAAGTCCTCTTTGTATATATCCAAGCATCCATCATAATATACATCATATGTACAACAATGACCTCTAGGGCATATACATAACTAACAGTTCGTGCGTGATGCTGACGAACTGTTGTTACTCCCCGTTAAGATTTAAGGTCGGAGATGTCCACAGAGGCGTTGGGATGCGACCAGTTTCCGAGAAAATGTTGTGCTAAGGACGCAGATGTCCAGAGAGAGAGAAGAGATTATGCAAGAGTACCAGCTTCCGTACAGTTCGGCATAGGCGAGATCGGAAGAGACCTTGTGCAGAATTCCTTCCAGGACACTGCTGCGATAAGATTTGCACCCAGGATCCGATGTGTAATGCGTATTCAGAGGACCAAAGGTCGACTCCAGTGACGTGCTGCTTTACGAGTGGCCGTGAGGATTGACCGAGAGATGACCAGAGAAGTGCCAGAATAGAATCATCCCCGTTACCACACCTGACAGGGTCGATGAGCCGATGGATCGCGAGATTGGTAATCCACAGGGAAGATAAGGGCCCAGAGACGGAGGACGCCAGACCATGAGCAAGAGGTAAGTAGATACCTTGCGTTGCTAGCATTGGATGCACCGACACCTTCTCGACTTTGAAGAAGGATATACCGACGACGGTATTTATGATTTGTGATTTTGTGATTCGATTATCACGTATCCGTCACCTTGGATTTTGGTATTTTGGGTGATTTATTCGCATGATTGGTCTTGATGGCTGAGTTCCATGATTTCTGTTTTCGTGCACCATGGTTGCACCTACTGGGTATTCATATTTGTGCACAGTTATTGCACCTGATATCGTTTTTGTGTCGTGGTTGCACATGCTTATGACTTCATGGATTTCATACCGTTGGGTTGATTTTGTGCACGTGGTATGCACACGATTTGGCTTTTTGCACTCGATATAGCTTATATGTGCTTGTAGTGCATTGATATGTGTTTTGTGCACGCAGTTGCACACGTTTATGATTTTCTTTACACCTGGGTACACCCGGTGTTGCTATTTATGCATTTGAGTTATTGCTTAGTATTTGTGCACAGGATGCACCGTATTTGTATTTCTTTCCCAGGATGCACCAGTTTTATGTTTCGTGCGTTTATCGTACCAGATTTATATTTCGTGCGTTGTTGCACCTGACTTCGATTTGATGTCATTCGATATGTTGATTTCTTGCACTCCGTGCATTTGATTTGGATTTTCATGCGTATTGAGCGCATGTTTTGAGATGCGATTTTTGTGCACGCCGGATGCACTAAATCGAGATTTTCGTGCATGTCTGATGCACCTGATTTTGCTGCCAGGAACACACGTTGCCTATGACAGATGTTTCGTGCACACCCGTTGCACCTAGATGTTGCTTCTGTGCACATGTATGACACATATATGGATTGTGATTTCCGTGCGCACCAGACGCACAGGGTATTCTTATATACATTTTGGGATTGATTTCTTATGGAGCAGTACGTTTTTATGATATTTGTTATATGTTTTTGTACTGAGCAGGACTAGTCAGAGGACAGTACCTGAATATATTTTGCATGCATTGATAGTTATCGAAGGGATTTCCAAAAGGCGAGCTATAGTCAAAGTATTTACCTACGTGTCTGATATGACACGAAACGTTTAAAACAAGGAAACCTTTCAAAATTGTTTTCAAAGCGGCAAAAAGTGCGTATTAAACAAAAGATATATACATATATGGGTATTTTCTTACAATAGACGTCCGCCACTGTGCAGTGTTATGCGCATCGCACATCGACTTAAAAAGGTTTGGCATGCATTTCTTTCAGTTATTTACATGTATAGATTTGATGTCTACATGTACGATTATGATGTATATCATATCGGTTTTGTTTTGGATTTGACTTTTGTGTCTTTACCATGACTCCGATGATTGCGGGATGCTTGACGGAGTTTTGATTTTGAGTTATCTGCTCATTGTTCATGCGCATGCATTGCGCTATGATGCGTTTTATGCATTGATGATTTCGGAGCCCCGACGACTTAGCCTTTTATTGAAATGTTTTAGAATTTGGGGGTTTAAAATTTAAATTTGGGGACCGAATTTCTTTAAGGGGGGAAGATTGTAATATTTCAAAATAATAACATATTATTGTTGGGGGAATTTTAATAATTTAATAATAAAATTTTGAATATTTTAAATAAGGCGGTATAATTAAATACCGATAAATTGGGAAAAAATTGGAAAATTATATAAATTACTAAAAGAGGGTGTTTTATGCGAATTATGCAAATTTTAAGTTTTTATGACTTATTTGACACTATTTTAGTGCTAATCGCGATTAAAAATCTCTAATCGCACTTTAAGCGTATTTTGTGCAAACATGCACCATATCTTTTCTTCAACACATGTTGCATTTTCCTACATGTTTTGGGTGCATGGCTTGTTATTTTGGGGTTACTATTGAAGAGAGAAGGAAATTAGAAAAGAACAAGGAAAAGAGTATAATATAAAGGTATGGGTGAGAGAGTGAAAGGGAGGGTTTACCTTTGACTTGGACTTGGCCACTCCCTCACCATTTCATTCACTCATTTCTCACCCCTCTCCTTATGTTGTTGCTGCTGCTGCTGCACCTCCCCTTCTCCTCCATCTTCAACCCCCCAAAACTCAATCAAAACAACCTCAAAACCCCACTCCCATTTCACAAAAAAGATGCACAAGCTCAAGGGAAGCACATTGGACCAAGAAAGTAAGGATTTTGGCCACTTGGGGCAACTCAAGAATTTTCTTGAGTTGCCAAATAAGGTAATTTCTGAACCTTTAGCTTAGTATTTGCATTACTTTTACCCCCATGCTATGATAGAACCAATATCGTGTGATTTTGTAGACTTAGGAAAACTCTAGTTAAGGTTAATGGGAATTGAGAGTAGTGATGTGTAATTTAGCTCAGTAGAGGCCACACAAACCCCCTAGTGCTAGAATCTAGGCCTAAACCAGAGACTACAAACCCGGAGTACGGATTTAGAAAGCCGATATCGGAAATTTTTGGATTCTGTGAGGGTTATTTGAAATCTGCTATCACCCCGAGACTCTGAAAATTATTTTCCAAGGATAGTGATACATGCAGGCAACTAGGAAGCTACCACCAAAACCCTAGCCCCTATCCCCCAACCCAGGCTGCCAATTAATTCATTCTGGCCGTAAATTTTGGCCAGAGTAGGGAGGATGTGACTCGTTTTTGTTCCAGGGCTTTATCATCAGTAAAATAGACCTTGGTATATGCAAAATTGTCTGATTTGACCTAGGGTTGAATCTGGGACCTTTTTCCTAAGTTGCTGTTTTGATTCGGAGTTTTGTTTTGCGTATTTTGAATTCTGGATTTCTAGTATTGTGTTTTACCTCGATCACTTGACGGTTGTCCGACGATATCGAGAATTGTTTGATGGTTTTGAAAGCGTAGTTTATAGGTTCTAACCTATAGGCATTAGCGTGTCGTTTTGGTATTCCTGATGTGATTTTAATACGCTTTCCGATTAAGTTATCTATATTGGTACCTTCATGTGGAGTTCATACGATGAAGAAGATGAAGGCGACATCGACACCGATACGCAGGATGCAAGGTGAGTAGATTATATCTATGGGGGAAGTCGGGTGGATGGCGTATAGCAGCCCCGCAGTTCGACGTTTAGTATAGCATATATATACTATATATGATAGCTTATTGTGTGTCGTGGATATTTGAGATGATATTAGGTGTACTATGGTTGGATTAGGGCGTAGAGGTAAACTAGTATAATCCTAGTTGCGAACCCTAGAATAGGTTTACACCCACACGCACACACCTGCTTATCTGTTATACTTATACCTGGATGATGAGAACAGTGGATGATATTTGGAGATGAGTCGATGATATTGGGCATGGTGCAATGAGATCGGTGATATATTGTGATTCGTATTTGGGATACGACATGAGATTGTAGCGGGCCTTTGGGCGTGTGTTTCACACACGCATTTATATTTATATAGATGGTATCGATTGGTACTAGACTTAGATCAGTACCCCAGATCATGTGATATGATGATAATGATACCTGATAATTGATGAGATGAATGTGATATTGACCCGCCCCCAGCTATTTGGGATGCCGTACGATGATTTACCGTACGAGCTTTATTTGATGATAGATCCGCACTCATGACTCGAGGATGTCATATGATATTGTATCGTACGCGGTACCTCTGAGGCAGGATCATCGACTATTATATATATATATATATATATATATATATATATCAACTCAGATTTAGGTGGTTTCCATACCCTTCCTGATTGACTTGTTAGTTAGAGCTGTAGTTTTGCTAGTATATGTTAGGCTTGGCCGATGTCATACCTATTTTAAAAACTAACGAATCGGGAATATTTTATTGACAGGTAAAGGGATTCTACGGATATTTCAAAAGACGCATCTTTTCTTCAAAACACCATAGCCCTTATTTTCCTAGAAACCCCGATTCGTCTTCTTTCAAATGGCAAAACAGTATGACATAGATATATTGATGTAGATTCTACACTGTGGTGTTTATTATTCATTTACCGCAGATTCTTACTGTTTTCATCGCATTGCATGTTTAATATGTTTATTGTTGTATCAAATCCATGTTGTTAGGACACCAGCACCATTATCGATGATGCATATGTTTCACGTACACCTGCTCGCCGGCTCACACACTTCATCATCGATAATTGCCATGTCACTATACAATAGGACTGTTGCATTCAGGATATGATCCCTTGCATGGCATACTTGTGCACATACCTATTGTACATTCATACTCGTGTACTTACATATTGTACACCCATACTTGTGCACATACCTATTGTACATTCATACTCGTGTACTTACATATTGTACACCCATACTTGTGCACATACCTATTGTACATTCATACTCGTGTACTTACATATTGTACACTCATACTTATGCACATACCTATTGTACATTCATACTCGTGTACTTACATATTATACACCCATACTTGTGCACATACCTATTGTACATTCATACTCGTGTACTTATATATTGTACACCCATACTTTTACACATACTCATTTACACATACATAGATGATTTCTTGCTTGATTTGGAGAATTGGGAACCGCAAGATACTCTTTAAAACTGATTCGTTTTAAAAGAGCAGTTTCCCCCAATATGTGCATATTACTATTCCATGTTGCATGATATACTGATATGCTTATATTTCTTTTATATTTCGCATACATCATGCTTTCTGATTATACGCATTGAGATATGTTGTTTCCATGATATTTCTGGATTTGGGAACCGTGGGTATTTTAAAAGAGAGTATGTATTATTTTAAAAACCCGGTTACCCTTGATATGATATTTCAATGCGTCCACCATGTGTTTTCTCAGTTCTGAGAGTGGCATGTGAAACCCGATTCGAGGAGCGGTAGGCACCGTCTGCGGGTACATGGTGGACCCGGTGAGGTACCCCGGGGTAAGAAGACTCGTATATGTTCGACGGTGAGCCTGGCAGGGGAGTACTACCTACCGGTGATTGTGTTGAGCTCGGCGGATATCTGGGGGATACCGACCGGAGTTGAGAGATGAGACGGGCCGATCCGGACTGACGGAGCCCTATGTATATGAGGATTTACGTGCTGATACTAGGCACAGGTTTCATGATGTTTTCGAGTGTCGATGCTTGACACTCAGGTTCCATGATTTTGATATGTCGCGAGCGACACATGTTGATTTACATCCTCATACTTCCATGCATATGTTTATGAAATTTACATGCATGATGCTTATTGTCATTGGGTGACACGTGGACGATTTCCACCTACATATATTGACATTGATGATATTGATCACACAGTTGGATGATATCCACATATTTATAGACTTCATGATATAGTCGACATTGATCATAACTCATATTTATGATATGCTATTACCTGAGGCACTGGCACGAGCACTCGGCACTACACTCATGTATATATGTTATATTGCCATCTTATCTTGCTTCTGACTTATTCATTTGAGCTTTATATATATCTGATCGTATTGACCTAGGATTGTGTCATACATATGATTTCTGCTCTGTGATATTTTCTATTCATGAGCTGGCAACTCACCCCCGTTTTGCCACAGTTTCTTACAGGTTTTGCCGTACAGGTTCTATTGCGGCTTTCTGGCACATTGTTTCCCTTACGGGTGATTCGCTTTGGTAGATGGGTTCTTTTGCATTAGAACCACCATTGTATATGTATTATTCAGTTGTATCTGGTAATTCCATCAACCAAACTTGTATATTGTTTCAGACTTAGAAAACCAGTTATGTATTATTTCGACCTTAGAGTCACGCGTTGTAGTATGGTTTTCATGCTGATTTGAGTTTCCTTTTTGAGTTTTGATCCTCCCCCTTTGGCGTTGTATATTATATTGTTTGCGTGGTTGTGACCGTCGATTGACGAAGAGCTAGCTTCCGCTTGGGGATGCCTTTTATCATTGTGTGTATATATATATATTATTCATGTTGTACCCCGTTCGGGGCCAGTATTTACAAAGGAAACTCTGCCGAAATTTTCAGAAAAGACGAGACATTTTAAAAATGTATATTTGGCTTACTTAGTTAAAAACCTTGTTTTTAAAACATGCTTTCCTTACTTCTTAAAAAAAACTAGTTTTCTTTATTTACACCTTAAAATGGTTTTAGATTTCTGGGCTTTTGGCTTACTTGAATTAGATGGGGTCCTATTGACTTCATATGATTCAAGTGCCAGTCACGTGCTATTCGGGTCATGACACCCGAGATCGTCATAGACTCTTGTGTGATTCCCATTGTACTTTAATTTTCATCATACCACGTCCAAGAGGGCGTGCAAAATGGTGGCTTTTGGGTACAGTCCCGAATCGCATGGAGGCAATGCGCGATAGGAGGGGATTCGTCTCTCCCGGTATAGGAGTTGATGTTGCCCTGTGTTCGATTGGCTATAACTGGAAATCCCTGGCCAGGGTTGCTGAGATTTACTGGAAAGTGTTATCAGTAGTTTCTCGAACTGTTATGACCTCATATCGACACGACTTATTAAGCTACTTGGGTCTGACGTTTACCACCCCTAGGCGAGATATGCAACATATCAGACGAAGAGACCGGACTGTACGGGAGTGTTACTGATTGGATTCGCAGGAGAATGTACATGCTTGCTTGTTGATCTTCTGATCGCTCAATACCTGGGTGGCTGTTACGTTTAGCTGACCGCTTGCAGCTTTGGGTGTTTGATATGATCATCACCTACTGCCGGCGTATTGACGATTCTTTAGAGTCCTACACAGAGGTTACCTGGCTCAGGCAAAATGGAGTAGGAGCACATATATGATGTGCGGGATCGAGAACAATACGAGTATGT
The DNA here is from genome assembly GCA_030015575.1 of Agapanthus africanus. Taxonomy (NCBI): domain Eukaryota; kingdom Viridiplantae; phylum Streptophyta; class Magnoliopsida; order Asparagales; family Amaryllidaceae; genus Agapanthus; species Agapanthus africanus. The sequence goes on along the minus strand of JASDDO010000014.1, from coordinate 299,758,769 downwards.
GATACTGTATTAAATTCTCGCGATATGTGATATCGGCCGGGTATATGAGATATAGCTGGGTCATCGGATCAAGTGTTGATTCGATGAACTGATACAGATAATATTAGTCGGTTATTTATGAAATAGCCGGATTATCAGATCAAGTGTTGATTCGATAATTTAATGTATAATTATATATTTGATATATTATATTACATTAACTAATACTAGCTCACTTAACGATTCTTTTTCTCACTTAGATAATACATTGATATATATGTGATATATGTTAATTGTATTATTTTATTTTGTTATAATAAATATTGTATATGTGATATATAATATTGTAACATGTCAGAGTTACAAATGCAACATGTTTTGTGGAGTTTAAATATGGTTAGGGTTTGGATTAGGGTTAAGCTTGCATGAAGCTTTCAAGAAGCTTCTTGAAGCTTTGACTTTGACTTGTGATATTTTGTGTAGATATTTCTTTAACCCAACCCAACCCTTTACCATAGTTAATTCTCTCCATGGGTTAAGTCTTCATTCTTAACCCATGGTTGCATTTCTAATCTCACACAAGTTTTCATTGTTCATCACAAATGATTTTCTTCTTCTTCCTCATGAAAAAGCTTTCTAGCTTTTTGATATGTGATGAAAATGAGTGAGAAATTGAAAACAAATGAGAGCTAAATTCCTACTTCATCATCCTCATCTATTCTGGCCGCTTAGATTAGGGTGTTTGCTTTGCTAATACTTGATTAGCAAAGCAAGAGCTTGGGTTTGAGTTTTTTCAAGGTAGATCATCTTAGTTATTGAAGATCGGAAGCAAGCTTGCATCTTTCTCTTCATGGAGCCTCTCTAGAGTTCGGGAGTTCATGGATCGCGGCGAAGGGACTACTAATCGGAGCTTATGAAGCGAAGGAACGGACTACAAAGGTTGTAATCCCTTTCTCTTAGAAGTAAAGTTGTTTACTTGTTCCTTGTTTCGCCTAATCTCTAGTTTACGATCTTGCATGTGTTGTTCGGCACATGAAAAATTTGATATTGGCATGGTTGATGCCTTATAGAACCTTGTTCTAGTGCCTAGTAACCCTACACATAGAACCTGAGTGTCCAACATCGACACTCGAAATATCATGAAACCCGTGTCCAGCATCGAAACATAAATCCTCATACCTTAGGCGCCGTCACCACGACTGGCCCTGATATCATGTCCGTACATCACTCCGGTCGGTATCCCTACGATAACCGCTAAATCCAAATACTATCATCGGTAGGTACTAGCTCGCCAGCCAGGCTTATCGTCAATACCACGAAAATCATCTCTTGCCCCGGGGAACCATACCGGGTCCACCATGTACCCGTAGACGGTGCCTATCCGCTCCTCGAATCGGGTATCTAACACAAGTCTCAGAACCGAGAAATCTCATGGTGGACGCACTGAAATATCATATCAAGAGAAACCGGGTTTTCAAACAATACATAATTTCTTGAAATACCCCACGGTTCTCAAATCTATAAATCACAAGAAATCCATATCTCAATGCGTAAATCCATGAAAAACTGATGTATGCAACATAAAACAGCAATATGAGCATATTAAGGGAAAACCGCTCTTTAAATGAATCTAGTTTTAAAATATATCATGTGCTTCCCAATTATCCAAAATCCAACACAACATCATATAAAGTGAATATGTAGCTATAACAGGGTATATGTGTAAGCATGTAGGTATGCAACATATAATAGAATGTAAGCATATCCGTATATCTCATGCAACATGGAATAATGATATGAACATAGCAAGTATATCATGCAACATAGTATAGTGATGTGAGCATACCAAGTATATCATGGCATGATGTAGCAATTCTACTGTGTAGTGACATAACAATTATCGATGATGAAGGTGTGTGAGCTGGCCAATCTGTGTAAGTGTAACATACGCATCATCGATAATGGTGTAGGTGTACTAGCACAAGTATATGAAATGCAATGAGAATAACATGAACGTAGCATAAGTACATCGTCATCTAAATTCTATAAGGTATACGTGTCTACAATATATCCGAGTCGGTGAATTTATCAATCGGCATCCAGCTATACAACATCACGTACGATATAATCCATCGTACGACATCCTTTAATCAAGGGTATGGATCAAACAACAGGTAAAACTCATCGCGTACGGTAATCCATTGTACGGCGGCGTTAAACAATTAGGGATTCTATCAACCTATACAACAACGAGGGTACGGATCTAAGTCTCGTACGGCATACCACTCATTATGCACATCATTATCCATATATCTATACCTATCTCTCAGGTCACGTCCGTGTCAATCTCGTATCAGGGGACCGACAAAGGTATCAGCAATCTCATATCGACTCGCATCCATATAACGACATATCACACTAAGTCATCATATCGCACCGTATACTCGTTCATCACATTAATATCTTGCATCACATTATATAACGTCATACTTGTTCTCTTTCAATTCGCACCTATCATGACTCACTTCTCATTTCATATTCTCATTTGTCAATATGTTCATTAGTGTCAACTTCTATCATATTATCGCGGGTAAATCCTATAATCAAGTCCGTCGCATATCATTTATTAGGATATAATAATCAAACGATCTTCCATATCAATGTTTGCGGGGGTGCTGTACGACATCCACCCGACTTCCACCGTAGATATAAATCTACTCACCTGCTAAACTCCTCGCTTAGTCATAGTCGATGCGTTTCGTCGCCTCGGAATCCACGCGAAGGTACCTACAATATCAACACGTATCGCAATACCATTACAATCAAGTTCCGAAATTCAATACGGCACGCGGTGCGCTCATAGGTTAAAACCTATAGCCTAAACATGCAAAACAATCAAACAACCCTTGTCATTGACGTACAAACATCCAACGACCAAATACAATATCAAATCTCAAAACCAAGAAATCCCAATACCGAAAAATATAGCTAAAACCCTAACTAGGGTCGCTATTCATGAAAACCGCCAATCGTACCAATCGATCATTTACAACACAATATATATCGTAGAAAATAATATATATATCATCACAACGTCCATTAGAAACCCACGCCTAATTTTTACCGAAAACCTAGTAAGCATCTCTTAAACATTTTCGCTCAAACTAGAAGTTTAAACAATTCTAGCGATCACAATCATTACATAGTAGTTTGATTAAGCCACCCAAACCTTTACTATAATTTTAATCTCACCCATATAAAATTTAGTAAAAGTTAGTTTGCAATTAGCTTAATTAGATAATTAGGAAAAATATCAATTAACAATCTTACAACTAGGTTAAATTTTTCCAAGTCTATACTACTCATTTAACCATTACAAATAATCAAAACCTTAATTTGATCTTCATAACCGTTTCTTGAATTCCAAAACATGCTAATAAAAGCCACAATAAAACATCTAAGAACTAGATAAAAGTATTTAAACAACAACTAAGTTCAGGGTTAGGATTTATACCTCACAAACTTGATTCTCAAACTTGCAAATACACATCTAAAATAGCCACCAAAATGCTAACTTTCATCTTGATCCAAGCTAGATTAGGCTAAATAATAATGGGTAAGAATTTAATTTAGAGTTTGTGGGATTTTTCTTTGATTTTTGATGAATTTTTGAAGCTTTTAGAAGTGGAAATGGAGTGGGGAAAATGAGAGGGCAGCCAAGGGGGGTTCGGCCAAAATGGGAGGAGAATGGGGTTGTTGTAGAAGATTCTAGGTTAAAACATCATTAAAGTTAATAATAATCACTTTACTTTATGCCACATATTAATTCTTTATTTCAACATTTTCTTAAATTCCCACAAATATCTTGATATTTCTTCAAGATATTTTGTATGGTTTAATGTTTAATCTTGTGATTAAGTTAGCATAGATTCACTTTATCATAATTAACCCAAACCAAATTGTAATTACCACTAATTAAGTGCATAATTAAAAGCTTTTAATAATATTTTAATTAAGGAAAATATTTAAGTGAACCAAAATTTTCAAGTGACCACTAAATACCGCAAACTAGCAATTTCCTAGTTAAACTAGGTGCGGTTAAGTCTATACTTGAAGAAAAACAATGATCACATCTAGGTTTTTACGGAAATCCCAACTTATTTACCGATTAACGGAAATTCGCCTAAACGATTTTAGAAACGTTACAGTCTTCAGCTGGAGGATCCGACTGTATCATCATCCTGACCATATCTTGGAACAAGAGCGCCATTTGTTTTATGTTGGACGCTTGTTCCATGGCCTCTTTGTCTTTCTTCTCGAGCATTCTTCGGAGGAACTCGGCGTCGGTTTCCTGTTCCTGGCGCTGCTCCGACGACGTCTCCAGGCTTTCTTTCGGTCCAGTGAGCGCGGCCATCATCGTTAGCATCTCCTGGAGCTTTTGCTGTTGCTCCTGAGCCTTTGTCACAGACCGGGTGAGTGGTCGATGACCCGTGGAGATACGGCTATCCTCTTTCCCGGAAGCCATGTAGATGGTGTGCAATACCATGCCCCCAGACTTGGGGCGTTTGGATTCAGCACCCTTGAGATTTGTCGCAGACACAGGGATCTTCTCCGGCCTTCTCCTTTTATGGGCGGTCGAAGTTGAGGGGGCCGTTGCAGCGGGCACCCATATAGACGATACCTTCCATGGCATGGCGGCGAGATGGTTCTCTTTTTCCGGTCCTTCATTTTCTTCGATCGGCGGGAGTAATCTTTGTCGATTACAGAGTCTTGGACTCTTCGCCAGACCCTGTGGATTTTGGAGGACATCCGCTGAGGGGGCTGCTCCGGCTTTGCCTTTGTGACATTTTCCACGGGTGGAGAAGATCTTTTTAGTATGGCAGTTGGAGAATTCCCACGCACCCTCCTGAGCGGTCCAAAGCTGTTCCCAGTTGGAACAGCAGCGTCAATTTCCACCATCGGAGCTAGTGGAGTCAATCCAGAAGGGGAACTTCCCCTAGCTTTCCTCACTCGGCGCCAGTGGCGACGTCGAGCATGTCTTGCAGACGGGATTGGCTCAGTTATGGGGGTGGCTTCGTCATGCCCCCTGCTTTGAGAAGAGGCTGTTGTTTGTGCCAGCCTGTCAAAGACCGGCGTCCGTTGAGGGGGAACGTCTAATCTGTCAAAGACCGACTTTTGGGCAAGGGAAGTAGTTTTGATGACTCCACCCACAGCGGGAGTTGGAACGTCCAGTCTTGTGAAGACCGACCCCTTAGCAGGAGAAGCCCCTCTGATGACTTCGTTTACCGGAGCTGGAATGGCTATCCGCTTCGGGATAGCTCCTTCGGGTATTGCAGGCTTCTTTATGGGCCTGCTTGAGCTTTGTCCTAGTCTGTTAAAGACCGAGGCGCTGGACTTCGACGACCCGTTGAGAGGGGCCGTGGTAGTGGTACGCCGATCAAAGAACAACTTTTTTGGAGCTTCCTGTGACGGCGCCGGAGCGTTGAAGCTCATTGACGGGAGCATGGTCCCGAAGAACAACCCAGTAGTGGCCTGTGTCACCTGTTCCATCGGCATTGCGAAGATGGAAGCCGCTTGGGGCCCATAGGCCACTCCTCCAGCGAGGACGGAGTGGGAGTTGTTGTTGCAGTTGGTGCAGTTGGAAGCCATTGACACCATCTTCTCTTCTGCACGGAGCAAGACACCAAATCTTAGTACCTTGAATGCAGGGGCAACCATATTATACCGCGATTTTTTCGCGAACACGACACACGAAGTGTGGAGTGGAAAGAGGAAAAGGTCCCACCGGGCATGCCAGAATCTGTTCGTCGCCGAAAGACGTGACCGGGACGTTGGGACGTCTGGCCTGAACTTTGGGGGGCAGATGCTATTTGGTTTAATCCGTCTACCTCTCCGAAGATGCCAAGTTGATTTATGGCACCGTGTATCGGAGGTTTAAACGGATGCGGCCGTTGTAGCAGACTTCTTCAGATTCCCCCTCATTGTGAGGGGTTTTTGATTGTGGGGACGCTCTTCCCTACAGGCGCAAGCCCATGCAGTTAATTACGTTACCGCATCGTGTAAGTCCACGTTGCCCACCCCGGTACTTGCGGGGAGGCGGAAAACGGAATAAAAATCGGATTTTTATGAGCTTAGGCAACATGGACTAGACATTAAAGGATCTTTGCTAAACAAAAACTTGCTAAAGCTAACTAGAAACTAGCTAAGTGCTAGAAAGGTTATACCTTTGGTCTTTATGTCCTTCTCTCCTTGCTCCTTGGAGTAGTGGAAGGAGGTCACCTTGTCGTCTTCTCCCGTCAAAGAAAGATCCACCCGAAAGCCTCAACCTTTGGCTTCAACTCTAAGCTAGAAGTGACTAGGGTTCAAAAAGTGCTAGTCCTTCAACCCTAGATGAGAGTAGAGATGATCAAGAGAGGGTTTTTCTCAAGCTCAGGTGTTTCTCAACACATGAGAGGGGAGAGCTTGAGGGAGAGGAAGAACAAGAGAGAGAAATGAAATGATAGAATATGAGAATAGAATCAACCATTCTCATAAATATATGGGTATTATTTTAATTAGATAATTAGTAAGATAATTATCATGGTTAATCATGATGTGACCATTATCATTTCAATTTGCAAGGATCAAAAAGCATCTTCCAAAAGAAATGATGATTGTCAAAGTGTCAACCTAGGTCAACAAGTCAAGGAAGTCAAATGGTCAACAACCATAACCATGCACAATTATTAAACTAATTATCAATTAACTATAATACATACATAAGCATTAGGGTTAATAAAATGACAATAGCCATTAACCCTAATCAAGGTCCTCTCCCTCTGTCTCAAACAACTGTGCATACGCACCCGCATTCGTGATCCGAGGAACACGAATACAATGAGAAAAACCAATCCCAAATCATATACTAGGATCCGGCTTAAACCAAAGCCCGCTAGTATAAACTGTTCGGACAGCAAACGTGCATAAGTGCGCGGATGTGAACGAACCCTGTCGCAAAACCATGCGACCTCTACTCATTTTTCCTAAAGGCGAATAGCTCTCTGCGTGGGACTCTAAAGACTCGACACTACGCTGGCAGTGGGTTTAACCACAGACCGCAAGCGGCACTAGCTGTACGTAACGGTCCCCAGGTAGATGTCGATAAGAAGACTGACGAGGTGAACCCCATCTGAACTCCTACTGAGCCTGTATATGACAATCTCCGTACAGTCCGGTCTGTTCATCTGATACATCGCATGGCGGGCCTAGGAGGGCGGTGAACGTCAGTCCCCTAATAGCGGTACAAGTCGTGTCGGAGTGTAGCCCAGAACACCCTGAGATAACACTGGAAACCTGCCAGTATATCTTGCTTGCCCTGGCCAGGGACTACTCATGTAATGGCTCTCCTGGACACAGCGCGATGTCAACCCCCAATACTGGGAGAGACGAATCCTGTCTAACCGTCACTGCCTCCAAGTGCTTCGGGACTGCACCCAAAAACTACCTGTTTGCACGACTCCTTTGAGCCGTGGTAGGGTAGTAATCAAAGTGCAGTGGGAACACACTCGAGGCGAAGTGACAGTGTCAAGTCAGCGGACTAAGCTGTACTCATGTCACCTGGGAACTGATAACTGACGATAGGTATACTACCAACCAACAGTCCCCGACGAGTCCTGTCCAGTGTACTCATAACCTAAAGAGCACCCGCATACTATCTCAAGTACGACGTACTGACGGCTGTGGGACAGACCGTCTCCCACGCTGGGATGAGAAGCGCATACGCTAGTCTACTCCGGAGTATCGATGCCCTGTCTCGATAGTCCAACGACTATCGACCGGTATAAGGATGTGCTTATAGATCACCCAGCTCCCATGAGTGTGAGCGCCAACACAATGCTGGTAATCAAGCAAAGATCCTAAGGGCTCTACTAATATGTATATCAGCGATATGCTAAAAGAAACACATGCACATATTAAAGCAGAGATAAACCAAGTAGCATACTACCATTTCGAGCAAGATTGTATATACAACTGTGAATATCCCAAGCTTCCATCAAGTAATATACAAACCAGTATGATACAGTAATGGCCTCTAGGGCATATACACTAACAATCTCCCACTTGCACTAAGGGCATGTACTGGCGTATCGAAGACCTATCATCTCGATCAGCCGCTCGAACTGAGTCTGGGGCAAGACCTTGGTGAATGGATCTGCTGTGTTATCCTCTGATGCAACTCTCCGGACCTCGATCTCCTGGCGATCCACGATCTCCCTGATCAGGTGATACCGCCTTAAGATGTGTCTGGATTTCTGATGGGACCTGGGTTCCTTCGCTAAAGCTATAGCCCCGTTGTTGTCGCAATACAGAGGTATTGGGTCAACAATGGACGGAACCACCTGAAGTTCTCTCAAGAACTTCCTCATCCAGACAGCTTCTTTTGCGGCATCAGATGCAGCGATGTATTCCGCTTCCATAGTCGAGTCAGCAACGGTTTCCTGTTTGGAGCTCTTCCAACACACCGCCCCTCCATTGAGGGTAAAGACAAAACCCGACATGGACATGGAATCATCCTTGTCACTCTGGAAGCTGGAGTCAGCAAAGGCCTCAATCTGCAGGTCTTTTCCGCCATACACCAAGAACATCTCCTTAGTCCTTCTCAGGTACTTGAGAATGTTCTTTACTGCTATCCAATGTTTCTCCCCAGGGTTTGACTGATACCTGCTTACCACACTCAGTGCATAAGCCACATCCGGTCTGGTACATGTTAGTTGTATGTATGCCCTAGAGGCCAGTATTGTACAGATGATGTATATTATATTGGATGCTTGGACATATATAGAGATGACTTTCTTGCTCGATATGATAGTATGCTATCTGGTTACTCTTTATCTTAACATGTACACTTGTCTCTTTAAACTGTCTTATAGTTACATGTTGGTAAAGCCCTTAGGATGTGTACTTGACTACCTGGACTATGATGCAGATCATACTAGTGGGGACATGGTAGTCTATAAGTACATCCTTCAAGGTCCCTAGTCGTGGGTGTATCGAGACAGGGCATCGATATACCAGTGTAGACTAGCGTATACGCTTCTTGACCCATGAGATGGGCGATGGATGATCCCATATCCATTGGTGTTTGACATCAGAGATGGTATACGGGTGCTCAGTGGAGACTGGGTACACTGGACGGACTCGCCGAGAACTCCCAGATGGTATTATACCTCACGTCAGATGGCAGTTCTCAGGTGACACTTGTACAGGTTAGTCTGTAGACCCGAGATCGTCATAGAGTCTTGTGTGATTCCCACTGTGCTTTGATCTCCACCTTACCACATCCATGAGGGCATGCAAAACGGTGGTCTTTGGGTACAGTCCTGAGTCACATGGAGGCAATGAGCGATAGGAGGGGTTTCGTCTCTCCCGGTATTGGGGGTTGATGTTGCGCTGTGCTCGATTGGCCGTAACAGGGAAGTCCCTGGCCAGGGCTGATCAGAGATTTGCTGGTAAGTGTTACCAGTAGTTTCTCGACCCGTTATGAGCCTCACATCGGAACGACTTATCGGTTATTGGGGTCTGACGTATACTACCCCTAGACTTGATATGCGACATATAAGACGAACAGACCGGACTGTACGGTAAGTTTTACTGGTTGGATTCACAGGAGTGTGAGCGGGCTAGCTCGTCGATCTTCTGATCGCTCAATACCCGGATGGCCGTTACGTTTAGCAGACCGCTTGCGGCTTGTGGGTGCTTGATATGATCATCATCTGCTACCGGCGTATTGACGAGTCTTTAGAGTCCTACACAGAGGTTTCCTGGCTCAAGCGAAACGAAATAGGAGTGCATATGAGATATGTGCAGGACCGAGAATGATGCGTGTATGTGATATCGTATTTCATTCTCGCGATGAATGTTTCGATTGGTTATATGCGATATAACCTAGTTATCGAATCGTAGATTGATTCGATAAGTCGATACATTGGATACTAGTCGGTTATGTGCGACATGACCGGATCATTGAATCAAGTGTTGATTTAATGATTTAATGTATAATTATATATTTGATATATTACTTTGCATTAACTAGTATTGGTTCACTTTAATAGGATTTTCTCACTTGTAGTTCACAAGTTGTATATGTGATATACTTTTGTGCACTACAATGTGTCATGTTTGATGATGCATGTAAATTGGTTTTGTGTTAAGACTTAAACCATGGTTATGATAATAGTTAGGGTTTTGATTTATTTACTTATTTATTTATCTATTCTTTTTTGATAAATAAATAAAAGATAACAAAATGGTTTCTTTCATGAAGCTTCATGAAGCTTTGACTAAAGTGACCATTTTGTCATCATCCTTAACCCTAACCATTCTCACTTGTCCATGGTCTATTCTCTACACTTAACCAAGGTTAGAAGATGATAAGTATTCATTTTTGTTATTCTTTTAAGAACACTTATCATATTCTTTCTTCTTCTTCATCATCTTCTTCTTCAAGAAAGCTTGATGCCATCAATGGCAACTTGAGTTCTAAAGTGAGAAATCCAATTCTAAAGTGAACCCACCTCCTATTTCTTCACCCTCTACCTCTTGCCAAGTTGTTTTGGGTGTTTTCTTCACAAGTTTCACAAATTTGTGAAGTCGGAGCTTGAACTTGTGATGCCTCGACGTAGATCATCTTCGGCACGAAGCCGACGACCAAGTCCGCCCATTTCTCCGATCAAGCCGACGATTGAGTCCGGGATTCAAGATGGACAGCGAGAGGACGCCTACGTGGAGCAAAGGAAGTGGATATCCGGATCTACAAAGGTTGTAGCTTCTTATCTTTAGTTAAGTTGTTAACTAGATTCGTAACTTCTAGTCAACGATCCGTATTAGGGTTTCTCGGCACCCATAAAATTTGAAATTGGCATGGTTGATGCCTTATGAGACCTCTATAGTGTGCCTAGGAACCCTACAGTGGTATCAGAGCCTAGCTAGAGCCTTAGGCGATGTGTAGACGGAGTTAGAAGTCCGATCGAACCGAAACCCTAAAACAAAACATGCTCTCTGTACATTTTTGAAAATCTGGGAATTTTATGAATTAAAAATATGCAGAAAAATCAGCAGGAATTTATAAGAGTTACTGTGAAATTCAACAACTCAATTCCATCAACCCACCGCGGAACCGCGGCAGAAGCATGGCTTCTGCGGCGGTTCCGCGGCCGTATGGTCACAATGCCCTATAATTTTTGCACAGTAATTCCTCTTTTCTGATGCTGGATTTTCTGGGAATTTTTAAATATCACTCAAGAGTTGAGTTTTCTGGGTTGTATTAGGGACTCGGTATTTCGATCGGATTATCAAACTTTGTCTATGTGTTTTCCGGATATTTTTGAATATGTTAAAAAGTTCGACCGGATATAAATACCCACTTTTTCCCCTGTCGGGAAATTTCCAAGTGTTGGATCTTTCCGTGGTTTAAAGACGTTCTGAGTAGTGCAAGTAACGCGATGGTCCCTCTAGAAGACAACAAACCTTAACTCGATTATGTGACCGTCTTGAACTGCCCTTTGAACCTTTGGGTTTGGGGCAGTACGGCGTTCCACATGTGAGGCGTTGGCTTGACCCTTCTACGGCTGGACCGTTGGTACTGAGGCATGAAGTGAATGTCTTTGAACTTATTTCACGTGTTGATCGGTTTCGGGAAAACTTGGGTGTTCGAATGTTTGATCGGAAAGTTTAATATTTTCTATTTATCCGGAATGGGATACAATAATTGGAATTCACAAACAGTTATGAGATAACTGAATGAATGTTATAAATCTAGCGGTTTAGTCTCACTTGATATTGAAAAGAGTTTTCGATAATGGGACTAAAATGCGGGGTTTATAACTGTTAGGCATGTGATTTCTAAGTATTTCATTTTGATTAGGCATGCGATATCTAAAGAGGTTGCGGATTCCAATTGTTGTAGTTTTACACTTTTTTTTCTGTGACCGTAAGTGTAATATATGATATCGCCAGTTTCGTTGCTATATGTCAACGACAATTGGGATGCGCATATTTACTTACGTTGATGACATATGATGTTATGTGTTGCTGGATATGTTATATTGGATCGTCGTGTTTGAATAGCCGGGGGTTTTTATGTGAGATGAGTGTTTTTCATTTTCTTTCATGTAAAAACTTGTATGTAATATTCTTTTATTTTGGGGCACTTCCAGGTTGCGGAAGATGTCACCTTTTGTATATTATTTACTTTTCCGCATTAGGATAGACCCAAGGAAGGGAGCACAAGTAACCGGGTTCTGGGGTCCAGTGGGAGACCAACTCGAGGAGTCGAGTCCGGGTCTCCTAACCCTAGAATTGGCAGGGTTGCTTGCCACTCTCGTAGGGGTCTAGGGGTGTGGGATTGGCTATTCATCACGACCGTGGAATCCGTGTTTTATACTGGCTCGTATTGAAAACACGGACGTCCTAGTATATCCAATATTTCATATGATATTTTCTGCTGCGATATCTGTGATGTGATCATGTGATGTTCTGTGATAGATACAGTATATAGTATATATGATATATTATATAGACGTTACTTATGTTTTGCACCCGCACTAGCCCTGCCCTGCTCTGTCGTTAGTTACCTAACCTAACGGTGCACGAGGGGACATCGAGGCGAATGCGGATGGCATAAGTGTACGTCGTATTTATCTGTGATGTTTTAGGTATTTAAATGATGGGACTTCATTAATGTGATTAATGAAAGAAAAGAAACCAAATGATGTTGTAGAATCAAATTTTAAATAAAACAGGTAGCAACAGTTCTTGCTTTGCATAGCGGTATATATGATATACCCTTCACCTTATTCGATGAGGAAAGGACCGAGATCCCTTCACCGGGAGTGACTCCTTTAGCAATAACTGGCAGATGCTACACACTCGGTTTGTTTTTGATTGCTTCTATAGTTTCTGCTTTGCACAGTGATATATATGATATATCCCGCACCTCATTCGACGAGGAAAGGGCCGACGATCCCTTCACCGGGAGTGACCCCTTTAGCAAAACTAGAAAAGCCTCAAAATCACTCCATTTCAAAACTACATTTGATCCTACAACGATATCAAGTTCTTTACGCAATAGGTTTTCTGAAAACCTGCGTAGCCCTCCGTCATTTCAGATAAGTACTATTTAGTATTCGTGCTACGGTAGTTTGGCATTCGTCAAAGCGTAGTGTACGGTAGCTAACTAGTATTTATCTGCTTATGCATATGATGCAGATTGGATTAGGGTATTCGTACGGCGTTGTTTGGAATTCGTCAAGGGTCGTGCGGGTGGGTTTAATTCAATCAAGAAATGTACGGGTTGAACTTGACTAGTGGACTATGGGTTGTTTGGCATTCGTCAAGGTCATAGAACAATAGGGGTAAAATATTATTGGGAATTTCAAGTGTTGAAATTTGCAATGAGATTGCATACCTTCTATGAGATAGTTGGATCCCGATACCCACTGCGAGTAAGAGTTACTCCTGGGAGAGTTTTACACATTGCAATTAGCTAATCAAGTAGGTGTCTAGAAAGGTGTCAACGGGGTTACGCCTCTGGGAAAACGAGGTTTACATTAATTAGGTTCGTGCGAAAGCACGGGGGACCTCCCTCAAAGTATCGACACTGGCCTGGCTGAAAGATTGGCGAACTTGTAGTGTGTAATTAATCCCGGCTAGTCTTTCCTTTTAGGGTTTGAAGGAAGATTTGATAAAAACTAGTGGGAGCCATCCTGGTTAGATAAGATAATAACCAATCTGATCTTGCAAGAGCATACGCTAAAGTGTTTTCTTCTCTCTCTCTCCAGGTAGCGACCATTTCATGCCCTAATAAAGATAATAATATGGATGTATTGACCGAACCCGCATGTTATACTGTGCAGGGGAACGTTGAACCCGTTCTATCTTATAAGTGTTATAAGAATGAACAGGAAATAAGAGAATATCTAGATTCTCAAGCCGCCCAAAAGAACATGCATGTTGATGCATCTTCTTCGGGTGTGTTAGTTATTGAGAACTGTTTTTCAGTTCACCCTACGTCCTGGGTATTAGATACCGGATCAGGATCCCATATATGTAAGCAGTTACATGGGCTACGGAAAGGTAGAGAACTGGGTAAAGGTGATCATTCCGTTCAAGTAGGGAACGGTGCAAATGTTGCAGCCAAAGCAGTTGGCGAATATCACCTAGTATTACCAAGTGATGATACAATGATTCTGAATGAGTGCTATTATATACCGAACATGATGTGCAACATTATATCAGTTTCTTTATTGAGTAAAGAAGGATATAATTTTGTAGTACAGGATAATGTTATAAACATATTCCTAGGTCAAAAGTTGATTGCATCAGGCTCGTTACATAATGGCATATTCATTCTAAATCAAAATACAGTCCTCAATATACAAAACACACACAAGAGGAAAAGTTCATAAATGAACGAATCCTACTTGTGGCATTATAGACTTGGTCATATCAATACGACACGACTGGCTAAGTTACATAAGGATGGTTATTTGAATCCGTTCGAATTATCATCTTATGATACTTGCCATTCATGTCTCAAAGGAAAAATGACCAAAGCTCCGTTTAGTGGACACGGAGAAAGAGTTACTGAACTCTTAGGACTGGTACATAGTGATGTATGCGGTCCCATGTCTACCCATGCCAGGAACGGTTCTTCCTACTTCATTACATTCACTGACGATCTCTCTAGATACGGGCATGTGTTCCTATTGAAACACAAGTCTGAAGCTTTTGAGAAATTCAGAGAATATAAGCAAGAAGTAGAGAACCAAACGGGCAAAAGTATTAAGATCCTTCGATCTGATCGAGGAGGAGAATACTTGAGCAATGAGTTCCAAGATTATCTAAAAGAGAATGGGATTCTCTCTCAGCTTACTCCACCTTATACACCACAGCACAACGGTGTATCGGAACGAAGGAATCGCACCCTATTAGATATGGTACGTTCAATGATGAGTACAGCCGAGTTACCTATTTCCTTCTGGGGGTATGCGCTTGAGACAGCCATACACCTATTGAATATGGTTCCTACCAAATCAGTGCCTACCACTCCATATGAGATATGGAAAGGGAAGAGACCATCTCTTAAGTATGTTAAGATATGGGTTTGTCCAGCCTATGTCAAAAGACAAAATCCGGACAAACTCGAGGCAAGATCAGTCTTATGTAAGTTTGTAGGATATCCCAAAAATTCACAAGGGTATATCTTCTACCACCCCGAGGAACAAAAGGTGTTTGTTTCTCGACATGCCACTTTCTTAGAAAAAGGTTTTCTTATGAAACAGATTAGTGGCATTGAGGTAGAACTGGAAGAGGTTCCAGCAACACAAACTATAACTGAAGATTTAGTAGAACCAGAGGATTCAGTAGTACCCGACGAACCCCAGCCTCTCCGCCGATCTAGCAAGGTTTCTCGTCCACCTGAGAGATACTACGGTTTTCTCATTGACGGTGGAAGCGAGGATTGCATCATGGAGGATGATGACCCAACTAGCTTCGAGCAGGCCATCACGAGTAGGGACTCAGTGAAATGGCTGGATGCTATGCGGTCCGAGATGGAATCCATGTACACCAACAAAGTATGGACTTTGGAAGTTGCTCCTGAAGGGGTAAAACCCATCGGGAGCAAGTGGATCTTCAAGAAAAAACTTGGTGTAGATGGGAAAGTGGAGACTTTCAAAGCTAGACTTGTTGCAAAGGGTTTTCGTCAAAGACCAGGTGGGGACTATGACGAAACCTTTTCTCCAGTGGCTATGCTTAAATCCATCCGGATCATGCTTGCCATCGCTGCATATTATGATTACGAAATCTGGCAAATGGATGTTAAGACCGCCTTTCTAAATAGTGATTTAGAAGAGTGCGTGTACATGACTCAGCCAGAGGGCTTCGTAGACAGTGGGAGCAGCGGGAAGGTGTGCAAGCTGCTTAAATCCATTTATGGATTAAAGCAAGCATCGCGGAGTTGGAACATCTGCTTTGACGTCGTTATCAAAGAGTTTGATTTCGTCAAAAACCTAGATGAACCTTGTATCTACAAGAAGGTAGCAGAGAGTAAGGTTGTCTTCCTCGTATTGTACGTGGATGACATACTCTTGATAGGAAATGATATTCCTATGCTGCAATCGGTCAAGCTCTTCTTATCACAAAGATTCTCAATGAAAGATCTTGGTGATGCCTCCTGCATATTGGGAATTAGGATCTATAGAGATAGATCCAAACGGATATTGGGATTGTCCCAATCTAGGTACATTGACACCGTACTAAAGAGGTTTAGTATGGAAGAATCTAAGCGTGGGAACTTACCCACGATCTCTGGAGTCACTCTCTCCAAAGAAATGTCTCCTAAGACTGATTTGGAGAGAGCTCGCATGCAAGGGATACCCTATGCTTCGGCTGTAGGCTCTATCATGTATGCAATGCTATGTACCAGACCCGATGTAGCATACTCACTAAGTATAGTGAGCAGGTATCAAGCTGATCCTGGAGAGAGTCACTGGACAGCTGTGAAGAACATTCTCAAGTACTTACGAAGGACTAAAGAGATGCTCTTGGTGTATGGTAACGAAGAACTCCAAGTGGAGTCCTTTACCGATTCGAGCTTCCAGAGTGATAAGGACGACTCTAAGTCGCAGTCGGGATTTGTCTTTACCCTTTACGGAGGGGCGGTTAGCTGGAAGAGTTCCAAGAAGGAAACCGTGGCAGACTCGACGATGGAGGCTGAATACATCGCTGCCAACGATGCTGCCAAAGAGGCTGTTTGGATCAAGAAGTTCATTACTGAACTTGGAGTGGTTCCATCCATTGAGCATCCAATACCTTTGTATTGCGATAACAATGGAGCGGTGACTTTGGCCAAGGAACCCAGGTCCCATCAGCGATCCAGGCATATTCTGAGGCAGTATCACCTGATCCAGGAGATAGTTGATCACCGGGAGATCGAGGTCAGGAGAGTTGACACGAAGAACAACACGGCGGATCCACTCACGAAGGCCATTCCCCAGATACAGTTTGAGAGACTCTTCGGGATGCTCGGTATGCGATACTACAGCAGCTGGCCCTAGTGCAAGTGGGAGATTGTTAGTTGTATGTGTGCCCTAGAGGCCAGTATTGTACAGATGATGTATATTATATTGGATGCTTGGACATATATAGAGATGACTTTCTTGCTCGATATGATAGTATGCTATCTGGTTACTCTTTATCTTAACATGTACACTTGTCTCTTTAAACTGTCTTATAGTTACATATTGGTAAAGCCCTTAGGATGTGTACTTGACTACCTGGACTATGATGCAGATCATACTAGTGGGGACATGGTAGTCTATAAGTACATCCTTCAAGGTCCCTAGTCGTGGGTGTATCGAGACAGGGCATCGATATACCAGTGTAGACTAGCGTATACGCTTCTCGACCCATGAGATGGGCGATGGATGATCCCATATCCATTGGTGTTTGACATCAGATATGGTATACGGGTGCTCAGTGGAGACTGGGTACACTGGACAGACTCGCCGAGAACTCCCAGATGGTATTATACCTCACGTCAGATGGCAGTTCTCAGGTGACACTTGTACAGGTTAGTCTGTAGACCCGAGATCGTCATAGAGTCTTGTGTGATTCCCACTGTGCTTTGATCTCCACCTTACCACGTCCATGAGGGCGTGCAAAACGGTGGTCTTTGGGTACAATCCCGAGTCACATGGACGCAATGAGCGATAGGAGGGGTTTCGTCTCTCCCGGTATTGGGGGTTGATGTTGCGCTGTGCTCGATTGGCCGTAACAGGGAAGTCCCTGGCCAGGGCTGATCAGAGATTTGCTGGTAAGTGTTACCAGTAGTTTCTCGACCCGTTATGAGCCTCACATCGGCACGACTTATCGGTTATTGGGGTCTGACGTATACCACCCCTAGACTTGATATGCGACATATCAGACGAACAGACCGGACTGTACGGTAAGTGTTACTGGTTGGATTCACAGGAGTGTGAGCGGGCTAGCTCGTCGATCTTCTGATCGCTCAATACCCGGATGGCCGTTACGTTTAGCAGACCGTTTGCGGCTTGTGGGTGCTTGATATGATCATCATCTGCTACCGGCGTATTGACGAGTCTTTAGAGTCCTACACAGAGGTTTCCTGGCTCAAGCGAAACGAAATAGGAGTGCATATGAGATATGTGCAGGACCGAGAATGATGCGTGTATGTGATACCGTATTTCATTCTCGCGATGAATGTTTCGATTGGTTATATGCGATATAACCTAGTTATCGAATCGTAGATTGATTCGATAAGTCGATACATTGGATACTAGTCGGTTATGTGCGACATGACCGGATCATTGAATTAAGTGTTGATTTAATGATTTAATGTATAATTATATATTTGATATATTACTTTGCATTAACTAGTATTGGTTCACTTTAATAGGATTTTCTCACTTGTAGTTCTCAAGTTGTATATGTGATATACTTTTGTGCACTACAATGTGTCATGTTTGATGATGCATGTAAATTGGTTTTGTGTTAAGACTTAAACCATGGTTATGATAATAGTTAGGGTTTTGATTTATTTACTTATTTATTTATCTATTCTTTTTTGATAAATAAATAAAAGATAACAAAATGGTTTCTTTCATGAAGCTTGATGAAGCTTCATGAAGCTTTGACTAAAGTGACCATTTTGTCATCATCCTTAACCCTAACCATTCTCACTTGACCATGGTCTATTCTCTACACTTAACCAAGGTTAGAAGATGATAAGTATTCATTTTTATTATTCTTTTAAGAACACTTATCATATTCTTTCTTCTTCTTCATCATCTTCTTCTTCAAGAAAGCTTGATGCCATCAATGGCAACTTGAGTTCTAAAGTGAGAAATCCAATTCTAAAGTGAACCCACCTCCTATTTCTTCACCCTCTACCTCTTGCCAAGTTGTTTTGGGTGTTTTCTTCACAAGTTTCACAAATTTGTGAAGTCGGAGCTTGAACTTGTGATGCCTCGACGTAGATCATCTTCGGCACGAAGCCGACGACCTAGTCCGCCCATTTCTCCGATCAAGCCGACGATTGAGTCCGGGATTCGAGATGGACAGCGAGAGGATGCCTACGTGGAGCAAAGGAAGTGGATATCCGGATCTACAAAGGTTGTAGCTTCTTATCTTTAGTTAAGTTGTTAACTAGATTCGTATTTCGCCTAAACTTCTAGTCAACGATCCGTATTAGGGTTTCTCGGCACCCATAAAATTTGAAATTAGCATGGTTAATGCCTTGTGAGACCTCTATAGTGTGCCTAGGAACCCTACAGTACACAACATCGCATACATTATAGAGACTACCGCAGAAGCGTAGGGTATAATAGACATGCGATCCCTCTCCAAATCAGTCTTGGGAGACATCTCTTTGGAGAGAGTGATCCCGTGACAAGCCGGTAGATTACCGCGCTTGGAATCTTCCATACTGAATCTCTTCAGTATGGTGTCGATGTACCTGTACTGCGAAAGTCCTAATATCCTCTTGGATCTGTCACGGTAGATCCGGATACCCAGAATGTATGAGGCATCACCCAGGTCTTTCATGGAGAACCTGTGTGACAAGAACCCCTTGACAGATTGTAGCATAGGAATGTCATTTCTTATTAAGAGAATGTCATCCACGTATAAAACGAGGAATACCACAGTTCTCGCTACAAATCTACAATAGATGCATGGTTCATCTGGATTTTTGATAAAGCCAAATTCCTTGACCGTCTCATCAAAACATATGTTCCAACTCCGCGATGCCTGCTTTAGTCCATAAATGGACTTAAGCAACTTGCACACCTTTCCGCTGCTCCCACTCTGAATGAAACCCTCTGGCTGATCCATATAGACACACTCCTCTAAATGACCATTTAGAAAAGCTGTCTTTACGTCCATCTGCCAAATCACATAATCGTGGAAGGCAGCAATGGTAAGAAGGATCCGAATGGATTTCAGCATAGCCACTGGAGAAAAGGTTTCGTCATAGTCCAAACCAGGTCGCTGACGAAAACCCTTTGCTACCAGTCTAGCCTTATAGGTCTCAACCTGTCCATCTACACCAATCTTCCTTTTGAAGATCCACTTGCATCCTACGGGTTTTACCCCATCTGGAGCAATGTCCAACGCCCATACTTTGTTGGTGTACATGGACTCCATCTCGGTCCGCATTGCATCCGGCCATTTTACCGAGTCGACGCTCTGAATGGCTTGCTGGAAGTTAGTAGGCTCATCAAAGTCTATGATGCAATCCTCCCTATCCCCGTCAATGAGAAAACCGTAGTATCTCTTGGGCGGATGAGACTGCCTACTACTCCTGCGGAGTGGCGTGGGAATGTCCTGATCTTTCGAACCCTCTGGTTCTACTAAGCTTTCAGTAATAGCTTGTGGTTCTGGAATTTCTTCCAGTTCTATTGCGCTCCCACTTATTTCTTTTTCTAAGAACTGATATTCCAGAAAATGGGCATTACGAGAAACAAGGACTTTTTGTTCCTCTGCGTAATAGAAAAGATACCCCCTGGAGTTCTTTGGGTATCCCACAAACTTGCACAGTACTGAGCGTGCCTCGAGCTTGTCCGTATGCTGCTTTTTGACATAAGATGGACATCCCCAAATCTTCAGGTATTGAAGATAGGGTTTCTTCCCACTCCATAACTCATATGGTGTGGTAGGCACAGTCTTAGTGGGAACACGGTTCAAAAGGTATGCAGCTGTTTCTAGCGCATATCCCCAGAACGATCGCGGCAACTCAGCATTACTCATCATGGACCGTACCATATCCAATAGGGTTCGGTTCCATCTCTCCGATACACCATTATGTTGCGGAGTGTATGGAGGAGTAAGCTGAGAGAGAATTCCATTCTCTTTTAAGTAACCCAGGAACTCGGCACTTAAGTATTCACCACCTCGATCAGATCTCAGTGTCTTGATACTTTTGCCTGTTTGTTTTTCTACTTCATTCTTATATTCCTGGAACTTATCAAAAGCTTCGGATTTATGCTTCATTAAGAAAACATGTCCGAACCTTGAGAAATCATCCGTAAAAGTAAGAATAACCGCTTCGCGCATGTGTAGACGTTGGATCGCACACGTCGCTGTGTACGAGTCCCAAGAGCTCGCTCGCTCTTTCTCCGTGTCCAGTAAACGGAGTCTTTGTCATCTTTCCTTTGAGACAGGATTGACAAGTGGCATACGATTGATATTCGAATAAATCCAAATATCCTTCTGCATGTAACTTAGTCAACCTTCTCTCATTGATGTGACCCAGTCTACAATGCCATAAGAAAGTTTTATCGATTTCTGGAGACTTTCTTTTGTGTGTATTCTGGACATTGAAAATCTGTGGCTGGTTTAATACGTATATACCGTTGTTCAATATACCTGACCCAATCAAAACTTGATTAAGGTGAATGTTCACTACATTACTTACAAATGCAAATTCATAACCTTCTTTAGACAATAAAGATATAGAAATGATATTACAGGTTGCATTTGGTACATAATAACAACTACGCAAAACCAAAAAATGTCCATCCGACAATCCCAGGTGATAGTCCCCCACGGCCTCAGCATCCATGCTAGCGCCGTTCGCAACTCTGAGGGTCATGTCACCTGTCTTCAAAACTCTACGCTTTCTCAACGCCTGCAAAGAATTACAGATATGAGATCCTGATCCGGTATCCAATACCCAGGATGTAGAGTTTATTGATAGACAGTTTTCAATAACATACACACCTGAAGCTGAAGCTGCAACTCGCTTCAAATCATGTGTTCTGGCCTTCCAAGCCTTGTAATCCTGTTTCCAGTGACCACTTTTGTGACAATAGAAGCATTCTTCCTTCCCCACCAGCTTTCCCGCTATCTTTGTTGCTTTTCCTTTTCCCTTCGGATCCACTTTACCGACACCGCCTCTTGGTTTGGCGGGGGCTTTTTTCTTCTTGCCCTTGGCTTTCGCCCTGGACCTAGAAGAGGAAGATCCTCCTACAAACAAAGTGGATGTCTCCCTACCCTTCTGTAGGGTGCCCTCAGTAGTCCTCAACATGTTCAGAAGTTCGGAAAGTTCAACCTCCTTTCCTTGCATGTTGAAGTTAAAAATGAACTGGGCGTAAGTGGAAGGAAGGGACTGGAGAATCAAATCAGTATAGAGTTCATTCTCCAACGTGGTCCCAAGGTCCGCGAGCTCCTCAATGTAGCCAATCATCTTAAGCACGTGTTCCGCTACCGATGATCCGACGGCCAACCTTGCCGAAAAAAAGCTTCTTCGACACTTCGTATCTTGCGATACGAGACTGCTCTCCATACAGTTCTTTTGTATGGAGAAATATGGACTCTAGGTCCATATTCTCGTGCCTCCTCTAATGTTCGTTGTCCATCGAGGCTAGTACGAGGCATCTGGCCCTCGCGCAATCTATCTCCCATGTCTTACGGATTTCTACATCCGCGACACTGGAGGTGGGACCTGGGACAAGGGGAGCTTTGGTGGTAAGTACATACCCCAACTTGTCATAAGTGATTGCCATCTTGACATTCCTGAGCCAATCTTTGTAGTTTGGCCCTGTCAGTATATTTTTATCTAGTAATAACTTAAGTCCGGTCATGTTGAATGGTCGCTGCAATTAGGAGAGAGAAAAGAAACACTTTAGCATGATGCTCTTGCAAGTTTAGAGTGGTTTTTAGTTTGTCTAAACTAGATGGCTCCCACTGTCTCTCGAATCCCTTCTCAAACCGTAAAGAAAGGATTAGTCAGGATCACTCTCACCGTATAATACTTGCTTAACCGTTCAGCCAGGCCAGTGTCGGTACTTCGAGGGAGGTTTTCTAACGCTTTCGCAAAGTTCCTTAATTAAGTAACCTCTTTTCCCTGTGGGCGTAGCCCCGCTAACACCTTTCTAGACACCTACTAAGTTTATAGCATTGATCGTTAAGTGAGAGTTTTCCCGAGGAGTAGCATATACTCACAGTAGGATCGGGATCCAAATATCATCGCGTGATAAAACCGAAGGAATCCTACCAGAATTATCACACTCCAAATGGTATGCAGCGCTAGCAAGTTTCAGTACTTATGAAACTCCCGATGTGGATTTTTGCCCCATGCTCTTATGACCTTAGCGTGAGGTCAAAATGTCATAAGTCACATGTCAAGTTCTTCCCATCATTATCCTGGTTAATTTGAACCCACCCGTACCTACCCTTGACGTAGGCCAAAACGGCAGTACGACTGTCTCAAACCAACGCATTCTATCTATGCAACAGATAAATATCCGGCAGCTACCAATCACTATGCCTTGGCGTAAGGTAAAAATACATAGCTTGAATACTACCGAATATTTAACCGAAATGATGGAGGGCTACGGATGGTTTTGGCGAAACCGTGAACGTAGTGAACTTGATATAATCGATGGAACGAGATAGCTTTTAAAAGAAGTGGTTCAAGCTCCACGTTTAAAAGTTTAGTTTTGAAAAGAACCGAGTGGTTTTCAAAGTGTTCCAATCGACTTTTACTTGGTTTATTTTCTTGCATTAGTTCTTTTAATGCGTCCCATCATTTAATCCTACCATTGCAGAAAACAACCAAAATATGACGTACGCTTATGCCATTCGCATTCGCCACGGGGCCCCGTCATCACCCGTTAGGTTACTTAACTAACGACAGAGCGGGGGCTGGGCTAGCGTGGCTGTAAAACATAAGCACCGCCTAAATAGTTATCATATATAAATATATAGCAATGATAGACATTACAGATCACAGATGAATACATTAGATATACTAGGAATCCGCAATCCGTTCGAGCCTGCAACGAAAAGCGGATTACACGGTCGCGGTGAATAGCCAAATACCCCACCTTAGACCCCTACGGGTGCGGCAAACTACCCGCCAAGTACCCGAAGCGAAGCAACCTCCCTCACCACCGTGAGTAGGCCACTCGGCACTTCGAGATACCCGGTAGTTTGTGCACCCCCTCCATGGGTCTATCCTAGGAGCAAAAACAGTAAAAAGAATTATACAATGACGGCTACAACCCCGACCCGGTTGTGCGGCCATACAAATAATAATATTACATCAATTTACATGTTACAATGAATGAAAGAAAAGCAACACTCATCTCACATCCACCCCGGCTATTCACCCGCGACAATCCAACCCATTTATATACACATACCAATATCAAACACAGATCACAGATATGTATAACCCCGACTAATCGACATATAGAGATTAGCCGACGTTCAATACATACAAACAACACAGATATAACCGTCATAGTCAAAGTGTAGTGAAGTTCGGAAAAAATATAGATTTATAGGCCCCCAAAAATAAATTTCTATTCTGGAAAATCTGGGCACATATAAACCATCTTAAAAATCCTAAAACCAAGCCGTAAGAAAACTGCACCAAACTCGACTCAGTGAAGAGTCCAAACGGCGGCGGTTCCGCGGCAATAGCTTGCTATTGCCGCGGAAACGCGGCGGTTTAGACGAATCACTAGACCGGGTTTGGTGGTTTTCTTTAAAAAACCCTGAGACGATTTTAGGTGTATAACAAATTTTGTTTTGACCAGAAATTTTTTTAACAGAAACTAGGGTTTTTGAAAACTCGGTTTTTGGATTTTTCGGTTTCGAACTTCGTTACACTTCACTACCTAGCTAGTTTATGTTTAGTTAGACTCTGATACCACTGTAAATCCACGTTGCCCATCCCGGTACTTGCGGGGAGGCGGAAAACGGAATAAAAATCGGATTTTTATGAGCTTAGGCAACATGGACTAGACATTAAAGGATCTTTGCTAAACAAAAACTTGCTAAAGCTAACTAGAAACTAGCTAAGTGCTAGAAAGGTTATACCTTTGGTCTTTATGTCCTTCTCTCCTTGCTCCTTGGAGTAGTGGAAGGAGATCACCTTGTCGTCTTCTCCCGTCAAAGAAAGATCCACCCGAAAGCCTCAACCTTTAGCTTCAACTCCAAGCTAGAAGTGACTAGGGTTCAAGAAGTGCTAGTCCTTCAACCCTAGATGAGAGTAGAGATGATCAAGAGAGGGTTTTTCTCAAGCTCAAGTGTTTCTCAACACATGAGAGGGGAGAGCTTGAGGGAGAGGAAGAACAAGAGAGAGAAATGAAATGATAGAATATGAGAATAGAATCAACCATTCTCACAAATATATGGGTATTATTTTAATTAGATAATTAGTAAGATAATTGTCATGGTTAATCATGATGTGACCATTATCATTTCAATTTGCAAGGATCAAAAAGCATCTTCTAAAAGAAATGATGATGGTCAAAGTGTCAACCTAGGTCAACAAGTCAAGGAAGTCAAATGGTCAACAACCATAACCATGCACAATTATTAAACTAATTATCAATTAACTATAATACACACATAAGCATTAGGGTTAATAAAATGACAATAGCCATTAACCCTAATCAAGGTCCTCTCCCTCTGTCTCAAACAACTGTGCATACGCACCCGCATTCGTGATCCGAGGAACATGAATACAATGAGAAAAACCAACCCCAAATCATATATTAGGATCCGGCATAAACCAAAGCCCGCTAGTATAAACTGTTCGGACAGCAAACGTGCACAAGTGCGCGGATGCGAACGAACCCTGTCGCAAAACCATGCGACCTCTACTCATTTTGCCTAAAGGCGAATAGCTCTCTGTGTAGGACTTTAAAGACTCGACACTACGCTGGCAGTGGGTTTAACCACAGACCGCAAGCGGCACTAGCTGTACGTAACGGTCCCCAGGTAGATGTCGATAAGAAGACTGACGAGGTGAACCCCATCTGAACTCCTACTGAGCCTGTATGTGACAATCTCCGTACAGTCCGGTCTGTTCGTCTGATACATCGCATGGCGGGCCTAGGAGGGTGGTGAACGTCAGTCCCCTAATAGCGGTACAAGTCGTGTCGGAGTGTAACCCAGAACACCCTGAGATAACACTGGAAACCTACCAGTATATCTCGCTTGCCCTGGCCAGGGACTACTCGTGTAATGGCTCTCCTGGACACAGCGCGATGTCAACCCCCAATACTGGGAGAGATGAATCCTGTCTAACCGTCTATGCCTCCAAGTGCTTCGGGACTGCACCCAAAAACTACCTGTTTGCACGACTCCTTTGAGCCGTGGTAGGATAGTAATCAAAGTGCAGTGGGAACACACTCGAGGCGAAGTGACAGTGTCAAGTCAGCGGACTAAGTTGTACTTATGTCACCTGGGAACTGATAACTGACGATAGGTATACTACCAACCAACAGTCCCCGACGAGTCCTGTCCAGTGTACTCGTAACCTAACGAGCACCCGCATACTATCTCAAGTACGACGTACTGACGGCTGTGGGACAGACCGTCTCCCATGCTGGGATGAGAAGCGCATACGCTAGTCTACTCCGGAGTATCGATGCCCTGTCTCGATAGTCCAACGACTAAGGACCGGTATAAGGATGTGCTTATAGATCACCCAGCTCCCACGAGTGTGAGCGCCATCACAATGCTGGTAATCAAGCAAAGATCCTAAGGGCTCTACTAATATGTATATCAGCGATATGCTAAAAGAAACACATGCACATATTAAAGCAGAGATAAACCAAGTAGCATACTACCATTTCGAGCAAGATTGTATATACAACTGTGAATATCCCAAGCTTCCATCAAGTAATATACAAACCAGTATGATACAGTAATGGCCTCTAGGGCATATACACTAACACATCGTGGTAACCACTTTCTCCTGCTCTAGAAGGTCACTTCATGTCGTGCGTGTTTGTTTTATTTTTGGTTGCCCGTGGATTGTATACGGAGACTAATTTGTGTTGTCTCCCGTAGGGCATGGATTAGTCGAAATCCGTATTTTCTTAGATTTGGGTTTGGGTTGGTTTAAGGATCGTTAATCTTGTTTTAGATTAAGATCAATACAAACATTTGTTGAGGATACGTTAGTTCGATTTTAGACTAAGATCTACTCAACAGGATTTGAGGATCATTTAGATCCAATGAAAGAGCATTTGGGCTCTATCGTCTTAGTTTAGGGACGTTGCAGTCCATTGGGTTTAAGAACATCGTAGTCCATGGAGTTTAAGGACATTATAGTCCATAGAGTTTAGTTTAGGGACATTGCGGTCCATTGGGTCTAAGGACATCGTAGTCCATGGGGTTTAAGGACATCATAGTCCATCGAGTTTAGTTTAAGAACGTTGCGGTCCATTGGGTTTAAGGACATCATAGTCTATGAGTTTAAGGACCTCATAGTCCATATTTAAAGACATCATAGTCTGAAGGGTCTTGGTTTGACAGTTTGGGGATGTGCCATGAGTTATTGGTTATTGGGACCCTCCACCTCTCTGAAGACATTGAAGAATTACAATGACATGTATCAGAGGTGTGAAAAGATGTACCCTTGAACCAATGTTGGTTGGGAGATCTGTAGTCAAGTTTGGGACTAAGACCAACCAAAGTGATTGTGAGCGCATGTTCTTGGTTGATCTGAATTAGGGACTTGTGGCCAACTTGGGCTCAGTCCACTCAATTTTGGATAAAATGCTGAGCATTTGTTTGGGCTCAGTCCCTTTTTGTTCAACAATGCTGAGCATTGATTTGGGTTCTGACACCCATCTTTTTTTTTTTTTGAGCGTTGAACACTCTTTATGGCGCTGAGCTCTATGTAAAGAGCTCTCTTTCTCTTTTGTTTTTTTATTGAGTGTTGAACATTCTTCATGGCGCTTGGCTCTTCTTGAGGAGCACATAACGCTCTGTGTTAAGTAGCGCCAACATGAGGGGCATGTGGGGCGCTTGGCGCTGAGCACCAGCATTTGAGCGCTAAGCGCTCTTTTTATTTTGAGCAGCGCCCATATGAGGGCACATGGAGTGCTTAGCGTTGAGCGCCAGCATTTGAATGTTGAGCGCTTTTTTTTATTTTGAGCAGTGCCCACATGAGGAGCACGTGGAGCGCTCGGCGCTGAGCGCCAGATTTGAGTGCTAAGCACCGAGTTTTTTGTTTTTCCCAATTCAATTCTCTGAGAAATTTGATTCTCCTTTGTGAAGACTTCGTCTTATAGATCTAAGATCTGGAAGAAAAACTAAGTTCTTCTGGTATGAGAGTTAAACTCTTAGATGTGGAGGAGATCTATGATCTCCCTTCTTTTTATTTACCTTAAAGAAAGTTCTTCTTCTTAGTGCTTGCTCTTCTTCTTTTCTTTTCTGAGAACTTGAAGTTTATGGGGTGGGGGGGGGGGGGTTCTTCTCCACTTCTTCTTTCAATTTGAAACTTATGAGGAGGTTTCTCCCTCTTTTTTTTGGAAAGAAGGATCATTGGTCATTGGGACCCACCACCTCTCCGACGACACCGAGAGATTACAGCGCCATGTACCGAAGGTGTGGAGGGATGTACCCATTGAACCATATCCCACTCATCAGGGGGGAAGAACGGGTTGGAGCTTAAGCTTCTCGCTGTTGAAAAAAGCTTCTTTGCGTTCGTGCACATGCGCCGCACGTGTTGGGCGCACGTGCGTCGTACGTGGCGGGCGCACATGATTCGCACGACGTGGGCGCATGTGCGTCGCACGTGTTGCGCACGTGGCGGGCGCACGTGCGTTACATGTGGTGTGCACATGGCGGGCGCACGTGCGTGGCACGTGGCGCTTGCACATCATGGGGGGCAGCTAAGTCCCTAACTTGGAGAACTAAGCTCCTTTGAGAATTTAATTCTTGCACGTACGTTGCACGTGATTGGCGCACGTGCGTTGCACGTGGTGCACACGTGCGTTGCGCATATGCACATTATGGGAGGGGCAGCTATGGCCCTAACTTGGAGAACTAAGCACCTATGGAGAACTAAACTCCTTTGAGAATTGAATTCTCATATGTGCGTTGCACATGTTTGGCCCACGTGCGTTGCACTTGGCGCGCATGTGGGCGAGCGCACGTGCATTGCACGTGGCGCACATGGCGCTTGCATATATGTGCATTATGGGGAGGGGCAGCTATGGCCATAACTTGGAGAACTAAGCTCCTATGGAGAACTGAGCTCCTTTGAGAATTAAATTCTCCCACGTGTGTTGCACATGTTTGGCTCACATGCGTTGCACGTGGCGCGTATGTGGCGGGCGCACGTGCATTGCACGTGGCACACATGGCGCTTGCGCATATGCGCATTATGGGGGGCAGCTATGGCCCTAACTTGAAGAACTAAACTCCTATGGAGAACTAAGCTCCTTTGAGAATTGAATTCCCATCTTTTTCTAAAAGGTATCCCCTCTTATTTATATAAGAGTGGTAGAGAAGATATCTCTCTTTTTCTCGATGTGGGACTAAAAATGTAACCCCCATGTAGTAGAGCATTACTTAGATTACACGTGTATAGCACATTTGCTCATAACTTTTGACCGCGGATGAATTATGAGGCCCATAATATATCAAATCGAAGGATTTTTCGAGACGCTTTCGATACCATCAGAATTTAGCTGGTTCTCATTTAGGAGTTTGTCAAAATACTGTTGGAAAATACTGGTTTGCATTTTCTTAAGCGTATCGCTGCCATTTGATACCTTGGGCTCTTTTGCGCAGAAATTTTTTGCGGGAACACCCAGGTGCGGATACCATGAATTTCTCTCTCCACTACTTCACATCGTGGATTGAGATGCACGTGTTAGGAGCGTTTGCTGCGCACCGGTGGTCAGATTTTTATAATTCATATACCTTCTCGCGGATCATGAGGTTGGTTGATGCTTCCGCTCCCGATCCGACCCAGTTAGGGGCTCTCCGCGTACTCCTCAATCCATACTCGAATGAAGGCGGAATGGTTTTTAGCGATCGAAGTCCTCTCTGCTCCAATAGGGCCCGTTCAGCAATTGTTTGATTTATCGAAGGATGGAGCACCATCTCTAAAGCCTAAGGAGATTATGCATCTATACTCAATCAGGCCGGGTTATTTGGTGTTCCGCCAGAATGACACTGCTCTCTTAATGCGGTATAATCCACATCGCTTTTCCCAACAGTTAGGTTATAACCAGGACATTCCTCTTGAGGCATTTTTAGTTGAGCCTGCCCTCTCCCTAGAGGTTACTCGCGATGTCATTCACCATTTCATGTGGTTAAACACTGGGTCCCTCTTTATGATCCCGGTGCCCGACTATATTCCGAGACCTGTAGGGTCCTTCAAGGGTTAGTATCGCTATCGGGTCGGCCCTGTCATTGCAGAGGAGAGACGGGTGCTTTTCAAGTGTAAATCTCCCGTTCCAGCTCAGGTCACCAGCGCCTCATTGCGGCCGCGGTCGGTGGTTCGCCCTCCTCTGAGGGATAGCAGTTCGGTGCTTATCCCTAAAGCCGCAGAAATAGAATCAGCTCTTTGCACTGCTGGTATGTCAGTGAGTACTAGAACCGAGGAGGAAGTTCCTGATAAGGCACTAGCAGTAGCGCCGCCAAAGGATGATACTGAAGGCGAGGTTGGGCAGCGCTGTGCCAAAGCACCGAAAAGGAGAAAGCGCTCCTCCGCTAGTGTTAGCTCCGGCTCAAAAAAGCGAAAGAAGTCAGTAACCGGCCTACTCGACGACTTGCTTGAATCTGAGCCCCTTATCCAGGACGAACCGTATCCATGCAGGAGTCGGACGACGGTTTTCTTTTCCCCGGTTCGTCTGCCGAGGAGGTTGCTCAATTGGCCGAGGCTTTAAGGCGCTCACGAGATAAAACTGAAAACGTGCGCCCCCCGAAGAAAGCCTTCCCCCCTATTGTATTCTATGACGTTGACCCATTATTACCTAGGGTACCCATGGGTCCTCTGTCAATAGAACAAGAACGGGCTCTCAAACAGCCTATCCCGGTTGTTTCTGAAGACGAGCTTGCACTGAAGACGGGTAGTCATTTACTTGCGATTGAAACCCGGCGAGCGCATTTGATCAAAAAAGAACGGCTCGAAAAAGCCATACTTCAGGCTTCCTGGCGTATTGGTATGCGTAGTTTTCATGTCTTTCTTTTGGTGAGTAATTTGTATTACTTTCACGTCTCCTTATCTTTGCAAAATCTTTGCAGGGACTTCTGCAGCGGAAGTGAGTTTGAGCCCAGATCGAGCCATGGCTGCGTATTCTACGAATATCTCCCGTGATGCACCGGAGGGTGTAGAAAAGATTACTGAAGCTACTATCCCCGCTGTAGAGCTTCTGGTGATGGCTTCTGTCCCTTCAGCGTCTACTCCTTCAGCAGAGATGGTCTTGCCGGCTATAGATCCCATGGATATCTCTAGTGACACACCGGATGGTGTAGAAAAGATTGCTGAAACTGTTATCCCCGCCTTGGGGCCTTTAGAGGCGGCTTTTGTCCCTCTATTGGAGACTGTCATGCCGGCTATAGATTTCACAAATATCCTCAGTGATGCACCTGAGGGTGTATAGGAGGCTGCCAAAGCTGCCATCCCTCCAGTTCAGGGCGGGCGAAGTATCGAAGGTAATCTTATATACATACACATTTTGTTTAACGACCCTTCCGTTATCTGAACCTTTCTTTCCCTCAGAATTGCGGGAGCTGGCGGGTTCCATCGTGGATCATTCTCCGAGGAAAACCTTCCAGCGTTTGCTTGACATGGCGGCCCCACAAGCGATACCTCCACAAAGCATAGTGCTCTCTTCTTGCTAAGGTAGGTATTCTTTTGCCCTTTTTTATATTTTTATAATGATGCTGATATGCCCTTCATTTTAAACCACATTTCTGGAAGCTGACGACGAAGTCGAGATTCTTGATGGACCTGGGGATTTCTCAAACCCGCATTGCATGACTGTAGGTAAGTGACGTTTTATCTTTGGCATCGTTTTTTTACTCTATATTTGGAAATACAATTGACCGCACATATATTTTCACAGCTTTGCCAGCCCCGACCCCATTGGAGTCTCGGATCTATATGACACCAGGCCCTTACGCCCGACGCGTATCTAAGAGGATGGCAAAACAGAGCGTTTATTCCCTGGCGGCTCTCATCGAAGATCTTCGCGTTGGTACTTCTGTCGCGGCCGAAGAATTCGCTGCTGAAGCCAACACTTTCTTATATGTTCTTGCCACTTATTATGATGAGGCATTGGTGCGTACCTGGGTTGAGTACTGCCGTAGAGTGGAGGCCTGTCTACATGGGATTGAATTCATATGCCTTCCCTCCGACATCTTGTCTGTAAAGGCAAGCCTGCGTGAGTGGATCGAACGATGTGCAGCCAATCTCCAGTCGTGCGAGAAAAGGCTTAACCGGAAGTTTTCGGCAAGAGAGTTGGCTTCAAAGGATTTAAGGGAGCTTCAAGCCCAGCTCGCTGTCAAGACCACTCGTGCATACGAAATTTGGCGGGTGCTTTAAGAAGCCATTACAGAGGTGGTGGCTCTTGACAAAGCCGTTATTTTTACACGTGAGATGGTTGAAGCCACAAGGTCGCCGATAGAGAGCTTGAGAGTCGGTTTGCTTCATACCAGAATCAAGAGACACAGGCAGGGACTCGACTTGCGGCACTAATAGAGCTCGAAGCAGAAGTCCAGCGGAAAAATGACGATCTTACTGGCTTATTGAACCGTCGCCGACTTAGACATTTTTGTTTCTCTATATTCTCCCTTTTTTTTATTCATTTTGATTCATAAATAAGAGTATCTTGTATTCATTTTGATTCATGAATAAAAACATATTTCATTACATACTAGCGCTTCTCTTTCCTTCGATGTCTTGACTTGGTGTAAAGTAGTTTATGTACTCATTGCGGAGTTTCTAGTTTATCGACTCATTTCGGAGTTTGTAGTTTATTCACTCATTCCGGAGTCTGTAGTTTATTCACTCATTCCGGAGTCTCTAGTTTATGGACTCATTCCGGAGTTTATTCAGTTTACCTCCCTTGGGTTTATAGGCAAACTTGTCCTAACGTTATAGATAACCCCTGCTCTTTGCGACAGAGGTCCGTTAGGTTTTGTGGTACTAGTGTTATAGTCCGTGGTACCATCGCGTTGGCTGATGCATTCCCCGATATGGAGACTTTACGCTGCTGTTCGAGTAGCCCCACGTCTGTCATGTCTCTAGTCCCTTTGGGGGCTGGACAAGATGTCTTCAAGTAATCTTCTTAGGCAGTTTGATCGTCGGAAGACCAAGGTTTAAGAATTTTGCCATGTCGCTTTTTACTTGAGGTTAGGCTTAGTTTGGGAGCCCTGATGACTCATAACCACTTCGCACTGGTGTAAGGAGAAAACACTCTTTTTTGTATTCAAGACCCTGAAGCTAGGAATTTTGCCTTCGCTTTCTTTTTTTATATGGCTGTTTTAGAGTCTTTGTTGACATTACATCTGCTGTAACGAGAAGAATGTCGAGGTTGTCTCTAAATTGTATATGAACCGTCAAGACTTGGAGCTGAGATTTTGCCGTCACTCCTTTTTGATTTGGCTATTTGGAGCCTTTGTTGACGTTACATCTGCTGTAACGAGAAGAATGTTGAGGTTGTCTCTAAGTTCTATGTGAACCGTCGAGACTTGGAGCTGGGATTTTGCTGTCACTACTTTTTGATTTGGCTATTTGGAGCCTTTGTTTACATTACATCTATTGTAACAAGAAGCCTTTGTTGGCTAATGCATTTCCATTTGTTCCCGTGATGCTCTATCTTTTCAGCTTTTATATCGCGAAAGTCACGATTGTCCAATCATTTCAGCTATTTTTCGCGGTGCCCAATCATTTCGACTATGTATTGTTTTATTTTTACTCGTTTTTTTTATTGCGAGTTGCCAATCATTTCGACTGTTTCATATGCATATATTTTTTTCTCGTTGATTTTTTTTATTGCGAGTTGCCCCATCTTTTCGGCTGTTTCATATGCATATATTTTTTGCTCGTCGGGAACATGGATCCTGACACCAATTTCGGCATCAGCATTGCTGCAACTGAAATATTGCCAGGAGCAAATCATTATTTGCCTTGAGAGGACATGGAATTTGATACCGATTTAGGCATCAGCATCGCTATGACTGGAATATTGCCAGGAGCGAATCCTCATTTGTCTCGAGAGGACTTGGAATTTGATACCGATTTAGGCATCAGCATCGGTACAACTGGGATATTGCCAGGAGCGAATCATCATTTACCTCTGCTGATTTGAACAAAGGTGGCTTCGTACACAGGGTTAGAATCCGGTCGACTAAGTATTTTTAACTTTATGAGTCGTAAGGGTCTTATAAAATTATTTCTCCCTACGAGTCGAGAGGATCTCATAGGTGTAGGTTCTCCCCTAGAAGTCGTGAGGACTCCTAAGTGGTATTTTCTTTTGCAAGTCATAAGGATCTTACAAGAGTGTTTTCTCCTTACAAGTCGAGAGGACTTATACGTGTCATTCACCATATGAGGACATTCCTTGTCATTGGTGGAACTTGGTGGAGGAAATCTTTTATTTGTGCCTGTGGATTGTATACAAGGGCCAATATTGGACCGCCTGTAGGGCAACTTGGGGAACACGACAGCTTAAGAACAGGTCCGGGTCCTTGTAGCTCAAGGTTTTGAATCCTATAAGCCATGAGGGTCTCATAGGGGGAGTTCTCCTTACGAGTCGAGAGGATCTCGTAAGTGAAAATTTTACGAGATTGTGCCCTTTCGGGTTTTCACAAGTGAGGTTTAAGGGTGGCTTTGTCACTGAAGTAGCTGCACAGTCGGTAGAACTTGAGTTGAGATCTTTGCTATCAAGACTTTGATTGCAATATGGATCTTAAGAGATTGTATCGTCATATCTGGGGCGACGCACTGGTTTAGGGACGTTCCGGTCCATTGTTAGTTTATGGACATCTCGGTCCATTATCACCATTTTTGAGGTGAATCTTTAGTTTAAGGACATTACGGTTCGTTGTCGCCATGTTTGAGGTGAAGTTTTTCCGAATACCACTTAGAGTTTTGACTCAGGAAGATAGAGAGCGGACAGCGTCGTCATCTATCATTGACCTAAGTCGTGACTCGTCAAGCGTAGTATTTCTTGAGGAATCGGCCGTTTATTGGTCAGAAAGGTCTCTCGCCATGCATATCTATGAGAAAATAGGCCCCACCTTGGTAGACCTTGTCTATGATTTACGGGCCTTCATAGTTTGGCTCGAATTTCTCCCGTTTTGCACGATTGGGGATCATAGGTCTTTTGACGACTAGCACGAGTTCGCCTTGGCGGATTGTTCTCGGCCTAGTCAGTTTTTCGTATGAGCGCGTCATCCTTGCCTTGTAAGCTTCTAGGTTTTGCTGCGCCATGAGGCGAGTTTCATCGAGGTCGTCGAGCTCCTCAAGCCGAAGATGGACATTTTCTTCATTTGTTAGCTTGTATCGAACTGCTACTCGGAGAGAATGGAGTTTTATTTCCAAAAGAAGGACTGCTTCAGTGCCGAATACCAACACGTATGGTGTTGTATTCATAGACGTTTTGAACGTCGTTCGGTACGTCCAGAGAGCATAGTGCAGTCTTTCGTTCCAGTCCCTTTTATTTCTGGACACCGTTTTCTTTATAATCTTGGTCAAGTTCTTGTTGAAAGCTTCAGCTAGACCGTTGGCACGAGGATTATAAACCGAAGAGTATCTCCAGTCTATTTTATGCTGTTCTGTGAAGCGGTTGATTTTATGGCTCCTGTAGGCTGGCCCATTATCCGAGATTATCCGTCGCAGAGTGTCGAACTGGTAGATGACATGTGTCGTGAAGAAATGGAGAATATTCTTCGTCTTCACTTGTCACATTTCAGAAATATAAAATATTATTTTTGGAATTTAATATTAAAATAATATATTTCGTGAAAACTATTCGATTTGCGAATTTGGAGTTTTCGTAAAATAGTATAAATATATACCGATATTTGTGAAATTATTAGAGATTAAAATGATTTATTCATTTAAAAATATATTTATCAGAATTGGGCATTTTTATAATTAATTATGTGCAAGTTTAAATTAAACTCAATTAGTGCACTACTAATCACGATTATGCCAAATCCGTATTTTTATTTAACCATGGCTAGTGCACCATGTCATGTTGCAATTTGGTTGCATGTTGTTTTAATGTAATTGTTGATATTTGGTTTTAAAAGAGAAAAGAAAAAGAATAAGAGATGGCATGGGAGGAGAGAGCGGGGACAAAATGATGGCATGGGAGCATACCATGAGAGAGAATGAGAGAGAGAAGGGGGTATGGCTCCACCCTTAGCCTTGACCCTTCCCCATTTTCCTTCCTCATTTTCATTATTTCCTTCATCATCTTCTTCAACTTCTTCATCTTCATGCTTCCTCCACCTCCTCCACCTCCATGGTTCATCCTCAAAACCACCTCAAAACCCTCACACTCCCTTCATTAAAAATGATCCTCACCTCATCCTACACCTTATGGACCTTTTAAGTTTGGATTTTGAAGATTTTGAGCAAATCAAGAATTTTCTTAAGTTTCCAAATAAGGTAAAACCCATATCTTTTAGCTAAGTTATTATGTTTAGTATATCCTAGTTTAGTTTAGAGTTTATATTAGTTGGTTTAGTGATGTTTGGAAATTCCAAGGAGGGGTTTAGGTGATTATGTGGACTTGTGATATGTAGTGACTATTTACAAGACCTTAGTGTTGATTTTCTGGACCAAAACAGAGATTAAAACCCTATACACGAACTTAGGATTTATTCCGCGCCGGTTTTGTGAAGTATTGTTGGACTACAGGAAATCTGGAGCAACGTAGGATGTTTCTGAGATAAACAAACAAGTCTACTGACCTAGATTAACCACTAGAAGACCACTACCAAAACACGAGATGCCAATTCCCTAGTACGACCGGCGTCGCCGAAATTTGTAGCCATCTCGCTGGACCAAATTGGTAAGTTGGAGTGGTAGTTTTGCCAGTATCTCACACTCCCTATAACCTATTGATTGTCTGATTTTTGTGATGTGTCGGTTTATAGAAAATTGTATAGAGAAATCACAACCAAAAATATTTTGACCGCAATCAATAACGGTGTCGGTTGTAGCGCGTTAGTAAGTGCGGATCGTCCACAGGGAAAGTGTAATCGTTCGTCTTTTGAATTAGATGAGTCGAAACTTTAAAGAAAAGAAACGAAAACAATTCATGATTTGTAGTTGAAGTTCAAGAATTAGAAAATCTAGATCTAATAACAAGAAAAGATAAAATCAAGAATTGAGATGTTTGTGATGATTTTTCCAACCAAATATCAAGAATCGAAATGAGGCTCGTAGGAATCGATCGGATCTATAGATGTGATGTAATCTTACAATGACGTATTCTTATCCTTCGATAAATTGATACTAGATCGATGATGATCGATCGAGAATTAGGGATTTCTTAAGAAACTAGGGTTTCATCTTATCCCTTGTTCTTTCGTCGATATCATTCACATTCTAGCCTCTAGTAAATTCAAGAAACGATCGTAGATCCCTAATTTCGAGCGATCACAATCAAGAAAGTATCGCAACGAAACTAGGTCATCGATTCTTGAACTTGCTAGGGTTTACAAAGTTCGTAGGACTCAAGAATCGTATTAAGATTTGTTACATCATCATTCTATTGATCGTCTCGACTCCTTTACGAGCGGAGTTTTACTCGAACATCACAACAAGAACTACAATTACAAATTGAGATCGAATCATGATGCAAGAATTTAAAGAAAGCAAGATTAAAGAATTTCACCTTTTATTTATATCAACAATTTCATTACATTCGCTCAAGAACTATAAAAGGAAGAACTCGATCGTCGATTTGACTTCGCTCGGCTCCGTGAGTCGCGGATCGGCTTGGATCACTTGCTCGATTGGAGATCGGCTCCGCTCCTAAAAGGTTGAAGGGCTTCTTGCTTGATTGGTACTCAAGATCTTGAATTTGCAGTGGAATTAGGGTTAGGGTTTCGCACAAGCTTTGTCACTAGACTTGTGGAAGAAGATGAAGAATTGAAGAATGAGCAACTAAGATTAACTAAGATTGATTAGCCTCAACCCTTAGATCTAGGTTCCTATTTATAGCCATCAAAACCCTAGATCTAGGATTTGAATTTTAAGTTTTCCTCCAAAAGTTTGTTGAGGAGATTTGAATTTCCCTCCAAAAGTTAGTTAGAGGAGAAGCTTCTAGATGTGATTAGTTAGGAGCTTAATCAAGATTAGCATGCTTAATGATCTTTGCTGATCTGGCAGAAGACTCTGGAGAATTCTGGAATTTGACATGTATTAAAGTGATGTGGGCCCTGAGAGATGAATTTTGCACTGAAAATGACTTGCTGACGTGTCCAAACCGCCGCGGAACCGCGGCGCAAGCCGGCTCCCGCCGCGGTTCCGCGGCGCTTTAGGAGCTTCATGGCTTGGGATTTCTGGTGCTGCTTTGGGCTGAGTTGTGGGCTTTTCTTTGATATGTTGATTTGTATATTTCCTTCTGAATTGCTACCAGATCTGAAAACATGGAGTTGGTGTATTTTTGATCAGCTTCTTTTGACTTTGCTCCTGCAATTTCCTGCACAAATCTCGACACAAGTGTTGCGCAATACAGGGATGATGCGATGCCATAAAATGCAGTCAATTTCCCTTAAAGTGCCGGTTTAAAAGTCTAACACATGCAATATGATATTTTATGACTGATTTGCTAATATGTGAAATATGAATGCCGAACACTTCTAGATGAGTGCAAATGATAGGGAAATTGCCGTGTTAAAATTGCATTATTTTCGACTGATCAAATTCCCCCAAACTTATTTTCGATCGTCTCGAACGAACTGTTTTATTAAAAAGAGAAGGAGGAAATAAAGAAAGAGAAAAACTAACTAGCGCACTTTCGTAGGCAACACGATTGCACTGAGCACGTGCAACAAGCCTTTAAACCTCTAGGTGTCCCTAGTAGGAGGAGTGTTGTCTCCTGAGGGTTTTCAGCGGATTGCACCCATAAAATCCAATAATAAAAGGAAGATCATGAATATTACATTTAAAGACAAGAATTGTAAAAGAAAAGCCTTGAAAATTAGGGTTTCCAACTAAGCTAGCTTTTCGGTTGTCATGAGCCCTATCTTAATGGTCATGAAAAGATGTCAGAAATCACGTCCTCCCTCAATAAAACATCGTCTTATTCTTCATTCCTATCTTTCTTCCAAACATCGATCATATCAGCCTGCGTGTGTGTAAAGGACATCCCTACACCCGGAGAATTCAATTTAAGCTATCATACTCTTGCCCATCAGCCTCGGTACTTTTTAATTAATGAATATTTAGATGAGATTGCTCACACACTTTCATGCGACCATTAATACTTCTTGAGGTACTAACCGACCAATTACTCATGTGCTTACTTATTTGGTGTATTTTCCTCGTCTTGCACCACCTCAGGCATAGCAGTGACTCCCAGACCAGTTGGCCTTAGGGCACTAGGTGAAGAGGCACCCTCGCTATACATTTTTATTGCCCTCGGTGATAACAAAACCAGTGTCCATTTTTCTCACCATTTTATATTTTTTTATTTATTTTTTTCTTTTTATTTCTTTCATACATCGGCTTTAAGACAAGAGCATTTCAAGGTATCCTCTACTATCCCAGGTTTCAAGACGTGTGTAAGTGCGAATAGCAGGGTAGCAACGTTCAAAATGTTTGGCTTCCAGAATAGAAACTATTTTTCAGACTTACTTTTATCCTCAGATTAGTGACTACCTTCATCTTACTAACCCTTGGGACAACGGCTCATAACTACTTATTACTAGTTCGTATAAGAAAACTTCTAATTTTCTTAGTTTTCTTAAATTTTTCTAATCTCATGGATGTAATTTTTCACTATCTAATCTTTTATTATTTATTTATGTACAAAATATTTTTTTTATCATTTTGAAATTTTTTAAATTTTTATAGGTTTTCAAAAATGTTTTGTGCTTATACAAATGATATGCAAATGATGCGAAAATAAGCACAAACCTCCCCCAAACTTGTTTTCAACAGTGTCCTCACTGTTGCCTTCTGCTAAATCTCGAAAAACCTGTAAGCTTGGGAGGAATTTATTAGTGGGGGCAAAATATATAAGTGAAGAACTTCCCCCAAACTTATTTTTGGCTCAAAATTTTGTAAAAATTTTCTTTTCAAGAGCCCGATGAAATGCCCCCCCAAACTTGAGTTAAGCCATGTTAATCTTTTAAAAATCATATGAGGGGGTCAAAAATCATTGGTCGATGCCAAGCTTTGCAAAGACCGAAAGTCAACACCAACCATTCAAAAATTTTATCAATGCAGTGCTCTGGTTAGTGGAAGAAGAAGTGGGGAAAAGGTAAGTGGTGGAAGAGAGTGTATGTGCGTCTCATTTTGGAGAGACGATGCAGTGAATGTGATGGATTACTCGCATTCTTTTTACAGTTCAGAGGAAGGGGTGGAGGTTCAATTTCAGTGATTGGGAGATGATTCATCTCAACACCCGTGTCATTCAAAAATGCGAGTTCTTCAGCGAAGATTTCCTCAAAAGTTCCATCAATACCCCGATGAATAATGTCATCACAAAGTGCGGGGTGATCTTCAGACTCTAAGAACAGTTCATAACCAGTGTTCGTTGTTGACCCGGACATCTCGGTGGAAGAGTCCGTATGTGTATGATACATAGTTGGGTCAAACAACAACATATGAAAAGAGTCAAGATCGGTATCAGGAGGATCATCAAATTCATTGCTCTCGACATCCATTAAGTCGACAGAACAGACCTGAGCAGTAGGTTCGGAGGGTACACTTCCCAACCTGTAAATGTTCAGCTCTATTGACCTATTCCCGAAGGATAGGGTCATAGAACCATTACGACAGTTGATTATGTAGGGTTCCTAGGCACGCTAGTGAGGTCTCACAAGGCATCAACCATGCCAATTTTACTTTTTACAAGTGCCGAGAAACCCTAATACGGATCGTTAACTAGATGTCTAGGCGAAAAGAGAAACTAGTTAACAACTTAACTAAAAGAACGGAAATACAACCTTTGTAGATCCGGTTCTCCATCTCCATAGCTCCATGATGAAGTCCCCTCGCTTTCCAAATCAAATCCCGGGCTTTAGCGTCGGCTTCATCGGAGAAATGGGCGGGCTAGGTCATCGACTACGATGCCGAAGATGATCTATGTCGAGGCATCACAAGTTCAAGCTCCCACTTCACCAAGTCATAAAACTTGTGAAGAAAACACCCTTTACTACTTGGCAAGAGGTAGAGGATGAAGAAATAGGAAGTGGGTTCACTTTAGAATTGGATTTCTCACTCATTTTCTCAAGTTGCCATTGATGGAGGCAAGCTTCTTCTTGAGGAAGAAGAAGAAGAAGATAAAGTATGTTATGATAAGTATCTTTCAAAATAGAAAAATAAAAGAATACTTATCATAAACCAACCATGGTCAAGTGTAGAGAATTGACTAAGGTTAGATGAATGGTTAGGGTTAAACATGAAGACAAAATGGTCACTTGGTCAAAGCTTCATGAAGCTTCAACAAGCTTCATGAAAGAAAGAAAAGAAAGAAACCATTTTGTTTTCATTTTCCATTTCTTTTTAATCTAAATTAAAAAGATAAATGAATGATAAAATAAAAACCCTAACCATTTACTTAACCAAGGTTTAATTCTTTACACAAAAACCCTAGCAAACATGTATCATCAAACATGATACAATCAAGTGCACAAAAGTATATCACATATACAACTTGTGCAATGCAAGTGAGAAAATCCATTTAAAATGAACCAATACTAGTTAATGCAAAGTAATATATCAAATATATAATTATGCATTAAATCATTAAATCAACACTTGATTCAATGATCCGGTCATGTCGCACACAACCGACTAGTATACAATGTATCGTTTTATCGAATCAATCCTTGATTCGATAACTAGGTTATATCGCATACAACCATTCGACACATTCATCGCGAGAATGAAATACGGTATCACATACACGCATTATTCTCGGTCCCGCACATATCTCATATGCGCTCCTATTTCGTTTCGCTTGAGCCAGGAAACCTCTGTGTAGGACTCTAAAGACTCGTCAATACGCCGGCAGCAGGTGATGATCATATCAAACACCCACAAGCCGCAAGCGGTCTGCTAAACATAACGGCCACCCGGGTATTGAGCGATCAGAAGATCGACGAGCAAGCCCGCTCACACTCCAGAGAATCCAACCAGTAACACTTACCGTACAGTCCGGTCTGATCGTCTGATCTGTCGCATATCTCGCCTAGGGGTGGTAAACGTCAGACCCCAATAGCTCGATAAGTCGTGTCGATATGAGGTCTATAACAATTCGAGAAACTACTGGTAACACTTACCAGTAAATCTCAGCAACCCTGGCCAGGGATTTCCTGTTATAGCCAATCGAACACAGCGCAACATCAACCCCCCTATACCGGGAGAGACGAATCCCCTCCTATCGCTCATTGCCTCCATGTGATTCGGGACTGTACCCAAAAGCCACCGTTTTGCACGCCCTCTTGGACGTGGTAAGGTGGAAATCAAAGCAAAGTGGGAATCACACAAGACTCTATGACGATCTCGGGTCAACAGACTACTCTGTACCAGTGTCACCAGAGAACTGCCATCTGACGTAAGGTATAATACCATCTGGGAGTTCTCGGCGAGTCCTTCCAGTGTACCCAGTCTCCACTGAGCACCCGTATTTCATCTCTGATGTCAAACACCAATGGATATGGGATCATCCATCGCCCATCTGTATGGGTCGAGAAGGTATACGCTAGTCTACTCTGGTATATCGATGCCCCGTCTCGATATACCCACGACTAGGGACCTTGAAGGATGTACTTATGGACTACCATGTCCCCACTAGTATGATCCGCATCATAGTCCAGTTAGTCAAGTACACATCCTAAGGGCTTTACCAATATGTAACAGAGAGACAATCAGTATACACGTTAAGGTAAAAAGTAACCAGATAGCATACTATCATGTCGAGCGAGAAAGTCCTCCCTATATATGTCCAAGCATCCACTACAATATACTATTATGTATAGTAATGGCCTCTAGGGCATACATATAACTAACAATCTCCC
Source organism: Agapanthus africanus (assembly GCA_030015575.1). Lineage (NCBI taxonomy): Eukaryota > Viridiplantae > Streptophyta > Magnoliopsida > Asparagales > Amaryllidaceae > Agapanthus > Agapanthus africanus. The sequence goes on along the minus strand of JASDDO010000014.1, from coordinate 299,715,749 downwards.
AGTTGCACTAGGGCCATCTGTAGCAGTGGTTGTAGTATCTCATACTCAACCATCCCATAAAAGTCTCTCTCTGGGAATAGGCCTTCGTGAGTGGATCTGCCGTGTTGTCCTCTGAGTCTACTCTCCTAACCTCGATCTCCTTGGAGATCAACCATCTCCATGATCAGGTGGTACTGCCTTAGAATATGTCTGGATCACTGATGGGACGAACGTTCCTTGGCACAAGCCACAACACCATTGTCTCACAATGGTAGGAACGAAGTTCATCTCATGAACTATTATACACCCAGACAGCCTCTTTGGTAGCATCTTAAGTAGCGATGTATCGAGCCTTTATCGTCTAGTATGCCACGGTATCTAGCTTGGAACCCTTCCAACATACCGTCCCTTTACTGAGGGTAAAGACAATGCCTGTGACTGACTTTCAGTCGTTCTTATCACCCTGGAACCCTTCCAGTGATTCTTCCTAGGATCGATTGATACCATCTCACTACAACTAGTGAGAATCCTAACATACAATTAGATCTATCTCATAGATCCAAAACCCAGGATTTAGGAGGTATCACTTTGATCCTATATGGAGAATCATTGTGATAAGCGGAGATTGACCGAGCGTAGCATAGGAAACTTCTTCCCTATCAAGAGCATGTCATCCACGTACTCTACGAGGATCGTCACTATACTCCCTACTACCTTTTTGTTTAAACAAGGTTCATCTACCATTTTGATGATGTCAAACTCTTTGACTAACACATCAAAACAGATGTTCCAACTCCGCGATACCTGCTTTATCCTATAAAGCATCTTGTACACGTTTCTGCTGCTCCCACTGTCTACGAAGCCCTCTGGCTGTGTACTTATAGACGTTCTCTTCTAAAACATCATTTAGAAAAGCAGTCATGGCACCCAACCGCCAGATATCGTAGTCATGGTATGTAGCCGTGGCAAGTAGGATCTGGATGGACTTAAGCATAGCCACTTGAAAAAGGTTTCATCATTATCCACGCCTGGTCGATGACGAAAAGCTTTAGCAAGTCTAGCTTTGAAAGTCTCAACTTTTCCATCTACACCAAGTAATCTTCTCAAGATATACTTGCTCCTGATGGGGATTTAACCCTTCAGATATAGCAACCAAAGTCCATACTTTGTTGGTGTACATGGATTCCATCTCAGATCGCTAAGCATCCAGCCATTCTTACAGAGTCTCACTCCTGATGGCCAGCTCGAAACTAGTTGGGTCATCATCTCATGATGCAATCCTCGCTCCCACTGTCATAGAGGAACCGAAGTATCTCTCAGGTGGGTGAGGAACCCTACTAGATCGGCGGAGAGGCTGAGGTTCGTTGGAATTTACTGAATCCTTTGGTTCTACCAAATCATCAGCTGCAATTTGTATAGCTGGAACATTTCCAGTTGTACATAACAGATCTTGTCTCGAGCTTGTCCGGATTATGCTTTTAGACATAGCCCGGACAACCCCAAATCTTGACCAACTTAAGATATGGGCTCTTCCCTTTCCATATCACATATGAAGCGGTAGGCATAGATTTGATTCGAATCCAATTCAATAGGTATGCATCTTCTCAAGTGCATAACTCCCTAAAAGGAAATAGGTAACTCAGTAGTACTCATCATAGAGCACACCTTATCATATAGGGTGTGATTGCTCCGCCCCGATATACCATCGTGCTATGGTGTATACGGAGGAGTAATCCTGAGAGAGAATCTCATTCTCCTTTAGAATAGTCCAGGATTTCCGTGCTCAAGTATTCTCCTCCTTGATCACATCAAAGGACAAAATACTTATACCCTTATTGGTTCTCTACTTCTGCTTATATTCTGTGAATATCTCAAAAGGTTCGGACTTGTGTTTCAACAGGAATATATGTCTGAATCTTGAGAGATCATCAGAGAATTTAATGAAGTATAAAGAACCGGTCTTGACATGTGTAGACAGGGGACCTACATACATCAACATGTATCATCCCAAGAGTTCACTAACTCTTTCTCTGTTTCCAGTAAACAGAGCTATGGTCATCGTATTTTTGTGACATGACTGGCAAGTTTCACAAGATGTAAATTCAAACTGATTTAAATATGCATCTACATGTAACTTCAGCTAGTCAGGTCGGATTGATATGACCTAGTCTACAATGCCTCAAGAAGAATTCGTTCATTTCTGAACTCTTCCTCTTGTGTGTGTTCCGTATACTAAGAACTGTAGTTTGATTTAGAACATCAATGCTTTTAGATAACGTGCCTGAACCGATCAACATTTGATATAGGAAATGTTCAAAACATTATCCAACAATACAAAATTTTATCATTTCTTTACTGTTAAAGAGACTGATATGATTTTGTATATCAGGTTCGGTATCTAATAACATTCGTTCAGAATCAATGTATTGGTAATACAGGGTGACAGTGACCAACAGACTTGGCTGCAACACTTGCCCCGTTTTCTGCCTCATGAAACTAATCACCCGTTCTCAGTTCTCTACCTATCTATAGCCCTATGTAACAGATTACATATATGGGATCCTGATCCGGTATCAAATACCCAGGACGTAGAGGATACAGAGAAACAGTTCTTTGTAACGAACACACCCGAAGATGATGCATCATATGCACTTTCCTCGTTTGGGCGGCACGGGAAATCTGGTATTCCCCTATTTCCTGCTCTGTCTTATAACAATTATAAGTTGGAGCGGGACCAACTTTCCCCAGCTCAGTATAACAAGCGGGTTCGGTCAATATTCTGTATTATTATCTTGATTAAGGCGTGATATGGTCGCTACCTGGAGAGAGAGAGAAGAAAACACTCTGCGTGCGCTCTTGCAAGAATAGATTGGTTATTATTTTATCTAATCAGGATGGCTCCCACTGCTTTTTATCAAATCTTCCTTCAAACCCTAAAAGGAAAGACTAGCCGGGATTAATTACAAACTACAAGTTCGCCAATCTTTCAGCCAGGCCAGTGTCGGTACTTTGAGGGAGGTTCCCCGTGCTTTCGCACGAACCTAATTAATGTAAACCTCGTTTTTCCAGAGGCGTAACCTCGTTAACACCTTTCTAGACACCTACTTGATCGGCTAATTGTAATGTGTAAAACTCTCCCAGGAGTAACTCTTACTTGCAGCGGGTATCGGGATCCAACTATCTCATAGAAGGTATTCAATCTCATTGCAAATTTCAACACTTGAAATTCCCGATAATTTTGCCCCTAACGTGCTATGACCTTGACGAAAGCCAACAAACCATAGCCCGCTAGTCAAGTTCAACCCGTACATTTCTTGATTGAATTAAACCCACCCGCACGACCCTTGACGAAAGCCAACAAAGCCGCACGACAACCCTAATCCAATCGCATCGTATGCTGGCAGATAAGTAGCATATAGCTACCGTACACTGCACCTTGACGAAAGCCAACAAATGCAGCACGAATACTATATACAACTTATCTGAAATGACGGAGGGCTACGACAGGTTTTTCTGAAAACCTATTGCGTAATGAACTTGATATCGTTGTAGAATCAAATGATTTTAAAATGGAGTGCTTTTGAGGCTTTTCTAGTTTTGCTAAAGGAGTCACTCCCGGTGAAGGGATCGTCGGTCCTTTCCTCTTCGAATGAGGTGCGGGATATATCATATATATCACTGTGCAAAGCAGAACTGTTAAAAGCAATCAAAAGACAAACCGAGTGTGTAGCATTTGCCAGTTATTGCTAAAGGAGTCATCCCTGTGAAGGGATCTCGGTCCTTTCCTCATCGAATAAGGTGCAGGATATATCACATATACCGCTGTGCAAAGCAAGAACTGTAGCTACCTGTTTTATTTTGAAATTCGATTCTACAACATCTTAGGTTTCTTTTATTTTCATTAATCACATTAATGAAATCCCATCATTTATATACCTAAACATCACAGATAAATACGACGTACACTTATGCCATCCGCATTCGCCTCGATGTCCCCTCGTGCACCGTTAGGTTAGGTAACTAACGGCAGAGCGGGGCAGGGCTAGCGCGGGTGTAAAACATAAGTAACGTCTATATAATATATCATATATACTATATACAGTATCTATCAGAGAACATCACATGATCACATCACAGATATCGCAGCAGAAGAAACATATGAAACATTGGATATACTAGGACGTCCGTGTTTTCAATACGAGCTAGTATAAAACACGGATTCCACGGTCGTGATGAATAGCCAAACCCACACCCCAAGACCCCTACGAGAGCGGCAAGCAGCCCTACCAATTTTAGAGTTAGGAGACCCGGACTCGACTCCTCGAGTTGGTCTCCCACTGGACTCCAGAACCCGGTTACTTGTGCCCTCCTCCTTGGGTCTATCCTAGTGTGGAAAAGTAAATAATATACAAAAGGTGAAATCTTCCGCAACCTGTAAGTGCCCCAATAAAAGAATATTACATACAAGTTTTTTTCATGAATGAAAATGAAAAACACTCATCTCAAATAAAAAACCCCGGCTATTCAAACACGACGATCCAATATAACATATCCAGCAACACATAACATCACATGTCATCAACGTAAGTAAATATGCGCATCCCAATTGTCGTTGACATATAGCAACGAAACCGGCGATATCACATATTACACTTACGGTCACAGAAAAGAGAGTGTAAAACTACAACAGTTGGAATCCGCAATCTCTTTAGATATCTCATGCCTAATCAAATGAATTACTTAGACATCACATGCCTAACAATTATAAACCCCGCATTTTAGTCTCAAAAATCGAAAACTCTTTTCAATATCAAGTCGGGCAATTCAATAAGATTCCCGACATCCTGATCGAATGCTCGTCGCAAACTTTAGTAGACGGATGCACCCCCGATACCGTCGACGAAGTGCACCAAGGCCGAACACCGCTACCTCAAGCACCCGGACGGATGCTTTCGGCGACGGGGTTCTCCTACAGTCACTTGGTCGGGGCTATGGAGTGAGGCTGTCTATTAAGTTTACCCGGCGAGTATCCGCGTACGCTACGTGATTGCGACGGACTTTTGATCACATCAAAATTCCGTGGCAACCGATCAAGTGAGACTAAACTGCTATGTTTATAACATTCATTCAGTTATCTCATAACTACTTGTGAATTCCAATTATTGTATCCATTCCGGATAAATAGAAAATGTTAAACTTTCCGATCGAACAATCGAACACCCAAGTTTTCCCGATACAGATCATCACATGAAATAAGTTCAAAAACATTCACTTCGTGCCTCAGTACCAACGGTCCAGTCGTAGAAGGGTCAAGCCAACGCCTCACATGTGGCACGCCGTACTGCCCCAAATCCGAAGGTTCAAAGGGCAGTTCAAGACGGTCACATAATCGAGTTAAGGTTTGTTGTCTTCTAGAGGGTCCATCGCGTTACTTGCACTACTTAGAACGTCTTTAAACCACGGAAAGATCCAACACTTGGAAATTTCCCGACAGGGGAAAAAGTGGGTATTTATATCCGGTCGAACTTTTTAACATATTCAAAAATTATCCGGAAAACACATAGACAAGATTAGACAATCCGATCGAATCTACGAACTCCCAATACACCCCAGAAAATTCAACTCTTGAATTCAAATTAAAAATTCCCATAAAACTCAGCATTTAAATAAAGAAGTTAATGTGCAAAAATGGTTGACTGAAGAGACTAAATGGGCGCGGAACCGCCGCAATATGCGGCTAATGCCGCGGTTCCGCCGCGCTTTAGACAGATCATTAGGTAATTTTTGCACCGTAATTATTAGAATTTCCTGCTGAATTTTTTAAGCATTTTTAATTTCGAAAAAACCACTTTTTCAGAAAAAGTCCAGAGAGGGTTAAAAGTTAGGGTTTCGGGGTTCGATCGGGTTTCTAACATCGTCTACGCATCGCCTAAGCCTCTAGCTAGGCTCTGATACTACTGTAGGGTTTCTAGGCACGCTAATGAGGTCTCACAAGGCATCAACCATGCCAATTTTACTTTTTACAAGTGCCGAGAAACCCTAATACGGATCGTTAACTAGATGTCTAGGCGAAAAGAGAAACTAGTTAACAACTTAACTAAAAGAACGGAAATACAACCTTTGTAGATCCGGTTCTCCACCTCCATAGCTCCATGATGAAGTCCCCTTGCTGTCCAAATCAAATCCCGGGCTCTAGTGTCGGCTTCATCGGAGAAATGGGCGGGCTAGGTCATCGACTACGATGCCGAAGATGATCTACGTCGAGGCATCACAAGTTCAAGCTCCCACTTCACCAAGTCATAAAACTTGTGAAGAAAACACCCTATACTACTTGGCAAGAGGTAGAGGATGAAGAAATAGGAAGTGGGTTCACTTTAGAATTGGATTTCTCACTCATTTTCTCAAGTTGCCATTGATGGAGGCAAGCTTCTTCTTGAGGAAGAAGAAGAAGAAGATGAAGTATGTTATGATAAGTATCTTTCAAAATAGAAAAATAAAAGAATACTTATCATAAACCAACCATGGTCAAGTGTAGAGAATTGACTAAGGTTAGATGAATGGTTAGGGTTAAACATGAAGACAAAATGGTCACTTGGTCAAAGCTTCATGAAGCTTCAACAAGCTTCATGAAAGAAAGAAAAGAAAGAAGCCATTTTGTTTTCATTTGCCATTTCTTTTTAATCTAAATTAAAAAGATAAATGAATGATAAAATAAAAACCCTAACCATTTACTTAACCAAGGTTTAATTCTTTACACAAAAACCCTAGCAAACATGTATCATCAAACATGATACAATCAAGTGCACAAAAGTATATCACATATACAACTTGTGCAATGCAAGTGAGAAAATCCATTTAAAATAAACCAATACTAGTTAATGCAAAGTAATATATCAAATATATAATTATGCATTAAATCATTAAATCAACACTTGATTCAATGATCCGGTCATGTCGCACACAACCGACTAGTATACAATGTATCGTTTTATCGAATCAATCCTTGATTCGATAACTAGGTTATATCGCATACAACCATTCGACACATTCATCGCGAGAATGAAATACGGTATCATATACACGCATTATTCTCGGTCCCGCACATATCTCATATGCGCTCCTATTTCGTTTCGCTTGAGCCAGGAAACCTCTGTGTAGGACTCTAAAGACTTGTCAATACGCCGGCAGCAGGTGATGATCATATCAAACACCCACAAGCCGCAAGCGGTCTGCTAAACGTAACGGCCACCCGGGTATTGAGCAATCAGAAGATCGAAGAGCAAGCCCGCTCACACTCCTGTGAATCCAACCAGTAACACTTACCGTACAGTCCGGTCTGATCGTCTGATCTGTCGCATATCTCGCCTAGGGGTGGTAAACGTCAGACCCCAATAGCTCGATAAGTCGTGTCGATATGAGGTCTATAACAATTCGAGAAACTACTGGTAACACTTACCAGTAAATCTCAGCAACCCTGGCCAGGGATTTCCTGTTATAGCCAATCGAACACAGCGCAACATCAACCCCCTATACCGGGAGAGACGAATCCCCTCCTATCGCTCATTGCCTCCATGTGATTCGGGACTGTACCCAAAAGCCACCGTTTTGTACGCCCTCTTGGACGTGGTAAGGTGGAAATCAAAGCACAGTGGGAATCACACAAGACTCTATGACGATGTCGGGTCAACAGACTACTCTGTACCAGTGTCACCAGAGAACTGCCATCTGACGTAAGGTATAATACCATCTGGGAGTTCTCGGCGAGTCCGTCCAGTGTACCCAGTCTCCACTGAGTACCCGTATATCATCTCTGATGTCAAACACCAATGGATATGGGATCATCCATCGCCCATCTGTATGGGTCGAGAAGGTATACGCTAGTCTACTCTGTATATCGATGCCCCGTCTCGATATACCCACGACTAGGGACCTTTAAGGATGTACTTATGGACTACCATGTCCCCACTAGTATGATCCGCATCATAGTCCAGGTAGTCAAGTACACATCCTAAGGGCTTTACCAACATGTAACAGAGAGACAATCAGTATACACGTTAAGGTAAAAAGTAACCAGATAGCATACTATCATGTCGAGCGAGAAAGTCCTCCCTATATATGTCCAAGCATCCACTACAATATACATCCTATGTATAGTAATGGCCTCTAGGGCATACATATAACTAACAGATTATTGCATTGGAAGTGGCCAAAAAGGGGCGACCTAAAATCACCGGAATTTGATTCCGTGGGTTCGCTACAGGCTGTGTATCAAGTATAATAAAATCCACAGGGAATACAAATTCCCCGATTTTTATTAACACATCCTCCAGTTTACCCCTAGGTTTGGTGATTGATCGGTCAGCCATCTGAAGAGTTATGTTCGAAGGCTTTAACACTCCGATACCTAGTTGCTCGTAAACCGAATAAGGAAGCAAGTTAACACTAGCACCAAGGTCAAGTAAAGCACGGTTGATGTGTTTCTCCCCAATAGAAATGGAAATAGTAGGACAGCCAGGGTCCTTACGTTTCCGTGGTAATTGTTGGGGAAAAGCCGTGTCTACTGTACTCGACATGAAGATTTTTTTAGGCACTTGAGTCTTCCTCTTCCTAGTGCACAAGTTCTTAAGAATTTCCGCATAGGACGGAACTTGTTGAATAGCATCTAGGAGAGGGATGTTGATGTTAACTTCCTTAAACATGTCCACAATCTTCTCCATTTGGGCATCATGTTTCTTGGGCCTCAACCTATTTGGAAATGGAGCTCTATTAATAAGTGTTGGGTCCAACATTTGTGGAGAAGTTTGTGGGGGTGGAAAAGATGAGGTGGGTGGAGGGTTCGAGCTTTTGGGAACATGGAGAATAGGCTCGGAAGAAGAAGGTAAGTTAGACGAAATAGGGTAAGAAGTAGAAGTGTGAGAGGAAGTGGAAGTGGAAGCCGGGGTGTTAATGATCAATTCATCATTATCAATTTGTTCACCCGAATGATTGTCTAGCACTTTTCCAGATCTCAACGTTGTAAACGCGTCCACATTAGTGTAATGTGAAGGTCTAGGATCAGGTACGGGTTGAGATGGAAGATTCCCTTCTTCTCTAGCACTTATTTCGGCTGTTATTCGTTCAATTTGTGCTTCCATTGATTTGATATTCTCATTTTGAGTGAGAATGATCTTTATCATATTATCGATGGAAGATTGAAAACTTGCCGACTCTTGGATGGATTGGTTCATGAAAGTATCCAAGGTTTGCACCAGTGCAGAGATATTATCAGTACCGGCCAATTGCAAAGAGTTTTCATGTAGTGCAAAAGTGTTGGCAGGATTTTGAAAATTTTGCGGTTGGAAGGGATGCTGACTCAATTGAAGTGGTGGTTGCTGTTGTGGTGGAGGGACCCTTTGAAAATTGTTTAGGATTGGAACCGTGTTTTGAGATTGTGATTGGTTCCAAGCAAAGTTCGGGTGATTCCTCCAATCTTGATTATATGAGGATGAAGAGGGATAGTTTCCAGGTCTTTGCTGAAGTGCAGCATTAGTGTGACCTTGAAACGGTATATTCAAAGGACATTCTTCCGTCAAATGTGAAGGGTTTGAACAGCAGCCACACACGGTTTTGGGAAGTGTGGATTGGTTTAGAGAGGCTGAAGAGATTTTTTTTTCTATAGCGTCGAGTTTCCTTAGTATTGCAGCCATTTCGGCTTTCATGGTGACGGAAACATCGAGCTGATTGACATCTTCCCTAGGCGGTGATGGTCTAACACTTTCTCATTGTGATGTGTTTTGAGCTAAATCTTCTAGGTATTTCCAAGCTTCACCATCATCTTTAGATAGGAATTGGCAATGACACATGGTTTCAAGCATCTGTCTAGTAGTGAGATCAATACCCTCATAGATAATTCGACACAAATCCCATCTGGAGATTCCGTGATGAAGGCATTGTATAAGAAGATCCTTGAACCATTCAAAGCATTTCCAAAATGGTTCATTGGGAAGTTGGGTAAATTTAGAGATTTCGCTCCGAACACGGGCGGTCTTGTGATTGGGATAAAATTTCTTAAGGAATGCTGCAACGAATTCGTCCCATGTTGAAATAGAATGTGCGGGTGTGATGTAAAGCCACTTCTCGGCTAAATCGCACAAAGTGAATGGAAGAAGACGTAAACGCAGAGCATCGATCCAAAGACAGTTGTGAATTTCCCATCAAAGCACATACGTTTTCAAATTTGGAAATAAACACGTATGCGTTTTCAGAATCAAGACCATGAAATTTGGGTAACAGTTTGATGAATTGGGGGTTGATTTCAAAATTTTCCCCGTTGGCAGGTGGTATAGAAAGACAGGTGGGAAGGGTAACACGTGTAGGATAGCATCTCTCTTGGAGAGAAATGCGTGGAAGATTCTGCGCACCTACGGGCGGTGGTAGAGTAATGTTAAAGTTTGATGGATTTGGGTCCATCGCGGTTGTGGTGGGTGGTGGGGGAGAAGACGAAGAATTACCGACTCTGGGGTCGATAAAAGAAACGCGGACAAGACGGGAAATAGAATCCCGTGTCCAGCCTAACATTGTGCTAAACGGTTGTAGCACAAGTGGCAGCGTTGGTATAATTAGAGGAAATGATGAATGCGGTGTTTGTTTTGAGAATATACGGATTTTTTTTTTAAAAAAATGATGCGATCACAACAAATGCAACAAGCAAAACCCCAATTCTATTGGTCACCTAGGTCAGGCTCTAGACCGCTCCTAACTGCCAAAAGAGAAGACGCAGGATAAATCCTCCACTGCCTCCTTGTCTCCCTGTGGCCAGGTAAGTGCCAGGTAAGTGGGAAGGTACTCCACTACGTAAGTAGTGGGCCTAATTAATAACTACTAGCCTTCGACACACTTGTCTTAGACACCACAAGAAAACGCAGATAAGCAATGAATTACCCACGGCCTTCTCTTGTCCTAAGTGAGCGCGACGGTCCTTAGAGTCATCTCTAGATTTCTTTTAATTAATGTGGGTCAATGCGGATGCAGGTTTGTGATTTTCGGGGCTTAGGAAGGGTAATGAACTCCCCACCTAATCTGGATTTGGTCTTTGCCCCTTAATTTCCGTATTAATTATGGAAACAACCACAAAATCAAAACACGCACAATTTAATTTTTGCTTTTTGCGTGGCACTGTGATTATTTGCAAAGAAGCCTGCAGAAATTTGTTATTTGGAGCAGATTTAAGAGGGAGATAAGAAAGATAGAGCTTACTGAGGAAAAATTTCAGAGAGATCCCTCTACAGTGCCGCGGTTCCGCCGCATATGGGCACTTGGACCGCGGAATCGCCGCAAGTTAATCAGTTCACTGCTTCAAATTTTCACAGAGAGCTTATGTTGGCTCTCTCAGTTCTCTGGAATTTTCACAAAAATTTTATCCAAGCTCCAATGATTCCAGATTTCCTCGCAATCAAATCACAACACACGTATTAGGGTTTGTGCGAGTTTAGATCTAAAAATTATAATGGAATAAATCTTTCAACTCAAATTTCAAAATACGAACAATTAGCGCACTATCCCCGGCAACGGCGCCATTTGATTGAATGATTTTCTTGGATGTGTTTATCAAATGATCCCCGGCAACGGCGCCATTTGATTGTTTGATTTTTGTGATGTGTCGGTTTATAGAAAATTGTATAGAGAAATCACAACCAAAAATATTTTGACCGAAATCAATAACGGTGTCGGTTGTAGCGCGTTAGTAAGTGCGGATCGTCCACAGGGAAAGTGTAATCGTTCGTCTTTTGAATTAGATGAGTCGAAACTTTAAAGAAAAGAAAAGAAAACAATTCATGATTTGTAGTTGAAGTTCAAGAATTAGAAAATCTAGATCTAATAACAAGAAAAGATAAAATCAAGAATTGAGATGTTTGTGATGATTTTTCCAACCAAATATCAAGAATCGAAATGAGGCTCGTAGGAATCGATCGGATCTATAGATGTGATGTAATCTTACAATGACGTATTCTTATCCTTCGATGAATTGATACTAGATCGATGGTGATCGATCGAGAATTAGGGATTTCTTATGAAACTAGGGTTTCATCTTATCCCTTGTTCTTTCGTCGATATCATTCATATTCTAGCTTCTAGTAAATTCAAGAAACGATCGTAGATCCCTAATTTCGAGCGATCACAATCAAGAAAGCATCGCAACGAAACTAGGTCATCGATTCTTGAACTTGCTAGGGTTTACAAAGTTCGTAGGACTCAAGAATCGTATTAAGATTTGTTACATCATCATTCCATTGATCGTCTCGACTCCTTAACGAGCGGAGTTTTACTCGAACATCACAACAAGAACTACAATTATAAATTGAGATCGAATCATGATGCAAGAATTTAAAGAAAGCAAGATTAAAGAATTTCACCTTTATTTATATCAACAATATCATTACATTTGCTCAAGAATTACAAGAGGAAGAACTCGATCGTCGATTTGGCTTCGCTCGGCTCCGTGAGTCGCGGATCGGCTTGGATCACTTGCTCGATTGGAGATCAGCTCCGCTCCTAAAAGGTTGAAGGGCTTCTTGCTTGATTGGTACTCAAGATCTTAAATTTGGAGTGGATTTAGGGTTAGGGTTTCGCACAAGCCTTGTCACTAGACTTGTGGAAGAAGATGAAGAATTAAAGAATGAGCAACTAAGATTAACTAAGATTGATTAGCCTCAACCCTTAGATCTAGGTTCCTATTTATAGCCATCAAAACCCTAGATCTAGGATTTTAATTTTAAGTTTCCCTCCAAAAGTTTGTTGAGGAGATTTGAATTTCCCTCCAAAAGTTAGTTAGAGGAGAAGCTTCTAGATGTGATTAGTTAGGAGCTTAATCAAGATTAGCATGCTTAATGATCTTTGCTGATCTGGCAGAAGACTCTGGAGAATTCTGGAATTTGACATGTATTAAAGTGATGTGGGCTTTGAGAGATGAATTTTGCACTGAAAATGACTTGCTGACGTGTCCAAACCGCCGAGGAACCGCGGCGCAAGCCGGCTCCCGCCGCGGTTCCGCGGCGCTTTAGGGGCTTCATGGCTTGGGATTTCTGGTGCTGCTTTGGGCTGAGTTGTGGGCTTTTCTTCGATATGTTGATTTGTATATTTCCTTCTGAATTGCTACCAAATCTGAAAACATGGAGTTGGTGTATTTTTGATCAGCTTCTTTTGACTTTGCTCCTGCAATTTCCTGCACAAATCTTGACACAAGTGTTGCGCAATACAGGGATGATGCGATGCCATAAAATACAGTCAATTTCCCTTAAAGTGCCGGTTTAAAAGTCTAACACATGCAATATGATATTTTATAACTGATTTGCTAATATGTGAAATATGAATGCCGAACACTTCTAGATGAGTGCAAATGATAGGGAAATTGCCGTATTAAAATTGCATTATTTTCGACTGATCACCTATCCCCTGTATTTGCTTGTTTAGTCCCAATTAATCGGAGATAAAATCTGGGAGCTATTTGTGAGTACTTTGGCTATGTTTTCCCGATATTTGAATTCGTGGTTTTGGTATTTGGATTTGATTTGGTCGTTGGACGTTTATACGTCAACAACGAGGGTTGTTTGGTTGTTTTTGCATCCGTAGGCTATAGGTTCTAACCTATGAGCGCACCGTATGTCGTATCGGTTTTCGGACATTGATTTTAATGGTATTGCAACTGTGTATTTATTGTAGGTACCTTCACGTGGATTTCCGAGACGACGAAACACATCGACTTCGGCCTAGCGAGGAGTATTGCAGGTGTGTAGATTTATATCTACAGGGAAAGTCGGGTGGATGGCGTATAGCACCCCCGAAAATTATAAATGGAAACCAATATATATAGAATATAGTTGGAGAAACCATATGAGAAACTTATGGATATGGTTAAAAGAGTTAATAGGAGATGAAATAAGATAATACGAGCGGATACAATTGATATAAGATATGAAACGAGATGTATAAGGATATGACATGAGATCGATGAATATGATAAGATTGAGATAGATGTGTTATGAGATCGGTAAAATAAGATAAATGTATATAAGATTACTTGATGTGAGATATTGAGGTGATGAAAAGAGAATGTGACGAAATAAGATGACTTGGCTTGATATGTTGATATACGGATGCGAGGCGATATGAGAGTATAAATACTGTTGCCAAGACAAGATATGAGATTGATACGAATGTGACGTGATATATTTATATATTTGTAAGAATAATGAGTGTCATGCCGTACGAGATGTTAGGTCCGTACCCTCATTGTCATCTAGGTTGATAGAATCCCTAAGTGTTTAATGCCGCCGTATGATAGATTAGCATACGCGATGAGTTTTACCTGATGATTTATCCATAACCTTGACCGAGGATGCCGTACGATGGATTGTACCGTACGTGATGTTGTGAGGCTAGATTTTCGATTTATAGATTCATTGACTCGGATATGTTATAGATATTGTTAGTCCCTGTTGTAGGGTTCTTAGGCATCCTAATGTAGTCTCACAAGGCATCAACCATGCCAATTTCAAAAATTATTGGTGCCGAGAAACCCTAACACGGATCGTTGACTAGATGTTTAGGCGAAAGGAGAATCTAGTTAACTACTTAACTAAAAGTTAGATGCTACAACCTTTGTAGATCCGGTTCCCCACATCCTTAGCTCCACGTGGGTGTGCTCTCACTGTCCATCACGAATCCTAGACTCATTCGTCGGCTTCATCGGAAAAACGAGCGAGCAAGGTCGTCGGCTTCGTGTCAAAGACGATCTACGTCGAGGTTGCACAAGTTCAAGCTCCGACTTCACCAAGTTGTGAAACTTATGAAGAAAACACCCAAAACCACTTGGCAAGAGGTAGAGGATGAAGAAATAGGAGGTGGGTTCACTTTAGATTTGGATTTCTTTCACTAAAACTCAAGTTGCCATTGATGGCATCAAGGTTTCTATCTTGAAGAAGAAGGAAGAAGATGAAGCTAGTTTATGATAAGTTGTTTTAAAATGAAAAGAAAATCCATACTTATCATAATCTAACTTGGGTTAAATGTAGAGAATAAACCATGGTAAGTGGATGGGTTAGGGTTAAGCATGAAGACAAAATGGTCTCCTTGGTCAAAGCTTCATGAAGCTTCAACAAGCTTCATGACAAAAAACAAACCATTATCTCTTTATTTATCCAATAAAATAAATAAAGAAATGAATAAATAAATGATAAGGCGAAACCCTAATTATCATTTAACCATGGTTTAATTCTTCACACTTAACCAAATGATCAAGTATCATCAAACATGATACATATATGTGCACAAAAGTATATCACATATACAACTTGCATATCAAGTGAGAAAATCCGTATAAAGTGAACCAATACTAGTTAATGTAAAGTAATATATCAAATATATAATTATACATTTAATCATTAAATCAACATTTGATTCAATGATCCGGTCATGTCGCACATAACCGACTAGAATCCAATGTATCGATTTATCAAATTAATGATTCGATAACTAGGTCATATCGAATATAACCAATCGAAACATATATCGTGAGAATGAAATGCGGTATCACATATACGCATTATTCTCGCTCCCGCACATATCTCATATGCACTCCTATTTCGTTTCGCTTGAGCCAGGAAACCTCTGTGTAGGACTCTAAAGACTCGTCAATACGCCGGTAGCAGATGATGATCATATCAAGCACCCACAAGCCGCAAGCGGTCTGCTAAACCTAACGGCCATCCGGGTATTGAGCGATCAGAAGATCGACGAGCTAGCCCGCTCACACTCCTGTGAATCCAACCAGTAACACTTACCGTACAGTCCGGTCTGTTCGTCTGATATGTCGCATATCAAGTCTAGGGGTGGTATACGTCAGACCCCAATAACCGATAAGTCGTGCCAATATGAGGCTCATAGCGGGTCGAGAAACTACTGGTAACACTTACCAGCAAATCTCTGATCAGCCCTGGCCAGGGACTTCCCTGCTACGGCCAATCGAGCACAGCGCAACATCAACTCCCAATACCGGGAGAGACGAAACCCCTCCTATCGCTCATTGCCTCCATGTGACACAGGACTGTACCCAAAGACCACCGTTTTGCATGCCCTCATGGACGTGGTAAGGTGGAGATCAAAGCACAGTGGGAATCATACAAGACTCTATGACGATCTCGGGTCTACAGACTAACCTGTACAAGTGTCACCTGAGAACTGCCATCTGACGTGAGGTATAATACCATCTGGGAGTTCTCGGCGAGTCCGTCCAGTGTACCCAGTCTCCACTGAGCACCCGTACACCATCTCTGATGTCAAACACCAATGGATATGGGATCATCCATCGCCCATCTCATGGGTCGAGAAGCGTATACGCTAGTCTATACTGGTATATTGATGCCCCGTCTCGATACACCCACGACTAGGGACCTTGAAGGATGTACTTATGGACTACCATGTCCCCACTAGTATGATCTGCATCATAGTCCAGGTAGTCAAGTACATATCCTAAGGGCTTTACCAACATGTAACTATAAGACAGTATAAAGAGACAAGTGTACATGTTAAGATAAAGAGCAACCAGATAACAAACTATCATATCGGGCAAGAAAGTCATCTCTATATATGTCCAAGCATCCAATATAATATACATCATCTGTACAATACTGGCCTCTAGGGCATACATACAACTAACAATCTCCCACTTGCACTAGGGCCAGCTGTTGTAGTATCGCATACCGAGCATCCCGAAGAGTCTCTCAAACTGTATCTGGGGAATGGCCTTCGTGAGTGGATCCGCCGTGTTGTCCTTTGTGTCAACTCTCCTAACCTCGATCTCCCGGCGATCAACTATCTCCCGGATCAGGTGATACCGCCTCAGAATATGCCTGGATCGCTGATAGGACCTGGGTTCCTTGGCCAAAGCCACCGCTCCATTGTTATCGCAATACAAAGGTATTGGATGCTCAATGGATGGAACCACTCCAAGTTCAGAAATGAACTTCTTGATCCAGACAGCTTCTTTAGCAGCATCGTTGGCAGCGATGTATTCAGCCTCCATCGTCGAGTCTGCCACGGTTTCCTGCTTGGAACTCTTCCAACTAACCGCCCCTCCGTAAAGGGTAAAGACAAAGCCCGACTGCGACTTAGAGTCGTCCTTATCACTCTGGAAGCTTGAATCGGTAAAGGACTCCACTTGGAGTTCTCCGTTACCATACACCAAGAACATATCTCTAGTCCTTCGCAAGTACTTGAGAATGTTCTTCACAGCTGTCCAGTGACTCTCTCCAGGATCAGCTTGATACCGACTCACTACACTTAGTGAGTATGCAACATCGGGTCTGGTACATAGCATCGCATACATGATAGAGCCTACTGCCGAAGCATAGGGTATCCCTTGCATGCGAGCTCTCTCCAAATCAGTCTTGGGAGACATCTCTTTGGAGAGAGTGAGTCCAGAGATCGTGGGCAAGTTCCCACGCTTGGATTCTTCCATACTAAACCTCTTTAGTATGGTGTCAATGTACCTGGATTGGGACAATCCCAAAATCCTTTTGGATCTATCTCTATAGATCCTGATTCCCAATATGCAGGAGGCATCACCAAGATCTTTCATTGAGAATCTTTGTGATAAGAAGAGCTTGACCGATTGCAGCATAGGAATATCATTTCCTATCAAGAGTATGTCGTCCACGTACAATACGAGGAAGACAACCTTACTCTCTGCCACCTTCTTGTAGATACAAGGTTCATCTGGATTTTTGACGAAATCAAACTCTTTGATAACGACGTCAAAGCAGATGTTCCAACTCCGCGATGCTTGCTTTAATCCATAAATGGATTTAAGCAGCTTGCACACCTTCCCGCTGCTCCCACTGTCTACGAAGCCCTCTGGCTGAGTCATGTACACGCACTCTTCCAAATCACCATTTAGAAAGGCGGTCTTAACATCCATTTGCCAGATTTCGTAGTCATGATATGCAGTGATGGCAAGCATGATCCGGATGGATTTAAGCATAGCCACTGGAGAAAAGGTCTCGTCATAGTCCACACCTGGTCTTTGACGAAAACCCTTTGCTACAAGTCTAGCTTTGAAAGTCTCCACTTTCCCATCTACACCAAGTTTTTTCTTGAAGATCCACTTGCTCCCAATGGGTTTTACCCCTTCAGGAGCAACTTCCAAAGTCCATACTTTGTTGGTGTACATGGATTCCATCTCGGACCGCATAGCATCCAGCCATTTCACTGAGTCCCCACTCGTGATGGCCTGCTCGAAGCTAGTTGGGTCATCATCCTCCATGATGCAATCCTCACTGCCACCATCAATGAGAAAACCATAGTATCTCTCAGGTGGACGAGAAACCCTACTAGATCGACGGAGAGGCTGGGGTACGTCGGGCACCACTGAATCCTCTGGTTTTACTAAATCGTTAGTTGCAGTTTGTGGTGCTGGAACCTCTTCCAGCTCTACCTCTTTGCCATTAATTTCTTTTGCAAGAAATTCCCTTTCCAAAAAGGTGGCATGTTGAGCAAAAAACACTCTTTGTTCCTCAGCTTGGTAGAAAAAATATCCTTGAGAATTCTTAGGATATCCCACAAACTTGCAAAGGACTGATCGTGCCTCGAGTTTGTCCGGATTTTGTTTTTTGACATAGGCCGGACAACCCCATATCTTAATTCGTTTAAAATATGGTCTCTTCCCACTCCATATCTCATATAGTGTGGTAAGTACAGATTTAGACGGAACCAGATTCAATAGGTATATGGCTGTCTCAAGCGCATACCCCCAAAAGGAAATAGGTAACTCAGCATTACTCATCATTGAACGCACCATATCTAATAGGGTGCGATTCCTTCGTTCCGATACACCGTTGTGCTGTGGTGTATAAGGAGGAGTAAGCTGAGAGAGAATCCCATTCTCTTTTAGATAATCCAGGAATTCACTGCTTAAGTATTCACCTCCTCGATCAGATCGAAGAACCTTAATACTTTTGCCCGTTTGGTTCTCTACCTCGTGCTTATATTCTTTGAATTTCTCAAAAGCTTCAGACTTGTGTTTCAATAGGAACACATGCCCGTATCTAGAGAGATCGTCAGTGAATGTAATGAAGTAGGAAGAACCATTTCTGGCGTGTGTAGACATTGGACCGCATACATCACTATGCACCAGTCCCAAGAGTTCAGTAACTCTTTCTCTGTGTCCCGTAAACAGAGTTTTGGTCATTTTTCCTTTGAGACATGAATGGCAAGTGTCATAAGATGATAATTCGAATGAATTCAAATATCCATTCTTATGCAACTTAGCTAGTCGTGTCTCATTGATATGGCCAAATCTACAGTGCCACAAGAAGGATTCGTTCATTTCTGAGCTTTTCCTTTTGTGTGTGTTTTGTATATTGAAGACTGTATTTTGATTGAGAATGAATATGCCATTATGTAGCGAGCCTGATGCAATCAACCTTTGATCCAGGAATATGTTCATAACATTATCCTTTACTACAAAATTATATCCTTCTTTACTTAATAAAGAAACTGATATAATGTTGCACATCATGTTCGGTATATAATAGCACTCATTCAGGACTAGTGTATTACCATTTGGAAATACCAGGTGATATATGCCAACTGCTTTGGCTGCAACATTTGCCCCATTCCCTACTTGAACGGAATGATCACCTTTTCCCAGTTCTCTACCTTTCCTTAGCCCATGTAACTGTTTACATATGTGGGATCCTGATCCGGTATCTAATACCCAGGACGTAGGGTGAACTGAGAAACAGTTCTCAATGACAAACACACCCGAAGATGATGCATCAACATGCATGTTCTCCTTTTGGGCGGTGTGAGAATCCAGATATTCTCCTGTTTCCTGTTCATTCTTATAACTCTTATAAGATAGAACGGGTTCAACGTTTCCCTGCACAGTATAACATTCGGGTTCGGTCAATACATCCATATTATTATCTTGATTAAGGCATGAAATGGTCGCTACCTGGAGAGAGAGAGAAGAAAACACTTTAGCGTAAGCTCGTGCAAGATCAGATTGGTTATTATCTTATCTAATCAGGATGGCTCCCACTGCTTTTTATCAAATCTTCCTTCAAACCTTAAAAGGAAAGACTAGCCGGGATTAATTACACACTACAAGTTCGCCAATCTTTCAGCCAGGCCAGTGTCGGTACTTTGAGGGAGGTCCCCCGTGCTTTCGCACGAACCTAATTAATGTAAACCTCGTTTTCCCAGAGGCGTAACCTCGTTAACACCTTTCTAGACACCTACTTGATCGGCTAATTGTAATGTGTAAAACTCTCCCAGGAGCAACTCTTACTCGCAGTGGGTATCGGGATCCAACTATCTCATAGAGGGTATGCAATCTCATTGCAAATTTCAACACTTGAAATTCCCGATAATGCTTTTGCCCCTAGCGATCTATGACCTTGACTAAGTCAACAAACCATAAATCGCAAGTCAAGTTCAACCCGTACATTTCCCGATTGAATTAAACCCACCCGTACGATCCTTGACTGAGTCAACAAGGCCGTGCGAATGCTCTAATCCAATCACATCTCATGTTTTTGCAGATAAACATAATTTAGCTACCATACACTATGCCTTGACTAAGTCAATAAACATAGCATGAATACTAAATAATATCTATCTGAAATGACGGAGGGCTACGCGGGTTCTTTCAGAAAAAACCATGAGCGTAATGAACTTGATATCGTTGTAGAATCGAATGAAGTTTTGAAATGGAGTGATTTTGAGGCTTTTCTAGTTTTGCTAAAGGGGTCACTCCCGGTGAAGGGATCGTCGGCCCTTTCTTCGTCGAATGAGGTGCGGGATATATCATATATATCACTGTGCAAAGCAAAAACTCTTAAAAGCAATCAAAACCAAACCGAGTGTGTAGCATCTGCCAGTTACTGCTAAAGGAGTCACTCCCGGTGAAGGGATCTCGGTCCTTTCCTCATCGAATAAGGTGCAGGGTATATCATATATACCGCTATGCAAAGCAAGAACTGTAGCTACCTGTTTTATTTTAAAATTCGATTCCACAACATCTTAGGTTTCTTATCTTTCATTAATCACATTAATGAAGTCCCATCATTTAAATACCTAAACATCACAGATAGATATGACGTACACTTATGCCATCCGCATTCGTCTCGATGTCCCCTCGTGCACCGTTAGGTTAGGTAACTAACGACAGAGCAGGGCAGGGCTAGCGCGGGTGTAAAACATAAGCAACGTCTATATAATATATCATATATACTATATATAGTATCAATCACAGAACATCACATGATCACATCACAGATATCGCAGCAGAAGAAACATATGAAATATTGGATATACTAGGACGTCCGTGTTTTCAATACGAGCCAGTATAAAACACGGATTCCACGGTCGTGATGAATAGCCAATCCCACACCCCTAGACCCCTACGAGAGCGGCAAGCAACCCTGCCAATTCTAGGGTTAGGAGACCCGGACTCGACTCCTCTAGTTGGTCTCCTACTGGACCCCAGAACCCGGTTACTTGTGCTCTCCTCCTTGGGTCTATCCTAATGCGGAAAAGTAAATAATATACAAAGGGTGACAGCTTCCGCTACCTGGAAGTGCCCCAAATAAAAGAATATTACATACAAGTTTTTACATGAATGAAAATGAAAAACACTCATCTCACATAAAAACCCCTGGCTATTCAAACACGACAATCCAATATAGCATATCCAGCAACACATAACATCACATGTCATCAACGTAAGTAAATATGCGCATCCCAATTGTCGTTGACATATAGTAACGAAACCGGCGATTCACATATTACACTTACGGTCACAGAAAAGAAAGTGTAAAACTACAACAGTTGGAATCCGCAACCTCTTTAGACATCACATGCCTAACAGTTACAAACCCCGCATTTTAGTCTCATTATCGAAAACTCTTTTCAATATCGTATGGGACTAAACTGCTAAATTTATAACATTCATCCAGTTATCTCATAACTGTTTGTGAATTCCAATTATTGTATCACATTCCAGATAAACAGAAAATGTTAAACTTTCCAATCGAACAGTCGAATACCCAAGTTTTCCCGATACAGTCCAACACATGAAATAAGTATAGCAACATTCAGTTCGTGCCTCAGTACCAACGGTCCAGCCGTAGAAGGGTCAAGCCAACGCCTCACATGTGGCACGCCGTACTGCCCCAAACCCGAAGGTTCAAAGGGCAGTTCAAGACGGTCACATAATCGAGTTAAGGTTTGTTGTCTTCTAGAGGGTCCATCGCGTTACTTGCACTACTTAGAACGTCGTTAAACTACGGAAAAATCCAACACTTGGAAATCTCCCGACAGGGGAAAAATTGGGTATTTATATCCGGTCGAACTTTTTAACATATTCAAAAAATTATCCGTAAATACACAAAGACGAAATTTGATACCCCGATCGAAACACCGAATCCCCTAAGCAACCCCAGAAAATTCAACTCTTGAATAATTATTAAAAATTCCCATAAAACTCAGCACCAGAAAAGAAGAATTACTGTGCAAACAATATTGGGTGATGTGAACAGTTGGCGGCGGAACCGCGGCAGAAGCTATGCTTCTGCCGCGTTTCCACGGCTGTTTGGAAGCTTCATGAGCTCGTGTTTCACCATAATTCTTAGATATTCCTGCTGAATTTTTTAGGCATTTTTAATTTTGAAAAATCCCAGATTTTAGAAAATGTACAGAGAGCATGTTAAGTTTAGGGTTTCGGGTTCGTTCGGGCTTCAAATTGCGTCTAGACTTCGCCTAAGGCTCTAGCTAGGCTCTCATACCACTGTAGGGTTCCTAGGAATCCTAATGAAGTCTCACAAGGCATCAACCATGCCAATTTCAAAAATTATTGGTGCCGAGAAACCCTAACACGGATCGTTGACTAGATGTTTAGGCGAAAGGAGAATCTAGTTAACTACTTAACTAAAAGTTAGATGCTACAACCTTTGTAGATCCGGTTCCCCACTTTCTTAGCTCCACGTGGGTGTGCTCTCGCTGTCCATCACGAATCCTAGACTCATTCGTCGGCTTCATCGGAAAAACGAGCGAGCAAGGTTGTCGGCTTCGTGTCAAAGACGATCTACGTCGAGGTTGCACAAGTTCAAGCTCCGACTTCACCAAGTTGTGAAACTTGTGAAGAAAACACCCAAAACGACTTGGCAAGAGGTAGAGCATGAAGAAATAGGAGGTGGGTTCACTTTAGATTTGGATTTCTCTCACTAAAACTCAAGTTGCCATTGATGGCATCAAGGTTTCTATCTTGAAGAAGAAGGAAGAAGATGAAGCTAGTTTATGATAAGTTGTTTTAAAATGAAAAGAAAATCCATACTTATCATAATCTAACTTGGGTTAAATGTAGAGAATAAACCATGGTAAGTGGATGGGTTAGGGTTAAGCATGAAGACAAAATGGTCTCTTTGGTCATAGCTTCATGAAGCTTCAACAAGCTTCATGACAAAAAACAAACCATTATCTCTTCATTTATCCAATAAAATAAATAAAGAAATGAATAAATAAATGATAAGGCAAAACCCTAATTATCATTTAACCATGGTTTAATTCTTCACACTTAACCAAATGATCAAGTATCATCAAACATGATACATATATGTGCACAAAAGTATATCACATATACAACTTGCACATCAAGTGAGAAAATCCGTATAAAGTGAACCAATAATAGTTAATGTAAAGTAATATATCAAATATATAATTATACATTAAATCATTAAATCAACATTTGATTCAATGATCCGGTCATGTCGCACATAACCGACTAGAATCCAATATATCGATTTATCGAATCAATGATTCGATAACTAGGTCATATCGAATATAACCAATCGAAACATATATCGCGAGAATGAAATGCGGTATCACATACACGCATTATTCTCGCTCCCGCACATATCTCATATGCACTCCTATTTTGTTTCTCTTGAGCCAGGAAACCTCTGTGTAGGACTCTAAAGACTCGTCAATACGCCGGTAGCAGATGATGATCATATCAAGCACCCACAAGCCGCAAGCGGTCTGCTAAACGTAACGGCCATCCGGGTATTGAGCGATCAGAAGATCGACGAGCTAGCCCGCTCACACTCCTGTGAATCCAACCAGTAACAGTTACGTACAGTCCGGTCTGTTCGTCTGATATGTCGCATATCAAGTCTAGGGGTGGTATACGTCAGACCCCAATAACCGATAAGTCGTGCCGATATGAGGCTCATAGCGGGTCGAGAAACTACTGGTAACACTTACCAGCAAATCTCTGATCAGCCCTGGCCAGGGACTTCCCTGCTACGGCCAATCGAGCACAGCGCAACATCAACTCCTAATACCGGGAGAGACGAAACCCCTCCTATCGCTCATTGCCTCCATGTGACTCGGGACTGTACCCAAAGACCACCGTTTTGCACGCCCTCATGGACGTGGTAAGGTGGAGATCAAAGCACAGTGGGAATCACACAAGACTCTATGACGATCTCGGGTCTACAGACTAACCTGTGCAAGTGTCACCTGAGAACTGCCATCTGACGTGAGGTATAATACCATCTGGGAGTTCTCGGCGAGTCCTTCCAGTGTACCCAGTCTCCACTGAGCACCCGTACACCATCTCTGATGTCAAACACCAATGGATATAGGATCATCCATCGCCCATCTCATGGGTCGAGAAGCGTATACGCTAGTCTACACTGGTATATCGATGCCCCGTCTCGATACACCCATGACTAGGGACCTTGAAGGATGTACTTATGGACTACCATGTCCCCACTAGTATGATCTGCATCATAGTCCAGGTAGTCAAGTACATATCCTAAGGGCTTTACCAACATGTAACTATAAGACAGTATAAAGAGTCAAGTGTACATGTTAAGATAAAAAGCAACCAGATAGCAAACTATCATATCGAGCAAGAAAGTCATGTCTATATATGTCCAAGCATCCAATATAATATACATCATCTGTACAATACTGGCCTCTAGGGTATACATACAACTAACACCTGTCTACACTGCTTAGTTAGCCTTTATGTAGATGCTAGATTAGATATGTATACCTTATAACGTTGCGCTTACGATTTACCTTCTGCTATGTTTATGACATTCTCATTGCATTACATATACCTATACTAGTACACTTGCACAATTATCGATGATGCGTATGTTACACTTACACAGATTTGCCGGCTTACACACTTTCATCATCGGTAATTATTATGTCACTTACACAGTAATGTTCTATATCATGCTATTACTCTTAATTGTCCAGTGCTGCCACATGACATGTTGTGTGATATACGGATATGCTCACATCATTATTCTATGTTGTATGATATACTGATATGCTCACATTTCTGTTCTATGTTTGCATACATCATGCTTTACGATTACATATATTGAGATGCTGTTTTCATGAGATTTCTGGATTTGAGAACCGCAGTTATATTTCAAAGGAAATTATGTATTGTTTTAAAAAGCGTGGTTTCTCTTGATATGATATTTCGAGGCGTACACCATGAGTTTTCTCGGTTCTGAGCTATGAGTATACCTGATTCGAGGAGCGGTAGGCACCGTTTGCGGGTACGTGGTGGACCCGGTGTGGTATCCCGGGGCAAGAAGACTCGTATAGTGTAACAACCCTAATTTTCCTTTACACTTTTCTATACAAATTTTTTTTTAAAATTTTTAAAATCCATAAAGGAGTACTTTAACCTGAGCACAATATATATATAAGTAATTATTTTGTTTTTAAAATAACTCCATTTTTAGTGTGCATAAAATTGTTTTAAATTTAAAGTAATACTTGGGGTATTTAGTGTTGCTATTACCATTTTAAGTAGTTATTTTCCCACAATAATTACAAGAAGAAGCTTGTAGCTCATTGGTAATACCTTGCACTGCTGAACCAAGCCACCAGAGTTCAAATCCCATGCCCCACATTATTTTTGTATTTATTTTGTTTTAATTTCTTTTGGAAGTCAACAGTCAAAATGCCATAACTCACACAAAATATGTACTGGACATGAAAAAGTAAATATACCAAATTGTACCTCAGGAAAATCCTCGGCCATTGGAACCCTGACTCGGCCCGACTCGGCGCCAGCGGCCGGCGAATCGGCCGACTCGGTCCGGCGCCGCCGGCCGGACTTGGCCGGACGACCGAGTCACCAACAGAGAAAAGTTGGCTCTTGACCTGGTCCACCCTCCTGCATACTCTAAATGCTTGATCGGTTACCAATTGCCCAATAAATCCCTTTTGCTCCTAGGTTTAATGATTTTTTAATGATTTTATATATTTTATATATTTTTTTTATTGAAAACCCTAACCCTAGCCTAACCCTATATAAACAGCCCCACCCTCTACCCTCTCATCACTTTTTCTAAGTCCACTCTCCCAAAATTCCAAGAGAACTTGGTACGTTAGAAAACGAGCGAAAGGCGAAGCGCTGACGAAATCGACGGCGAAATTCCGGTGATCGTGCCAGGAGCTCTCAACGACGATTCGACACACCGGCAAACCCTCTACTTCCCCCTCACTCTCTAGTGTTGTCCAAACCCGTAATTCCCTTATTTCTACCTTTCTATTCTTTCATAAAAATACGACTTTTTAAACCCGACGGAAATCGGAACAAACCGATTTTCGATTCGGTTTTCTATCAAATCTCACTTATCACCAATTCCATAATGCATACACATATTCATGTTGACTACTAATCACTTAAAAATCCATTTGAACAAGTTTTCACACATGAAATGATAGCTTTTGCAATATATCGTATTCTTTCACTTAAATACCATAATGTTTAGTTTTCACATTTAACACCTAAACTTTACTATACATTAACGTAGATCACGAGGTAATGACCTACCTCCACACACACTCATATGAAATCATAACACGCTACCTTGAAAACTTATAATACGATAAAACAAGATTTTACGTTAAAATACCATTTTCTTTATGAACCTTTTCTAAAAGTTCTAAGTTGTATACAATTTTAATGCAATATCTTTCATAGGAAAAATACGATAAGTTGTGGACATCGATCGTTTATCTAAACCTGACTTTGTGGTGTCTAGGCTAGGCAAGTGAGAAAAGGTAACTTTAAAAGGCCCGTCTCACGATTCGTGAGCGGATACCTCCTTTTCTCATTTGTACTTACCTGGCCACAATTGGCGGTGAAGAGGCGATTTGAGGCTTCTAATGACTTATCGTTTTGACCATTTAGAAATAGGCTAGTTGGCTTAGGAAACCCTAGAATCTAAAATACGGAAATTTACACCCTTTTACAAATAAATACCTTATCTTTATAAAACCGTTTTCTAAATGATTAGTATTTATTAAATCTTTGTAAAGCGCCACTACAACCCACCTTTGGGGAACTCGTTAGGGATACTACGGTTTATCGTGCACCCTCGGGCTTAGTAATGCGAGATTCAGACCTCCGCAAGGAGCATTCGGTCTCGAAAGGTTTAAAATACGACATTTAAGAAAAATGAGATTTTTGGAAAATAAAATATTTATTAAAAATTATTCTTGTATAAACATATGTATATTTATCATTTAAACACCTATTTTATTATAAGATAAAGTTTCCATCTTTTCCTAAAAATTACAAGATTAAAAGTTACATTAAAATACCATGAATTTCAAATAAATCAATATTACAAATTAATACCTTTATTTATATAATTAGGATATTTTCACTAGAAATATCACAAAATAAAATCACACTCATTATAACAATAAAGACGAATAAAAAATACTTGAGGTGTATCTTGAAAACTATACAAAATCATTTTTACATAAAACCCCCTCAAGTTTTATAAATTACAATAATGACCATAACAAATATAGAACTTCGACTTACATTTCTTTTAGTCTGACTCGGGTTTGAGTCTGATTATTTCTGACTTGAATACAATTCAAGTCAATCTATATTCTTTAATATTCCAACCTAATATGAACACATGAATCCCAGAATCCAGTTAACAATCTATATAACTTGACTGAATCAAACCATGGATATACATCCATTATTCCGTATTCCATTTACCTGATTATGCAGTTACAATCTGTTTACTGATATCATGGTTTTGGTCAGTCATCCAACTTACACAATACAATACAACAATACTATCAAAACACTACGGGGTTTAAGGGGTAGATTGGTACGGAAGGTGTTAAAGGTGGCACGAGGTGGTCAGATTAAGACACCTAACATGAATCCAATTGCCGTTGTTCCGGGTTGTATAACGGAGTCTTGTACTCTATTTTCCGTTTTCCCTGGTCTCTAGCATATAGAGACCCCTCTCGTATACACTGACATTCTTCTGTATCAAGCTACAAACAACAGCGTTAAAACAACATTACAACAAATAGTATACAACTTTAGAAAATACCTCTTATTTTGTCTTTCTAATTCCTCCTTATCTTTGGGACTTACCGAGCGACCTGTTCGCTGACGACATTCTATTTCTTTCTTCTTTGAATGTCGTCAGGTGCTTTGGACCCAGCAGAGACCGAGCCCACCGGTGAAGACTTGGATCAGTTTCACGAAGACCCCGAGCTCAAGACATTGTACCTTGTTCTATTCAGTACTTTCATTTCCTGTTATGCCATTGTTTAGGCATCTCTTTTCATTTCAGTTGTATTTACTTTTCATGCATTGTACAAAAGAATGTTATTAATAAAGTTGCTGTTATTTCTATATCTCGTCTCTTGTGATTTACTTTTATATTGCTTAGATACGCTTAGCGTATGTACTTCTAAGTATATACGTAGCGGACCTCGTCACGTCCCCTTCGCCGTACACCTGGAAGCGGGGCATGACATATAGTTAAGCGGTGAGCCTTGCAATGGAGCACTACCTACCGGTGATAGTTTGGACCTGGCGGTTATCCGGAGGATACCGACCGGAGTCGTGAGATGGATATGGGTCGATCCGGACCGACGAAACCCATGGGCCGATCCGGACTGACGGAGCCCGAGATATAAGGATTTACGTGTCGATGCTGGACACAGGTTTCATGATGTTTCGAGTGTCGGCGTTGGGCACTCAGATTCCATGATTTTGATGTGTCGTTGATAGACACACATTGGTTGATATCCTCATATATACATGCATATTCCTTCATGATGTTGCGAGTGTCGATGTTGGACACTCAGGTTCCATGATGTTGATTGTGTCATTGATGGACACATGGATGATATCCACCTGCATATAAGCATATGGTTCCGATGTTTATTTGTATATGTCATTGGCATTGATTATATTGTTGACATATATGCTTACTTGGTCACCCTAGATATCATAGTATTACTTTCTTGATATAGTTAACATAGGAAATCATTGTTTATTCAATTTCTACCTGCTGATGTTTTCTACTCACGAGTTGGCAACTAACCCCCATTGTGCCACAGTTCTTGTAGGTTCGACCGCATGGATCAGTAGCGGTATCGCTGGTACACAGCTTGCATTCGGGTGATTTGCTATGGTAGGTGTGACATATTGGATCGTGCCCACTCTTGTATTATTATTCCTGTTGTATCTAGTCAACTCCATCAATCAGAAACTAGTATTTGTATAATTAGTAAGACTTAGAAAGAGTTGTGCTTGCGAGACTTAGAGCGACGAATTATATGTTCGCCATTGGGGGATTTGATGTCTTGCTTCTTTACATTATCCTTTTGTGTTGATCTTCGCCGTTGGGCGTCGTATACATATATTTCTGACTTGCGTGGTTGTGATTCCGCCGATTGGCGAAGAGCTAGCTCCCGCTTGGAGATGCCTTTATTGTTATCCTGTATATGTGGTTTTGGATCAAAATATACAAGGGAGGTGCTGTCTAAATTTTTAAAAAGACGAAAAAAATGTTTTCAACTATAGTTTAATCCACTTGCATTTTCATGTTTCATTACCTATGCATTTAAAAAAAACGTTTGATTTCATTATACCTTTATTTCAAAAACTTCACCTATATTATTTTTCACTAAAAGGTTTAGATTTCTGGGCTTCGGCTAACTTGAATTACGTTATGCCTTTAGATGTTGCGTGATTTAAGTGCCGGTCACGAGCTAAATTCCGGGTCGTGAAAAAGTTGGTATCAAAGCGCTCGGTTTAATCTTAGTTCGAGTCTAGGTTTGATTATGCGGAGTCTGGGGCATAATCTATTTCGGAACCTAGGCTTGACCTTACAGAACTTAGACTTGAACAGGGGGGTATTAGACCCGAACTTTCATTACATATGTTGACCCTGATTGATGGAGTAGGTAACTCAAGTAGAGTGACGTACGGTGCATATGTTCCGCGGCATACTTACGATACGATATTCCGCTTAAGTGAGCTTAGGATGTATATACTTGAGATCCTTGATTCTATTTGTTCTCATGATCATACTCTCATTGATTCCGTTCCTCCTTATGATCATGTATCCATTCTAGATCTGTTGATTCCTTTTATTCTTTTGATCTATCTTCATTGATACATGCTTGAGGTTCCTGTCACCATGGTTTAAGCGCAGATTGAGCTGCTGCTAGTGATGCGGTCAGGACGAGCTCGTCATGGAAGAGGACTGACCATCGTATTTTCTGGTGACATGGAAACGTCTCGATTTAGTGTTTGTGTTGTGACCGCTCGTTTGAGGCGAGTGTTCGGTTTTGCATCGGATGTTCGGGCCACTGATAGAGGCTGCCTGTTGTGAGAGGACTGTTGATGTACAGCTTACCTCAGAGTTTGCGATGTTGTCTACTGTGTAGACAGATGACCCAGCCGTTGCCGAGATTGATAGGATGTCGCTTCCAGAGCTTATGAGCTGAGATCGCTAAAGCTTTCAGGCAGAGATGCGACAGAAGATAGCTAGTCTATCTTGAGTTGAGTTAAGCGACTGAGATGATTCGTCTGAATTGATGCACCAACACAGGCTCAGTTGAGTTAAAGATTTCCAGTGTGGAGAAACTTATTCAGATCAAGAGCAGATTGATCCAGAGATGATGTTGTTCATTGGATGATCCGATAGAAGATCAGTACGTTGAACGGCTTCGAATAGAGGAGCTCAGCCAGATGCATTGTGAGTTGATCGAGAATGGATGAATAAAGTATATTCTTCCAATGGTTGGGATGAGTTCCCGAGGACGTGTTCGGCTAGATATCTTCTAATGAAGATACCGAGTTCGTAATTTCGAGTCCGTATGAGAGACTCCGGATTGACTGTAGCCGAGAACAATTGTAGTACACAGATAGCATGACGTGATTTCAATGTGTACGATAATGAAGACGGGTGAAACAAGAGGTTCGTACGAGATGTTAACGAGCTGTTGTTACTTCCCGTTGAGATTAGAGATCGGATATGTATACAGAGGCGTTGGGATACGGCAAGTTCCCGAGGAAATGCTGTGCTGAGAACGCAGATGTCCCGAAAACAAGAAAAGATTATGTAAGAGTACCAGGCTCCGTATAGTTCGGCATAGGCGAGATAAGAAGAGACCTTGAGCAGGTTCCTTCCAGGACACTGCTACGATAAGATTTGCACGGAGGATCAGTTATGTCACGTGTATTCAGAGGGCCTGATGCCGACGCCAGTGACGTGCTGCTTTACGAGTGGTCATAGTAATTGGCCGAGAGATGACCAAAAGAGTGTCAGAGTGGAATCGGTTCCGTTAGTACACCTGACCAGGCCGATGAGCCGATGGATTGCGAGATTGGTAATCCACAGAGAAAAGAAGGACCCAGAGACAGAGGACGCCGGACCGTGAGCAGGAGGCAAGTGGATATTCTTGCTTTGCCAGTTTTGGGCGCACCGGCATTTTTAGACATTGTAGGAGGTGTACCTCAATGTCATTTGTTGCGATTTGCGTTTGTGATCTGAGTATCACGCTTATATCGTTTGGATTTGAGTTTTGATGATTGAGTTTCATGATGTTGTTTTCATGCACCATTGCTGCACCTACTGGGTATTTACATTTTGTGCATAGTTATTGCACTTGATATTTGTTTTATATATCGTTGTGTTTGTTTATGAATTTTGCATATCTATTGCACTTGATGTCGATTTTGTGCCTTGGTAGCACGTGGTTATGATTTGGTGGATTTCATACGGTTGATTTGATTTTGTGTATGTGGTACGCACTCGATTTGATTTTTGCACTCGGTATAGCTCACATGCGCTTGCAGTGCATTGATACGTGTTTTGTGAATGCAGTGCACACGTTTATGATTTTATACACCTTGGTACACTCGGTGTTGCTTTTTATACGCATTTGAGTTATTGATGAGTTTCCGTGCATTTGTTGCACCAGATTAGTATTTCGTGCATTTGTTGCACTAGATTTTTATTTCGTGCATTTGTTGCACCCGATTGGTATTTCGGGCATTTGTTGCACCAGATTGGTATTTCGTGCATTGGTTGCACTATATTTATATTCCGTACATTTGTTACACCCGATTTATGTTTTCGAGTATTTGTTGCACCAGATTTATATTTCTGTGTGCGTTTGCACTTGATACTCTTTTTCGTGCGCTTTACTGTACTGGGCATTTATACGGACCTGACGCACTTGGGTTGGATTTTTGCACATATTAGGTGCATGGTGTGGGATTTTGTACGCACCGGATGCACTTGACCTAGATTTTTATTCGTGTATGTTGGATGCACTTGATTTAGATTTTCATTCGTGCAGGTTAGTTGCATTGGGTTGAGATTTTCGTGCACTCTAGATGCACTTGATATTGTTGTCATACACACCCGTTGCATTTGACAGATACTTTTGTGCACACCGGTTGCACTTAGTTTGGGTTTTGTGCACATTCGTAGCACTTGTATTTGCCTTGATTTCCGTGCGCATCAGACGAACGCGATTATTGGATACGCCTTTTGAGGCTGATTTTGCTCTTGGGCATTATATTTTGATGTTGAGTATTATATATATAGTAACCGAGCAGGACTGATCTGAGGACAGTGCCTGAGTACTTTTGCATGTATTAAAAGTTTACCAAGAGGTTTTTAAAAAGAAGCTATAGTCTCGCTATTTCTTACGTGTCCGTGAGTGACACGAAATTTTACAAAGAGAACCTTCTGGGATATTTCAAAAAGGCGGGACGTATAATTTGAGCAAAACATGTATAAGTACATATTTACTACTTTACAATTGAGCGTCCTCCACTTGTGCCGTGAGCTACGTATCGCACGACAATTCGGAAAAGATTTTGCATGTGATTTATTTAGTTTTTAGAAGGGTTTTACCACGATGCGTACTATTTAAGTATTATGATTTTGGAGTATAGCATATTTTAGAATGGCATTAGATTTCGAGATTGCATCTCCTTTATGACTCCAGTGATTGTGTTACGCTTGACGGAGTTCGATTTTGAGTTTCATACTCGTTTTCAGGCGCACACGATGCGCTGTGGTATTTCTGTATCTTCCGCGATTTCGGAGCCCCATTTATTTGAGCTGATTATTGAAATGTTTTAGCATTTGGGGGTTTAAATTTAAATTCGGGGACCGAATTTATTTAAGGGGGGAAGATTGTAACATTTCAGAAATATAAAATATTATTTCTGGAATTTAATATTAAAATAATATATTTCGCGAAAACTATTCGATTTGCGAATTTGGAGTTTTCATAAAATGGTATAAATATATACCAATATTTGTGAAATAATTGGAGATTAAAATGATTTATTCATTTAAAATATATTTATCGGATTTGGGTATTTTTATAATTAATTATATACAAGTTTAAATTAAACTCGATTAGTGCACTACTAATCACGATTATGCCAAATCCGTATTTTTCTTTAACCATGGATAGTGCACCATATAATGTTGCAATTTGGTTGCATGTTGTTTTATTGTAATTGTTGATATTTGGTTTTAAAAGAGAAAAGAAAAAGAATAAGAGATGGCATGGGAGGAGAGAGAAGAGAGAGAGAGGGGATAACATGATGGCATGGGAGCATGCCATGAGAGAGAATGAGAGAGAGAGAGAGAATAGGGTATGGCTCCACCCTTAGCCTTGACCCTTCCCCATTTTCCTTCCTCAATTTCATTATTTCCTTCATCATCTTCTTCAACTTCTTCATCTTCATGCTTCCTCCACCTCCTCCACCTCCATGGTTCATCCCCAAAACCACCTCAAAACCCCACACTCCCTTCATTAAAAATGATCCTCACCACATCCTATACCTTATGGACCTTTCAAGTTTGGATTTTGAAGACTTTGAGCAACTTAAGAATTTTCTTGAGTTGCCAAATGAGGTAAAACCCATATCTTTTAGCTAAGTTATTATGTTTAGTATATCCTAGTTTAGTTTAGAGTTTGTATTAGTTGGTTTAGTTATGTTTGGAAATTCCAAGAGGGGGTTTAGGTGATTATGTGGACTTGTGATATGTAGTGACTGTTTACAAGACATTAGTGTTGATTTTCTGGACCAAAACAGAGATTAAAACCCGATACACGAACTTAGGATTTATTCCGTGTCGGTTTTGTGAAGTATTGTTGGACTACAGAGAATCTGGAGCAACCTGGGATGTTTCTGAGATAAACAAACAAGTATACTGACCTATATTAACCACTAGAAGAACACAACCAAAACACGAGATGCCAATTCCCCAGTACGATCGGCGTCGCCGGAATTTGTAGCTATCTCGCCGGACCGAATTGGTAGGTTGGTGTGGTGGTTTTTCCAGTATCTCACACTCCCTATAACCTATCCCCTATACTTGCTTGTTTAGTCCCAATTAACCGGAGATAAAATCTGGGAGCTATTTGTGAGTGCTTTGGCTATGTGTTACCGATATTTGAATTCGTGATTTTGGTATTTGGATTTGATTTGGTCGTTGGACGTTTGTACGTCAACGACGAGGGTTGTTTGGTTGTTTTTGCATGCGTAGGCTATAGGTTCTAACCTATGAGCGCACCGTATGCCGTATCGGTTTTCGGACATTGATTTTAATGGTATTGCGACTGTGTATTTATTGTAGGTACCTTCACGTGGATTTCCGAGACGACGAAGCACATCGACTTCGGCCTAGCGAGGAGTATTGCAGGTGTGTAGATTTATATCTACAGGGAAAGTCGGGTGGATGGCGTATAGCACCCCCGAAAATTATAAATGGAAACCAATATATATAGAATATAGTTGGAGAAACCATATGAGAAACTTATGGATATGGTTAAAAGAGTTAGTAGGAGATGAAATAAGATAATACGAGCGGATACAATTGATATAAGATATGAAACGAGATGTATAAGGATATGACATGAGATCGATGATTATGATAAGATTGAGATAAATGTGTTATGAGATCGGTAAAATAAGATAAATGTATATAAGATTAATTGATGTGAGATATTGAGGTGATGAAAAGAGAATGTGACGAAATAAGATGACTTGGCTTGATATGTTGATATACGGATGCAAGGCGATATGAGAGTATAAATACTGTTGCCAAGACATGATATGAGATTGATACGGATGTGACGTGAGATATTTATATATTTGTAAGAATAATGAGTGTCATACCGTACGAGATGTTAGGTCCGTACCCTCATTGTCATCTAGGTTGATAGAATCCCTAAGTGTTTAATGCCGCCGTATGATAGATTAGCATACGCGATGAGTTTTACCTGATGATTTATCCATAACCTTGACCGAGGATGTCGTACGATGGATTGTACCGTACGTGATGTTGTGAGGCTAGATTGCCGATTGATAGATTCATCGACTCGGATATGTTATAGATATTGTCAGTCCCTGTCTACACTTCTTAGTTAGCCTTTATGTAGATGTTAGATTAGATATGTATACCTTATAACGTTGCGC
The DNA here is from genome assembly GCA_030015575.1 of Agapanthus africanus. Taxonomy (NCBI): domain Eukaryota; kingdom Viridiplantae; phylum Streptophyta; class Magnoliopsida; order Asparagales; family Amaryllidaceae; genus Agapanthus; species Agapanthus africanus. Next base: position 299,679,901 of record JASDDO010000014.1, on the reverse strand, counting down.
TTATGATTTACCTTCTGCAACGTTTATGATATTCTCATTGCATTACATATACCTGTGCTAGTACACTTGCACAATTATCGATGATGCTGTAACGACCCAAAAGTACGGAACGTGACTGGCACTTAGATTACGAGACGTCTAAAGGCGTAACGTAAACTAAGTCAGCCAAGTCCAGAAAATCTAAACCAAAACCAAAGAGAGTGAAGGAAACCTTTCATGAAAAATGACTTGAAATCAATTTAGTTGCATTGAACCCTTTTTAAAAAAACATCAAAAATTTCCGAAAATTTCGGCAGAGTCTCCTCTGTAAATACTATCCCCTAAAATGGGTACAACAAAATATATAAACCTGGAATCACAAAATGGCATCCTCAAGCGGGAGCTAATTCTTCGCCCAAGGCAGATCACAATCACACGCAATATATATATATATATATATATATATATATATATATATATATATAATATCAAGAAAAGAGCATAAAGAATGCAAAATATAAGAAAACAAAACGTCGGCTCAAGTGAGCTCGACCAAAAGAAACCACATATACACAAATCTTTCAGTCTTATCACTAGGTCGCATATACACATAAGAAGTGGTAGATGGAGAATACTAGATACAAAAATAGTACAAAAAAAAGAAGATAAAAGCACTCTCGCAACCCACCTACGAGCAATGTCGCGAGTCTGAGCAAAAGAAGTCACCAACAAAATAAGCCGCCGCTACTAGGCTGATGAGACCGACCTGCAAGACACTGTGGCACAACGGGGGTGAGTTGCCAGCTCGTGAGTAGAATATAACATCTAGTAAGACTATCGTAAGAAAGCACGCAAATGCGTCACAGCATGTATGTCCAGATGTGATGTAATACCTCTAGTATGCATGCACATGTATGCAATGTCAATACTAAATCTTTAAGTGTTTTAAATGCTATGAGTTCTGCATTCTTAACTTTAGAAAAAGAATATCTATATAATAGCTAAATACCATAAAGAAATCAGCTGAAACCCGTGTCAAGCATCGACACCAAATATGAAAACACATCTGTCTCAATGTCTCACTGTATCAATGTCTCAATACATCGGGCTCCGTCAGTCCAGATCGGCCCATATCATCAAATCTCACGACAACGGTCGGTATCCTCCGGATATCCGCCGCGCCAGACATCACCGGTAGGTAGTCTTCCCCTGCCAGGCTCATCGTCTACAACTCGATCTTCTTGCCCCGGGGTACCATACCGGGCCCACCATGTACCCGAGACGGTTCATCCACTCCTCGAATCGGGTCTCGAAATCCAACAGAAAACATGAAAACTCATGGTGGACGACACATACATCACGAGAAAACCGCAACTTTGTTTTAAAAAAATGATAATTATAAGCTTTTATTAAATTCTTGCGGTTTTCCCCAAAATCCAGAAATCGCGGCAATACTGAAATTCTCAAGAAAATCATAATACTCAACATGTTGTATATGATAAATGTCTATGATATCAAGGTATGCGATGCAATTTGTGGCTAGAAATCTATGTAAGTATGATGATGATGCGAGGTATATACGTGCTATGCGATTTCGTATATCATGTATGATGCAATTGGTGACACTAAGCTAATCAGGTTCTATGGTGCTCGTGGCATGGCAATTACCAAAGGCGTGTGTGTCACATGAATAGTGCGTGTGCAACAGGAGCCAATGGTAATGGTGTTCATGTCCTACGAAGTAATATCGCACATGTGTATATGAATATCCATGCAATCTAGCAGACGATTAGCTATAAGGGTATGAAATATGAATGAGGGGGGTTAGCTAACTAACAATGCAAATCTTGCAAGAAATAAAGTAATCCTAACTAGGGGGCACCTCACGCCATCCAGACGATTCCCCCATAGATGAATACATCTACTCACCTGAAAGCCCCGCTAATCCGATCCGACCACCGCCTTGCCTTTGCGCGCCGCGTCCGATGTTTCCACGACCGATCCTAGAATTGCATAACACACAATATAAGATTACAGATTTCTGAAATGATGCAACTCACACTATGAAAAGATCGACGCTCTCGAATTAATCACAGCGTGCACTCGGTAAGCGGAAAATACACGAAAATCGCTAAAACCTTAACTAAAATCGCCGTTTCGAGGCAATTGTCAAAACTAAAACCCGACTAGACAAAACTCCGCATTCACACCCTAATAGTCGTATAAGATACTAATTATATCGCCAAAATAACACAATTAGATCACCTCCTAAAATTTTAGAAAAACTAGTAAGCAATTAGCATGCCGATTTCAAAGCAAACATCGCGAATTAACGATATCGCGATCGCAACATCGCACAAATATCCGACCTAATACACTAGATGGCTACAATACTAACCTAAACACATTTATTCAACTTCAAACCCTAACTACAACATCACCTCTTTTCTTGAAATTTTAACAACAAGAATTTATAACTAAAATTCACATTTGAACTATTAATTCTAGCAAATTAAGCAACTAGATTAGGATTTATACCTTACAAGAGTTGATTCCAAACTTGCACTAGCCTCCAAGACACCTCTTTTCTTCACTTTTCAAACAAATTAGGGTTAGGGAAGGGATGGATTTGGGTTTTGGTTTGAATTTTAGAAGGAAAAGTGTGTATTTTTTTTATGGAATTTGTTGATTTTTGCAAGAATTAAAGCAAGCGGAGTGAGGGAAAAAAAAGGAAGGGGGCAGCAGCAAGCTCGACCTGAGGTAGAGGAGGGTGTGTGTGTGTGAATGGTGTAGAAAATTCTACATAAAAAGCCTTTCCAAAGCTCAATTAATGACTATCACATCAATTTTTACACAAAAAACCCCATTTTAAGCCATTTTTGAATAAAATTTTAAACCATAGAACAAAAACTTTGAAAATTCTTGATAAAATTTTATTAACACTAAATTTTAGTTTATAATGTTTCCTGAGTGTGTAATTTACCTAATTAAATTTGTATTTATCACTAATTTAATGTATTTTTAAAAGCTTAAAATAATATTAAAAATAATTAATTAAGGAAATTTTTTTAATTAACTAGAAAATTTTAAGTGACATTTTAGTGACCAATTTATTGTAATATCTTATCTAAATTTTGTATAATTAGGTCTATAATGAAAAATACCTATTTTGACTTTTTACGGAAAAGGCTGCTAATTTAGCCGATTACCGAAAAACTGCCTAAACGATTTTCGAAGCGTTACAATCTTCCCCCCTTAAAGAAATTCGGTCCCCGAATTTAGAATTTAACTACGCGTATCTTCAAAAAGATGGGGATATCTCTTCCTCATCTCGACCTCGGTCTCCCAGGTGACCTCCTCGCTGTTCGGGCCACGCCAATGGACCTTGACGGACGGTATAACCTTCGACCTCAATTTTTTCACCTGCCGATCCAAAATGACCACCGGCTGCTCGGTGAATGAAAGATCACGCTCTAGTTGGATCGTCTGGTGCTGAATCGCATGGGAAGGATCATGAAGGTACTTGCGGAGCATCGAGACATGGAACACGGGGTGAAGATCGGGGAAGCTGGGCGGAAGAGCTAACCGATAAGCGACTGGACCAACACGCTCTCGGATCTCGAAGGGACCAACATATCTAGGACTCAGCTTCCCTTTCCGCCCAAATATCAACACACCCTTCATCGGAGAGACCCTCAGGAAAACAAGATCGCCAACAGCGAACTCGAGTCGGCGACGGCGCCTGTCAGCATATGATTTCTGTCTACTCTGTGACGCTCTCATCCTGTCCCGAATCATCTGTATCTTTTCGGTCATCTCCTGTACAATCTGCGGCCCCAAAATACTGCTCTCCCTGAGCTCTGTCCAACATACAGGCGATCGACATCTCCTCCCATATAAAGCCTCGAAAGGTGCCATCTGAATCGTCTCCTGGAAGCTATTATTGTAGGAGAACTCGATCAAAGGCAAATGACGATCCCAGCTACCACCGAAATCTAAAACACAAGCTCGGAGCATGTCCTCAAGAGTCTGAATAGTACGCTCCGACTGACCGTCAGTCTGCGGGTGAAAGGCTGTGCTAAAACTCAATCGGGTGCCCAAAGCTTCCTGAAGTTTCTGCCATAATCGGCTGGTAAACTGGGTGCTCCGGTCGGACACGATGCAAGTAAGAATGCCATGCAGTCGCACGATCTTATCAATATAAACCTGGGCGTACTGAGAAAATCCAAAAGTTGTCTTCACTGGCAGGAAGTGAGCCGCTTTCGTCAGTCGATCCACAATCACCCAAATAGAGTCATACCCTCGACTGGTCCTGGGTAGACCCACAATGAAGTCCATGGAGACCTGCTCCCACTTTCACTCAGGGATGGGCAAAGGCTGTAACTCTCCGGCTGGCCTCTGGTGCTCGGCCTTGACTTGCTGACAAGTCTGGCATCTCGACACAAAGTCTGTAACATCCTTCTTCATCCCGTCCCACCAGTAAACCTCTCTCAAATCATGGTACATCTTGGTGGAACCTGGATCCACACTGTATACTGATCTATGTGCCTCCTCGAGGATATCGCGCCTCAGTCCCTCAAAATTTGGTACGCACAGTCGAGTCCCAAATCAAAGTATCCCCTGATCATCAATCACGAACTCAGAAACTCTGCCCTGCCGAATCTGCTTAATAATCTCTAAAATACGAGCATCGCCGGACTGTGCCTCGCGGATACGATCAAGTAATTATGGGCGTGCTCTGAAATGGGCCAGCTGTCCCTATGTAGGAGTAAACTCGAACTGTACCCTGCTGTCACATAAAACCTGCCAATCCGCCGTCAATTGCATCTGTACTGCGCTCAAACAAGATAAGCTACCTCCAGGCCTCCTATTCAAAGCATCTGCCACCACATTCGCCTTGCCCGGATGGTATAAAATCTCGCAGTCATAATCTTTTACCAACTCCATCCAACGGCGCTGTCTCAGATTCAGATCTCGCTGCTGAAAGATATACTTCAAACTCTTATGGTTAGTGAATATTTGGCATGACTCACCGTATAGGTAATGTCTCCAGATCTTAAGTGCAAATATCACTGCAGCCATCTCTAAATCATGAGTGGGGTAGTTCTGTTCGTGTTTCCTCAGCTGACGAGAAGCATACGCGATAACTCTGTCGTGCAACATCAATACACAACCAAGCCCCACTCAAGAAGCATCACAATATACCACGAACCCGCCTGATCCTGAAGGCAATGCTAACACTGGTGCAGTAGTCAGACGAGTCTTCAACTGCTGGAAACTATCCTCACATGCCTGGGTCCAATCAAAAAGGACCCTCTTCCAGGTCAACCCGGTCAGCGGTGCAGCAATACGGGAGAAATCCTGGACAAAACGTCGATAATAGCCTGCCTGACCCAGAAAGTTGCGAACCTCTGTAACTGATACCGGTCTAGGCCAACGCTGAACTGCCTCGATCTTCTTCAGGTCCACACAAATACCATCTCTCGTCACCACATGACCCAAGAAGTCAATACTGTCTAACCAGAATGCGCACTTAGAAAATTTAGCGAACAGCTGATGCTCTCTAAAAGTCTGCAATATGATACGCAAGTGCTGCTCATGCTCCTCCTGGCTCCGAGAATAAACCAAGATACCGTCAATGAACACGATGATGAACTGATCGAGATACGGCCTGAATACATGGTTCATCAAGTCCATAAATGCTTCCGGGGCATTGGTGAGCCCGAACGACATCACCAAGAACTCATAATGACCATATCGAGTACGAAAAGCGGTCTTCGGAATATCCTCCTTCCGAACCCGCAACTGGTGATAACCTGACCGTAAATCAACCTTCGAGAAAAACCCTGCACCTTGGAGCTGATCGAATAAGTCATCAATGCGGGGTAGGGGATATCTGTTCCGCACAGTAACCCGATTCAGCTGACGATAATCAATGCATAAGCGCATACTTCCGTCCTTCTTCTTAACAAACAGGACGAGAGCACCCCAAGGTGACACACTCGGTCGGATAAGCCCTTTGTCCAGCAAGTCCTGTAACTGATCCTTCAGCTCTCTCAGCTCCACCGGGGCCATCCGATAAGGCGGTATAGAGATAGGCCCCGTGCCGGGGATCAAGTCGATGCAGAACTCAATCTCACGCTCTGGTGGCAGACCAGGCAGCTCGTCAGGGAATACATCAGGAAACTCTCTCACAACAGGGACCTGGTCCAACGGAACCTCTGTGGAGCTAGTATCATAAACATAGGCTAAGAATCCCTGACACCCTTTCCTTAAGAGCTGACCAGCGTGAAGAGAAGAAATCAAGCTGGGAAGGGTAGCGCTACGATCTCCCTGAATAACAAAAACCGGCTCACTAGGAAAACTAAATCTGACTGCTTTCTCACGGCAGTCCACGGATGCATAACAGGTGGCTAGCCAGTCCATACCAAGAAGAGCGTCAAAGTCTAGCATATCGAGGAGAATCAAATCAACTGAAGAATCTCTCTCCCCGATACGAACGGAACATGATCGGTACACGAAACGGACAACAAACGGCTCGCCTACTGATGTAATAACGACAAGCGGCTGATCTAACGGAGAAGACTCTCGACCCAACATCGGTGCAAAGTACGTGGATACATAGGAATGTGTGGAGCCTGGATCAAATAATACCCATGCATCAAAAGAACATACTGGCAGAGTACCTGTCACGACGGCATTGGATGCATGTGCATCCTGAGGAGTCAACGCGAACACTCGGGCCTATCCACCACTAATAGCTGGCTGCTCTCTGCCTCTACCTCGGATTCTGCCTCTGCCTCTGTCGTCTCGTCCTCTCTGAACCGGACCGCCACGCCCACGACCTCTAGGAGCAGCTGGCTGGAGTGGAGCATCATCAGGAGTAGGAAGTAGAGCTCTCTGAGGAGGTGGTGAAGGTGGTAAGGTCACATGTGGGACTATCACCATGCCCTGGCGCCCCATAGTACAGTCTCTGACACGGTGGTACTGACTCCCACACCGAAAACATCCTGGAGACGACTGCTGGGTCTGTGGATATGAACCAAATAACTGACCTCGTCTCAATCCTCTGCCTCCACCATCTCCCGGAAATAATCTATCGCGGTGTCTACCCATCTGCCGTTGAGCTGGCGTATCAGTACGGATCCTCTTCGGCCCAGAAACGACCGGAGTCTCAGAAATACGCTCCTCCAAAAGTAAGGCCGCATCCATCGCAGCTGCGTATGTATCAAAGTGCTGGGTGCCGATGGCAAGGAATATCTGTGTATCAAGCCCTCGCACAAACCTCTTTATTCTCTTCTCTTCTGTGTCTACTAGGTACGGAGCATATCGAGACAACTGGGTAAACTGTATATCATACTCCGACACCGTCATCCCAGGAGTCTTGCACAGAGACTCAAAACTATGGGCTCGAGCATCTCGGACACTCTCCGGAAGAAAACGAGCAAGAAACGCAGCTGTAAACTCATCTCAGGTCATAGAAGGTAGACCTGCAGCTCGGTCTCTCTCTACTGAATTGTACCATGTCTGGGCAAGACCCTCCAGACGAAAACTCACGAACTCCACCAACCTATCATCAGAACACCTCAACGAACGGCAAATCCGAGCCATCCTATCAAGAAATGCCTGTGGGTCCTCTGTCGTATCCGTACCGGTAAAAGCTGGAGGTCTCAATCTCATGAACTCCTGTAGTGAAACAGGGATAGTCGCAGTAGCAGCAGGAGTGACCATCGGTGTAGCAGGTACAATCGTAGTCTGTGCGGTGGAAGGAACGTCCTCGGATCTCTGTGCCCGACTGGACTCAACTAAAGATCCCATCATCTGTCGCAACTCCTGTATGCCGGCCTTTAATCTGGCAATACGGTATGGATAAGGCGGATCAATATGACCGTGAGGGGTAGGCGTTTCATCCCGCTCGATCCTCGCCTCAGACGAGCCCGCTCGAATCTCATCCGTAGCGGCAGCCCGCTGAGCTCTCGTAGTCTTTTACGGCATCGAAGCTGGAATAAGAAACAGGACCGATAAGAACATTGCAATTGAATCAATGAATGCAAGGAATCAAGAAAGGAAATACAAGCAATTATTTCCTAAGGTCACTTAGGCGGAGTACCGTATCGTAAGTATACCGCGGATCATACCCACGCTACGCCACTCTGCATAAGTCACCTACTCCATCTACCAAGGTCGTCCTACACTCAGAAAGGTAAAACCTACACTCTGATACCAACTTTGTCATGACCCGAAAGTACGGAACGTGACTGGCACTTAGATTACGAGACGTCTAAAGGCGTAATGTAAACTAAGTCAGCCATGTCCAGAAAATCTAAACCAAAACCAAAGAGAGTGAAGGAAACCTTTCATGAAAAACGACTTGAAATCAATTTAGTTGCATTGAACCCCTTTTAAAAAAACATCAAAAATTTCCGAAAATTTCGGCAGAGTCTCCTCTGTAAATACTATCCCCTAAAATGGGTACAACAAAATATATAAACCTGGAATCACAAAATGGTATCCCCAAGCGGGAGCTAACTCTTCGCCCAAGGAGGATCACAATCACACGTAATATATATATAATATCAAGAAAATAGCATAAAGAATGCAAAATATAAGAAAACAAAACGTCGGCTCAAGTGAGCTCGACCAAAAGAAACCACATATACACAAATCTCTCAGTCTCATCACTAGGTCGCATATACACATAAGAAGTGGTAGATGGAGAATACTAGATACAAAAATAGTACAAAAAAAAGAAGATAAAAGCACTCTCGCAACCCACCTACGAACAATGTCGCGAGTCTGAGCAAAAGAAGTCACCAACAAAATAAGCCGCCGCTACTAGGCTGATGAGTCCAACCTGCAAATCACTGTGGCACAACGGGGGTGAGTTGCCAGCTCATGAGTAGAATATAACATCTAGTAAGACTATCGTAAGAATGCACGCAAATGCGTCACAGCATGTATGTCCAGATGTGATGTAATACCTCTAGTATGCATGCATATGTATGCAATGTCAATACTAAATCTTTAAGTGTTTTAAATGCTATGAGTTCTGCATTCTTAACTTTAGAAAAAGAATATCTGTATAATAGCTAAATACCATGAAGAAATCAGCTGAAACCCGTGTCAAGCATCGACACCAAATATGAAAACACATCTGTCTCAATGTCTCACTGTATCAATGTCTCAATACATCGGGCTCCGTCAGTCCGGATCGGTCCATATCATCAAATCTCACGACAACGGTCGGTATCCTCCGGATATCCGCCGCGCCAGACATCACCGGTAGGTAGTCTTCCCCTGCCAGGCTCATCGTCTACAACTCAATCTTCTTGCCCCGGGGTACCATACCGGGCCCACCATGTACCCGAGACGGTTCATCCACTCCTCGAATCGGGTCTCGAAATCCAACAGAAAACATGAAAACTCATGGTGGACGACACATACATCATGAGAAAACCGCAACTTTGTTTTAAAAAAATGATAATTATATGCTTTTATTAAATTCTTGCGGTTTTCCCCAAAATCCAGAAATCGCAGCAATACTGAAATCCTCAAGAAAATCATAATACTCAATATGTTGTATATGATAAATGTCTATGATATCAAGGTATGCGATGCAATTTGTGGCTAGAAATCTATGTAAGTATGATGATGATGCGAGGTATATACGTGCTATGCGATTTCGTATATCATGTATGATGCAATTGGTGACACTAAGCTAAACAGGTTCTATGGTGCTCGTGGCATGGCAATTACCAAAGGTGTGTGTGTCATATGAATAGTGCGCGTGCAACAGGAGCCAATGGTAACGGTGTTCGTGTCCTACGAAGTAATATCGCACATGTGTATATGAATATCCATGCAATCTAGCAGACGATTAGCTATAAGGGTATGAAATGTGAATGAAGGGGGTTAGCTAACTAAAAATGCAAATCTTGCAAGAAATAAAGTAATCCTAACTAGGGGGTGCCTCGTGCCATCCAGACGGTTCCCCTATAGATGAATACATCTACTCACCTTAAAGCCCCGCTAATCCGATCCGACCACCGCCTTGCCTTTGCGCGCCGCGTCCGATATTTCCGCGACCGATCCTAGAATTGAATAACACACAATATAAGATTACATATTTCTGAAATGACGCAACTCACACTATGAAAAGATCGACGCTCTAGAATTAATCACAACGTGCACTCGGTACGCGGAAAATATGCGAAAATCGCTAAAACCTTAACTAAAATCGCCGTTTCGGGGCGATTGTCAAAACTAAAACCCGACTAGAAAAAACTCCACATTCACACACCCTAATAGTCATATAAGATGCTAATTATATCGCCAAAATAACACAATTAGATCACCTCCTAAAATTTTATAAAAACTAGTAAGCAATTAGCATGCCAATTTCAAAGCAAATATCGCGAATTAACGATATCGCGATCGCAACATCGCACAAATATCCGACCTAATACACTAGATGGCCACAATACTAACCTAAACACACTTATTCAACTTCAAACCCTAACTACAACATCACCTCTTTTCTTGAAATTTCAAAAATAAGAATTTATAACTAAAATTCACACTTGAACTATTAATTCTAGCAAATTAAGCAACTAGATTAGGATTTATACCTTATAAGAGTTGATTCCAAACTTGCACTAGCTTCCAAGACACCTCTTTTCTTCACTTTTCAAACAAATTAGGGTTAGGGAAGGGATGGATTTGGCTTTTGGTTTGAATTTGAGAAGGAAAAATGTGTATTTTTTATGGAATTTGTTGATTTTTGCAAGAATTAAAGCAAGAGGAGTGAGGGAAAAAAAAAGGAAGGGGGCAGCAGCAAGCTCGACCTGAGGTAGAGGGTGTGTGTGTGTGTGTGAATGGTGTAGAAAATTCTACACAAAAAGCCTTTCCAAAGCTCAATTAATGACTATCACATCAATTTTTACACAAAAACCCCATTTTAAGCCATTTTTGAATAAAATTTTAAACCATAGAACAAAAAATTTGAAAATTCGTGATAAAATTTTATTAACACTAAATTTTAGTTTATAATGTTTCCTGAGTGTGTAATTTACCTAATTAAATTTGTATTCATCACTAATTTAATGTATTTTTAAAAGCTTAAAATAATATTAAAATAATTAATTAAGGAAATTTTTTTAATTAACTAGAAAATTTTAAGTGACATTTTAGTGACCAATTTATAGTAATATCTTATCTAAATTTTGTATAATTAGGTCTATAATGAAAAATACCTATTTTGACTTTTTTAGGAAAATGCTGCTAATTTAGCCGATTACCGAAAAACTGCTTAAACGATTTTCGAAGTGTTATAGATGCGTATGTTACACTTACACAGATTTGCCGGCTCACACACTTTCATCATCGGTAATTGCTATGTCACTTACACAGTAAAGTTCTATATCATGCTATTACTCTTAATTGTCCAGTGCTGTCACATAACATGTTGCATGATATACTGATATGCTCACGTCACTATTCTATGTTGCATGATATACTGATATGCTCAAATCACTATTCTATATTGCATGATATACTGATCTGCTCACATTTCTGTTCTATATTTGTATACATCATGCTTTATGATTACATGCATTGAGATGCTGTTTTCATGAGATCTCTGAATTTGAGAACCGCAGATATATTTCAAAGGAAATTATGTATTGTTTTAAAATGCACGGTTTCTCTTGATATGATATTTCGAGGCGTCCACCATGAGTTTTCTCTGTTCTGAGCTATGAGTATACCCGATTCGAGGAGCGGTAGGCATCGTCTGTGGGTACATGGTGGACCCGGTGTGGTACCCCGGGGCAAGAAGACTCGTATAGTTAGACGGTGAGCCTGGCAGGGGAGCACTACCTATCGGTGATAGTTTGGACCTGGAGGTTATCCGGAGGATACCGACTGGAGTCGTGAGATGGATATGGGCCGATCCGGACTGACGAAGCCCATGGGCTGATCCGAACTGACGGAGCCCGAGATATGAGGATTTACGTGTCAATACTGAACAAGAGTTTCATGATGTTTCGAGTGTCGGTGTTGGGCACTCAGGTTCTATGATTTTGATGTGTCGTTGATGGACACACGTTGGTTGATATCCTCATACATACATGCATATTCCTTCATGATGTTGCGAGTGTCGATGTTGGACACTCAGGTTCCATGATGTTGATTGTGTCATTGATAGACACGTGGATGATATCCAACTGGATATAGTCATATGGTTCCGATGTTTATTTGTATATGTCATTGGCATTGATTATATTGTTGACATATATGCATTCATGGTCACCCTAGATATCATAGTATTACTTTCTTGATATAGTTGACCTAGGAAATTGTTGTTTATTCGATTTCTACCTGCTGATGTTTTCTACTCACGAGTTGGCAACTCACCCCCGTTGTGCCACAGTTCTTGCAGGTTTGACCGCATGGATCAGTAGCGGTATCGCTGGTATACAGCTTGCATTCGGGTGATTTGCTATGGTATGTGGGACATATTGGATCGTGCCCACTCTTATATTATTATTCCTGTTGTATCTAGTGTAACAACCCAAAATTCCCTGTACAACTTTCTGTGCAAATTTTTCAAAATTTAAAGAAAGGGGTACTTTTGCCTGAGTACAAGTTAAATACTTGTTTTGCTAATTAATTACAAGAAGGAGCTTGTAGCTCATTGGTAATACCTTACACTGCTGAACCAAGCCACCAGAGTTCAAATCCCATACCCCACATTATTTTTAATATTGTTTTGTTTTGAATTTTTAGAATACCAAGAGTTTACACGTGCATATCTCACAAAACCCCCACTACACCCAAAAATGTAACATTGCCAGAGGATAGATGAACCGTCAGGGGGGATTCTGGCTGCCTGACTCCGCCGGAAATCGGCCGACTCGGGCTCGACTCGGCCGACTCAGGCCTCCGACCGAGTCATGGCCGAGTCACGGCCGAGTCGGCCGATTCCGACGACGACCCCAACATAAAAAATGTGTCTTTTGGTCTCCCCTGTACACCTGCAAAATTTTATCCTCAGACCATTTCCAGAGACCTCTTAATACCTCAATCACTCCACTTTTATTACATTTTAATATATTTTTAATACATTTTTTCAATTAAACTCTTCATCTACCGTAACCCTAGCCTAACCCTATAAATACCACCCCTACACACTACCCCCTCACTCCAAAATTCTGAGCCAACTCTTAAGAAAATTCTTAGAACCCTAGTGTGTTTTGAAAGTGAGCAAAGAAACGAAGCTCCGGCAAATTTCCGGCGACAACCCTAGGAGATCCCGGGGACGAAACGACGCACCGGTGCCTCCTCCCGACTCCTATTCCTCTCCTCTAAGTCCTAAGCCAGTAAGTCCCCCTCCCTCTTTTCTATTCTTGCTCTAAAAATACGAGGTTCTAAAACCCGACGGAATCGGAACAAATCCAATTTCTGATTCGGTCCTTTCTCAAAATCCAACATTTTGTTAAATACAATCGCACAAAACTATTACATGTTGACTATTAAACACTAACTAATCATATTGCACAAGTTCTATATTAAAAGAAATTGCTATTTCCATTTTACCGTATTTTTCATTAAAATACCATATAGTTTCATTTCGACATTTAAACCATCAAATCCTTGCTATACCTTTAAGTAGATTACGAGGTAATGACCTACCTCCTCACACACTCATATGAAACATAGCACAATACTTTCGGGAACATAGAATATGGGAAAACAACACCTTTTCAAATAAATACCATTACTAATAAAACCATTTTCTAAACGATTTAGTATTTATACAAATTTTTGCAAAGCGCCGCTACAACCCATTTGGGGAACCCGTTCGGGATGGTGCGGATTATCGCACATCCCTGGGCTTAGTAGTGCGAGATGCAGACCTCCGCAAGGAGCATTCGGTCTCAGAAGATTTAAAATACGACATCTTATGAAAATGAGATTTCTAGAAATATAAAATATATATTAAAATTATGTATATATGTAACATTAAAATATCTATTTTGAAAATTATAAATATTCCAACTCTTTTCAAAAATCACAAGAATCATTTAACCTTAAAATACCATGAATTCCATACAAGTCAATATTACAAATAAATACCCTTTTATTATGAAATTAGGATGTTTTCACTAGAAATATCACAATATAAAATCTACATTCATGATAACTTCAAAGACGATAACTAAATACTTGGGGAGTATTTTGAAAAGTATATAAAAGTATTTTTACATAAAACCCCCTCAAGTTCTATAAATTACCATAAGGACCCTAGTAAACATAGGTTTAAGCGGGACCAATCTCTTGAGCCTCAGGGAGCCGAAGAAGTAGGTGCTTGCCTATCTAAGGTTGACAATTAACAAATGGTGTTATCAACACGGTAATCGTCTTTGAAAAAGACACAAATCCTGTCGCCCATGTGCAGCGGTTACCGAAAACATCAAAACAATCAGGACTTCAATTTACTTTTCTAATTGTCTGACTCAGATTGAGTCTCTCTATAATCTGACTTGAATATAATTCAAGTACAATCTACAATCTACAATCTACAATATTACAATTCAACACGAATCCATGAATCCATTATTCCATATATTCAATCTATCAATCTATACAACTTGACTGGACCGAACCATGGATATACATTCCATTTACATGATCATTCAGTTTACATGATTCTCCAGTTACATACATGATTCTACAGTTACATCCATTTACTGATATCATGGTTTTGGCAAGTCATCCAATTATACAATTCAATTTACAAGACATTACAATGCAATACAATACTATCAATACAATAACTACACGGGGTATTGGGGTAGTTCATTCGTGAATCCAACATAATCTCAAGAGTTCCCCTAGATCATGAATCCATGTCTACTAACACAAGCAAGCAATCATGAGGGCCCGTGTTTCCATGCTCCTGGACTGTGGCCTGTTGAGTTTGGAATACTTCGACTACGGTCGAAGTCCCGCTACAAACATATCATTCGGGCCCGTGGTTCCCTACCCCTGGACTGTGGCCTGTTGGGTTTGAGAACACTCTTGAGATTAGTTGACATTCACCCTTGAACTTACGATAATAACAGTATTAACATTATAACAATATAATACAACTTTAAAGCCACACTCTCTCTTTCTTCTTTTCTACTTCTCCCTTATCTTTGGGACTTACCGAGCGATTTGTTCGCTGACGACATTCTCTTTCTTTCTTCTTTGAATGTCGTCAGGTGTTTCGGACCTTCTAGAGACAGAGCCCAGCATCGAGGACTTGGACCAGATTATTGAAGACCCGGAGCTCTAGCTTCATTGTACACATTTCATTCCAGTGCTTTTCTTTTTCTGTTATTCCATTGTTTAGGCATTGTTTTCATCAGATGTATTTACATTTCCATGCATTGTACAGAAAGAATGTGAATAAATAAAGTTGTTGTTTGATTATATCTTGTCTCTTGTGGTTTTACTTTTATATTGCTTAGATACGCTTAGCGTATTTACTTCATAGTAAATACATCGCGGACCAGTCACGTCCTCCGCCCGTATACATGGAAGCGGGGCGTGACATCTAGTCAACTCCATCAATCAGAAACTAGTATTTTAATAATTAGTAAGACTTAGAAAGACTTGTGCTTGCGAGACTTAGAGCGATGGATTATATGTTTGCCATTGGGGGATTTGATGTCTTGCTTCTTTACATTATCCTTTTGTGTTGATCTTCTCCGTTGGGCGTCGTATACATATATTTCCGACATGCGTAGTTGTGATTCCGCTGATTGGCGAAAAGCTAGCTCCTACTTGGGGATGCCTTTATTGTTATCCTGTATATGTGGTTTTGGATCAAAATATACAAGGGAGGTGCTGCCCAAATTTTTAAAAAGATTAAAAAAAAATATTTTCAACTATAGTTTAATCCACTTGCATTTTCATATTTCATTACCTATACATTTAAAGAAAACGTTTGATTTCATTATACCTTTATTTCAAAAACTTCACCTCTAATATTTTTCACTAAAAGGTTTAGATTTCTGGGCTTTGGCTTACTTGAATTACGTTACGCTTTTAGACATTGCGTGATTTATGTGCCGGTCACGGGCTAAATTCCGGGTCGTGACATAACTTCCCTTAGGGGTACTGCTTCCGCCCACTTTCAGTCGTTGCCAGTATGAACCGGTGTCCTTTGGATGATGCTGGCTCAATGGGGCCAATTATATCGGTTCCCACATTTCGAACGACCAGCTAGCTACCGTTGGGTGTAGCGAATTTGGATGTTGGTGGATGACGTCCCTGTGAACTTGGCATGAGTGACACTGCTTCGCATATTCGAGACAGTCCTGAATCATTGTGGGCCAATAGTAACCCATTTTCTTGATCTTCAGCTTCATCTTTGGCCTGGCATGATGAGAACCGCAGAGTCCATCTTGAATTTCTTGAACGACTCTCCTTGATTCTTCTGGCCCCAAGCACCTTAGCCACAAACTGTCAAGCGATCTCTTGTATAGAGTATCATTGACGAAAGCGAAAGACAGAGCCCGTTTCATGAGCTGATGTCTTGACGACACGTTTTCGGGCGTTCGATGGAATTTGAAGTAGTCTATGAAGACTTCCCTCCAATCCTGGACCTTTTCTTCGTCTTCTATTTGGAGGACCACTTGTTTGGTCATTTCTTTTCTTTTAGATCGCTCCATTGAATCCTCTGAAGATATTTCTGTTGGCACGAGAACCCGACGGCTTTGTACGACGATCCTTACATCATCGAGGTTTTCGTCAGCCAGCTCCTTAGAAAGCTTGGCTGATGCATCCGCCTTACTATTTTCCGCACGCGGTATGCTTTCCAGGATGTAGGAGGGGATTTGTGTCAGCGGTTGCTGCACTCTCCTACCATATTTTATCAACTCTAATTTGCACGTCTGATAGTCGCTATTTACTTGGCTAACGACTAGCTGGGAGTCTCCATATATGAGGAGGTTTTCGATTCCCATATCGACAATGATCTCAAGACCCGCTATCAAAGCTCATATTCAGCCTCGTTGTTTGTTCTTGGTTCCGTTAAGGAAAGGGCGAAACGCATTATCCCTCTTTGCTGAGTCACGAAGATGAGGCCTACCCCGGCTTTGATTATAGGGGTGTTATGCTTCCGCTTCTTCATGGAAGATGCTCCATCGAAGTAGAGTTCCCATTGGACATTATTTCCTTCCTCCTCCCTTTCGATTGTGTCGAACGCGTGTTCGTCCGGCGATTCGCAATTTAAGGGAGAATCAGCTGGTATCGGATGCTCAGCGAGAAAGTCGGCGATGGCCCGACCTTTCACTGCCTTAAGGGGTCGTTACATTATCGAGAACTCCATTAAGAGGAGGGCCCATCTGGCCAGCTTTCCTGTTAGTATGGCCCTTGACATTTGATATTTAAGAGGATCCACCTTTGATATGAGATGGACCTCATATGCCAAGGTATAGTGCTTGATCTTTGTTATTGCGAAGATCAGTGCCAGACAATGCTTTTCGATGGGGGAGTAGTTATTTTCTGCCCCCAGGAGAACTCAACTCAAATAGTAGAGAGCTCTTTCCTTTCCCTGATCGTTCTCTTGTGCCCATAGCATGCCTAAAGAACCTTCAAGGGCCGTTGTGTACAGGATGAGGGGCTTTCCTTTGACCGGAGCGGTCAGTACCGGCGGATTCTGCAGGTATTTCTTGATTTCGTTCAGTACACTTTGGCATTTATGATCCCAAACGAACGGGGTCCCCTTCTTCATTAGATGGCTGTAGGGGCGGCATTTGCCGGCGAGGTTGGCTATGAACCGCTGGATATATATGAGCTTTCTTTAGAGAGACCGCCGTTGTTTAAGAGTTCTTGGCTTGGTAATTTCTATAATCACATTCATCTTTGATGGGTCTATTTCGATACCTCGGTGTCGTATGATGAATCTTAGGAATTTGCCTAAGGAGACTCCAAACGCGCATTTCAGAGGATTCATCTTTAGATTGTATTTTTGAAGACACTGGAACACCATGTTCAGATGTTTCCAGTGCTCTTCGTACAATTTGCTTTTCACCACAAGGTCGTCAATATAGCATTCGACAATCTCATGTATGAGGTCATCGAAGATCTTCGTCATGGCCCTTTGGTAGGTAGCGCCTGCGTTCTTCAAACCGAAGGGCATTACCTTATAGCAGAATATGCCTAGAGGAGTTCGGAAGGAGGTGTGCTTTTCGTCTTCAGGATGCATTTTTATTTGATTGTAGCCTGAAGATCCATCCATGAAGGAGAAGACCTCATGAGTGGACGTGTTATCGATCATTAGCTCGGTAATAGGTACTGGGAAGTCATCCTTAGGACAAGTTTTGTTAAGGTCCCGAAAGTCCACACAGATTCGCACTGTCCCATTTTTCTTTATCGCTGGAACAATGTTGGCAATCCAGTTGGGATACTGAACTTCTTGGATGAAGCCGAAGTCAATTAGATTCTTGATTTTGGCAATGATACTCATCTCGAGTTCGAGCCGCATTCTTCTTGGCGCCTGTTTGACTGGTTTGACGTCCGGCGATATAGCCAGTTTATGCACCGCTATTTTTGGATCCAGTCCCAGCATCTCGGAATAGTTCCATACGAAGCAGTCTTTATATTGCATAAGCACGTCCTTTAGTGTGGATACCTGTTTTTTAGACAACATCTCACCGACGAACGTGGGTCTCGGCTCATTTTCCGTGCCCAAGTCAATTTTTCTCAGGTTGTCCGCTGTAGTGTGTATCATATCTTCCAGCTCTTTTGGTGCGGGTGGAAACTCTGAGATCACCTCATCCTCGTCTTCATTTGCAAAGCACCTGAAGGAGTCATCTATAGTCTTGTGACCTCCCTCCTTTGAGAGTGTTACCACATGGCAGGTATGGGTTTGCTTCCATTCTTGATATTGAGCTGGTCATGTTCCCACGGTATAGGTCCTCTTTGGCTCATGCTTTTGCGGCGGGATTTCCCTCTAACCGTCGGACAAAGTGAACTTGCCTTGTTGATACTGGTCTTCGACCCAGTCTTTAAAGGTGCAGCAGTCTTCAAGAGGATGACCTATTGCTCGGTGATAGGAGCAATAAGTCGGATGATGGACCTCGTTTATTTGTTCGGGATGCCGAGACTACGGAAGCGTCATCATTTGATGCTTCATGACAAGGTTGAATATTTTCCTTATCTTGTTTTAAGGTAAAGAGTATTCCCGACCCATTTTCTTGATAAAGGACGGGTTCCAACCATATTTTTCTTGATAGCGCGGCTTCTTAGATATACCTTGTTGTTTGTGAACGTTGTTTGCGCTCTTTGTCCTGTTTTTGCCTATATTTCAGGATTTTCCCCTCTTGCGAGGACATACAGCGAGCTGGGGATGGAGGGCGTTGTAGTCCTCTTTCTCTGCGGACTGCTGGTTGAGGCATTGCGTCCTGGCTTTTTCATAAATACCCATTTCGCGACTGTGGTTATCCTGAATCTTTTGACAAGCTTCTTTTACTAGCTTGTCAACTTGTTTTTCGAACGATGGACTTAATTTTTTTAGAGCGGGATCTCGTTCTGTTACAACTTCACGGCTATTTGAAAGAGCGTTCACTTTTTTACCAGAGCTGTTTATGATGCGGAAGCCATGAAATCGCTCCCGTTTCTTGGACTGAACATATCCAAGCCCAGTTATCTCCATCTTCCCATTGGGCATCTTGCGCTGAGTCCCAAGAATGTCCCAAATCTTGTTGTAGAACTGGGCTTGTCGAGCATTTTGTTTGAAGGGTACGCCTTGGCATCTTAATAGCCTTTTCAATCCCCCTGCGTAATATCTGGGCAGACGGATTGGTTGAAACCTGTTGAGTGCAAGATCAGCACAATGCCAGACTTCTTTCTCTACTTTAGTCTCCATAGATTAGTAGAAGAGGATCGCCTTTTCACCTCTTCGTCTGAGAGGGACGTAGAAAGTCCGCAGCTCTTGTGCGCTGTATGTATCAAGCACATCAAGTTCTTTGCAATGCTATGGCAGAACTATGGTGATTTGTAAACTCTGATCAGCTCCAGTAACGGTTTGTGCTGACGGACGAGTGGAAAACACGGCGTTGGCCTCGTCCTCAGATTCACCGCCAAAGACCAAAATAGGAGCAGATGGGCCGGGCCTGTTGCCTTAGGGTTGCCCCAAGTAGACTATCTCTTCATCCTCCTCGGTATCGCTCTCAAACATTGGGTTAGTGGTGACGGCTTTTTGTTTATTCTCCGGCTTATGACATCTTTCCGTGTCTTTGAAGTCCGGTAGGAAGTACTTGGCGTCTTCATATTTTCGGACTTCGTTTATGGAGAATGGATTTAGCTCCCTCGTAACGGTGTACACGAGGCCATCTTTGAAATACTTCAAGTAAGTGCACGGCGGCGCCCCGACCGTCAATCCGACGCCGGAATGCGGAAGCGATGATTTTCTTTAAACTTTAAAACCGGCACCACCGCGCACTGTAAACCCGGATCGGGCCATTAATCTAGTCCTAGCAATCAAGAAGGGGGATAGAGAGATATACCGTGTGATCCGTGTCCTTCGGTCTTCTTGTCGTCGTCCCGATCTCCCCGCGGAATCTCCGGTCTCCACCTCGTCGCCGGAAGGGCACCACGTCGCCGGCTTCTTTTACGGGCTCCCACCTCTGGACCGAGGCAACTCGGGCACGAAGTTGGCGAGTCGACGTGCCCAAGATTTGCTGTAGAATATAGTGTAGAAAGCTATGTCTCATTTGGGGTATTGGAAGTTGCCTTTGGTGGAGGAATGAGATGATCTATACTTTGGAGATGAGCTAAGGGGTTTTTTACAAGCCAAAAGAGATGAAAACCCCACTCCAAATATTTGTGACAGCCCCTCCCCATCTTGGCCGGCCATCACTTTAGGGAGAAATGAGAGTGTGAGAAAGTCCAAGAGGGGGTGGAGGAATAATGCAAGAGAATAAGGATAATCATGAAGTGAAATGATCATAACCATAATCATACACCAAGAACAAATCAACTCCCATCACCAAAAGTGAAACCATCATGAACCATCATGAACCCACAAGTCAAGCTATGATGACTAAAGAAATTCAAGTGATCATGACACAACAAAATGCAAAAACAACCCTCCAAAATGCTTATTTGCACAAATGCAAATAGCCCTCCTCCATCAATCTTCGGCCAATGAAAGATACAAAGAAATATGGCCGAAACGGAAAGCAAACTGGCAACTCCAGAAAACTGATCCCGTAATAAATTACAGGAAAACCCCTCTACTGTATATACATACCCGCATTTGTATTCCGACCGAAATACAAATGCAATGAGACAAAATCTACACTGTACAATACTAGGATCCGGCTTAAACCAATGCCCGCTAGTATTAACCGTCCGATCCTGATCCGTGCAATACCGCACGTATCTGATCGAACCCTGCCATATCTCCATACGGCCTCTACAGCGTTTCGCCCAAAAACTTGAGCAACTGAATGTGGGGGACTCTAAAGACTCGTCAATACAATGGCTGTGGATTTAACCACTAACACGTCAGAGGTATTAGCCATACGTGACGGGCTACCAGCTATTGACCAAAAGGGACGTCGATGAGCGAACTCATCCTGACACCCTACTGAGCCTGTCAGCGACAATATCCGTACAGTCCGGTCCGTTCGTCTATGAGCATCGCATGGCGGGCCTAGGGGGTTGGTAAAAGTCAGACCCCCAAAAGCGGTACAAGCCGTGTCGGAGTGTAGCCCAGAACACCCTGAGATACTACTGGAATACCTACCAGTAAATCCCATTCCTTGGCCAAGGACTTCGTGTAATGGCTCTCCTAGACACAGCGCGACCTCACCCCCAATACCAGGAGAGACGAACCCCTGCAGATCCTCTCACTGCCTCCATGTGGCTCGGAACTGTACCCAACTAAAACCTATTTGCACGTCTCCTTTGAGCGTGGTAGGGTAGTAATCAAAGTACAGTGGGAACTCACACGAGACAAATGACGATCCTCAGGTCGATGAACTAACCTGCACACATGTCACCAGGGAACTGCTATCTGACGTCACGTATAAGACCAACTAGCATGTTCCCGGCGAGTCCTGTCCGGTGTACTCATAACCCAATGAGCACATGTATACATCTTAGGTGAACCAACTGATACCAGTGGCTTGTGAGACCGGCCACCGCCCCTCGTCGGGGTCTCGACTGTATACACTAGTCTACTCTGGAGTATCGATGCCCTGTCTCGAAACTCCCACGACTAGGGACCTTTTAAGGATGCGCTTATAGACTACCAGCTCTCACGTATATGATCGCTCTCATACTGCTGGCAGTCAAGCAAGAATCCTAGGGGCTCTATCAACGTGCAATAGTGACCGGGAAAGTCACCTAAAGTAGTACACGATGATAAAGATAAACCAGATAGCATACTATCATCTTGAGTAAGACTGTCCTACCGGAATAGGTCCTCCCTCAATCATTGCAATCACGTGCCTGTGATCCAATAATTGACTCTGAGGGCACTATCTCCAACAATCTCCTACTTGAACTCAAGGCTGATTATTTCGATATCGCATACTCACAGCCCGTGTGATACCGAACACCCAACTCCTCTACTAGTCATTCTCACAAAGCTCGTTTGCGAAAATATTGCGTTTAAGGAATAGCCTTAGTGAGTGGATCCGCTTTGATGTTTCTTTCTAGGTCTCTCTATATCTCAAGTTCGCGGAGAAAGCCATCTCCCAAAATGAGCAATACCTGTCTTAGAATGTGTCTGGATGTCTGATGGGACCTAGCTCATAAATGAACTCCAAATCTAAACTTCTTAGACTGTATCGTCATCTGAACTTAATCAGTATCCTGCGCCATGCCTCCCTCAGTATTGCCTTGGACCACCTGTCTAAAATACTGCCCCTCATCAGAAGGAAAAATTTAACTCTGACAACCTCCTTGTCATCCAGGTCACCTTGGAAGCCTGGAATGATAACTGTCTCCCGAAATGAAGCTGTCGTTATCATATCCCTAGAACATCCACTTATGTTCTAAAACTGCTTCCGGCTGTTTCTCCAGGATTGGATCAATGTCAACTTATTGCATCTACTGCAAAAACAAAATCTGGTGTGGTACTTAACATCTCATGATTGACTCAATTGCCTAAGCAAGTGATCTGCCAATCATGCACATCCCTCTCCCCTTTAGTCTGTAAGACACCTTTAGAGAGGGTGACTCCATCACCTGCAGGTACACTACCGTGCCAGGAGTTTTCCATTCTAAATACTCTTAGAATGCTGTCTAAGTACCCTTAATTGGGAAACCACCCAAATCTAGATCTAAAACCATAGATCTAGTAACCAGTATGTCTGATATAATGTCCAAGTCCCGTGTGGAGAAACCACTGTGTGATGACCAAAGTATAACCGATCGTAGTATAGGAATATCACTTCCTGCTCTGTGTATGTCATCCAAATACCATGACATCACACCCTACTACATTCTCAACAAATCCATCCCCTATTCTGATGAAGTCAAACCTATGATTGTCGCATCAGAAATTGATGATCTATCTCCGCTATATCTGCTTTAGTCTATAAATAGACATAAGCCACTTGTCCACGATGCTTCCGCTGCTCCCACTGACCACGACGACCCTCTGGCAGAGTCATATAGACGTACACTTCTAAGACAGTTTAGAACGACGCTATACTCATCCTCCTGCCGGGTCTCACAGTCTGGAACAACAGTAATGGCAAGTCTGGGTAAACAAGAACTTCTTTGTCACCGTCCTTGAGGCTACCGGAGTACCTCTCGGGTGCCTGAAGTTACCCACCTTATCTGCGGAGTGGCCAATGGAATGTTAAACCAGATTGAATCTTTAGGTTCCTATCAAATATTCAGTAATCGTTTGTGGTTCTGGAATCACTTCCAGTTCTACCATACTCCCACTACTGTTTTCTGAAAAAATCCATTTTATTTAAAACTGTGGAGAGTCTAGAACAATATCACTATTGATCTTCCAGATGGTAGAAAATCAACCCTCGTCATAGCCTGGGTCAACCCACAAACAGCCATTACAGAAACAAGCCTTGAGTTATCCAGAGTCTAGTTTTAAGCATAGGCCGGACAACTCCCCGTACCTTAACATCGTTAAAATATGAACTGTTCTATATCCAATATAGAACCAGAGGCACTGATTTAATTGAACCAGATTCAAATCATGCAGCTGTCTCCAGTGCATGTCAACTAGATGGAAGGAGGCCTATCAGCATTACTCAACTTAGGAATGCTTCCAGTTATGAGTAATCTGAAAGAGAAGCTAGTTCTCTTAATCACTACTATCAACTGAATACCATACTCAAGTATCTACATCTTCGATCAACTTGAAGAATCCCGATACTTGCAACACCTGGTTCTCTACTTTATTCATATACCTATAACTTCTCAAAATTCGGACCCTGTGTTTCCACGAAACACCTGTCTAAAAACTAGAGAAGTCATAAGTAAACCGCATAAGTAAACCGAATATAGTACGAGGACCAACTCCTCTGTCCTCATGGATGCTGGACAACATACAATACTCTGTATAAGTCCCTTGAGTCTGATAACTCAATCCCTGTGTGTTGCAGGTTGAAAACTGTACTTATCGTTAAGAACAATTACACCGTTGTTTAATGCTCCTTACCTAACCATCCACTGATATAGGTAAAAGTCACGGACATAATTTCAAAAAGGTATATCTCACTCTATAAAAATAGAAGTACAAATATATCAATTTAAAATTGGTGCATAACAACGGATATTCAAAACCAAATATTTGTCGACCGGCAAACAGCCCAGGTGATTTCCTCAAATATCACCAATTGCAACGAATTCCGATATAATGAGGACAATCACCTAATTCCCAATAACTTACTCCCACTCATTATCTGTAAAACCATACAGATGTGAGAATCATACCTGGTAAATACATACCCTGGAGTAAGTATCTAATCGGGAAATCAGTTTTCCTTTAACAGTACACAGTGAAACTGAAACATTGAAATGTTTCGATGGGGTATCCCGGTATTCCTAGTAATGTCTCTTCCATTATCCAGATTCACAACTGTAACCGTGTAATTCTTTGTCATCTTTCCAAATCCCTTTATATGTCTTTAGTCATTACCTTCTGTACACCTCTTTAGGCCAAATGGTTTTCTTCCTTCCCTGCCGTTCGGCACCAGCTTATGGTTTGGAAGAAAACTATCCAATAAGCATAATGGGTGTACTGTCCTAATCCTAGGAACACTCGCAATGAGAGAAGGTGAAGATAAAAGACAACCGAATAAACCTTATTCCTATTTCTCCTGAACCAGAATCCATCCCCGAACTGGAACAAGTTCCTTTCGAGTTCGTATATAACCATACGATGGAGTATCCAAATAAACTGTGGATCTTCGTAGTGATACGGAGTGTTCTGGAGAAATACAAAGGTGATTTAGGATCGGCGAAGAAATACTTGGTTTGGTCGTGAATAGCAGATCGGGGAAGAAATACTTGGTTTGGTCGTGTATAGCAGTCGCAATTTACTTTGCCCTCTTACTAATCCCTTGTTATGTCTTTACTTAATACCTTCTATACACCATCGTTAGGCTAATTGGTTTTCTTCATTCCCTACCGGTCGGCACCTTCCTATGGTTTGGAAGAAGACTATCCAATTTGCATAATAGGTGTACTGTCTCCTAAACCAAGGAGCACTCGCAACCTGAGAGAAGGTAAAAGGAAAAGACAACTGAATAGTGAAACCATCCTCTTCCTCCAGAACCGGAAACCATCCTCGAATAAATTCCTTCGAGTTCGTATATAACCATACGATGGTTTTGTCCAATGGAAGTGGACGTTCGTAGTAATACGGGGTGTCCTGGAGAAAAGGGTAAAAGTAAGAGTGGCAATGAGGTTTGCAACTCTGACAATCCAAAAGCCAGTGTTTAAGAAGGTTCGGTTAATTTTGGTCACTGAGTCATAGTCTTAGGGTCGGGTCAATGGTCGCTGCCAAAGAGAGAGAGAAAAGAAACACTCAGCGTGCACTCTAACCTAGATCGGAAAGGTTACCAATTTATCTAATCTGGAAACCTCCCACTGTACCGTCAAATTCTTCTCCAAACCTGAAAGAAGGATTAGTCGGGATCATCCGAGGAGTAAACCAACTCATCAGTGGGAATCGGGATCCAACTATCATCGCATGATAACGTGACGGAATCCGCTCACGTCATCACACTCCAGAAGGTATGCGCATATCTGGCAAGTTTCAGTTTCTTTAGAAACTCCCGATGTGGATTTTTACCCCATGCTCTTATGACCTTGACTTTAGCCAACAAATCATAAGTCACATGTCAAGTTCTACCCGTCATTCTCTAGGTTAATTTGAGCCCACCCACACAAGCCCTTGACTTTGGCCAACAAGGCTATACGACTGCCCCAAACCAACGCATCTATCTCTGCTGCATATGAATACCCAACAGCTACCAAACACTGTGCCTTGATTTTGGCCAACAAACACAGCTTGAATACTATTGACTACCCATATGAAACGACGGAGGGCTACGAATGGTTTCTGGCGAAAACCTTTAACGTAAAGAACTTGATATCGTTGAAGGAACGGATAACTTTTATAAAAATATAGTAACGAAAACCTTCGCTAAAGAGGTCACTCCCGGTGAAGGGATCTCGGCTCTTTCCCCGTAGAATGAGGTGCAGGATATTCCAACTGAATACCACGATGCAAAGCAAAAGTAAACGGCTATAGTGAAGTTATTACCCTAATGCAAACTTCTGTCCAAGGGGTCACTCCCGGTGAAGGGATCTCGGCCCTTGCCTCGTCGACTGAGGAGCAGGATATTCCAACTGAATATCACTGTGCAAAACAAAAGTGAACGTCCTTGCAATAACAGCTTTTTGAAAAGTGTTCCAACAACATCAGAATAGGTTTTTTTTTAACTTGCATTGATCTGAATCAACGCAGTCCCATCAATTGATCACACCAATAAAGAACGAAAATAATGATGTACGTATATGCCATCCGCATTCGCCACTGGGTCCCGTCATTACCCGTTAGGTTACTTAACTAACGACAGAGCGGGGACTGGACTAGCGTGGATGCAAAACATATACAACATCTACTAGTATATATATCAATATATAATATTTCGCTCAAGGCGTGATAAAATGCAACATCACAGAAATGTAATAAGCATCACAGAACAATACAGATATCTGGGATCCCCGGGTTTCACAGAGCCGCTACTGAAACCCGACGTTTCCCTGGTCGTGTGGATAGCCTGTGTAATGAAATCCTAGACCCCTACGGACGCGGCAAGTTACCCGCCAAAACCTGAAGCGAGGCAGCCCCCTTCAGCAACGTGAATGGACCACCCAGCACTTCACGGAATCCGGTAACTTGGGCACCCCTCCTGGGTCAACCTGTACCCCCTACGAGTGCGGCGAATAGCCCGCCAATTCTAGAGTGAAGCCCCCTCCGTCTCAATGCCATGAGATGCGGGCCCGTTTCCTTCTAGAACCCGGCTATCCGTCCATTCTACCTTGGGGTAATCCTAGTACAGAAAGTAAAATATACATACAACGGGTACATCGACCTCGACCTGGTTGTGCCCCAAAAGAATAATATACAAACAGGCAGTGACGGCAGTCCACATGTCGGACGCTTGTCCCGCAATATCAAATGAACATAATACTACCATTGCATCCAGGCTATCCCCACGACCAATCCGCAACATCACAGCACAACACAGAACATCAACGTGAATGTCACGTTTGCAAATCTGTCTAACCGGGCTATAGCAGTTAGACTGGATTTACCGATCAAGTGACATTCACGGTCACGGATATAATGTAAATACTATGAACTAATGTGTTTAAAATATTCGATCGATCAAATTTACCCAAGTGGGCCCCAAGCACTACTGTAGCACTTACAGAAAGTCTGGGCCCAAAAAGAATGTTCCAAAACCCCTATTTTCAACACAGAGACTCACTGCAGAATTTTGATGCACTGAACAGTAATTCTTGCGGCGGAACCGTGGCCTAAGCAGGGTTTGGCCGCGGTTCCGCGGTGGTACAGTGTGTTCACGTGACCAAAATTTCACAGTAGTCTTAGAATTCCCTGCACATCATTCTGCAACAACCTAAAAAAATTTTAGAGCCAAAAAAAATTCGACAGAAACTGATGCAAATGAAAATGCGGTTTTTGGAATTTTGTTCGATGGGAAATGTAAACACATTAGAAAAAGCTAGACTAGGTTAATGGCGAGGCTCTGATACCATTGTAAGTGCACAGTGGCGCCCCGGCCGTCAATCCGACGCCGGAATGCGGAAGCGATAATTTTCTTTAAACTTTAAAACCGGCACCACCGCGCACTATTAACCCAGATCGGGCCATTAATCTAGTCCTAGCAATCAAGAAGGGGGATAGAGAGATATACCGAGCGATCCGTATCCTTCGGTCTTCTCGTCGTCGTCCCGATCTCCCCGCGGAATCTCCGGTCTCCACCTCGTCGCCGGAAGGGCACCACGTCGCCGGCTTCTTTTACGGGCTCCCACCTCTGGACCGAGGCAACTCGGGCACGAAGTTGGCGAGTCGACGTGCCCAAGATTTGCTGTAGAATATAGTGTAGAAAGCTATGTCTCATTTGGGGTTTTGGAAGTTGCCTTTGGTGGAGGATTGAGATGATCTATACTTTGGAGATGAGCTAAGGGGTTTTTTATAAGCCAAAAGAGATGAAAACCCCACTCCAAATATTTGGGACAGCCCCTCCCCATCTTGGCCGGCCATCACTTTAGGGAGAAATGAGAGTGTGAGAAAGTCCAAGAGGGGGTGGAGGAATAATGCAAGAGAATAAGGATAATCATGAAGTGAAATGATCATAACCATAATCACACACCAAGAACAAATCAACTCCCATCACCAAAAGTGAAACCATCATGAACCATCATGAACCCACAAGTCAAGCTATGATGACTAAAGAAAGTCAAGTGATCATGACACAACAAAATGCAAAAACAACCCTCCAAAATGCTTATTCACACAAATGCAAATAAGCCCTCCTCCACCAATTTTCCGCCAATGAAAGATGCTAAGAAATATGGCCGAAACGGAAAGCAAACTGGCAACTCCAGAAAACTGATCCCGTAATAAATTACAGGAAAATCCCGCTACTGTATATACATACCCGCATTTGTATTCCGACCGAAATACAAATGCAATGAGACAAAATCTACACTGTACAATACTAGGATCCGGCTTAAACCAAAGCCCGCTAGTATTAACCGTCCGATCCTGATCCGTGCAATACCGCACGTATCTGATTGAACCCTGCCATTTCTCCATACGGCCTCTACAGCGTTTTGCCCGAAAACTTGATCAACTGAATGTGGGGGACTCTAAAGACTCGTCAATACTATGGCTGTGGATTTAACCACTAGCACGTCAGAGCTATTAGCCATACGTGACGGGCTACCAGCTATTGACCAAAAGGGACATCGATGAGCGAACTCATCCTGACACCCTACTGAGCCTGTCAGCGACAATATCCGTACAGTCCGGTCCGTTCGTCTATGAGCATCGCATGGCGGGCCTAGGGGGTTGGTAAAAGTCAGACCCCCAAAAGCGGTACAAGTCGTATCGGAGTGTAGCCCAGAACACCCTGAGATACTACGGGAATACCTACCAGTAAATCTCCTACCTTGGCCAAGGATTTCGTGTAATGGCTTTCCTAGACACAGCGCGACCTCACCCCCAATACCGGGAGAGACGAACCCCTGCAGATCCGCTCACTGCCTCTATGTGGCTCGGGACTGTACCCAACTAAAACCTGTTTTCACGTCTCCTTTGAGCATGGTAGGGTAGTAATCAAAGTACAGTGGGAACTCACACGAGACAAATGACGATCCTCAGGTCGATGAACTAACCTGCACACATGTCACCAGGGAACTGCTATCTGACGTCAGGTATAAGACCAAGTAGCATGTTCCCGGTGAGTCCTGTCCGGTGTACTCATAACCCAACGAGCACCTGTATACATCTTAGGTGAACCAACTGACACCAGTGGCTTGTGAGACCGGCCACCGCCCCTCGTCGGGGTCTCGACTGTATACATTAGTCTACTCTGGAGTATCGATGCCCTATCTCGAAACTCCCACAACTAGGGACCTTTTAAGGATGTGCTTATAGACTACCAGCTCCCACGTATATGATCGCCCTCATACTGCTGGCAGTCAAGCAAGAATCCTAGGGGCTCTATCAACGTGCAATGGTGACCTGTAAGGTCACCTAAAGCAGTATACGATGATAAAGATAAACCAGATAGCATACTATCATCTTGAGTAAGACCGTCCTACCGGGATAGGTCCTCCCTCAATCATTGCAATCACGTGCCTGTGATCCACTAATTGACTCTGAGGGCACTATCTCCAACACTTCATACACTGGTGTTGTGTAGAAAGGATGACGTTGTACTCGTGCAACCAAGGCCTACCGAGCAAAGTGTTGTAGCAAGTCTTGGTGTCGATGACATGAAATTTGATGTCGGTGACGAGTAGCCCAAAGCGTAACGTCAATATTATGGACCCAAGCGTCCATGATGACCGTGAGTCGAACCCAGAGATGGTAATTTTGTCCCGAGCCAAGTGCTGAACGTTCATGCATATCTCCTTCAGCACCTTCACGTTGAGAAGGTTGACCGAGGGCCCGTTGTCGACTAAGATCTTCCCTATCTTGATGTTGTGGCAGTATCCGGTGACATATAGAGGACGGTTGTGCTCACATGTTCCAAGGAGGATATCTTCATCTCCGAATGTAATGTCAGCTGTATGAACTTCTGCTAGCTCGTCCTTCATCTTTTCTTCTGCAAGGAAAGTTTGGAACTGATCGGGCTCCTGTAATGCCCTGATCAGAGAATCACATGCTTATTTGGACAAGAGGAGAGTATCCAATATGCTTAGTTGTGAGGGTATCTTCCTCAGATGTGCCATGACATTATAATCCACCTTGTTTTTCTTAGGCGGGTCCTTGGCTTCGAGCTCTTCGGCGACTCTATCATCGAGGGCAGTTTCCTCAGGGACTTTTTCCTTCCCCTTGTCTCTTCTGCTCGAACCTTTGTTTGTAGGCCCAAGGTTCTTCTCAGGCAGCGTGCGATTACACAGCTGAATGTTCTCACAGTTCTCCTCCTCTTCTTTTTTGAAGGTGGATTCTTTGAAGAGAGGGCCGAGGGTTATTTCTTCCTCAGAATCTCTCCCGAATGTAAGAACTTGGGATTTTCCTTTTGTTGAACTGATACCAACTATATGACAGTTGCCAGCCGTTCCATCACGCTCATCTGTCGCGCTTCTTTGCTGTCGATGAGCTTTTCGCTTCATCCACTTGAAGTGTTGTCGGTGAGCAACGTATTCTTGCCACCACTTCTTGAAGGCATTGCACTCTTCGGTGGGGTGGGTGACCCTCCGATGATATAGGCGATAGTTCGGATATGAAATCTCTCCATCGAGGCTTGTGACCCCGGAAATAGTTCCCTTGAAAGATAGCAGCTTCATTCCCATTGACAGGGCTTTGGCGAACCGTTTCTCCGTCTTAAAACTGCTTTTGTTTGCTGCAGGTGTGCTTCGGGCTTTGGCGAACCGTTTTACACCTGGTCAACAAGTCCGTCTTTATGATTCACATCTCCATCTTCATGCGGGTAAGCTAAAATCTCGGTGGAAAGGACCTTTTGTTGTGCGGTATGTATACCAGCACGGGACAGTTGAGGTTGAAAATATTGAAAACGGTACAATTTTCAAAGTGAATGGACATAAATTAAAACCATATTTTTCCACTGACCCCTCGGAGGAGCTCCTGTTTTTACAGGAGCCGCTTTATAATGACTAATTTTCCTCTAGCTCACCTCCATGTCATGGTATTATTGTCTCATCTTTTAGAATGGAGGTGAGTCAACTTGTACATACATATAAAAATATATATATAGAAAAATAAAATTAAAAATAATAAAATTAAAAAAATAGAAATTTTTTTTTGTACATAAATAAATAATAAGTTTGGGGAGATTTTCACGATCATATTTCATGTCCCCGTTAATAAATTTTCCTCCCAAGTTTACAAGTTTCTATGATTTAACAGATGTCAACAGTGAGGGCACTGTTGTGAACAAGTTTGGGGAAGATTTGTGCTTATTTGCGCATCACTTTGCATAAGCACAAAACATAAAAAAATTAAAATTAAAAATATTTAATATTTAATTTTATAATAAAAGATTAGAAAGTGAAAAATTATATCCAAAAGATTGGAAAAGTTTAAAAAACCAAGAAAATTGAAAGTTTTATTAAACGGAACTAGTAATAAGTAGTTATGAGCCGTTGTCCCAAGGGTTAGTAAGATGAAAGATGTCACTAATCTGAGGATAAAAATAAGTCTGAAAAATAGTTCCTATTCTGGAAGCCAAACATTTGAACGTTGATACCCTACTATACGCACTTACACACGTCTTGAAGCTCGGGATAGTAGAGGATACCTTGAAATGCTCTTGTCTAAAAGCCAAAGTATGAAGAAAATAATAAATGGAGAATAAAAATATAAAATGGTGAAGAAAAATGAACACTGGTTTTGTAATCACCAAGGCAGCATAAAAAAATATAGCGATGGTGCTTCATCACCTAGTACCTTAGACCAACTGGTTTGGGAGTCACTGCTAAGCCTTAGGTATTGCAAGACGAGGAAAATACTAATACACCTAATATGCAAGTACATAAGTAATCGGTCGGTTAGTACCTCAAGAAGTATTAACGGTTGCATGAAAAATGTTTGAGCAAATCTATCTAAATATTCATCAATTAAAAAGTACTAAGGTAGATGGACAAGAGTATGATAGCTTGAATTGAATTCTCCGAGTGTAGGGATGTTCATTACACACACGTAGAGGTATATGATCGGTGTTTGGAAGAAAGGTAAGGATGAAGAATAAAGGCGATGTTTTATTGAGAGATAATGTGATTTCTAATATCTTTTCATGACTATTAAGATAGGGCTCATGACAACCAAAAAGCTAGTGCAATTGGAAACTCTGATTTTCAAAATCTTTCTTTTATAATTCTGATCTTTATATGTAACTTTCACAGTCTTCCTTTTATTATAGGATTTTGTGGGTGCAATCCGCTGAAAACCCTCAAGAGACAACACTCCTCCTATTAGGGACACCTAGAGGTTTAAAGGCTTGTTGCACATGCTCAGTGCAATCGTGTTGCCTACGAAAGTGTGCTAGTTAGTTTTTCTCTTTCTTATATTTTCTCTTTCTCTTAAATAAAAGTCGTTTGCTCGAGACGATCAAAATCAAGTTTGGGTGAATTTTTTCAGTCGAAAATAATGCAATCTGTAACACATCAATTTCCTTATTATTCTACTCATCTAAGGATAGTTGATATAAATATAACACATATTACCAGTTTGTCTGGAAAATACTAATTACCCCGTGTTATATATATATTCATCATTCTTTATAGGAAATTGTGTGTTTATTACTTCATGCATGATATTGTATATCTCGACACGTTTCAGTGAGATTTTGTGCAGAAAATTATTTAGGTCAAAGAACCGGAATCACAAATTTGCCGATAAAACGCAGCAAGTCAAAAACTTAGAATCTGGAAGAGATTTAGAAAATAAAATAAGATTCCAGATATCAGAAGAAGACCTAAATGCCAATAGAAGACTATACAGAAGAAATACTTCAAATATCTCTCCAAACGGCCGCGGAACCGCGGCCAATTCAGCGCGATCCGCCGCGGATCCACTGCCGAGTTGGCTCGTCGGCGGTTGGTACTTTTACAGACACTCCTTTGTAACTTCCTAGCTTCCTCAAGACGCTTCGAACTCCCTAGCTTTTTCCAGAAGCTTCCCTATAACAGCTAATGTTCTCATGCAAGCTTCATAACAACCTAGCTTCTAGTGGAAGATAAACCTAGCTTCTAGTGGAAGATTTGAAGGACTATAAAAAGAGACCTAGGGCTTCATTGAAAAGGTTGTTCAATTGTTGAATTCTACACCATTCTAGCACAAATCCAAATCAATTCAAATCAAGTTGGGTGACACAACTTGAGCCAAATCAAGATCCATTGAAAGAAAAATCAAGCGACAATCGAAGATCCTCTATTGCAATGCCGATCATCATCCGAGCAAGAGATCCACGACGATCCATGACTCACGACGATCGAGCCACGCAAAGATCGACGACAAATTCCCTTTCAAAAGAGTGAGCTAAAGCTAGTCTTGTAAACTGGAGTGAGTGGTGTAATTTGAAGGAGATCTAAATAAATGTGATAATTGTAATTCTCGCTTTCTATACATTTTCGCATTATGAAATTCTTCGTTCTTGATTGTTTCATTATGATGCGTGAGTAAATTCTCCGCTTGTGGAGAATTCGAGAGAATTGACAGATCTAATGATGATCAAATCTTAATACTAATTTTAAGTCTTATGAGATTTGTAAACCTTAGCAAAAAGAATCGTTGATGACCTAATTTGGAGCGAGATCACTTCTTGATTATTTCGTTGCAAATTAGGGATCAAACGATTGATGATTTACTTTGCTAGAGGCTAGATCCGAATGATTATGATTGAAAAAACAAGGGATAGTGAAGGAGAAACCCTAGTTTCTTCAATTGATCACTAATCTTCATTCATCATCATCGATCTAGCTACAAATTATCAATAATTAAGATTAGGAATTATTAGATTCATCATTAGCTATTAACTCAATCGAATCCTACAAGCTATTCTTCATAATCTTGATAAATCAAATTGATATTGGATAAATTCATAAATTCTTTATTCTTAAATGTTTTCTAGATGTTTCTTGAAAATCAATTTCACAAATCTTGAATCATTTTCTTTACTATTTTCTTTCAACTCATCTAAAACAAGATCGATCAAAACACGAATCTCTATGGACGATCCGTGCTCACTAACAAGTGCTACAAGCGACACCATTAATTGATTGCGGTATAAATTTCTTTGGTTGTGAAACATTTTACTTAACACGTCAAGAAAAGATCAATCAAATAGCGCCGTTGCCGGGGATTGCGTGCTATTTTGTTCGTTCTTGTTATTTGAGTTGAAATTTTATTATTCCCTCAAAAACATCAATCAAAATCGCATCAAGTGCTTAATGATTAGTTGTGAATTTTGCAAGGAAATCTGGAATCTCTGCATCAAGGTGAAAAATATTCAGAGATTTTTTTCTGAGACATAGGAGAACAGGGATAATCTGTACAAAATTTTGTGCAGTGAAATGTTCAATCCACAGCGGAACCGCGGCACATTGCAGGTTATTGCGGCGGATTCGCGGCGATCTTGAAGCTTCAGAGCTCCAGTTTTCGATGGTATATTTCTGACTTTCTTATCTCTTCCCTGCTCTGTCCAATAACCATTTTTTATGCAGGATTCTTTGCAAAAATTCGCAGCGCCGCAAAAAAAATTGTTGCGTATTTTGATATTGGTTGTTTGCATATTTTAATACGGAAATTAATGGGTAAAGACCAAATTCAGATTAGGTAGAGATTTCATTACCCTTCCTAAGCCCCGGAAATCAAAAAATTAGCATCCACATCACCCTCTTTAACTAAAAAAATATCTAGAAAAGACCCTAAGGACCGTCGTGCTCAATTAGGACAGAAGGAGGTCATGGGTAATCTACTGTTTATCCGCGTTCCTTTTATGGTGTCTAAAGCAAGTGTGTCTAAGGCAAGTAGTTACTTAATTAGGCCCACTACTTACGTAGTAGAGAACCTCCCACTTACCTGGCCACAGAAGGGATAAATAGGCAGTAGAGAATCTATCTTGCGACTTGTCTTCTGGAAGTCTAGAAGCGGTCTAGAGACTTGACCTAGGTGACCATTAGATTTAGGGTTGCTTGTGCATTGCTGTGTGATTTTTCAAAAAAATCCGTCTTTTTTTTCAAAAACAAACACCAAATCCATCTTTTCTCTAATTATCGCAACGCTGCCACTTGTGTGAAACCATTTAGTGCATGCTTAGTTGGACACGGGATTCTAGTGCCCGTCTTGTCCGCGTTCCTCCTATCGACTCCGAAATCGGTAATTCTACATCTTCTTTTTCTTCACCCACTACCACACCCACTTCAATGGACGTTTCTCCATCGAACTTCCTTAACACCACTTTGCCACCGCCCGCAGGTGCGCAGAATCCGCCCCGCATCTCTCTCCAAGAGAGATGCTACCCTATTCGTGGTCCTCTTTCTACCTGTCTTTCCATTCCACCAGCCAATGGGGACAATTTCGAAATCAAACCACAATACATCAATCTTTTACCTAAATTTCATGGTCTCCAGTCTGAAGACGCATACGTTTTTATTACCAAATTTGAAAATGTATGTGCTATGATGGGTACTTCACAGCTTTCTGTGGATGCTATGCGTCTACGTCTTCTCCCGTTCACTTTGTGTGATTTAGCCGAGAAGTGGCATTATAACACAGCCGCACATTCTATTTCAAACTGGGATGAAGTCGTCGTAGCTTTCCTTAAAAAATTATACCCTAATCATAAGACAGCCCGAGTCCGTAACGAAATAAATCAATTTACCCAGCTTCCCAATGAACCATTTTCGAAGTGTTTTGAACGCTTCAAGGATCTGTTAGTTCAATGTCCTCATCACGGAATCCACCTATGGGATCTGTGCAGAATCATATACGAGGGCATTAATCCTACAACAAAACAGAATCTTGAATCCATGTATCAAGGAAACTTCATGTCTAAAGACGATGGTGAAGCTTGGAGATTTTTAGAAGATTTCGCTGAAAAATCTTTACAGTGGGAGAGTGTAAGTCAACCATCGTCTAGGGGTGGTATCCATCAACTGGATATTTCCATAGGAGTTAGAGATGAAATGGCAGCAATGCAAAAGAAACCCGAAGCCATGGAACAAAATTTTTTATTAGCCTCCCTAAATCATATGACACTCCCCAAAACTGTCTGTGGATGCTGTTCTGATCCATCACATCTTACGGAAGAATGTCCATTGAATTCTCCGTTTCAAGGTCAAGAGCATACTAGTGCTGCTTTCCAGCAAAGACCTAGAAATGATCCGTATTCTTCCACTTATAATCAGAGTTGGAGGAATCACCCTAATTTTGCTTGGAACCAACACCGAACTCAAAACATGGTTCCAAACCAAAACAATTTTCAAAGGGTCCATCCACAACAACAACAACCACTACAACTGTCTCAGCACCCTTATCAATCATAAAATTTTCAAAATCCGGTCAACACTTCTGCACCGTATAATTCTTTGCAATTGACCGGTACTGATAATTCCTCTTCACTCGAACAAACCATGAATTTGATTCTGAAAAATTTCATGCAAGTTTCGGCTGAGATAAAGTCTTCTGTCGATAATATTAAGAAAGATACCGCCTCCCAAAGTGAGAGTATTAAATCAATGGAAGCACAAATTGCATGATTGAATGCCGAAATGAGTGCTAGAGAGAAAGGGAAACTTCCTTCTCAACCCTTACCGAATCCTGGACATTCACAACACTACAATGTGAATGCCATTACAGAGTTGAGATCTGGAAGAGTGCTGAATAATTAAGTCGGTGAAGAGATTGATAATCATGATGAATTAATCAATAACACCCCGGCTTTCACTTCCACTTTTCCTTCCACTTCCGCATCTACTTCTACTTCTAATCCTTGTTCGTCGACCCCACCACCTTCTTGCGAACCTATTCTTCGTTTCGCTCAAGGCTCGAACCCTCAGCATACTTTTTCTAGTCCACCAAAGACGATCCCCACTCATATTCTAAGATCAGTTCCACACACACCACCTTCTCCAATGTTGAACCCAGCTATTATTGCTAAAGCTCCTTATCCGAATCGGTTAAGGGGAAACAAATCGAGTTCACATATGGAGAAGATTATGGAAATGTTTAAACATGTTAACATCAATATCCCTCTCCTAGATGCTATCCAACAAGTCTCGTGTTATGCGAAAATTCTTAATGACTTATTCACTAGGAAGAGGAAGACTCAAATGCCAAAAAAGGTATTCATGACAAATAATGTTAGCACTGCTTTTACCCCACAGTTACCAAAGAAACGTAAGGACCCTGGCTGTCCTTCAATATCGATTTCTATTGGGGGTAAAAACATTAACCGTGCTTTACTTGACCTTGGCGCGAGTGTTAACCTGCTTCCATATTCTGTTTACGAGCAGTTAGGGATTGGAGAGTTGAAACCAGCTCATTGCACTTTCCAAATGGCAGACCGATCAATCACCAAACCAAGGGATGAACTAGAGGATGTGTTGATAAAGGTCGGGGAATTTATATTCCCTGTGGACTTTATTGTTCTCGATACACAATCTATAGCGAACTCAAGGAACCAAATTCCGGTGATTCTGGGTCGACCATTCCTTGCCACTTCCAATGCTGTCATTAATTGTCGAAACGATTCTATGAACCTATCTTTTGGAAAAATGACAATTGAGCTGAACATTTATAAGATTGAAAGTCAGTCGTCTGAACCCTCTGCTCACATTCTTGATGTCTGCTCTGTCCACGAGATTGCTCCCGAAAGCTGCGAGGTTGATGAACTTTGCTTTGATGATCTCGACGACATTAGCACGACATTGCTTGATCTTGCACATCTTAGTGAGGACACTTTTTCCACTCCTGAGTCTGAAACTTTTGACTCATCACTTTCCGAGTTTGTATCCTTTGCAGGCTACGAGCTCCTTCATGAATCTGAATGTCATTCTTTTACCCCACCTTCTATTGTTTCTCCACCGACATTAGATATCAAATTGTTACCTTCTCATCTTAAATATGCATATTTAGGTGAGAATGAGTCTTTACCTGTGATCATATCAGCTTCTCTAGCCTCAGAGCAAGAGAATGCGCTTTTGATGGTATTGAGATCTAATAGGAAGGCTTTTGGTTGGACTATGGCTGAAATCAAAGGGATTAGTCCCTTGATTGTTGAACATCATATACATTTGATGGATGAAGCCAAGCCAATCCGAGAACCACAAAGGCGGTTGAATCCTGTAATGAAGGATGCGGTAAAGAAAGAAATCATCAAATACCTTGACAGTGGTATCATTTACCCAATCTCTGATAGCCAATGGGTAAGTCCAATTCATGTAGTCCCTAAGAAATCTGGCATCACGGTCATAACAAATGAGGCTAATGAGTTAATCCAAACACACGCTCAAAATGGGTGGCGTGTATGCATCGATTATAGAAAAACACAATGCCACTACGAGGAAAGACCACTTTACTCTACCTTTCATTGACCAATGTTAGAATGCTTAGCTGGACGTGAGTTTTATTGCTTCATGGACGGATACTCTGGCTATAACCATGTCCTAGAAAAGGATCAAGACAAAACCACATTTACTTATCCTTTTAGTACTTTTGCTTACAGACTCATGCCCTTTAGGTTATGTAATGCTCCCGCTATATTTCAGTGGTGTATGATAGGGATATTCTCGGACATGGTCGAGAATTTTCTGGAGATTTTTATGGACGATTTCTCGATATTCGGAGATTCTTTTGATGACCGCCTATCTCATCTTGACGCAGTTCTTACTCGTTCTAAGGAGAAGAACTTAATCTTGATTGGGAAAAATGCCATTTCATGGTCCAAGAGGGAATTGTGCTTGGACATGTCATTTCATGGAAAGGCGTTGAGGTTGACAAAGCTAAAATAGATGTCATTCATAATCTTCCTCATCTCAAATACGTCAAAGATATTCGATCTTTCTTTAGCTATGCAGGCTTTTACAAGAGATTCATTAAGGATTTTAGCAAAATTGGTAGACCTTTAACTCTTCTCTTGGTCAAGGACACAACCTTTCACTTTGACTCGGATTATGAGGCTGCATTTGACTCACTTAAAAACTCACTCACTACAGCCCCCATTCTATCATCTCCAGATTGGAACTACCCGTTTAAACTTATGTGTGATGCAACAGATTTTGCCGTTGATGCAGTTTTAGGACATCACATTGAAAAGATGCCACACGTGATTTATTATGCAAGCAAGACCCTGAATGATGATCAAATTAATTATACAACTACCGAAAAAGAACTTTTGGCAGTTGTATTTGCATTAGAAAAATTAAGGCCTTACTTGATTGGCTCACCAATTGTTGTGTACACTGACCACTCCGCCTTAAAACATCTTTTGGCGAAGAAAGATGCTAAAGGTAGGTTAATACGTTGGATCCTTCTATTACAAGAATTTGATCTTGTCATTCGAGATAAGAAAGGATGTGAAAACGTAGTAGTCGACCATCTTTGGATCGTTCTATTACAAGAGCTGTTCGTTTGGACACCCACGTGCTATCATTAGCGATAATGGGACGCATTCCTATAATCGGTCTTTCGATACATTGATGCGCAAATATGCAATCAACCACAAACTTTCGACACCCTATCATCCCCAAACGAGCGGGCAGGCTGAGGTTTTAAACAGACAAATCAAACAAATTTTGGAGAAAGAAGTTTCTAAAAACCGAAAAGATTGGTCAACCAAATTGACGGATGCTCATTGCGCATTTCGTACGGCATATAAAACCGAACTAGGTATGTCTCCTTATCGTCTAGTGTTTGGTAAGGCTTGCCACCTTCCAGTCGAGATTGAACACAAAGTATTGTGGGCCATTAAAGAACCGAACTTTGACTTAGATCAAGCCTGCAACTTTCGGAAGCTACAATTAAACGAGCTAAGCGAACTCCGCGATGAAGCTTATGATTATGCTGTGATAGTAAAAAATCCGACTAAAGTATTTCACGATAACAACATTTTGAAAAAAAACTTTTACACCTGGTCAACAAGTCCTTCTCTATGATTCAAGTCTCCATCTTCATGCGGGTAAGCTAAAATCTCGGTGGAAAGGACCTTTTGTTGTGCGGTACGTATACCCGCACGGGGCAGTTGAGGTTGAAAATATTGAAAACGGTACAATTTTCAAAGTGAATGGACATAGATTGAAACCGTATTTTTCCACTGACCCCTCGGAGGAGCTCTTGTTTTTACAGGAGCCGCTTTATAATGACTGATTTTCCTCTATCTCACCTCCATGTCTTCGTATTATTGTCTCATCTTTTAGAATGGAGGTGAGTCAACTTGTACATACATATAAAAAATATATAGAAAAATAAGTATAAAAATAATAAAATAAAAAAAAGAATTTTTTTTCTTTATACATAAATAAAGAATAAGTTTGGGGAAGATTTTTGTAAGTGCACGGCGGCGTCCCGGCCGTCAATCCGAGGCCAAAATGCGGAAACGTTAATTTACTTTAACTTTTAAACCGGCACCACCGCGTACAAAAATCCCGGATCGGGCCATTAAACTAATCCTAGCTAAGTAAAGAACGGGTAGAGAGATATACCGAGCGATCCGTGTCCTTCGGTCTTCTCGTCGTCGTCCCGATCTCCCCGCAGAAACTCCGGTCTCCACCACGTCGCCGGAAGGACACCACATCGCCGGCTTCTTTTACGGGCTCCCACCTCTGGACCGAGGCAACTCGGGCACGAAGTTGGCGAGTCGACGTGCCCAAGATTTGCTGTAGAATGAAGTGTAGAAACTCTATGTCTCATTTTGGGGTTGAAGTTGCCATGTATTGGTGGATGTAATGAAATACTCTTTTGGAGATGAACTTTGGGATTTTGCAAACATGAAGAGAACCAAAATCCCACCACTAACAATTTGGACAGCCCCCCCCCTCTTTGGCCGGCCATGCATGAGGAAGAGAGTGAGAGAGAGTAGAGAGTGAGGATCAAAAATGAATGTGAGCCAATAATACAAGAGTGAGAAAAGGTCATAATAATAAGCAATGATCACAATCAAAGTCCAACACTCCATCAACCAATCATCACACCCAAAGTCAAGCAATGATGAGGAAAAGAAGTCAAATGAAAGTGCACCATCATGAAACCATCATGATGCAACTACTTGCAAGAATAACCCTCCAAAATGCTTATTTGCACAAATGCAAATAAGCCCTCCTCCACCAAACTTCAGCCAATGAAAGATACAAAGAAAAATGGCCGAAACGGAAAGCAAACTGGCAACTTCGGAAAACTGATCCCGTAATAAATTACAGGAAAACCCCGCTACAGTAAATACATACCCGCATTTGTATTCCGACCGAAATACAAATGCAATGAGATAAAATCTACACTGTACAATACTAGGATCCGGCTTAAAACAAAGCCCGCTAGTATTATCCGTCCGATCATGATCCGTGCAATACCGCACGTATATGATCGAACCCTGCCATATCTCCATACGGCCTCTACAGCGTTTCGCCCGAAAGTTGAGAAAACGGTCTGTGGGGGACTCTAAAGACTCGTCAACACTTTGGTTGTGGATTTAACCACTAGCACGTCAGAGGTATTAGCCTATACGTGATGGGATACCAGCTATTGACCAAAAGGAATGTCGATGAGCGAACTCATCCTGACACCCTACTGAGCCTGTCAGTGATAATATCCGTACAGTCCGGTCCGTTCGTCTATGAGCATCGCATGGCGGGCCTAAGGGGTTGGTAAAAGTCAGACCCCCAAAAGCGGTACAAGTCATGTCGGAGTGTAGCCCAGAACACCCTGAGATACTACTGGAATACCTACCAGTAAATCTCCTGCCTCGGCCGAGGGCTTTGTGTAATGGCTCTCCTAGACACAGCGCGACCTCACCCCCAATACCGAGAGAGACGAACCCCTGAAGATCC
The DNA here is from genome assembly GCA_030015575.1 of Agapanthus africanus. NCBI lineage: Eukaryota > Viridiplantae > Streptophyta > Magnoliopsida > Asparagales > Amaryllidaceae > Agapanthus > Agapanthus africanus. The sequence goes on along the minus strand of JASDDO010000014.1, from coordinate 299,637,112 downwards.
GCTCACTGCCTCCATATGGCTCGGGAATGTACCCAACTAAAACCTGTTTGCACGTCTCCTTTGAGCGTGGTAGGGTAGTAATCAAAGTACAGTGGTAACTCACACGAGACAAATGATGATCCTCAGGTCGATGAACTAACCTGTACATATATCACCAGGGAACTGCTATCTGACGTCAGGTATAAGACCAACTAGCATGTTCCCGGCGAGTCCTGTCCGGTGTACTCATAACCCAATGAGCACCTGTATACATCTTAGGTGAACCAACTGACACCAGTGGCTTGTGAGACCGGCCACTGCCCCTCATCGGGGTCTCGACTGTATACACTAGTCTACTCTGGAGTATCATTGCCCTGTCTCGAAACTCCCACGACTAGGGACCTTTTAAGGATGTGCTTATAGACTACCAGCTCCCATGTATATGATCGCCCTCATACTACTGGCAGTCAAGCAAGAATCCTAGGGGCTCTATCAACGTGTAATAGCGACCTGTAAGGTCATCTAAAGCAGTACACGATGATAAAGATAAACCAGATAGCATACTATCATCTTGAGTAAGACTGTCCTACCGGAATAGGTCCTCCCTCAATCATTGCAATCACGTGCCTGTGATCCAATAATTGACTCTGAGAGCACTATCTCCAACAATCTCCCACTTGCACTCAAGGCTAATTATTGCGATGTCGCATACTCACAGCCCGTGTGATACCGAACACCCAACTCCTCTACTAGTCAGTCTCACAAATCATGTTTGCGAAACTATTGTGTTCGAGGAATAGCTTCAGTGAGTGGATCCGTCTTGATGTTTCTTTCTATGTCTCTCTATATCTCAAGTTCGCGGAGAAAACTATATCCCGAAATGAGCAATACCTGTCTTAGAGTATGTCTGGATATCTGATGGGACCCAGCTCATAAATGAACTCCAAATCCAAACTTCTTAGACTGTATCGTCAACTGAACTTAATCAGTATCCTACGCCATACCTCCCTCAGTATCCCCTTGGACCACCTGTCCAAAATACTGCCTCTCGTCAGAAGGAAAACTATAACTCTGACAACCTCTCTGTCATCCAGGTCACCTTGGAAGCCTGGAATGATAACTGTCTCCCGAATGAGGCTGTCGTTATCATATCCCTAGAACATCCACTTATGTTCTAAAACTGCTTCCGATTGTTTCTCCAGGATTGGATTAATGTCAACTTCTTGCATCTACTACAAAAACAACATCTGGTGTGGTACTTGACATCTCATGATTGACTCAATTGCCTAAGCAAGTGATCAGCCAATCATGCACATCCCTCTCCACTTTAGTCTGTAAGACACCTTTAGAGAGGGTGACTCCATCACCTGCAGGTATACTACCGTGCCTGGAGTCGTCCATTCTAAAACACCTTCAGAATGCTGTCTAAGTACCCTGATTGGGAAACTACCCAAATCCAGATCTAAAACCATAGATCCAGTAAGCAGAATGTCTTGATATTATATCCAAGTCCCATGTGGAGAACACACTGTGTGACAACCAAAGTATAAACGATTGTAGTATAGGAATTTCACTTCCTACTCTGTGTGTGTCATCCAAATACCAGGACATCACACCCTACTACCTTCTTAACAGATCCATCCCCTATTCTGATGAAGTCAAACCTATGACTGTCATATCAGAAATAGATGATCTATCTCCGCTACATCTGCTTTAGTCTATAGCTAGACATAAGCCAGTTGTCCACCAATGCTTCCGCTGCTCCCACAGACCACGACAACCCTCTGACAGAGTCATATACACGTACACTTCTAAATCTAGTTTAGAATGACGCTATACTCATCCTCCTGCCGGGTCTCGCAGCCTGAATCAACAGCAATGGCAAGTCTGGGTAAACAAGAACCTCCCTGTCACCGTCCTTGAGGCTACCTGAGTACCTTTCGGGTGCCTGAGGTTACCCACCTTATCTGCGGAGTGGCTAATGGAATGTCAAACCAGATTGAATCTTTAGGTTCTTATCAAATCTTCAGTAATCGTTTGCGGTTCTGGAATCACTTCCTGTTCTACCATACTCCCACTACTGTTTTCTGAAAAAAAATCCATTTTTGTTAAAATTGTGGCGAGTCAAGAACAATATCACTATTGATCTTCCAGATGGTAGAAAGTCAACCCTCGTTATAGCCTGGGTCAACCCACAAACAGCCATTACAGAAACGTGCCTTGAGTTATCCAGAGTCTGGTTTTAAGTATAAGCCGGACAACTCCCCTTACCTTAACAACGTTAAGATATGAACTGTTCTATATCCAATATAGAAACAGAGGCACAGATTTAATTGAACCAGATTCAAATCATGCAGCTGTCCCCAGTGCATGTCAACTAAATGGAAAGAGGCCGATCAGCGTTACTCAACTTAGGAATGCTTCCAATTATGAGTAACCTGAAAGAGAAGCAAGTTCTCTTAATCATTACTATCAACTGAATACCATACACAAGTATCTACATTTTCGATCACTTTGAAGAATCCCGATACTTGCAACACCTGGTTCTCTACTTTACTCTTATACCTATAACTTCTCAAAACTCAGACCTTGTGTTTCTACGAAACACATGTCTAAGAACCAGAGAAGTCACAAGTAAACAGAATCTAGTACGAGTACCAACCCCTCTGTCCTAATGGACACTGGACAATATACAATACTCTGTATAAGTCCCCTGAGTCTAGTGACTCATTCACTATGTGTCGTAGGTTGAAAACTGTACTATGGTTATGAAGAATTACACCGCTGTTTAATGCTCCTTACCTAACCATCCACTGATATAGGTAAATGTCATAGACATAATTTCAAAAAGGTATATCTCACTCTATGAAAATAGACGTACAGATATATCAATTTGAAATTGGTGCCCAACAGCGGATATTCAAAACCAAATATTTGCCGTCCGGCAAACAACCCAGGTGACTTCCTCAAATATCACCAATTACAACGAATTCCGATATAATGAGGACAATCACCTAATTCCCAATAACTTACTCCCACTCATCATCTGTAAAACAATACAGATGTGAGAATCAAGCCTGGTAAATACATACCCTGGAGCAAGATCTGATTGGGAAATCTGTTTTCTTTTAACAGTACACAGTGAAACTGAAACATTGAAATGTTTCGTAGGGGTATCCGGGTATTCCTAGTAATGCCTCTTCTATTATCCAAATTCACAACTGTAACCGTATATCTCTTTGCCATCTCTCAAAATCCCTTCATATGTCTTTAGTCATTACCATCTGTACACCCTCTTAGGCCAAATGGTTTTCTTCCTTCCCTACCGTTCGGCACCAGCCTATGGTTTGGAAGAAGACTATCCAATAAGCATAATGGGTGTACTGTCCTAATCCTAGGAGCACTCGCAATGCGAGAGAATGTGAAGATAAAAGACAACCAAATAAACCTTATTCTTATTTCTCCTGAACCAGAATCCATCCCCGTACAGGAACAAGTTCCTTTCAAGTTCGTATATAACCATACGATGGAGTATCCAATAAACTGTGGATCTTCATAGTGATACGGAGTGTCCTGGAGAAATACAAAGGTGATTTAGGATTGGCGAAGAAATACTTGGTTTGGTCGTGAATAGCAGTTGCAATTTACTTTGCCCTCTTACTAATCCCTAGATATGTCTTTACTTAATACCATCTGTACACCATTGTTATGCTAATTGGTTTTCTTCATTCCCCACCGTTCGACACCAGCCTAAGGTTTGGAAGAAGACTATCCAATTTGCGTAATAGGTGTACTATCTCCTAAACCAAGGAGTACTCGCAACCTGAGAGAAGGTAAAAGGAAAAGACAACTGAATAGTCCTATTCGTTTTCTCCAGAACCGGAAACCATCCTCGAATAAATTCCTTCGAGTTCGTATATAACCATACGATGGTTTTGTCCAATGGAAGTGGACGTTCGTAGTAATAGGGGGGTCATGGAGAAAAGGGTAAAAGTAGGAGTGGCAATGAGGTTTGCAACTCTGACAATCCAAAATCCAGTCTTTAAGAAGGTTCGGTTAATCTTGGTCACTGAGTCATAGTCTAGGGTCGGGTCAATGGTCGCTGCCAAAGAGAGAGAGAAAAGAAACACTCAGCGTGCACTCTAACCTAGATCAGAATGGTTACCAATTTATCTAATCTGGAAACCTCCCACTGTACCGTCAAATTCTCCTCCAAACCTGAAACAAGAATTAGTCGGGATCACCCGAGGAGTAAACCAACTCATCAGTAGGAATCGGGATCCAACTATCTGTAGGGTTCCTAGGCACGCTAATGAGGTCTCACAAGGCATCAACCATGCCAATTTCAAATTTTACGGTGCCGAGAAACCCTAGACTAGATCGTTAACTAGAATTTTAGGCGATAAAGGAAACTAGTTAACAACTTAACTACAAGAACGGAAATACAACCTTTGTAGATCCGGTCCTCCACCTCTATAGCTCCGCAATGAAGTCTCCTCGCTGTCTAAATCGAAACCCGGGCTCTAGCGTCGGCTTCATCGGAGAAATGGGCGGGCTAGGTCATCGACTACGATGCCGAAGATGATCTACGTCGAGGCATCACTAGATCAAGCTCCCACTTCACCAAGTCATGAAAACTTGTGAAGGAAACACCCTATACTACTTGGCAAGAGGTAAAGGATGAAGAAATAGGAGGTGGGTTCACTTTAGATTTCGATTTCTCACTCTTTTTCATCAATCACCATTGATGGAAACTTGGTTTTCTTCTTGAAGGAGAAGAAGAAGAAGAAGATGAATAATATGATAAGTTCTTTTTCTAAATAGAAAATAAATCAATTCTTATCATATCATGAACCATGGTCAAGTGTAGAGAACTAATCATGGTTGAGTGGAATGGTTAGGGTTAAGCATGAGACAAAATGGTCACTTGGTCAAAGCTTCATGAAGCTTCAACAAGCTTCATGAAAGAAAACAAAGAAAGAAACCATTTTGCTTATCTTTTATCCATTTCTCAAAAAAGAATAGATAAATAAATAAATGAATAACTAAAAACAAAACCCTAACCTTTACACAACCATGGTTTAATCTTTACACTTAGCCAAGTAAACATGTATCATTAAACATGATACAATCAAGTGCACAAAAGTATATCACATATACAACTTGTGCAAAGCAAGTGAGAAAATCCATTTAAAGTGAACCAATACTAGTTAATGCAAAGTAATATATCAAATATATAATTATGCATTAAATCATTAAATCAACACTTGATTTAACGATCCGATCATATCGCATATAACCGACTAATATGCAATGTATCGACTTATCGAATCAATCCTTGATTCGATAACTAGGTTATATCGCATACAACCATTCGATACATTCATCGCGAGAATAGAATACGGTATCACATACACGCATTATTCTCGGTCCCGCACATATCTCATATGCGCTCCTATTTCGTTTCGCTTGAGCCAGGAAACCTCTGTGTAGGACTCTAAAGACTCGTCAATACGCCGGCAGCAGATGATGATCATATCAAGCACCCACAAGCCGCAAGCGGTCTGCTAAACGTAACGGCCACCCGGATATTGAGCGATCAGAAGATCGACGAGCAAGCCCGCTCACACTCCTGTGAATCCAACCAGTAACACTTACCGTACAGTCCGGTCTGATCGTCTGATATGTCGCATATCTCGCCTAGGGGTGGCAAACGTCAGACCCCAATAGCTCGATAAGTCGTGTCGATATGAGGCCTATAACAGTTCGAGAAACTACTGGTAACAATTACCTATAAATCTCAGCAACCCTGGCCAGGGATTTCCGGTTATAGCCAATCGAACACAGCGCAACATCAACTCCCTATACCGGGAGAGACGAATCCCCTCCTATCGCTCATTGCCTCCATGTGACTCGGGACTGTACCCAAAAACCACCGTTTTGCACACCCTCTTGGACGTGGTAAGGTGGAAATCAAAGCACAGTGGGAACCACACAAGACTCTATGACGATCTCGGGTCAACAGACTACTCTGTACCAGTGTCACCAGAGAACTGCCATCTGACGTAAGGTATAATACCATCTGGGAGTTCTCGGCGAGTCCGTCCAGTGTACCCAGTCTCCACTGAGCACCCGTATATCATCTCTGATGTCAAACACCAATGGATATGGGATCATCCATCGCCCATCTGTATGGGTCAAGAAGGTATACGCTAGTCTACTCTGGTATATCGATGCCCCGTCTTGATACACCTACGACTAGGGACTTTGAAGGATGTACTTATGGACTACCATGTCCCCACTAGTATGATCCGTATCATAGTCCAGGTAGTCAAGTACACATCCTATGGGCTTTACCAACATGTAACAGAGAGAAAATCAGTGTACACGTCAAGGTAAAGATCAACCAGATAGCATACTATCATGTCGAGCAAGAAAGTCCTCCCTATATATGTCCAAACATCCACTACAATATACATCCTATGTATAGTAATGGCCTCTAGGGTATACATATAACTAACAATCTCCCACTTGCACTAGGGCCATCTGATAGCAGTGGTTGAAGTATCTCATACTCAACCATCCCATAATAGTCTCTCTCTGGGAAAAGGCCTTTGTGAGTGGATCCGCCGCGTTGTCCTCTGAGTCTACTCTCCTAACCTCGATCACCCTAGAGATCAACTATCTCCATGATCAGGTGACACTGCCTTAGAATATGTCTGGATCATTGATGGGACCAGCGTTCCTTGGCATAAGCCACAACTCCATTGTCACACAATGGGAGGAACTAAGTTCATCTTATGAACAAATATACACCCAGACTTTTTCTTTGGTAGCATCTCAAATAGCGATGTATTCAGCCTTTATCATCTAGTATGCCACGGTATCTAGCTTGGAACTCTTCCAACATACCGCCCCTTTACTGAGGGTAAAGACAATGCCTGCGACTGACATTCAGTCGTCTTTATCACCCTGGAACCCTTCCACTGATTCTCCCCAGGATCGATCGATACCATCTCACTACAACTAGTGAGAATCCTAACATCCAATTAGATCTATCTCATAGATCCAAAACCCAGGATTTAGGAGGTATCACTTTGATCCTATCTGGAGAATCATTGTGATAAGCGGAGATTGACCGAGCGTAGCATAGGAAACTCCTTCCCTATCAAGAGTATGTCATCCACGTACTCTACGAGGATCATTACCATACTCCGTACTACCTTTTTGTATATACAAGGTTCATCTACCATTTTGATGAAGTCAAACTTTTTGACAACTACATCAAAACAGACGTTCCAACTCCGCGATACCTGCTTTATCCTATAAAGTATCTTGCACACGTTTCCGCTGCTCACACTGTCTACGAAGCCCTCTGACTGTGTACTTATAGACTCCCTCTTCTAAAACATCATTTAGAAAAGCAGTCATGGCACCCAACCGCCAGATATCGTAATTATGGTATGAAGCCGTGGCAAGTAGGATCTGAATGGACTTAAGCATAGCTCCTTAGAAAAGGTTTCATCATGATCCATGCCTGGTTAATGATGCAAACCTTTAACAAGTCTAGCTTTGAAAGTCTCAACTTTTCCATGTATACCAAGTAATCTTCTCAAGATTTACTTGCTCCTGATGGCGATTTAACCCTTCAGATATAGCAACCAAAGTCCATACTTTGTTGGTGTACATGGATTCCATCTCAGATCATTAAGCATCCAGCCATTCTTACAGAGTCTTACTCCTGATGGCCAGCTCGAAGCTAGTTGGGTCATCATCTCATGATGCAATCCTCGCTCCCACTGTCATAGAGAAACTGAAGCATCTCACAGGTGGGTGAGGAATCCTACTAGATCGGCGGAGAGGCTGAGGTTCGTTGGTAACTATTGAATCCTTTGGTTTTATCAAATCATCTGTTGTAGTTTGTATAGCTGGAACCTTTCCAGTTCTATATTACAGACCTTGCCTCGAGCTTGTCCGGATTTTGCTTTTTGACATAGGCCGGACAACCCCAAATCTTAACTAGCTTAAGACATGGGCTCTTCCCATTCCATATCACATATGAAGTGGTAAGCAACTGATTTGATTTGAACCCTATTCAATAGGTATGCAGCTTCTTAAGTGCATAACTTCCAAAAGGAAATAGGTAACTCAGTAGTACTCATCATAGAGCACACCTTATCATATAGGGTGTGATTGCTCCGCCCCGATATACCATCGTGCTATGGTGTATACGGAGGAGTAATGCTGAGAGAGAATCTCATTCTCCTTTAGAATAGTCCAGGAATTCCGTGCTCAAGTATTCTCCTCCTTGATCACATCAAAGGACATAATACTTATACCCGTATTTTGGTTCTCTACTTCTAACTTATATTCTGTGAATATCTCAAAAGGTTCGGACTTGTGTTTCAACAGGAACATAGGTCTGAATCTCGAAAGATCATCAGAGAATATAATGAAGTAAAAAGAACCGGTCTTGGTATATGTAGACAGGGGACCTTCATACATCAACATGTATCATCCCTAGAGTTCACTAACTCTTTTTCTGTTTCCAGTAAACAGAGCTATGGTCATCGTATCTTTGTGACATGACTGGCAAGTTTCACAAGATGTAAATTCAAACTGATTTAAATATGCATCTACATGTAACTTCAGCTAGTCGGGTCGCATTGATATGACCTAGTCTACAATGCCTCAAGAAGAATTCGTTCATTTCTGAACTCGTCCTCTTTTGTGTGTTCAGTATACTAAAGAACTGTAGTTTGATTTAGAACATCAATGCTTTTAGATAACGTGCCTGAACCGATCAACTTTTGATATAGGAAATGTTCAAAACATTATCCAATAATACAAAATTTTATCATTTCTTTACTGATAAAGAGACTGATATGATTTTGTATATCAGGTTCGATGTCTAATAGCATTTGTTCAGAATCAATGTATTGGTAATACAGGGTGACAGTGACCAACAGACTTGGCTGCAACACTTGCCCCGTTTTCTGTCTCATGAAACTTATCACCCGTTCTGAGTTCTCTACTTATCTGTAGCCCTATGTAACAGATTACATATCTGGGATCCTGATCCGGTATCATATACCCAGGATGCGGAGGATACTGAGAAACAGTTCTTTGTAACGAACACACCCGAAGATGATGCATCAGCATGCACACTCTTCGTTTGGGCGGCACGGGAATTCTGGTAATTCTAAATTTCCTGCTCTGTCGTATAACAATTATAAGTTGGAGCGGGACCAACGTTCCCCAGCTCAGTATAACAGGCGGGTTCGGTCAATATTCCGTATTATTATCTTGATTAAGGCGTGATATGGTCGCTACCTGGAGAGAGAGAGAAGAAAACACTCAGCGTGCGCTCTTGCAAGATCAGATTGGTTATTATTTTATCTAATCAGGATGGCTCCCACTGTTTTAATCAAATCTTCCTTCAAACCCTAAAAGGAAAGACTAGCCGGGATTAATTACAAACTACAAGTTCGCCAATCTTTCAGCCAGGCCAGTGTCGGTACTTTGAGGGAGGTTCCCCGTGCTTTCGCATGAACCTAATTACAGTAAACCTCATTTTCCCAGAGGCGTAACCCCGTTGACACCTTTCTAGACACCTACTTGATCGGCTAATTGTAATGTGTAAAACTCTCCCAGGAGTAACTCTTACTCGCAGTGGGTATCGGGATCCAACTATCTCATAGAAGGTATGCAATCTCATTGCAAATTTCAACACTTAAAATTCCAGATAATATTTTGCCCCTAGCAGCTATATGACCTTAACATAGTCAACAAATCATAAGTGCTAGTCAAGTTCAACCCGTCATTTCCCGATTGAATTAAACCCACCCGCACGACCCTTAACATAGTCAACAAAGTCGCACGACTACCCTAATCCAATCACATCATATGCTTATGCAGATAAGCACTAATTAGCTACCGCACACTACGCCTTAACATAGTCAACAAACGTAGCACGAATACTAACTAGTACTTATCTGAAATGACGGAGGCCTATGACAGGTTTTTCTGAAAACCTATTGCGTAATGAACTTGATATCGTTGTAGATCAAATGATTTTAAAATGGAGTGCTTTTGAGGCTTTTCTAGTTTTGCTAAAGGAGTCACTCCCGGTGAAGGGATCGTCGGTCCTTTCCTCGTCGAATGAGGTGCGGGATATATTATATATATCACTGTGCAAAGCAGAACTCTTAAAAGCAACCAAAAGACAAACCGAGTGTGTAGCATCTGCCAGTTATTGCTAAAGGAGTCACTCCCGGTGAAGGGATCTCGGTCCTTTCCTCATCGAATAAGGTGCAGGATATATCACATATACCGCTATGCAAAGCAAGAACTGTAGCTACCTGTTTTATTTTTGAAATTCGATTCTACAACATCTTAGGTTTCTTTTATTTCATTAATGACATTAATGAAGTCCCATCATTTAAGTACCTAAACATCACAGATAAATACGACGTACACTTATGCCATCCGCATTCGCCTCGATGTCCCCTCGTGCACCTTTAGGTTAGGTAACTAACGGCAGAGCGGGGCAGGGCTAGCACGGGTGTAAAACATAAGTAACGTCTATATAATATATCATATATACTATATAAAGTATCCATCACAGAACATCACATGATCACATCACAGATATCGCAGCAGAAGAAACATATGAAATATTGGATATACTAGGACGTCCGTTTTTTCAATACGAGCCAGTATAAAACACGGATTCCACGGTCGTGATGAATAGCCAATCCCACACCCCTAGACCCCTACGAGAGCGGCAAGCAACCATACCAATTCTAGAGTTAGGAGACCCGGACTCGACTCCTCGAGTTGGTCTCCCACTGGACTCCAGAACCCGGTTACTTGTGCTCCCCTCCTTGGGTCTATCCTAGTGCGGAAAAGTAAATAATATACAAAAGGTGACATCTTCCGCAACCTGGAAGTGCCCCAATAAAAGAATATTACATACAAGTTTTTACATGAATGAAAATGAAAAACACTCATCTCACATAAAAAAAACCCGGCTATTCAAACACGACGATCCAATATAACATATCCAGCAACACATAACATCACATGTCATCAACGTAAGTAAATATGTGCATCCCAATTGTCGTTGACATATAGCAACGAAACCGGCGATATCCCATATTACACTTACGGTCACAGAAAAGAAAGTGTAAAACTACAACAGTTGGAATCCGCAATCCGCACAGACATCGCATGCCTAACAGACATCACATGCCCAACAATTATAAACCCCACATTTTAGTCTCAAAATCGAAAACACTTTTCAATATCAAGTCGGGCAATTCAACAAGATTCCCGACATCCTGATCGAATGCTCGTCGCAAACTTCAGTAGACGGCAGCACCCCCGATACCGTCGACGAAGTGCACCAAGGCGGAACACCGCTACCGGGAGCACCCAAACGGATGCTTTCGGCGACGGGGTTCTCCTACAGTCACTTGGTCGGGGCTATGGAGTGAGGCTGTCTATCAAGTTTACCCGGCGAGTATCCGCGTACGCTACGTGATTGCGACGGACTTTTGATCACATCAAAATTCCGTGGCAACCGATCAAGTGAGACTAAACCGCTAGATTTATAACATTCATTCAGTTATCTCATAACTACTTATGGATTCCAAGTATTGTATCACATTCCGGATAAATAGAAAATGTTAAACTTTTCGATCGAACATTCAAGCACCCAAGTTTTCCCGATACAGATCAACACATGAAATAAGTCTAAAAACATTCAGTTCGTGCCTCAGTACCAACGGTCCAGCCGTAGAAGGGTCAAGCCAACGCCTCACATGTGGCACGCCGTACTGCCCCAAACCCGAAGGTTCAAAGGGCAGTTCAAGACGGTCACATAATCGAGTTAAGGTTTGTTGTCTTCTAGAGGGACCATCGCGTTACTTGCACTACTTAGAACGTCTTTAAACCACGAAAAGATCCAACACTTGGAAATTTCCCGACAGGGGAAAAGTTGGGTATTTATATCCGGTCGAACTTTTTAACATATTCTAAAATTTCCGGAAAGCCACATAGACAAAGTTAGACAATCCGATCGAAACACCGAGTCCCCAATACAACCCAGAAAACTCAACTCTTGAGTTCAGAAAAAAAATATATCCCAGGAAAACCAGCACTGCAAAATAGGAATTACTGTGCAAAATTCAATGGGAGAAGAGACAAAATGGCCGCGGAACAGCCGCATTAGCACGCTAATGCCGCTGTTCCGCCGCACTTTAGAAAGATCATTAGGTAATTTTTGCACCGTAATTCTTAGAATTTCCTGCTGAATTTTCTGCATATTTTTAATCTGGAAAAAACCCAATTTTTGGAAAAACTCCAGAGAGCAAATTTGTGTTAGGGTTTCGGTTTAATCGGACTTCAAACTCCGTCTACGCATCGCCTAAGGCTCTAGCTAGGCTCTGATACCAATGTAGGGTTCCTAGGCACGCTAATGAGGTCTCACAAGGCATCAACCATGCCAATTTCAAATTTTACGGTGCCGAGAAACCCTAGACTAGATCGTTAACTAGAATTTTAGGCGATAAAGGAAACTAGTTAACAACTTAACTACAAGAACGGAAATACAACCTTGGTAGATCCAGTCCTCCACCTCCATAGCTCCGCAATGAAGTCTCCTCGCTGTCCAAATCGAAACCCGGGCTCTAGCGTCGGCTTCATCGGAGAAATGGGCGGGCTAGGTCATCGACTACGATGCCGAAGATGATCTACGTCGAGGCATCACTAGATCAAGCTCCCACTTCACCAAGTCATGAAAACTTGTGAAGGAAACACCCTATACTACTTGGCAAGAGGTAGAGGATGAATAAATAGGAGGTGGGTTCACTTTAGATTTCGATTTCTCACTCTTTTTCATCAATCACCATTGATGGAAACTTGGTTTTCTTCTTGAAGGAGAAGAAGAAGAAGAAGATGAATAATATGATAAGTTCTTTTTCTAAATAGAAAATAAATCAATTCTTATCATATCATGAACCATGGTCAAGTGTAGAGAACTAATCATGGTTGAGTGGAATGGTTAGGGTTAAGCATGAGACAAAATGGTCACTTGGTCAAAGCTTCATGAAGCTTCAACAAGCTTCATGAAAGAAAACAAAGAAAGAAACCATTTTGCTTATCTTTTATCCATTTCTCAAAAAAGAATAGATAAATAAATAAATGAATAAGTAAAAACAAAACCCTAACCATTACACAACCATGGTTTAATCTTTACACTTAGCCAAGTAAACATGTATCATCAAACATGATACAATCAAGTGCACAAAAGTATATCACATATACAACTTGTGCAAAGCAAGTGAGAAAATCCATTTAAAGTGAACCAATACTAGTTAATGCAAAGTAATATATCAAATATATAATTATGCATTAAATCAACACTTGATTTAACGATCCGATCATATCGCATATAACCGACTAATATGCAATGTATCGACTTATCGAATCAATCCTTGATTCGATAACTAGGTTATATCGCATACAACCATTCGATACATTCATCGCGAGAATAGAATACGGTATCACATACACGCATTATTCTCGGTCCCGCACATATCTCATATGCGCTCCTATTTCGTTTCGCTTGAGCCAGGAAACCTCTGTGTAAGACTCTAAAGACTTGTCAATACGCCGGCAGCAGATGATGATCATATCAAGCACCCACAAGCCGCAAGCGGTCTGCTAAACGTAACGGCCACCCGGGTATTGAGCGATCAGAAGATCGACGAGCAAGCCCACTCACACTCCTGTGAATCCAACCAGTAACACTTACCGTACAGTCCGGTCTGATCGTCTGATATGTCGCATATCTCGCCTAGGGGTGGCAAACGTCAGACCCCAATAGCTCGATAAGTCGTGTCGATATGAGGCCTATAACAGTTCGAGAAACTACTGGTAACACTTACCAGTAAATCTCAGCAACCCTGGCCAGGGATTTCCGGTTATAGCCAATCGAACACAGCGCAACATCAACTCCCTATACCGGGAGAGACGAATCCCCTCCTATCGCTCATTGCCTCCATGTGACTCGGGACTGTACCCAAAAACCACCGTTTTGCACACCCTCTTGGACGTGGTAAGGTGGAAATCAAAGCACAGTGGGAACCACACAAGACTCTATGACGATCTCGGGTCAACAGACTACTCTGTACCAGTGTCACCAGAGAACTGCCATCTGACGTAAGGTATAATACCATCTGGGAGTTCTCGGCGAGTCCGTCCAGTGTACCCAGTCTCCACTGAGCACCCGTATATCATCTCTGATGTCAAACACCAATGGATATGGGATCATCCATCGCCCATCTGTATGGGTCGAGAAGGTATACGCTAGTCTACTCTGGTATATCGATGCCCCGTCTCGATATACCCACGACTAGGGACTTTGAAGGATGTACTTATGGACTACCATGTCCCTACTAGTATGATCCGCATCATAGTCCAGGTAGTCAAGTACACATCCTAAGGGCTTTACCAACATGTAACAGAGAGACAATCAGTGTACACGTCAAGGTAAAGATCAACCAGAGAGCATACTATCATGTCGAGCAAGAAAGTCCTCCCTATATATGTCCAAGCATCCACTACAATATACATCCTATGTATAGTAATGGCCTCTAGGGCATACATATAACTAACACTATCATCGCATGATAACGTGACGGAATCCGCTAATGTTATCATACTCCAGAAGGTATGCGCATATCTGGCAAGTCTCAGTTTCTTTAGAAACTCCCGATATGATTTTTTTGCCCCATGCTCTTATGACCTTGACTTTGGCCAACAAATCATAAGTCACATGTCAAGTTCTACCCGTCATTCTCCAGGTTAATTTGAGCCCACCCGCACAAGCCCTTGACTTTGGCCAACAAGGCTATACGACTGCCCCAAACCAACGCATCTATCTATGCTGCACATGAATACCTAATAGCTACCAATCACTATGCCTTGACTTTGGCCAACAAACATAGCTTGAATACTTATTGACTATCCATGTGAAACGACGGAGGGCTACGAATGGTTTCTGGCGAAAACCTTTAACGTAATGAACTTGATATCGTTGAAGGAACCAGATAGCTTTTTAAAAATATAGTGACGAAAACCTTTGCTAAATAGGTCACTCCCGGTGGAGGGATCTCGGCTCTTTCCCCGTAGAATGAGGTGCAGGATATTCCAACTGAATACCACGATGCAAAGCAAAAGCAAACGACTATAGTGAAGTTATTGCCCTGACGCAAACATCTGTCCAAGGGGTCACTCCCGGTGAAGGGATCTCGGCCCTTGCCTCGTCGACTGAGGTGCTGGATATTCATAACCGAATACCACTGTGCAAAACAAAAGAGAACGTCCTTGTAATAACAGATTTTTGAATAATTGTTCCAACAACATCAGAATAAGTTTATTTTTAACTTGCATTGATCCGAATCAACGCAATCCCATCAATTGATCACACCAATAAAGAACGAAAATAATGACGTACGTATATGCCATCCGCATTCGCCACTGGGTCCCGTCATTACCCGTTAGGTTAGTTAACTAACGACAGAGCGGGGACTGGACTAGCGCGGATGCAAAACATATACAACATCTACTAGTATATATATCAATATGTAATATTTCGCTCAAGGCGTGATAAAATGCAACATCACAGAAATGTAATAAGCATCACAGAACAATACAGATATCTGGGATCCCCGGGTTTCATAGAGCCGCTACTGAAACCCGACGTTCCCCTGGTCGTGTGGATAGCCTGTGCAATGAAATCCTAGACCCCTACGGGCGCGGCAAGTTACCCACCAAAACCTGAAGCGGGGCAGCCCCCTTCAGCAACGTGAATGGACCACCCAGCACTTCACGGAATCCGGTAACTTGGGCACCCCTCCTGGGTCAACCTGTACCCCCTACGAGTATGGCGAATAGCCCGCCAATTCTAGAGTAAAGCCCCCTCCGTCTCAATATCATGAGATGCTGGTTCGTTGCCCTCTAGAATCCGGCTATCCGTGCACCCCACCTTGGTGTAATCCTAGTACAGAAAGTAAAATATACATACAACGGGTACATCGACCTCACCCCGGTCGTGCCCCAAAATAATAATATACAAACAGGCAGTGACGGCAGTCCACATATCGGACGCTCGCCCCGCAATATCAAATATACATAATACAACAAACTGTACTAACATTGCATTCAGGCTATCCCCACGACCAATCCGCAACATCACAGCACAATCACAGAACATCAACGTGAATGTCACGTTCGCAAATCCGTCTAACCGGGCTATAGCAGTTAGACAGGATTTACCGATCAAGTGACATTCACGGTCGCAGATATAATGTAAATACTGTGAACTAGCATGTTTAAAATTTTCGATCGATCAAATTTTACCATGTAGGCCCCAAGCACTACTGTAGCACTCAAAGAAATTCTGGGCCCAAAAAAATAACATTCCAAAAACCCTATTATTAACCCATAAGCCCACTGGAAAAATTCTGCACTCTGTTGACTTCTTTCAACGCGGAACCGCGGCCAAACCAGGGGTTTGGCCGCATTTCCGCGGTCGTACTATAGCAACACGTGACAAAATTTTTCCAGATTGCTTATAATTCCATGCATGACTTTCTGCAATGTACTGAAAAAATTTTGGAGCCAAAAAAAATTCGACAGAAACTGATGCACATGAAAACGCGGTTTTTGGAATTTTGTTCGATCGGAAATGTAAACACAATAGACAAAGCTAGACTAGGTTAATGGAATGGCTCTGATACCAGTGTAAGTGCACGGCGGTGCCTCGGCCGTCAATCCGAGGCCAAAATGCGGAAACGATAATTTACTTTAACTTTTAAACCGGCACCACCGTGCACAAAAATCCCGGATCGGGCCATTAAACTAATCCTAGCTAAGAAAAGAACGGGTAGAGAGATATACCGAGCGATCCGTGTCCTTCGGTCTTCTCGTCGTCGTCCCGATCTCCCCACAGAAACTCCGGTCTCCACCACGTCGCCGGAAGGGCACCAAATCGCCGGCTTCTTTTACGGGCTCGCACCTCTGGACCGAGGCAACTCGGGCACGAAGTTGGCGAGTCGACGTGCCCAAGATTTGCTGTAGAATGAAGTGTAGAAACTCTATGTCTCATTTTGGGGTTGAAGTTGCCATGTATTGGTGGATGTAATGAAATACTCTTTTGGAGATGAACTTTGGGATTTTGCAAACATGAAGAGAACCAAAATCCCACCACTAACAATTTGGACAGCCCCCCTCTCTTTGGACGGCCATGCATGAGGAAGAGAGTGAGAGAGAGTAGAGAGTGAGGATCAAAAATGAGTGTGAGCCAATAATACAAGAGTGAGAAAAGGTCATGATAATAAGCAATGATCACAATCAAAGTCCAACACTCCATCAACCAATCATCACACCCAAAGTCAAATGAAAGTGCACCATCTTGATGCAAGTACTTGCAAAAACAACCCTCCAAAATGCTTATTTGCACAAATGCAAATAAGTCCTCCTCCACCAAACTTCAGCCAATGAAAGATAAAAAGAAAAATGGCCGAAACGGAAAGCAAACTGGCAACTTCGGAAAACTGATCCCGTAATAAATTACAGGAAAACCCCGCTACAGTAAATACATACCTGCATTTGTATTCCGACCGAAATACAAATGCAATGAGACAAAATCTACACTGTACAATACTAGGATCCGGCTTAAACAAAAGCCCGCTAGTATTATCCGTCCGATCATGATCCGTGCAATACCGCACGTACATGATCGAACCCTGCCATATCTCCATACGGCCTCTACAGCGTTTCGCCCGAAAGTTGAGCAACTGTCTGTGGGGGACTCTAAAGACTCGTCAACACCTTGGTTGTGGATTTAACCACTAGCACGTCAGATGTATTAGCCTATACGTAACGGGCTACCAGGTATTGACCAAAAGGGACGTCTGTGAGCGAACTCATCCTGACACCCTACTGAGCCTGTCAGTGACAATATCCATACAGTCCGGTCCGTTCGTCTATGAGCATCGCAAGGCGGGCCTAGGGGGGTGGTAAAAGTCAGACCCCCAAAAGCGGTACAAGTCGTGTCGGAGTGTAGCCCAGAACACCCTGAGATACTACTGGAATACCTACCAGTAAATCTCCTGCCATATCTCCATACGGCCTCTACAGCGTTTCGCCCGAAACTTGAGAAAACGGTCTGTGGGGGACTCTAAAGACTCGTCAACACTTTGGTTGTGGATTTAACCACTAGCACGTCAGAGGTATTAGCCTATACGTGAAGGGCTACCAGCTATTGACCAAAAGGGACGTCGATGAGCGAACACATCCTGACACCCTACTGAGCCTGTCAGTGACAATATCCGTACAGTCCGGTCCGTTCATCTACGAGCATCGCATGGCGGGCCTAGAGAGTTGGTAAAAGTCAGACCCCCAAAAGCGGTACAAGTCGTGTCGGAGTGTAGCCCAGAACACCCTGAGATACTACTGGAATACCTACCAGTAAATCTCCTGCCTCGGCCGAGGGCTTTGTGTAACGGCTCTCCTAGACACAGCGCGACCTCACCCCTAATACTGGGAGAGACGAACCCCTGAAGATCCGCTCACTGCCTCCATGTGGCTCGGGACTGTACCCAACTAAAACCTGTTTGCACGTCTCCTTTGAGCGTGGTAGGGTAGTAATCAAAGTACAGTGGGAACTCACACGAGACAAATGATGATCCTCAGGTCGATGAACTAACCTGTACACATGTCACCAGGGAACTGCTATCTGACGTCAGGTATAAACCAACTAGCATGTTCCCGGCGAGTCCTGTCCGGTGTACTCATAACCCAATGAGCACCTGTATACATCTTAGGTGAACCAACTGACACCAGTAGCTTATGAGACCGGCCACCGCCCCTCGTCGGGGTCTCGACTGTATACACTAGTCTACTCTGGAGTATCGATGCACTATCTCGAAACTCCCACGACTAGGGACCTTTTAAGGATGTGCTTATAGACTACCAGCTCCCACGTATATGATCGCCCTCATACTGCTGGCAGTCAAGCAAGAATCCTAGGGGCTCTATCAATGTGTAATAGCGACCTGTAAGGTCACCTAAAGCAGTACATGATGATAAAGATAAACCAGATAGCATACTATCATCTTGAGTAAGACTGTCCTACCGGAATAGGTCCTCCCTCAATCATTGCAATCACGTGCCTGTGATCCAATAATTGACTCTAAAGGCACTATCTCCAACAATTTTCATGATCATATTTCATGTCCTCGTTAATAAATTTTTCCTCCCAAGTTTACAGGTTTCTATGATTTAACAGAAGGCAACAGTGAAGACACTGTTGTGAACAAGTTTGGGGGAGATTTGTGCTTATTTGCGCATCACTTTGCATCATACTTTGCATAAGCACAAAAAATTAAAAAAATATAAAAATAAAAATATTTAATATTTAATTTTATAATAAAAGATTAGAAAGTGAAAAATTACATCCAAAAGATTGGAAAAGTTTAAGAAAACCAAGAAAATTGGAAGTTTTCTTAAACGGAACTAGTATAAGTAGTTATGAGCCGTTGTCCCAAGAGTTAGTAAGATGAAATATGTCACTAATCTGAGGATAAAAATAATTTTGAAAAATAGTTCCTATTCTGGAAGCCAAATATTTGAACGTTGATACCCTACTATACGAACTTACACACGTCTTGAAGCTCGGGATAGTAGAGGATACCTTGAAATGCTCTTGTCTAGAGCCAAAGTATGAAGAATATAATAAATGGAGAATAAAAATATAAAATGGTGAAGAAAAATAAACACTGGTTTTGTAATCACCAAGGCAGCATAAAAAAATAAAGCGATGGTGCTTCATCACCTAGTACCTTAGACCAACTGGTTTGGGAGTCACTGCTAAGCCTTAGGTGTTGCAAGATGAGGAAAATACTAATACGCCTAATATGCAAGAACATGAGTAATCGGTCGGTTAGTACCTTAAGAATTATTAACGGTCGCATGAAAAATGTTTGAGCAAATCCATCTAAATATTCATCAATTAAAAAGTACTACGGTAGATGGATAAGAGTATGATAGCTTGAATTGAATTCTCCGAGTGTAGGGATGTTCTTTACACACACATAGGGGTATATGATCGGTGTTTGGAAGAAAGGTAGGGATGAAGAATAAAGGCGATATTTTATTGAGGGATAATGTGATTTCTAACATCTTTTCATGACTATTAAGATAGGGCTCTTGACAACCAAAAAGCTAGTGTAGTTGGAAACTCTGATTTTCAAAATCTTTCTTTTATAATTCTGATCTTTATATGTAATTTTCACAGTCTTCCTTTTATTATAGGATTTTGTGGGTGCAATCCGCTGAAAACCCTCAAGAGACAACACTCCTCCTACTATGGACACCTAGAGATTTAAAGGCTTGTTGCACGTGCTCAGTGCAATCGTGTTGCCTACGAAAGTGTGCTGGTTAGTTTTTCTCTTTCTTATATTTTCTCCTTCTCTTAAATAAAAGACGTTTTCTCGAGACGATCAAAATCAAGTTTGAGAGAATTTGTTCAGTCGAAAATAATGCAATCTGTAACACATCAATTTCCTCATTATTCTACTCATCTAAGAATAGTTGATATAAATATAACACATATTACCAGTTTGTCTGGAAAATACTAATTACCCCGTGTTATATATGTATTCATCATTCATTATAGGAAATTGTGTGTTTATTACTTCATGCATGATATTGTATATCTCGACACGTTTCAGTGAGATTTTGTGCAGAAAATTATTTAGGTCAAAGAACCGGAATCACAAATTTGCCGATAAAACGCAGCAAGTCAAAGACATAGAATCTGACAGAGATTCAGAAAATAAAATAAGATTCTAGATATCAGAAGAAGACCTAAATGCCAACAGAAGACTGTACAGAAGAAATACTTCAAAGATCTCTCCAAACGGCCATGGAACCGCGGTCGATTCAGCGCGATCCGCCGCAGATCCGCGGCCGAGTTGGCTCGTCGGCAGTCGGTACTTTTACAGACACTCCCTTGTAACTTCTTAGCTTCCTCAATACGCTTCGAACTCCCTAGCTTTCTCCAGAAGCTTCCCTATAACAGCCAAGCTTCTCATGCAAGCTTCATAACAACCTAGCTTCTAGTAGAAGATAAACATAGCTTCTAGTGGAAGATTTGAAGGACTATAAAAGGAGACTTAGGGCTTCATTGAAAAGGTTGTTCAATTGTTGAATACTACACCATTATAGCACAAATCCAAATCAATTCAAATCATGTTGGGTGACACAACTTGAGCCAAATCAAGATCCATTGAGAGCAAAATCAAGCGACAATCGAAGATCCTCTATTGCAACGCCGATCATCATCCAAGAAAGAGATCCACGATGATCCACGACTCACGACGATCGAGCCACGCAAAGATCGACGACAAATTCCCTTTCAAAGGAGTGAGCTAGAGCTAGTCTTTTAAACTCGAGTGAGAGGTGTAATTTGAAGGAGATCTAAATAAAGGTGATAATTGTAATTCTCGCTTTCTATACATTCTCGCATTATGAAATTCTTCGTTCTTGATTGTTTCATTATGATGCGTGAGTAAATTCTCCGCTTGTGGAGGATTCAAGAGAATTGATAGATCTAATGATGATCAAATCTTAATACTAATCTTATGTCTTATGAGATTTGTGAACATTAGCAAAAAGAATTGTTGATGACCTAATTTGGAGCGAGACCACTTCTTGATTATTTCGTTGCAAATTAGGGATCAAACGATTGATGATTTACTTTGATAGAGGCTAGATCCGAATGATTATGATTGAAAAGACAAGGGATAGTGAAGAAGAAACCCTAGTTTCTTCAATTGATCCCTAATCTTCATTCATCATCATCAATCTAGCTACAAATTATCAATAGATAAGATTAGGAATTATTAGATTCATCATTAGCTATTAACTCAATCGAATCCTACAAGCTATTCTTTATAATCTTGATAAATCAAATTGATATTGGATAAATTCATAAATTCTTGATTCTTAAATATTTTCTAGATGTTTCTTGAAAATCAATGTCACGGCCCGAAAGTACGGAACATGACCGGCACCTAAACTACGAACGTCTCGAAACGTACGTAATCTAAGTAAACCGAAAACCCAGAAATCCAAACCAAGAAAAGTAGTAGAGTGCAGGAAAAACCAACTTAAAGCAAGTAATTTCAATAGCATAAGCCGAATTATGCGGTTTTTAAAACATCAAAAACTTACTGAAAATTTCGGCAGAGTCTCCTTTGTAAATACTGGCCCCCAAACGGGATACAACATGAATAGTATACGAAATCAAGAAAAAAGGCATCCCCAAGCGGGAGCTAGCTCTTCGTCAATCGACGGTCACAACCACACAAGAAATATAATATACAACGCCCACGGCGAGGATCAAAACTCAAAAGGAAACTCAAAACCACCAGAAATATAACGCGCGACTCTAAGGTCGAAAGAATAACATCACTGGTCTCTATCTCAAAAATAAATGCATGTTTGGTTGATGGAATTTACTAGATACAACGGAATAATATTATACAAGGTAATATGATAGGTACGATACAAGAAAAACCCACCTACTAGCAAGTCACCCGGATGAAACTGAGCCCGCAGAGCCGTAAAGAAACCTGTACGGCAAACCTGCAAGAAACTGGGGCACAACGGGGGTGAGTTGCCAACTCGTGAATAGAAAAACATCTACGCACAGAAATCGCATAAATAACGCAATCATAGGTCAATGATCATAATATATCCTCAAAAATATGAATAACACGTAGCCTATAACAAGGCTAGGGTAAATATCTAACCCGAGTGTAATCTCATGTGCCCGTGTCAGTGCCTCAGGTAGCAATATAACATATGAACGAGGTATGAATGCATGAAAAAAGAATACATGTAAATGAAGAACTGTTTTCATAAATTAGTGAGATTTCCTTTGTATTTTTAAACTGAGGTATCATAAATGAAATCAGTATCAACAGTGTCTAGCATCGACACAAAACATAAATCTCAATGTCTCGAAATATCAATGTCTCAATCTCTATATCTAGGGCGCCGTCTGTCCAGACCGGCCCCTACCATCCATCTCAAGACCACGACGGTATCCTCCGGATATCCGACACGTCGGGTAATATCACCGGTAGGTAGTGCTCCCCAGCCAGGCTCAACGTCAACACCACATTCCTCTTGCCCCGGGATACCATACCGGGTCCACCATGTACCCGAAACGGTTCCTCCACTCCTCGAATCGGGTCTCGAAATCCATCAGCAAACTCATGGTGGACGACTCATACATCATAGGAAAACCGCACATTTTATTTTAAAAGAGAGAAAAGGTTTATTTATGTTTTTGCGGTTTTCCTCCAAATCCAGAAAATCTCATGGAAATCCGAATCCAAAACCTCAATAACACGTAAAATAGTGAATATATGCATGAGAATCCATGAATGCGGCATAACGATGAATAACAGTATGCATGAAGTGACAAGTAATAACTACAATATCTAAGCTGGCATATAAGGTAAGTACACTAATATTATGTCAAACTACTAGCTATCTAGCTAAGTTAAGCAATAATATTTTCTAAGGTGTACGTGACATGGCAATTACCGATGAAGAAGTGTGTGAGCCGGCAATTAAGTGTACGTGGTACATACGCATCATCGGTAATGGTGCTGGTGTCCTAACAGCATGATATCACTAATGGAGTATGAAACATAAAAATAAGCATGCGATGCGAAGCGGACCACAAAAAAAGAGCGGGAGCTGAAAACTAGACGCAACTATAACAATCTGCATTAATCTAATATAAGTCCTACAAATGGTGCCTTTTGAAATAACACGAATCATGGGTTTTGAAAATAGGGGCTACGGTGTTTTTATGAAAAGATACGTCTTTTGAAATATCCGTAGGATCCCTTGGGCTGTCTTTAAGAATGCCCACGATTCGTTGGTTTTTGAAATAGGTACGAAGTCTAATCTAATCTAACAACTATACTAAACTATACGGCTGAACTAACAAGCTAAACTACAGGTAAGGGAAACCGCCTATCATCTGAGTCGATACATATACATACCTGTATATGTATAGTCGGTGATCCCGCCTCAATAATATCATATCCGATACCCTATCTATAATCAGGCATCCCAAGTCAAGAGTGCGGATCAATCATCAATATAGCTCGTACGTAAATCCGTCGTACGGCATCCCAATCTGGGTACGGGTCAATATCACATTCATCATACTATTCACCGGGTATCCTCTTTATCAAATATCATGATCGGGGTACTGATCTACGTCTAGTACCATATTGATAACATCTATGTATGCATGCATGTAAGAATCTCTACGTCAAAAGACCCGCTAAAACATCATGTCGTATCTC
Organism: Agapanthus africanus; assembly: GCA_030015575.1. NCBI lineage: Eukaryota > Viridiplantae > Streptophyta > Magnoliopsida > Asparagales > Amaryllidaceae > Agapanthus > Agapanthus africanus. The sequence continues at coordinate 299,612,666 of JASDDO010000014.1, read as the reverse complement.
AATACGAACCAAAACACATCACAGATCTTCTGGCCTTAAGCCCAATATCATCGACTCATCTCAAATCCCAATTACTATCCTCAAATCCAGTATATAAACACATAGTCCCATACCCATGTGTAAATATACACATCAATATATAATCCCATGTACGCACATATGAAAGAAGAATGTATGCAAATATGGGTGTGTGTGTATGTGTGGTGCAACCACTACCTAAGGTTTCGTAACCATGCACCAATCCAACACCAATATCCATCTAAAATCATCAATAATAAATCCTAACAACATATCATAAATTGTTGGTGTGTATACGCATCCGTATACATCACCACGGACTGCGGGGGTGCTATACGCCATCCACCCGACTTCTCCCCGTAGATATAAATCTACTCACCTGGTCCTCGTTCGTCGGTACCGACGTCGCCACGCGCTTACTTGTCGTCTTGAAGTTCACATGGGGTACCTACATATCATAATGCACTGTATCGCATTAAAACTAAATTCGAAATCGAAACGGCATACGAAAATCAAATCGGCACGCGTATCACGCATAGGTCCAAACCTATCGCCTACGCATGCAAGAATAGTCAAACCAACCCTCGATGTCGATGTACAGAAGTCAAACAATCAAGAAAAATCCAATCACACTCATTTGCACATTCACGAACACTAATTTTAATATAAACTAGGTTAAAACTCACAAAAACCCCAACTTTACTTAAAAAGTCACTTTTCCGAAAATCTAGCAAGCACAATTCGCCGTTTTTGTACAAAACAGGATATTTAAATGAATGTAGCGGCCAATATATTTATTAAATATCTTAAATAAGTCATAGAAACAATTTCCGGAATTTAATCTCATTAAATTCCAAAAACCCTAATATTCTAGTTTACAAAATACCCTTTTTAACAATTTCATAGCAAAATGCACAACTACAATTTAGTTTGCAATATTAACCACCTTTAACAATTTTAAACTTGAAATTAGCAAACTAGTTACAAGTTTAGCTTTTTCATTAAATTTCAAGTTAACCTACTCATTAAAACCATACTCTAACGATAGAAACCCTAATTAGATTTTAATCCCAATTATATTCATAGTTTCCAAAAACTAGTTTGTTAAAAAGCTTAAGCATGGACATTTTGCAAGTAACAATTTGTAATTATTAACTAAATTAGGTTTTCCATGTCTTCTCATGCCAAACTACACCTTGCAAACATAAACAAGTGACAACAACCATATTGAATTCAAACCCTAATTTGATCCAAACCCTTTTTCCTAGAATTTACAACTCTCCATTAACACTTAATTAAGCTAACTTAAAACAATTAACAACACATTAAGCAAAAAGGTTAGAATTTATACCCAATTAATTTGAAGATCCCCCAAGCACACTTAGCCTCCAAAATTGAAATCTAAATCCCTAAATCCATGCTATGGTAGCCAAGGGAAAATGGGTAGGAGGTGGATTTTGATTTCGGTTTGATTTTGAGTGTTTTTCTTTGGATTTTAATGGAAATTTGGGGTTTTCTTTGAACAAGAAGGAGCAAGAAGCAAGGGGGAAGGGCTGCTGTTGAGAGGGGCTGTAGGTTTCGGCTGATATGGGGAGGGGGAGAGAGAGAATGTATGGTGTGGGTCAATGGAATGGTCAAAGTCAACTAAGCCCATATCTTATTATCTAATTTCATTCATTTCCTTTTCTTTTCTTTCATTTCTTTTCCTTGAAATCCAAGTGGGGACAAAAGAGGGGGCTGCTGAATTCTTCACGGGGATAAGTGAATGGGGGTGTTATGGGTGTGGGTACGGGTGTGGGGTGATGAAAAATGATAAATACAATACCCCAAACATCCATTTACGCTAAAAAAAAGCTTTTTTTCTTCAATAATTTCTAAACCATTTTGGCAAATGATTTCGTTCCAAAAACCACATGTTAAAATTTTATTTAATGTTTTATGATGCACAAAATTTGTTTCAACTCATTCCAATTTGTAATTTTCCCTAATTAAATGTATTAGTGACGGCTTAAATAATAATAAAATAATATTTTTTTCAGAAAATTTGAAATTTCACCAGCGGCTCAATAAACACCAAATAATAGAAATTACATAGCTAGAATATGTATATTTAATTTTTTATAATAAGATATTTGCATTTTGACTTTTTACAGAAAACCCCCTTATTTTACCGATTTTTCGAAATTTCACCGAAACGATTTTCAAAGCGTTACAATCTTCCCCCCTTAAAGAAATTCGGTCCCCGAATTTAAATTCAAACTCCCCCAAATACTAAAACATCTAAGAAAACCCATCAAGTCGTCGGGGCTTCGAAATTGTAAATACATAAAACAAATCGTAGTGCTGCGCATGCGCTTGAAAAATGAGCATATAACTCAAATCAAAACTCCGTCAAGCATCCCGCAATCATCGGAGTCATGGAGAAGACATCAATGCTAAATCCAAATCAAAACCAATATGACATAACTCGAAACTATACATGTAAATATCGATCTATATCTGTAAGTATCTGAAGGAAATGCATGCCAAATCTCTTTAAGTCGCTGTGCAACGCGTATAACACTGCACAGTGGCGGACGTCTATCATAAGAAAATAACTATATACATATATACCTTTGTTTGAAATGTACGTTCCGCCGTTTTGGAAACAATTTAAAAGGGTCTCCTTGTTTTAAACATTTCGTGTCATATCAGACACGTAGGTAAATACTGAGGCTATAGCTCACTTTTTGGAAATCCCTTCAATAACTATCAATGCATGCAAAATATATTCAGGTACCGTCCTCTGACTAGTCCTGCTCAGTACGAAAACACATAGAAATATCATAAAAACGTACTGCTCTATAATCAATCCCCAAAATATGCACATGAATGCTACGTGCGTCTGGTGCGCACGGAAATCAAAATCCATGAATGTGCCATACATGCGCACAGAAACAACATCTAAGTGCATCGGGTGTGCACGAAACATCTGTCGTAGGCAACATGTGTGCCTGACAGCAAAATCAGGTGCATCTGACATGCACGAAAAATCTCGATTTAGTGCATCTGGTGTGCACCAAAATCGCATCTCAAGACATGCGCTCAACATGCGCGAAAATCTAAATCAGGTGCATCCATCGTGCACGAAATCATGAAATCCAATATCAAGCGCCGAACGTGCGCAAAATCAATCAGGTGCACAAGGTGCACAAAACAAATATCGAGTATCACAATCGAAATCGAAGTCCAGTGCACACTGCAAGCATATAATAACTATACAGAGTGCAGGAACCAATTCATGTGCGTGCATACGCACAAAATCAACTCAAATGTCTAAAACCGTAAAATCACAAACATGTGAAACCCAAGCACGAAAACGATATCAAGTGCAACACTGTGCAGAGATCGTAAATCCTCAATCATCAAAATCAAATCATGCGAATCACCCAAAACATCGAAATCAATAATGGCGGAATAGTGTCGCTCAAGTGCATCCTCTAAGAATCTCGGGCCAACTGTCGCGGTCACTAATGGGACGTCTCGTCGATGATCATGAACTCTGGCCTGCTGATGTGCGTAACCATGACCACTCCTGGGTCAAGGTCTTCACTGTGAATTACCAATCTTTCGGTCCATCGGCTCATCGGCCCTGTCAGGTGTGCTAACGGGGACGATTCCGTTCTGGCACTTCTCTGGTCATCTCTTGGTCAATCATCGCGACCACTCGTAAGACAGCATATCACTGGCGTCGGCCTCTGGCTCTCTGAATGTACGTGACACATCTGATCCTGAGTGCAAGTATCATTGCAGTAGTGTCCTGGAAGGAATCCTGCTCACGGTCTCTTCCATGTCTCGTCTCTGCCAACTGTCCGGAAGTCATTGTCCTTTCCTATATCTGCATCTTGCTCTGGAACGACTGCATACTCATCGCGACTCCTTCTGGAAGGTAAGTCCAAGTACCATGCCTCGGCATACGCATCGCCTCTCTGATGTCGGCGGAGTGGAACATCATCTCATCTAGATCTGGTGCGAACCTCTTACTCCACTTTTCTCTAATGTCGTCTGCTTTGGACTCGTCTCGTCGCGGCTGCATGGACTGAGCTCCAACGACTATCCTCGAATCTGGAGTCTCCCAAGAAATGCATCTCACCTCCTAGCATCCGAATTAAGTCGAACCATCCAATCGATTGTCAAAACCATATAATCCCCCAAGGGCTCAACATCTTGGGTACAGTTTAATAGTATCGAGTACATACCACAGCATCGGTGGTCCAGCCGTAGAAGGGCAAACCCAAGCCTCACTAATGGCGCCGTAGAACTGCCGCAAACCCGAAGGTTCAAAGGCTTTCACACGGTCATTAAGTCGAGTTAGGGTTTCATTCTTCTAGAGGGACCATAGAATTGCCTGCATGTCTTTTCGACTACTTTAAACTTGGAATAATAGGTTTCCGACATTCGATCGTCTCTGTCGACCCTCACGTCTCTGCGTGAAGTCGTCTCTAGCTGGAATCAATCTATCTGATGATCTCGCATCGGGGTAAGCGAACGATCCACATGTCCTAGTCATTCATCCTCGATGACTAGCGACCTTCTACCATCTCTTAGTACAACTCATTCTGCACTAACTCCAGCATCTGGGGCAATATCTCGTCGTTCGCAGGAATAACTGGCTCGCTCGTCTTCACGCTGAACGGTGCCTCAATCATCAGGAGTAAGCAATACTTCAATGGTCATCAAAATCTGGCTGGCCTCTATCATTGGCTCAATACTCTAGTGTCGATCAGCACATCCGAGTAACCTCATAAAAGCGATCCGCCAAACGCTCGTGGCGCGGAAACACAGTAAAAAGACACATCTCTGCAATCGTGTGTCGCCGGAATTTCGCCCTGGTCAGTCCTCGTTCGTGACGAGCTTGTGCTGACCGCAACTCTAGCCGTAGCTCTCCCTGCCCGTAACCATAGCAGCAAAACCAAACTGATACCGATGAGGCTAGATCAGGAAGGAATATAATACTGAACAAGGAAATGTACATCCTAAGGCTTCATAAGTGGAGTGGCGTGTCGTAAATATGCCGCGGAACATACCAACGGTACGTCACTCTACTTTAGTCACCTATTCCATCAACCAAGGGTCATCCTATGCTCCGAAGGTTAAAACCTAACGCTCTGATACCAACTTTGTCACGGCCCGAAAGTACGGAATATGACCGGCACCTAAACTACGAACGTCTCGAGACGTACGTAATCTAAGTAAACCGAAAACCCAGAAATCCAAACCAAGAAAAGTAGTAGAGTGCAGGAAAAACCAACTTAAAGCAAGTAATTTCAATAGCATAAGCCGAATTATGCGGTTTTTAAAACATCAAAAATTTACTGAAAATTTCGGCAGAGTCTCCTTTGTAAATACTGGCCCCCAAACGGGATACAACATGAATAGTATACGAAATCAAGAAAAAAGGCATCCCCAAGCGGGAGCTAGCTCTTCGTCAATCGACGGTCACAACCACACAAGAAATATAATATACAACGCCCACGGCGAGGATCAAAACTCAAAAGGAAACTCAAAACCACCAGAAATATAACGCGCGACTCTAAGGTCGAAAGAATAACATCACTGGTCTCTATCTCAAAAATAAATGCATGTTTGGTTGATGGAATTTACTAGATACAACGGAATAATATTATACAAGGTAATATGATGGGTACGATACAAGAAAAACCCACCTACTAGCAAGTCACCCGGATGAAACTGAGCCCGCAGAGCCGTAAAGAAACCTGTACGACAAACCTGCAAGAAACTGGGGCACAACGGGGGTGAGTTGCCAACTCGTGAATAGAAAAACATCTACGTACAGAAATCGCATAAATAACGCAATCCTAGGTCAATGATCATAATATATCCTCAAAAATATGAATAACACGTAGCCTATAACAAGGCTAGGGTAAATATCTAACCCGAGTGTAATCTCATGTGCCCGTGTCAGTGCCTCAGGTAGCAATATATCATATGAACGAGGTATGAATGCATGAAAACAGAATACATGTAAATGAAGAACTGTTTTCATAAATTAGTGATATTTCCTTTGTATTTTTAAACTGAGGTATCATAAATGAAATTAGTATCAACAGTGTCTAGCATCGACATAAAACATAAATCTTAATGTCTCGAAATATCAATGTCTCAATCTCAATATCTAGGACGCCGTCAGTCCAGACCGGCCCCTACCATCCATCTCAAGACCACGACGGTATCCTCCAGATATCCGACGCGTCGGGTAATATCACCGGTAGGTAGTGCTCCCCAGCCAGGCTCAACGTCAACACCACATTCCTCTTGCCCCGGGGTACCATACCGGGTCCACCATGTACCCAAAACGGTTCCTCCACTCCTCGAATCGGGTCTCGAAATCCATCAGCAAACTCATGGTGGACGACTCATACATCATAGGAAAACCGCACTTTTTATTTTAAAAGAGAGAAAAGGTTTATTTATGTTTTTGCGGTTTTCCTCCAAATCCAGAAAATCTCATGGAAATCCGAATCCAAAACCTCAATAACACGTAAAATAGTGAATATATGCATGAGAATCCATGAATGCGGCATAACGATGAATAACAGTATGCATGAAGTGACAAGTAATAACTACAATATCTAAGGTGGCATATAAGGTAAGTACACTAATATTATGTCAAACTACTAGCTATCTAGCTAAGTTAAGCAATAATATTTTCTAAGGTGTACGTGACATGGCAATTACCGATGAAGATGTGTGTGAGCCGGCAATTAAGTGTACGTGGTACATACGCATCATCGGTAATGGTGCTGGTGTCCTAACAGCATGATATCACTAATGGAGTATGAAACATAAAAATAAGCATGCGATGCGAAGCGGACCACAAAAAAAGAGCGGGAGCTGAAAACTAGACGCAACTATAACAATTTGCATTAATCTAATATAAGTCCTACAAATGGTGCCTTTTGAAATAACACAAATCATGGGTTTTGAAAATAGGGGGCTACGGTGTTTTTATGAAAAGATACGTCTTTTGAAATATCCGTAGGATCCCTTGGGCTGTCTTTAAGAATGCCCACGATTCGTTGGTTTTTGAAATAGGTACGAAGTCTAATCTAATCTAACAACTACACTAAACTATACGGCTGAACTAACAAGCTAAACTACAGGTAAGGGAAACCGCCTATCATCTGAGTCGATACATATACATACCTGTATATGTATAGTCGGTGATCCCGCCTCAATAATATCATATCCGATACCCTATCTATAATCAGGCATCCCAAGTCAAGAGTGCGGATCAATCATCAATATAGCTCGTACGTAAATCCGTCGTACGGCATCCCAATCTGGGTACCGGTCAATATCACATTCATCATACTATTCACCGGGTATCCTCTTTATCAAATATCATGATCGGGGTACTGATCTACGTCTAGTACCATATTGATACCATCTATGTATGCATGCATGTAAGAATCTCTACGTCAAAAGACCCGCTAAAACATCATGTCGTATCTCAATACGAACCAAAACACATCACGGATCTTCTGACCTTAAGCCCAATATCATCGACTCATCTCAAATCCCAATTACTATCCTCAAATCCAGTATATAAACACATAGTCCCATACCCATGTGTAAATATACACATCAATATATAATCCCATGTACGCACATATGAAAGAAGAATGTATGCAAATATGGGTGTGTGTGTATGTGTGGTGCAACCACTACCTAAGGTTTCGTAACCATGCACCAATCCAACACCAATATCCATCTAAAATCATCAGTAATAAATCCTAACAACATATCATAAATTGTTGGTGTGTATACGCATCCGTATACATCACCACGGACTGCGGGGGTGCTATACGCCATCCACCCGACTTCTCCCCGTAGATATAAATCTACTCACCTGGTCCTCGTTCGCGGGTGCCGACGTCGCCACGCGCTTACTTGTCGTCTTGAAGTTCACATGGGGTACCTACATATCATAACGCACCGTATCGCATTAAAACTAAATTCGAAATCGAAACGGCATACGAAAATCAAATCGGCACGCGTATCACGCATTGGTCCAAACCTATCGCCTACGCATGCAAGAATAGTCAAACCAACCCTCGATGTCGATGTACAGACGTCAAACAATCAAGAAAAATCCAATCACACTCATTTGCACATTCACGAACACTAATTTTAATATAAACTAGGTTAAAACTCACAAAACCCCCAACTTTACTTAAAAAGTCACTTTTCCGAAAATCTAGCAAGCACAATTCGCCGTTTTTGTACAAAACAGGATGTTTAAATGAATGTAGCGGCCAATATATTTATTAAATATCTTAAATAAGTCATAGAAACAATTTCCGGAATTTAATCTCATTAAATTCCAAAAACCCTAATATTCTAGTTTACAAAATACCCTTTTTAACAATTTCATAGCAAAATGCACAACTACAATTTAGTTTGCAATATTAACCACCTTAACAATTTTAAACTTGAAATTAGCAAACTAGTTACAAGTTTAGCTTTTTCATTAAATTTCAAGTTAACCTACTCATTAAAACCACACTCTAACGATAGAAACCCTAATTAGATTTTAATCCCAATTATATTCATAGTTTCCAAAAACTAGTTTGTTAAAAAGCTTAAGCATGAACATTTTGCAAGTAACAATTTGTAATTATTAACTAAATTAGGTTTTCCATGTCTTCTCATGCCAAACTACACCTTGCAAACATAAACAAGTGACAACAACCATATTGAATTCAAACCCTAACTTGATCCAAACCCTTTTTCATAGAATTTACAACTCTCCATTAACACTTAATTATGCTAACTTAAAACAATTAACAACACATTAAGCAAAAAAGTTAGAATTTATACCCAATTAATTTAAAGATCCCCCAAGCACACTTAGCCTCCAAAATTGAAATCTAAATCCCTAGATCCATGCTATGGTAGCCAAGGGAAAATGGGTAGGAGGTGGATTTTGATTTCGGTTTGATTTTGAGTGTTTTTCTTTGGATTTTAATGGAAATTTGGGGTTTTCTTTGAACAAGAAGGAGCAAGAAGCAAGGGGGAAGGGCTGCTGTTGAGAGGGGCTGTAGGTTTCGGCTAATATGGGGAGGGGGAGAGAGAGAATGCATGGTGTGGGTCAATGGAATGGTCAAAGTCAACTAAGCCCATATCTTATTATCTAATTTCATTCATTTCCTTTTCTTTTCTTTCATTTCTTTTCCTTGAAATCCAAGTGGGGACAAAAGAGGGGGCTGCTGAATTCTTCAAGGGGATAAGTGAATGGGGGTGTGTGGGTGTGGGTACGGGTGTGGGGTGATGAAAAATGATAAATACAATACCCCAAACATCCATTTACGCTAAAAAAAGCATTTTTTCTTCAATAATTTCTAAACCGTTTTGGCAAATGATTTCGTTCCAAAAACCACATGTTAAAATTTTATTTAATGTTTTATGATGCACAAAATTTGTTTCAACTCATTCCAATTTGTAATTTTCCCTAATTAAATGTATTAGTGACGGCTTAAATAATAATAAAATAATATTTTTTTCAGAAAATTTGAAATTTCACCAGCGGCTCAATAAACACCAAATAATAGAAATTACATAGCTAGAATATGTATATTTAATTTTTTATAATAAGATATTTGCATTTTGACTTTTTACAGAAAACCCCCTTATTTTACCGATTTTTCGAAATTTCACCGAAACGATTTTCAAAGCGTTACAATCAATTTCACAAATCTTGAATCATTTTCTTTACTATTTTCTTTCAACTCATCGAAAACAAGATCGATCAAAACAAGAATCTCTGTGGACGATCCGTGCTCACTAACAAGCGTTACAAGCGACACCGTTAATTGATTGCGGTATAAATTTCTTTGGTTAAGAAACATTTTACTTAACACGTCAAGAAAAGATCAATCAATGTACTTTTGCAGGTCCGTGCGCTTGTCGTCAGGATGCTCGGGCTTCTTGGTCTTCTTCTTTCCCTTCGAAGAGTTTGAAGGCTTGACCTGGGTGTTTTCCCATCGTTAGCAGTTTTCGGCAAGAGACGCGGTTTCAGCATCCCCTCAATGATCTCGGGCTCCAGCGGGCTTTTTCACCTAATCGCCGGACATGCTTGAAGATCCTTCAGCATTTTTTGGTTTTAACTGAAAGGACAACTTCCCACGGAGCTTCTTCCACAAACGAACATGATGCCCCCGGCGTATCCACCTTTTTAGGAGCGTGCCTCTGTGACGGGTTCACCCTCCAGTTCTCTGACCACGCGAATTTCCCTTGACGGTATTTGTCCTCGACCCAGTTCTTGAAGATGTAGAAGTCCTCAATGGGGTGACTCACCATTCGATGATAGGAGCAGTAGTTGGGATTGTTGACGTCACCGGGCTGCGGTGGACGTTTTGGGTCTGGCAGAGTGATGAATTTTTTGTGCACTGCCAATTCGAACAGTCTCCTCGTTTTATCATAGGGAAACGAGCAAGCACATCCTAGCTTCTCTTCCAGGGATTGGCACGGGCGCGCGTTGTTTTGGCGAGCAATCGGTTTCGGGTCACTCGGTTGTTGTTGAGTATTGGCAACGAAGGCCGCTTTCCCTTTACCCTTTGCATTCCGAGGGTCCATTTTTGAAGAGGAAGGTCCGTGGCCCATCTGGTCCTATTGGGCTAACTTGTCGATCATAGCCTGGAAGGTGGTCAGCTTAAATAACGTCATGAACTGGGACACAGTCGCCTGAGGATCCAGAGTCCTTATGAACATGCCCATGGCAGGAGCTTCTTCGATACGTTGTTCACATTTTGACTATAGGTTCTGCCCCCGGATTGCGTATTGAACCCATGTCTCTCCTGGCTTCACCCTGGAATTGATTAATGCCGTGATCGAGGTGCGCTCGCTTGCACTGGAGAACCGCTGGGTGAACAACAATTCCATTTCCATGAATGTTTTAACGGAGTCATTTGGGAGCTCCGATACCATTCAAACGCCGCTTCTGACAGGCTGCCAACGAACTGGTGAAACAGCAATTTGTCTCGCCACCAGTATTGCCGCATAGAGCTCTGAACTGAGTGACGTGCTGATGCGGATTTCCTGTCCCCTTGTACACATGGAATTTAGGGATCGTATATCCCGGCGGGTATTTGATTTGGTCATACCAGCCCGGATATGGTCGCCCAGTTCTGACGACTTGGCCAGCCGCTTCATTTGCCTGATGAGCTCGTATTTGTTGAGCTATGTAATCTTCAAGGGCAGCCTTGGAGATTGTTTCCTCCTTGGCTATTGATAAAGCTGGAAGAGGGTTTGATGTTTCCCCTCTATCGTCCTCGATGATTATCGGTGGGTCTTCAGCTGGAGGTTCTGGCTGGATCATCATTCCAACCATATCTTGGAATAGGAGCGCCATTTGCTTTATATTAGTAGCCAGTTCCGCAGCCTCCTTATCCTTTCTTTCCAGCACCCTTCGCAGGAACTCTGTATCGGTCTCCTGCTCCCAGCGCTGTTCAGATGCCGATAACGAGCTTTCTTTCTGCCCGGTGAGTGCTGACATTTTCGTCAGCATCTCCTGGAGCTTTTGTTGTTGCTCCTGAGCTTTTGTCAACGACTGAGTTTGCGGCCGATGACCCACGGAAGCACAGCTTTCCTCTTTTCTGGAAGCCATGTAAATCATGTGCACCATCATGCCCCCAAACTTGGGGCGTTTGAATCCAGCGCCTTTGGAATTTTCCGTAGGAAATAGGATTTTCTCCGGCCTCCTCCTTTTATGGGAGGTCGAGGTTGAATGAGCCGTTGTAATAGGCGCCTGTATAGAGGAAGTCCCTCGCTGTATGGTGGGGGGATGGTCTTCCTCTTGCCGAGCCCTCATTTTCTTCGGTTGACGAGAGTGGTCTTTGTTGATCACAGAGTCATGGACTTTTCGCTAGACCCTGTGAATTTGGGAGGAGAGCCATTGGGGGGACTGCTCCGGTTTTGCCTGCGTCATGTTTTCAGCAGGAAGTGGAGATTTCTTCAACACCGCGGTTGGGGAGTTCTTTCGCACCCTCCTGAGCGGTTCAATACTGTTCCCGGTTAGAACAACAGCGTCAACATCCACCATTGGAGCTGGTGGACTAAGTCCAGAGGGGGAGTTGCCCCCAGCTCTTCTCACCTGGCGCCAGTGGTGACGTCGACCATGTCTTGCAGACAGGACCACCTCAGTTGTTGAAGCGGCTCCATCATGCTCCCATCTTTGATGAGGGGCTACTGTTGGTGCCAGCCTATTGAAGACTGACGTCCGTTGAGAGGAAACATCCAATCTTTCGAAGGCCAATTTTCTGGTAGGGGAAGCACCTTTGACGACTTCACCCGCAGCAGGAGTTGGAACGGCCAATCTATTGAAGAACAATCTTTTGATAGGCAAAGCACCTTTGACGACTTCATCTGCCGGAGGAGTTGGAACGACTATTCATTTTGGGATAGCTCATTTAGGTATCGCGGGCCTCTTTGCGGGCTTACTTGAGCTTCGACTCAGCTTATTGAAGACTGAGGTGGCAGACTTGGACGACCCGTTGAGAGGGGTCATGGTGGTTATAAGTCGATCGAAGACCGACTTCTTGGGAGCTTCCTGTGGTAGAACTGGGGCGTTGTAACTCGCTGGCGGGAGCGAGGTACCGAAGAACAATCCAATGGTGGCTTGAGTTACCTGCCCCACCGGCATTGAAAATATAGTGGCCGCATTGGGCCTGTAAGTCACACCTCCAGTTGGGGCAGAGCGGGAGTTGCTGTTGCAGTTTGTGCAATTGGAAGCCATTTACCTTTTTCCTAAAAAGGAGCAAGACACCAAATCTTAGTACCTCGAATCCATGAGCAACTATAGCAAACCACGATTTTGTTCGCGAAACACAACACACGAAGTGTGGAGTGGAAAGAGGAAAATGACCCACTGAGTGTGCCAGAATCTGTTCACCGCCGAAAACAGAAATGAACTGGGATGGATCGTCTTTCCTGAATTTGGGGACAGATGCTATTTGGATTTATCCGTCTACCTCTCCGAAGATGCCAAGTAGATTTATAGCACCTTATATCAGAGGTTTGGATGGATGTGGCCGTTGTAGCAGACTTCATAAGATTCCCCATCATTTGCGAGGGGTTTTTGATTGTGGGGATGCTCTTCCCTGCAGTCACAAACCTCTGCAGTTAATTACGTTATTGCATTGCGATAACCACTTTCTCCTGCTCCGGAAGTTCACTTCGTGTCGTGTGTGTTTTTATTTGTTTAGATTGCCAGTGGATTGTATACGGAGACTAATTTATGCCGTCTCCCGTAGGGCGTAGATTAGTCCAAATCCGTATATCTTTGATTTGGGTTTGTTTTATTTAAGGATCGTTAATCTGGTTTGAGATTAAGATCGACTCAAATGTATGTGAGCAGTTGGGGCTCGGTTAGTTTCTTTTTTTTGTTAAGGATACGTTAGTCCAATTTGGGACTAAGATCTACTTAACAAGGTTTTAAGATCATTTTTGTCTCAGATCCAATAAGAGAGCATTTGGGCTCGGTTGTCTTAGTTTAGGGACATTTCGGTCCATTGTTGCCATTTTTAGGCGAATATTAGTTTAAGGATATTTCGGTTCGTTGATCACCTTTTTGGAGGTGAGGTTTTAGTTTAAAGACGCCTCGGTCCATTGATCACCGTTTTGGAGGTGAGATTTTAGTTTAAGGACGTCTCGGTCCGTTGATCACCGTTTTGAAGGTGAGATTTTAGTTTACGGACATCTCGGTCCGTTAATCACCTTCCGCGCACATGTATTCATTACGTGACGGGATGAACAATGATGATATGGGATGCACCCAGTTTGGGGTACACTCTGATTTGAGGTGTGCACGTCAATTTGGAAGTGCACCAACAAGTTATTGGTTGTCGGGATGCGCCACCTCTCTGAAGACGTTGAAGAATTACAACGACATATATCAGAGGTATGGAGAAATGTACCCTTAAACCAAATCCCATATTTGAGGGAAAAGATGGTGGTGTTGTAGACCTAAGAAATGTTAGTCATGTTTGAGACTAAAATTATCTTAAGAGATATAAGATGAATATCATTTGGGATATCATCAATGGGAGACCACTAGTCATTTTTTAGACTAAGGTCAATTTGGGAAAACAATATCACAGGGGGCATGGTTGTTTTAGAACCAAAGAGGTTTAACCTCAGGAAACTTAACCAATTTGGACTGAGATTGGGTTTCCATAATTGCCCAACAGTGTTAAGAATTTGGCCGTTGTGGCTGTATATGAAGTGCTAAGCACTTTGTATGGCGTTCACGTGAGGAGTACGTGAGGCGCTGGGAGCTGCCCTTTTGGTTTTATTTCCTTTTTTGTATAAGTGCTAAGCACTTGGTTCTTGTGGAGCTTACGTGTGAAACACGTGAGGCGCCCCAAATATGGGCGCTGCCCTTTGTTTTATTGCCTTTCCCTTTTACAGAAGTGCTAAGCACTTGATTGGGGGTCGCGTGCAAAACACGTGACTGCCTTAGGAAGTGCTCCTTGCTCCTCTTTTAAGCACTCGCGTGGGAAACACGTGACGCAGTCCCAGCCGCTTCTTTTTGTTCATTAGAAACACTCACGTGGAAAACACGTGCGGTCTCGTTATAGTGTTAAAGACTAATGAATCACCATGTTGTCTTTCTGTGTTCTTGGAGATTTTGATCTCTTATTAATGACATTTCTAGTCATTAGGCTTTGGGTTTGGTAGGTCTCAAATTATTGTCATCGTCTGAGGGATCAAGTTATCCTCTTGTTCGTGCAGGAATCAAATTCTTTAAACCCTAGTTTTCAGAGGAATTAAATTCCTATATGTTTTGTAAGAATTAAATTCTTTGGACTCGGTTCTTTCCCCTAGGCTTTGAATCTTCATGACAGAATCTCCCCAATGAGAATTAAATTCTCAACATGTGGGGAGATCTGCTTCTGCAGATCTCAACCAGAGGAAGAACTAAGTTCTTGCATGAAGGGTTAAACCTTTAGAGAGGCAAAGAAGGAATGGAACAATCTTTGTGATTTTTTCTTCTTTTTACCTAGTCTGTTCTGACGAAACAAATCTTCGCTGAGAATCAAATTCTCTTTTTTTGTCTGTACTTCCGTCTTCCCTCTCTGTGTGTGTGTCTCCCTCTCCTCCTTTTGAGACTTGAAGTCTCTGGCTCTTTATATAGTGGAGAGAAGTTTGTTTAATTCTCAGAAAATCTCTCATTAATAGATCCTCATTAACTTAATTGGTTTCAGAATTGATTTGGGGAATTTTACCCACCATTGGATCTTTGATCCAAGGACTTCTGTTTTTGTAGAAGATATTGTTCTTATTTTTAACAAGATTGGGAATATTCTCCCATATATAGAATAAAATTCTATCGAGCGGTGACATTTTAATCACCATTAGATTTTTAATCCAAGGGCGCTCAGTTTAACGGGGTAAAATCTTTCTCCGTTTAGGAAGATATAGGAAATATTTTGGATCTTTGATCCACTAACTCTCTGTTTAACAGAAAATATTCTCTCCGATATAATTTAATTCTATGTTTAATCACCGTTGGATCCTTGATCCAATGGTTTATTAAGTTATCAAGTAGAATTTAATTCTACGTAAGGAGGTGTCCTCACGTGTTAACACGTGAGGTCTGCGGTTTAATTGCAACGCTTAGACGCTCACATGTTGGCAGGTGAGGCTAGTTTAGCCTAGTTGTAGTTTAATTGTAGCACCTATTTATAGGCGCTCACGTGTTAGCACGTGAGGGTTGTTTAGCCTACTTGTAGTTTAATTGCAGCGCCTATTTATAGGCGTTCACGTGTTGGCACATGAGGCTTGTTTAGCTTTCTTATTGTTTTAATGGCAGCGCCTATTTGCCTTGCATATAGGCGCCGAGGCTCGAATAGTGGGGAGTTTCTGTAACACTTTGAAATTCGTTTAGATTAATTTCGTGTTAATTAGCGATAATGCATGTTTTGCATAAAATCTCGTAATTAATAAAATTCCACATAAACTGGAATAAATCAAACTTTAATTGTGAAAATATGTAATTATATATATAATTGTGTTTTATTAATTATTAATTAGTTTAGTGTTCACTTAATTAGAAAATTTTCTTAAACATATTTTTCCCAAGCAATTTAGTGTAACATGCATGCACAACTTAACACATATTGTAACACACTTTTTTGTTTTCCCTCTTCATTCTAAATTATCATTTCATTCCTTTTAAAATAAAACCATAACAAATAAAACAATAAAAGAAAATAGGAAATGAGAGAAAAAGATAGGCAAGGGGGGTATTTAATGAGCATGGTGAACTTTGACTTTGCAACACTCTCTCTCTCTCCCCCTTCAGCACAGCAGCAGCAGCTCAGCAGCAGCAGCAGCACCTTCAGCTTATTCTTCTTCTTCTTCTTCTTCTTCTTCTTGCACTCCAAGCCTCAATCCCCACACAAAAATCCATCTTTCTTCACTAAAACCCTTGCTAATCACCTCCTTGTTGGTTTTAATGGCTAGTCTTTGTCCTTGAAGGCAAGTGCAGTAAGTTTAGACTCCCCTAAGACCAACTTGAGGTATTAAGCTCACTTTAATCATTTTATTGCTAAACTTGTAGTTTAATTTGCTTAAAATAGTGTTTTTTTGTGAGTTTTAGTGCTAATTAGGTGGTTTAAATGAAGATTAGGGTAAGTTAGGGTTTTTAGGGTTTCATTAACTTAATTAAGTGCTATTAGTGCTGTTTAAATCAAGTCTTTGTTTCAGTTTGCACTAAAATACCTTATTATACCAAATTAGTGTTTTTAAAACGTTTTTAAACAAGATTATAGGATACGGTGAATCTGCTATATCTGTGATTATTTTCTTGATTTGCAAACATATACAGATTGATGTGCAGGCATTTTAGAGTAGTGTGTAGGGTTACGAGCCCGTTCCCCTCCCCAAAATCCGGCGAGACCCCCCTTTTCCGAGCTCGCCAGCCACCTGAAGGAATTGGGGGTTGGTGCTGTGCAGGGGGTGTCTGTGTGTGCTTGTCTGTGTTTGGTATTGTTTATTTTCTTGGTTTTGTTCCAGGTAAAAATCTGGGACCAATTACCCTTTAAGTGTGTTTTGTGACTTGCGCGACATGTACGCTTCGAGTCTGGGTTTAGTGGGTTCTGTGTGTCGCAGCACATCGGGGTAGTTCTGGGCATTGCACATACACGTTTTAGTGTATTGATTTCACGCGTTTAACTTGCGACGCTAGTTATTCGTATTGTCTTAATATCGCGTTTTTGCAGGATATTAACTTTACCGTATGTTGTTTTATATAACCCTAGGATCGGTCGCGGAGA
Source organism: Agapanthus africanus (assembly GCA_030015575.1). NCBI lineage: Eukaryota > Viridiplantae > Streptophyta > Magnoliopsida > Asparagales > Amaryllidaceae > Agapanthus > Agapanthus africanus. The sequence continues at coordinate 299,595,309 of JASDDO010000014.1, read as the reverse complement.
CATCGGACGCGGCGCGGAAGGGATAAGCGGTGATCGGATCAAACTAGCAGAGGCGTTCCGGTGAGTAGATGTACACATCTACGGGGAAAATCGTTTGGATGGCGCTTGACGTCCGATAGTTAGAATATAGTTTAAACTATAATTAGATGCGTTGTTCTTAATTATCATCCCATTGCATTGCATCATTCGTCATATATATATATATATATATATATATATATATATATATATATATATATATATATATACTGTGCTAGTACCTCATAGGACACTCGCACTATTACCATTAGCTTATGCTGCACGGGCACTATTTATGGGAACACACACGCCTTGGTAATTGCTATGCCATGAACGCTTAACTAGTTAAATCCAAATCTTATCACTTGCGCCATTATGTTTATTAAACCTGCAATTGATATAATAAATTCATTAATATGGATATGTAGGATTGCTAGACACATGCACACATCTTATTGCATCATTGTTCATGCATAGCTTTTTAGTTCTGCATTGCATTTCATATTATTAATATCATAGACATTCATGTATCATGATTCGCTCGAGGATTTCCGTATTTATGATATTTATGGATTTGGAGGAACCGCAAAGATTTGAAAACATATTACCATTTTAAAATGTAAGTTTGCGGTTTTGTCATGATCTGATGCATCTATTGTCCACCATGAGATTTCTCGGTGCTTGAGCAGTATCCTACACCCGATTCGAGGAGGAGGAGAACCGTTTGTGGGTGCATGGTGGTCCCGGTGCGGTACCCCGGGACAAGATGGTCGCAGATGATAGGCGTTGAGCCTGGCAGGGGAGCACTACCAACCGGTTATTGGTGACACGGCGGATATCCGGAGGATACCGACGTAGTCTTGAGTTTTGAGATATAGGCCAGTCCGGATTGCCGGAGCCTGAGATTTATATATATGGGTCAGTCCGGATTGCCGGAGCCTGGATTTACTGAGATATTCATATTGGTGTCGATACTGACACAGACTTATATAGATTTCATTAATGAAACTACAACAAAATTACGGAAGGTTTATTAAGATAAAAACACAAATTTCCCATGTTATTTATATTCAGATCTCGCATTATTTATTGCATTCATGCTGCATGCATACTATTACATCGCATCATATTAGCATATGTAGGTTGTGACATCATTGTGTACATGCTTACGATAGCCTTATTAGATGTTATTTTTACTTACGAGTTATCAACTCACCCCCGTTGTGCCACAGCGTTTTGTAGGTCTGACCCGTCAGCACGGTAGCGGCGGGCGCACCTCTTCTTTTGCATCATTTTGCTTGGACTCGTAACTTGTTCGTAGGTGGGTTGCGGGGTTATTTTGTTGCCATTTTTATCATTATTGTTTCTAGAGTACTCCATCTACTGTAGCTACCTTATATATACCAGTTGTACTATTATATTTGTGACCTAGAGACAAGACATTGAGATTTGTGTATTTATATGTTATTTCTCTGGGTCAAGCTCACTTAAGCCGACATGTTGCTTTATTTCATTGTGCTTTTATTACTTTTCTGCACAGTTATGATATATATTGCGTGGGATTGTGAATCCGCTTTTGGGCGAAGAGCTAGCTCCCGCTTGGGGATGCCTTATTCATGTCGTATTTATATTCCTGTTTTATACCCGTTTGGGGTCATCTTTTACAAAGGAGACTCTGCCGAATTTTTCGGAAAAAAAGGATGTTGGTTTTAAAAGCTTGATGCAACTTATTTATTTGAAAATTGCTTTATATATTTTGGTTTTCCTTCACTCTACTACTCTATTGGTTTTGACTTCTGGGTTTTGGCTTACTTAGGTTACGTACGCCTTGAGACGTTTCGTAATTTAAGTGCCAGTCACGCTCCGTACTTTTCGGGTCGTGACAAAGTTGGTATCAGAGCGTTAGGTTTTACCTTTCTGAGTGTAGGATGACCCTTGGTAGATGGAGTAGGTGACTTAAGCAGAGTGACGTAGCGTGGGTATGTTCCGCGGCATACTTACGATACGGTACTCCGCCTAAGTGACCTTAGGATATAATTGCTTGCAAATCCTTTTTTCGACTCTTTATATCCCATGATTCTGTTACACTATTCTTATCATCCTGTTTCCTGTACCAGCCATTATGCCGCCGAAGGCTATGAAGGCTCAGAGGGCTACCGCCAGAGATGAGATTCGAGCGGGCTCGTCTGAGACGAGGACCGATCAGGACAGCGTGCCTACCCCTCAAGGACAGATTGATCCACCTTCCCCAGGCTGCATTAACAGGCTAGAGTCAGGTATGCAGGAGTTACGTCAGATGATGGGATCTTTAGTCGAGACCAGTCGGGCACAGAGATCTGAGGATGTACCTTCCACTACACAGACACCGATTGTACTTGCTGCCCAGACAGTTTTTCCTGCTACTACCGAGACCATTCCCATATCGTTGCAGGAGTTTATGAGGCTGAGACCTCCAGTCTTTACCGGCACAGATGCAGCGGAGGATCCGTAGACGTTCCTCGATAGATTGGCTAGGAGTTGCCGTTCACTTAGATGTTCTAATGATAGATGGGTGGAGCTTGCGAGTTTTCTTCTGGAGGGCCTTGCTCAGACGCGGTGCGAGTTAGTCGAGAGAGGCCGAGCTACAGGTTTACCTCCTATGTCGTGGGACGAGTTCACAGCAGTGTTTCTTAGCCGTTTCCTTCCAGAGAGCGTCTGTAATGCTCGAGCTCGTAGTTTCAAGGTTTTGTGCAAGACTCCAGGGATGACAGTGTCCGCGTATGATATCCAGTTTACTCAGTTGTCCAGATATGCTCCTTACCTGATGGACACTGAAGAGAAACGCCTGAAAAGGTTCGTACGTGAGTTAGACACACAGCTATTTCTTGCTATTGGTGCCCAGCACTTCGACACCTATGCAGCCGCAGTGGATGCAGCCTTACTTATGGAAGAGCGCCTTTCAGAGACTTCGGTCGTTTCGGGGCCGAATAGGATTCATACAGATATATCAGCTCCAGTACAGCTTGGCAGAGGCATGGCAGGCAGAGGTCGTGGCGGATTCTTCCCAGGACGTGGTGACGGTCGAGGCATGGCGCTAGGCCAGTTGTTCAGTTCCTATTCACCAGGTCAGCGACCACCGCCAGTATGTTTTTGGAGTGGGAGCCCAGGTCACCTTTTCAAGAATTGTACCGTGAGGCGTCAGGGCGAGCCGACAGTTCCTTATGTGACACTTCCACCCTCACCCCCTACACAGAGAGCTCTACTTCCTACCCTTGGTGGTGCTCCACGCCAGGCAGATGTTCCCAGAGGCCGTGGACGTGGCGTTCCTGTTCAGAGAGGACGAGGAGGCATAGGCCGAGGCAGAGGACAACCAGCTATTGGTGGGGGACAGGCCCGAGTGTTCGCTTTGACTCTGCAGGATGCGCAGGCATCCAATGCCGTTGTGACAGGTACCTTGCCAGTATGTTCTTTTGACGCACGGGTGTTATTCGACCCAGGTTCTACACATTCGTATGTATCTACACACTTCACACCGAGGTTGGGCAAAGAGTCGTCGTCGTTAGATCGGCCGCTTATTGTTGTTACTCTGGTAGGCGAGTCTTTTGTCGCTCGATTTGTATATCGATTATGTTTTGTTCGTATCGGGGAGAGAGATTCTTTGGTTGATTTGATTCTCCTCGATATGTTGGATTTTGATGTTCTTCTGGGCATGCACTAGCTAGCCACATGTTATGCATCCATGGACTGCCGTGAGAAGGCAGTCAGTTTTAGTTTTCCGGGGGGGCCAGTTCTTGTTATTCAGGGAGACCGTAGCGTCACCCTTCCCAGCTTGATTTCGTCTCTTCGCTGTGGACAGCTCTTGAGGAAGGGATGTCTGGGATTCCTAGCATATGTTTGTGATAATAGAGCTACAGAGGTCCCGTTGGACCAGGTCCCGATTGTTAGCGAGTTCCCTGATGTTTTCCCTGACGAGCTACCTGAGCTACCGCCTGAGCGTGATATTGTGTTCTGCATTGACTTGATTCCCGGCACGGTGCCTATTTCCATACCGCCTTATCGGATGGCCCCGGTGGAGCTTAGAGAGTTGAAGAGTCAGTTGCAGGATTTGTTAGATAAAGGGCTTATTTGACCTAGTGTATCTCCTTAGGGTGCTCCTGTCCTGTTCGTCAAGAAGAAAGACGGCAGTTTGCGCTTGTGTATCGATTACCGTCAGCTGAATCGGGTTACTGTGCGGAACAGATATCCCTTACCTTATATCGATGATTTGTTCGACCAGCTTCAGGGTGTGGGAAACTTCTTGAAGATTGATTTGCGATCAGGCTACCATCAGTTGCGGGTTCGGCAGGATGATATTCCGAGGACGGCTTTTCGCACGCATTACGGACACTATGAGTTTTTGGTGATGTCGTTCGGAATCACCAATGCACCAGCAGCGTTTATGGACTTGATGAACCGCATTTTCAGGCTGTATCTTGATCTGTTCATCATCGTGTTTATTGAAGACATCTTAATGTATTCCCGGAGCCGAGAGGAGCACGAGCAGCACTTGCGGATCACATTGCAGATTCTGAGAGTGCACCAGCTGTTCGAGAAATTCTCCAAGTGTGCATTCTGGCTTGACAGCGTTGATTTCTTGGGTCTTATGGTTATGAGTGATGGTATACGTGTGGACCCGAAGAAGATCGAGGCCATTCAGCATTGGCCCAGACCAGCATCAGTTAAGAGATCCAAAGCTTCCTAGGACTGGCCGGCTACTACCGACGATTTGTTCAGGACTTCTCCCGTATTGCTGCACCGTTGACCGGGCTGACCCAGAAGGGAGTTCCTTTTGTTTGGACCGAGGCGTGCGAGCATAGCTTTCAACAGTTGCAGACTCGTTTGACTACGGCGCCGGTGTTATCATTGCCTTCGGGATCGGGTGAATTTGTGGTTTATTGTGACGCTTCTCGAATGGGGCTAAGCTGTGTTTTGATGCAGCACGGCAGGGTTATCGCGTATGCTTCTGGACAGCTGAAGAAGCATGAGCAGAACTACCCCACTCACGATTTGGAGATGGCTGTAGTGGTCTTTGCACTCAAGATCTGGCGACATTACCTATACGGCGAGTCGTGCCAGATATTCACGGATCACAAGAGCTTGAAGTATATATTTCTGCAGCGAGACCTGAATCTTAGACAGCGTCGTTGGATGGAGTTAGTGAAGGACTATGATTGCGAGATCCTTTATCACCTAGGCAAGGCGAATGTAGTGGCGGATGCTTTGAGTAGGAGGCCCGGGGGTAGTCTTTCTTGTTTGAGCACAGTGCAGAGGCAGTCGTCGGCAGATTGGCAGATTTTATGCGACAGCCGAATGCAGTTCGAGTTCACTCCGATCGGGGGACAGCTTGCGCATATTCGTGCACGTCTACAGTTGCTTGACCGTATACATGAAGCACAGTACAGTGATGACCGTTGTTCAGAGATCATGGCAAAGATGGAACAGGGCAGATTTTCCGAGTTCGTGATCGATGATCAGGGGATACTACGATTTGGGACTAGACTGTGCGTACCAGATGCTGAGGGACTGAGACGTGAGATTCTTGAGGAGGCACATCGATCGGTGTACAGTGTTCATCCAGGTTCCACCAAGATGTACCATGATCTGAGAGATGTTTACTGGTGGGACGGTATGAAAAGGGACGTCGCAGACTTCGTGTCGAGATGCCTAACTTGTCAGCAAGTCAAGGCCGAGCACAAGAGGCCAGCAGGAGAGTTGTAGCCTTTGCCATTCCAGAGTGGAAATGGGAGCAGATTTTTATGGACTTCATCGTGGGTCTACCCAAGACCAGTCGAGGGTTTGACTCCATTTGGGTGATCGTGGATCGATTGACGAAAGCGGCTCACTTGCTGCCAGTGAAGACCACTTTCGGATTTACTCAGTATGCCCAGATTTACATCGACGAGATCGTTCGGTTGCATGGCATCCCGACGTGTATTGTGTCCGACCGAGGCACCCAGTTTACCCTCCGACTATGGCAGAGGCTTCAGGAGGCTTTGGGCACCCGCTTGAGTTTCAGCACAGCATTTCATCCGCAGACCGACGGCCAGTCAGAGAGGACTATTCATACTCTCGAGGACATGCTCCGAGCGTGCGTTTTAGATTTCGGAGGTAGCTGGGATCACCATTTGCCCTTAGTAGAGTTCTCCTACAACAATAGCTTCCATGAGGCCATTCAGATGGCACCATTCGAGGCTCTATATGGGAGGAGATGCAAATCGCCCGTCTGTTGGACAGAGCTCAGCAAGAGCAGTATTTTGGGGCAGCAGATTGTTAAGGAGACGACCGCGAAGATCCAGTTGATTCGTTATAGGATGAGAGCAGGCAGAGATTTTATGCGGACCGTCGTCGGCGCAGACTTGAGTTTTCTGTTGGCGATCATGTTTTCTTGAGGGTCTCCCCAATGAAGGTGTGATGAGATTTAGGAAGAAGGGGAAACTTAGTCCCAGATATGTGGGCCCCTTCGAGATCCTCGAGCGTATTGGTGCAGTTGCGTATCGGTTAGCTCTTCCGCCCAGTTTTCCAGACGTTCACCCCGTATTTCATGTTTCGATGCTCCGCAAGTATCTTCATGATCCTTCGCATGCGATTAAGCACCCGACGATCAAGCTGGAGTGCGACCTTTCTTTTGCAGAGCAGGCGATGGTCATCCTGGATCGGCAGGTGAAGAAATTAAGATCGAAGGTTATACCGTCCGTCAAGGTCCTTTAGCATGGCCCGAGCAGTGAGGAGGTCACCTGCGAGACCGAGGATGAGATGAGGAAGAAATATCCCCATCTTTTTGAAGGTACGCGTAGCTAGATTTTTAAATTCGGGGACCGAATTTCTTTAAGGGGGAAGATTGTAAAACTTTGAAATCATTTTAGATTAATTTCGTGTTAATTAGCGATAATGCGTGTTTTTCATATAATCTCGTAATTAATAAAATTCCACATAAACTGGAATAAATCAAAATTTAATTGTGAAAATATGTAATTATATATATAATTGTGATTTATTAATTATTAATTAGTTTAGTGTTCACTTAATTAGAAAATTTTCTTAAACATATTTTTCCTAAGCAATTTAGTGTAACATGCATGCACAACTTAACACATATTGTAACACATTTTTTTTTGTTTTCTCTCTTCATTCTAAATTATCATTTCATTCCTTTTAAAATAAAACCATAACAAATAAAAAAATAAAAGAAAATAGGAAATGAGAGAAAAAGATAGGCATGGGGGGTATTTAATGAGCATGGTGAACTTTGACTTTGCAACACTCTCTTTCTCCCTTCAACACAGCAGCAGCGCGGCAGCAGCAGCAGCTCGGCAGCGGAAGCAGCAGCAGCACCTTCATCTTCTTCTTCTTCTTCTTACACTCCAAGCCTCAATCCCCACACAAAAATCCATCTTTCTTCACTAAAACCCTTGCTAATCACCTCCTTGTTGGTTTTAATGGCTAGTCTTTGTCCTTGAAGGCAAGTGCAGTAAGTTTAGACTCCCCTAAGACCAACTTGAGGTATTAAGCTCACTTTAATCATTTTATTGCTAAACGTGTAGTTTAATTTGCTTAAAGTAGTGTTTTTTTATGAGTTTTAGTGCTAATTAGGTGGTTTAAATGAAAATTAGGGTAAGTTATGTAGGGTTCCTATCGATGGCAGCAAGGTTTCGGGAGGCATCGTCCATGCCATTTTCAAAAATTTGCCGTTAAAAGGAACTCTAAACTAGAATTGTTAACTAGAAAACAATACGGAAACTATAGTAAACACTTTTACCACTAAGTGAAATAGAAATACAACCTTTGTAGATCGGTCCTTCACTTCAATAGGCTCCATATAGTAGTCCATTCGCTGCGATCGTCGAACACCCGGACTCTTTCATGGCTTCACGAGGGAAATAAGCGATCTTGCTTGAAGTCTTTGAGGCCGAAGATGATCTACGTCGAGAGAATACTAGCTCAAGCTTCTACTTCGCTAATGAAGCAAACACCCTTTACTAAAGTGCTAATCTAGTAGAGGATGGTGAAATAGGAAGTGGGCTCACTTTAGAATTTCTTTTCTCACAATATTTCTTACATTGGATCAAACCCTAGAAAGCTTTTGGCTTTTGAGGAAGAAGATGAACAAATAGATGAGAATGAAAATAATCAAGTAAGTGAGCTAACCATGGGTGAGTGGGTATCATATACTAACTCATGTAGAGACATAACCATGGCTAATTATAGTGGTTAGGTTAATAAATATCCCAAGTAAAACAAAATGGGTGGACTTTGTCAAAGCACTCACAAGCTTCTACAAGCTTCATGCTTTAAACAATTATCCACTAATTTTGTATTTACTTTGAATATTAAAACCCCACCATTATAATTAATATGGTGTATGTCATATGCACCCATGTAGTGTGTATCAACAACCATAACAAACATATAAACAATGCACATTAATATATATCATATATATATTACATGTACACATAAGTGAGAAAAGAATGCTTAAGTGAGCTAATGTTAGTTAATGTAAATTAGTATATCAAATATACAATTATACACTAAATTATCAAATCAACACTTGACTTAATAATCCGGCTATATCACATATAACCGACTAACATCCACATGTATCGACTTATCGAATCAACCCTTGATTCGATAACCCGGCTATATCGCATATAACCGACCGAAACAAAATCGTGAGATTAGAATATGGTATCACATACACGCATTATTCTCGGTCCCGCACATATCACATATGCGCTCCAATTTCGTTTTGCCTGAGCCAGTAAAACCTCTATGTAGAACTCTAAAGACTCGTCAATACGCCGGCAGTAGGTGATGATCACATCAAGCACCCACAAGCCGTCAGCGGTACTAGCTGGACGTAACGGCTACCCGGGTATTGAGCGATCAGAAGATCAGCAAGCAAGCCCGCTCTAACTCCTGCAAAAGACTGACGGTAACACTTGCCGTACAGTCCAGTCTCCTCGTCTGATATGTCGCATATCAAGTCTAGGGGTGGTAAACGTCAGACCCCAATAACCGATAAGTCATATCGATGTAAGGCTAATAATGGATCGAGAAACTACTGGTAATACTTACCGGTAAATCTCTAAACTAGCCCTGGCCAGGGACTTCCCTGTTATGGCCAATCGAGCACAGCACAACATCAACTCCTAATACCGGGAGAGACGAAACCCCTCCTATCGCTCATTACCTCCATGTGTCTCGAGAATGTACCCAAAAACCACCATTTTGCACGCCCTCATGGACGTGGTAAGGTGGAAATCAAAGCACAGTGGGAATCACACAAGACTCCATGACGATCTCGGGTCTACAGACTAACCTGTACAAGTGTCACCAGAGAACTGCCATCTGACGTGAAGTATAATACCATCTGGGAGTTCTCGGCGAGTCCGTCCAGTGTACCCAGTCTCCACTGAGCACCCGTATATCATCTCTGATGTCAAACACCAATGGATATGGGATCATCCACCGCCCATCTATATGGGTCGAGAAGGTATACGCTAGTCTACTCTGGAATATCGATGCCCCGTCTCGATACACCCACGACTAGGGACCTTAAAGGATGTACTTATGGACTACCATGGCCCCACTAGTATGATCTGCATCATAGTCCTGGTAGTCAAGTACACATCCTGAGGTCTTTACCAACATGTAACAGAGAGACACTCAGTGTACACGTTAAAGTAAAGAGTAACCAGATAGCATACTATCATGTCGAGCAAGAAAGTCCTCCCTATATATGTCCAAGCATCCATTACAATATACATATCATGTATAGTAATGGCCTCTAGGGCATACATATAACTAACAAGTTAGGGTTTTTAAGGCTTGATTAACTTAATTAAGTGCTATTAGTGCTGTTTAAACCAAGTCTTTGTTTCAGTTTGCACTAAAATACCTTATTGTACCAAATTAGTGTTTTTAAAACGTTTTTAAACAAGATTATAGGATACGGTGAATCTGCTATAACTGTGATTATTTTCTTGATTTGCAAACATATACAAATTGATGTGCAGGATTTTTAGAGTAGTATGTAGGGTTAAGAGCCTGTTCCCCTCCCCAAAATCCGGCGAGACACCCCCTTTTCAGAGCTCTCCGGCTTCCTTCGGGGTTGGTGCTATGCAGGGGGGTGTCTGTGTGTGTTTGTCTGTGTTTGGTATTGTTTATTTTCTTGGTTTTGTTCCAGGTAAAAATCTGGGACCAATTACCCTTTAAGTGTGTTTTGTGACTTGCGCGACATGTACGCTTCGAGTCTGGGTTTAGTGGGTTCTATGCGTCGCAGCACATCGGGGTAGTTCTGGGCTTTGCGCACACACACACACACGTTTTAGTGTATTGATTTCACGCATTTAACTTGCGACGCTAGTTATTCGTATTGTCTTGATATCGCGTTTTTGCAGGATATTAACTTTACCGTGTGTAGTTTTGTATAACCCTAGGATCGGTCGCGGAGACATCGGACGCGGCGCGGAAGGGAAAGGCGGTGATCGGATCAGACTAGCAGAGGCTTTCCGATGAGTAGATGTACACATCTACGGGGAAAATCGTTTGGATGGCGCTTGACGCCCGATAGTTAGAATGTATTTTAAACTATAATTAGATGCGTAGTTCCTAATTATCATCCCGTTGCATTGCATCATTCGTCATATATATATATATATATATATATATATATATATATATATATATATATATATATATATACTGTGCTAGTACCTCATAGAACACTCGCACTATTACCATTGGCTTATGCTACACGGGCACTATTCATGGGAACACACACGCCTTGGTAATTGCTATGCCATGAACACTTAACTTGTTAAATCCAAATCTTATCACTTGCGCCATTATGTTTATTAAACCTGCAATTGATATAATAAATTCATTAATATGGATATGTAGGATTGCTAGACACATGCACACATATTATTGCATCATTGTTCATGCATAGCATTTTAGTTCCGCATTGCATTTCATATTATTAATATCATAGACATTCATGTATCATGATTCGCTCGAGGATTTCCGTATTTATGATATTTATGGATTTGGAGGAACCACAAAGATTTGAAATCATATTACCATTTTAAAATGTAAGTTTGCGGTTTTCTCATGATCTGATGCATCTATTGTCCACCATGAGATTTCTCGGTGCTTGAGCAGTATCCTACACCCAATTCGAAGAGGAGGAGAACCGTTTGTGGGTGCATGGTGGACCCGGTGCGGTACCCCGAGGCAAGATGGTCATAGATGATAGGCGTTGAGCATGGTAGGGGAGTACTACCGACCGGTTATTGGTGACGCGGCGGATATCCGAAGGATACCGACGTAGTCTTGAGTTTTGAGATATAGACCAGTCCGGATTGCCGAAGCCTGAGATTTATATATATGGGTCAGTCCGGATTGCCGGAGCCCAGATTTACTGAGATATTCATATTGGTGTCGATACTGACACAGACTTATATAGATTTCATTAATGAAACTACAACAAAATTATGAAAGTTTTATTAAGATAAAAACACAGATTTCCCATGTTATTTATATTCAGATCTCGCATTATTTTTTGCATTTATGCTGCATGCATACTATTACATCGCATCATATTAGCATATGTAGGTTGTGACATCATTGTGTACATGCTTACGATAGCCTTATTAGATGTTAATTTTACTCATGAGTTGGCAACTCACCCCCGTTGTGCCACAGTGTTTTGCGGGTCTGACCTATCAGCACAGTAGCGGCGGGCGCACCTCCTCTTTTGCATCATTTTGCTTGGACTCGCAGCTTGTTCGTAGGTGGGTTACGGGGTTATTTTGTTGACATTTGTATTATTATTGTATCTAGAGGACTCCATCTACTGTAGCTACCTTATATATACCAGTTGTGCTGTTATATTTGTGACCTAGAGATGAGACAGTGAGATTTGTGTATTTATATGTTATTTCTCTGGGTCGAGCTCACTTGAGCCGACATGTTGCTTTATTTCATTGTGCTTTTATTACTTTTCTGCATAGTTATGATATATATTGCGTGGGATTGTGAATCCGCTTTTGGGCGAAGAGCTAGCTCCCGCTTGGGGATGCCTGATTCATGTCGTATTTATATTCCTGCTTTGTACCCGTTTGGGGTCAGCTTTTACAAAAGAGACTCTACCGAATTTTTCGAAAAAAAATGGATGTTGCTTTTAAAAGCTTGATGCGACTTATTTATTTGAAAATTGCTTTATATATTTTAGTTTTCCTTCACTCTACTGCTCTATTGGTTTTGACTTCTTGGTTTTGGCTTACTTAGGTTACGTACGCCTTGAGATGTTTCGTAATTTAAGTGCCAGTCACGCTCCGTACCTTTCGGGTCGTGACAGTTTCCCCCTTTCTTTCTCTTATCTTCTTCTTCTTTTTTTATGGGGGAACAACTAATATAGCATTCATATCCATATTAGAACCGAAAAAATGTTATAAGTGCCTTGGAAGATTCGTATTGGATTTTAGCTATACAAGAAGATCTAAATCAATTCAATAGGAATCAAGTTTAGGAACTCGTTCGGAAACCCAAACACCAAACGGTTATCGGTACTAAGTGGGTATATGGAAACAAACTTGACGAGGAAGGCAAAGTTATTAGAAATAAAGCTAGATTGGTCGCCCAAGGTTACAATCAAGAGGGGATTGATTTTGATGAAACATTTGCTCCGGTCGCAAGACTTGAAGCAATTCGCATGCTTTTAGCATTTGCGAGTTTCATGAATTTCAAACTCTTTCAAATGTCAAGTCTGCATTCTTCAACGGTGTTATATCTGAGGAAGTCTATGTCAAACAACTTCCGGGGTTTGAAGACCCCTACTTTCCTGAACACGTATTCAACCTAAGAAAAGCTTTATATGGGCTCTAACAAGCACCTAAAGCTTGGTATGGAAAACCTAGCAAATTCTTACTTGAAAACGGGTTCACTATAGGAAAAACGGATAACAATTTTTTATTAAGTATCTCAATAAGGATATTCTAATAATACAACTTTACATTGATATTATTTTCAATGCTACTAATAACTTGCTTTGTAAGGAATTTTCTGAGTGGATGCGCGGTGAACTTGAGATGAGCATGATGGGAGGGTTGAGCTTCATGCTAGAACTTCAAATTAAGCAATGCGAAGATGGGATATTCATTAATCAAGCAAAGTACGCCAAGGAGCTAGTTAAGAAATTTGGGCTTGAGAACGCGAAAGAATGCTCCGCCCTCATGGCACAAAACACCAAAATCGATAATGAAGAGAAAGGTAAAAAGGTAGATGAGCACATGTATCGAGGTATGATTAGTAGCTTATTATATTTAAGTTCTAGTAGACATGATATCATATTTAGTGTATGTTTATGTGCTCATTTTCAGTCAAATCCAAAAGAATCTCACATGTGAAATAGATAATTAGGTATGCCAAAGGGACATTAAATGTAGGGTTATAGTATCTACTCATCACAGAAAACTGTATTTTATACCGCCCATTCTTATGCTCGTCTGTTTATAGGTAGGTACTTTTAATCCGTATTTGCTACATATTTACAGGCTACAGGTTCCTAGTCCAAAATAACGCAATTGATACAAAATCTCCACTGTTACGCCAAAATACAGAACATCTGTTGACAGCAGATAAAAGCCGGGTTCCGGTCATCCGTATCCGTCCAGTGCCGTGTACCAGTTCTAGAGACAAGACATATGACAGTGGTCATTCGTGTCTCGGACAAGCACAGAGCACGAGGGGGCAGCACAAGAATCAATGGGTGTGTGGAGCTCGAGGGAGAAAAGGTCAAAAGTATTATTTTTGATGCCATTTTGGACCGCTGGTGGAAACTGAAGAAACCATGGAAGAATCTTGACATTTTAGACCTGTTAAATAGAATACAAAAGCAACACAAGAAAACCACAGAGAAACGACACCATAACTCCCCCACATGGCCGCGGATCCGCAGCCAATAGGGTGACTCGGCCGCGGATCCATGGCCGAGTTGACTCGGCGCCGTATGGGATTTTGGGGGTAGTTGGCACTTGGTATTTGGGCATAAAATATTGCCCTAGGGTTTCAGAAATAAGCCTATAAATACCCCAGTTTGAACCAGAGCCAAGGGCTTCTTCATGTTTTGATTTCCATTCTCTCTTTGTTAGGATTTTGCTTAGTTTCTTCTTCTTCTTCATTCTTTCCTCCATAAAAATTGTAGTGAGAGCTTTTTGAGTAGAAGATCAAGGAAGATGAGGGTTATTTTTATCTTGTCTCTTTTATTTATTGTCTTGTAATTTTATTATCTTGTATTATAATTTTATTATTTGTTGTTAACTAGTTGTTGTTATTTCTTTTCTTGTTCTCTTTTCTTCTCTTCTTTTATCCGTATTTTCAAGCGATGATACTTGACGGAGTTCCTTGCTAAGGTGAGGACCCAAGAGTTAGCTTGCTTCACTTGTAAAACCGTATTTTCCTCTTTTCATCTTTCTTGTTTTGTTTTCTTTTCTTTTATGATGTGTGAATAATTTCCCTCTTGTTAAGGCTAAGGAAGGTGGTATGAGGGACGGAGAAATCCCTTGTGCTTCTCTTCGCCAAACATCTTGAAACGAACCCCGACCAAACAACCGCAACCCCCTCGCATAGGCGCGCTATACGTGACATGTAGCCGCGACCTAAGTCGAGAAGTCCTTTAAGCGCACTACAACGTGACATGTAGTTGTGACTTAATTGGATACATGGTTGCGGGTGTTTGGCCGAGAGTTGGAAATAAGCGTATTTAGCGGACGAACAAGGGGCGCTAAGAATGGATTTAGCGTTGGAAAGCTCGCTTAAACTCGCAAATCCCATTCCTATGCCCTCCTAATCCTCGCTACTTTCGATTATCCCAACATCATCTTAAGGATGACAAAAGACATGCACAGGACTAATCCTAACTCTACTAACCAACCTTAACCATAACAAGCTCACTTGAACATAAATACGAACATTTAGAATAGAACTGAACAAACATATACACATTCTTTATTGCCTCGTCTAAAACTCGAACGGACATACAACCATCTCCCTGTGGATCGACCCGTGCTCAACCGGCTAGCTGCGAAGCGACACCGTCCTGATCGCGGTAATAACTTTAGAACTTTGAACATCCGACACGCCAAAATCGTGCGATCAGTATCCTAAATCAACATTACTAGATTCGGTTAGTTATTGTGACGCCGATTTTGCAGGGAGTAGATTAGATCATAAAAGTACTAGTGGCACATGCCAATTACTAGGATTTTTCTTAGTATCATGGTTCTCTAAAAAGCAAAATTCGATAGCTTTGTCCACAACCAAAGCTGAATACATGGCAGCCGGTTGTTGTTGTGCTCAAATTTTATGGATGAGACAAACTCTTAAGGAATACGATTTAAAATTTCAACCAACCAGCATCTATTGTGATAACACTATTGCTGTAAAATTGTCTAAAAACTCTATCCTACATTCTAGAACAAAACACATAAATATCCGTCATCACGTTTTGCGAGATCATAAGGATAAATGTGATATTTCTTTGGAATACATTGACACTAGACATCAATTAGCCAATATTTTTAACAAACCTCTAGACGAAAATCAATTTTGCTTTATTCGAAAAGAGTTGGGGATAGTATCACTAGTTGATTAAGAGATATGGCATATTACACATACATATGCTAAACATTGTATTAAGACTACTACATTCATCATATAAACTAATTTTAGGTATAAACATTCATTTCATCAAGTTTGTTATTTTTGATATGTGGTATTTATGATGGTTTTCAATGATTTTCATGCATTAAATTGATTTTGAGAACCTGTTTAGATGAAAAATATAAAATTCCAATATTTTTAGTGCAAACTCATAAAATGTTTTTATTGTTTCTAGTCGCATGTTAAATTACTTTAGAACATGATTAAGATTGACACACATACAAACTAAGAAAACATTTGGATGATTTATAGATCTATTGAAACACTATTTTTTATCGCATTAAAATGTCTTGAAAAGTATAAAAATATGAAAATTTCTCATACATGTACACGAATTACACACTAATTGTATTAACCAAAAGAACGCTCTACTATTAGGCAACTAATAGTATATGACTTCATTTGAGAAAAGTAGGAGTCGAATATATGATGCCTTCATGCGTCATTGTTTTAAAACAATTAAATGGATAAGTGCAAAGAAAAAGGAGTTACTCATCTTGCATATGATACTGTAACACCACGTATCTGGAAATACCAATAAAACAAGTATTTTTAGTATTTCCCTTGTTTCCATCTCTAGATAACACATTATCATTTCTGAGATAATATCTGCAAATATCAGTTCTTGAGCGGGCTCATAGTAGTTTAAGACGGCTCTTGGTTCAATTTCAAAGTTTATTTCTTCTCTGGGTGTTTGACATCTCAACATTGCTTGAGCCGGCTCAACACTATCTTGAGACGACTTATATGTCCAGGAAAATTCCCTGCAAGTTCCTTATTTTCTCTGTGCGTATGAGACGGCTCAACATTTGCTTGAGCCGGCTCAAAATCTTTTTTAGATGGCTCATGACCATCTTGAGCCGCTCTTGGGTCCAGAGAAGTTCATTGCAGGTTTCTTGCTTTCTTTGTGTGTTTGAGACGGCTCAACATTACATTGAGCCAGCTCAAACTCGATCTAATCAAAAATCCTGATATTTCGCATAATTTGTTATTTACAAAACCGACTCAGCTTCTATTTAAACCCCGACCCTACATGATAGAAACTCTAATTTCTACGGCCTCCTTCCTCTCTAAAAATCCTAGATCTCTTCCTCTATAAAACCCTAACCAAAACTATAACTTTTTGACGTTGTCTCCATCGTCAACAACGTCTTCGACTTCATCTCATCTTCTTCCTTGCGACCAAGCTCACCGATCCAAGCACACGAGACAAAATCACCATCGTCGATTGAGATCCTATGAGCCAATCGCTATAAGGTAAGCACTCTTGCTAATATCTGTAACGACCCTAGTATTACTATACCTTCGTATTTTATTTCTTTAGTAAAATATTGTATTTATTTATTCGTAGTATTTTTCCGTAAATTTTGTTTCTATTAAATATATTATTTTATTATTCTATCTATTTTTCCCAAACCTTTTTCTTTAAACTAAATCTTAACCTATTTCAAATTAAACGCAATACCTAACCCAACTCATAACCTAAATCCAATCTCATTTCATTATCTTTTATAAAACTATGAGCCAAAAAGCTCACTTTCTTTTTAAGCAACAACATATATTTAATTCTTATTAAATATGTGCATGAACAATCTTGTAGCTCATTGGTTAAGTCCTTGCATTGTTATTCCATAAATCACATGTTCAAATCTCCATTTTTGCAATTATTTTTTTTATCAATTTTTATCCTTCTCATAATCTACAAATGAGACCTTTCATTTCATCTTCTTTTTAATTCTCAAAATAATTAGAATGGTTATGAGCTATAATTTATTAGAATTATGGTGGCCATAAACCTTTTTTATATGTCACTCCTCTTTCTTTTCTTCATCTCACATTTCTATCATTTCCTATCTCTCTCTTCATTTCTTCTTCATCCCACCTTAGCCATTTCCTTTTGATCAATTTTAAAAATAAAATAAAATCTTTTTCCCTTAAGCTTGGAGAAGCACCAGTTCTATCAAGGTTCAAAGACTCGGTTGAAGATTTTATCTAAACAGTGAGCTGGTTGTTATACCGATTCACACAACCTGTAAGTCCTTTCTCTCTCCCTCCCTCCATCTCTTTATTCTTATTTTGTCATATCTCGTGAATCCGCTATTCTTTTTATATCGTAATCTGTAAGAGATGATAAACATAAACATATACATATATATAAGTCTAGATATATATGGTTCTATATGGTTTAATAATACATTATTGTCTCTTATTCAAATTAAAGTGTTTTCAATTCTTTGTTCATGACTATGAATGTTTATTATGAGTTGTGAGAACATAAATTTCATGCCACAATATATCTACGATATCTCATGGAATCGGTTTGGTTATTAAAAGAAAATGAGAAGCTTGCATAAAAATACTAGTTAATCTTTTTGCCGATTTTAGTATACATATCAATACCTTTACCTTTAAAATAATTTTTAGAAATTAATTTTTATTTATAGAAATTGCATGATATTTAAGTATTATAGAATATTTTTTTTACACGCTGTAAAAATTTTAGATCGAATCTCTTAACGGTTTAGAAATTACATCGTTTTTATTCACTGTTTGTAAAAACAGAAAACTGCATTTATCGGTCAACTTCTACGATACATAACTTGGTATAAAGATGTCCAAATTGAGCAAACTCAGGTGTTTTAGATATCTAAATCGAATAATATAGATTTTCTTAGTTTTAAGTTTTTACTGAAAACAGATGTAAAATATACAAAACCGCGTTACAATATTAAGCGATGAATCTGGACAGAATCTGTCTTGATTCGCACACTGATTTTAAATTGGACATAACTCGAATACCCGATGTCCGTTTGTGACAAACTTTAGATGTGTAGATGCACAATTGATAGAAATATAATTTTCTGTATACTAGATTACTTAGAAACGCATGAAATAACTCGATATAGGCTTTACAATATAACATATAGTTGCTGTCCAGAAATCTGAATTTCGGTTTTAAATGCTGATATTAAAACGATCATAACTAGAGCTTCAGAAATCCAAATCGCATGAATCTTAGTGTTTTGGATAAGTAAATCGAAATACCTACAATTTTCTAATAATTTTTTTAACCTGAAACCCGATAGAAATTAACTCAAACTGCGTTTTAAAAATATGTGACGGTGCTGATCGGATTCTGATCTGTTTTGCGTGACGATACGAAAACATGTATATCTCCCAAACCGGTAGTCGTATTTAGGAGAGACTGGAACTCATGTGTGCATAACACTTAAGCTATGTTTTCGTTTATATTCTGTTTTCAAATGACTTGATTAACTAGTCGTACATATCACATATTTACAACATTGTTTAGGACGTTACTTGTATACTTATCATATCATGCTCTGTGATTGCTTATTTATTTCTATATGACTTGTGATTAAATTGTTAGTTATATGTATGCCCTAGAGGCCATTGCTATACATAGGATGTATATTGTAGTGGATGCTGGGACATATATAGGGAGGACTTTCTTGCTCGACATGATAGTATGCTATCTGGTTGTTCTTTACCTTAACGTGTACACTGATTGTCTCTCTGTTACATGTTGGTAAAGCCCTTAGGATGTGTACTTGACTACCTGGACTATGATGCGGATCATACTAGTGGGGACATGGTAGTCCATAAGTACATCCTTCAAGGTCCCTAGTCGTGGGTGTATCGAGACGGGGCATCGATATACCAGAGTAGACTAGCGTATACCTTCTCGACCCATATAGATGGGAGATGGATGATCCCATATCCATTGGTGTTTGACATCAGAGATGATATACGGGTGCTCAGTGGAGACTGGGTACACTGGACGGACTCGCCGAGAACCCCCAGATGGTATTATACCTTACGTCAGATGGCAGTTCTCTGGTGACACTGGTACAGAGTAGTCTGTTGACCCGAGATCGTCATAGAGTCTTGTGTGGTTCCCACTGTGCTTTGATTTCCATCTTACCACGTCCAAGAGGGCGTGCAAAACGGTGGTTTTTGGGTACAGTCCCGAGTCACATGGAGGCAATGAACTATAGGAGGGGATTCGTCTCTCCCGGTATAGGGGGTTGATATTGCGCTGTGTTCGATTGGCTATAACCGGAAATCCCTGGCCAGGGTTGCTGAGATTTACTGGTAAGTGTTACCTGTAGTTTCTCGAAATGTTATAGACCTCATATCAACACGACTTATCGAGCTATTGGGGTCTGACGTTTACCACCCCTAGGCGAGATATGCGACATATCAGACGATCAGACCGGACTGTACGGTAAGTGTTACTGGTTGGATTCACAGGAGTATGAGCGGGATTGCTCGTCGATCTTCTGATCGCTCAATACCCGGGTGGCCGTTACGTTTAGCAGACCGCTTGCGGCTTGTGGGTGTTTGATATGATCATCACCTGCTGCCGGCGTATTGACGAGTCTTTAGAGTCCTACACAGAGGTTTCCTGGCTCAAGCGAAACGAAATAGGAGAGCATATGAGATATGTGCGGGACCGAGAATAATGCGTGTATGTGATACCGTGTTCCATTCTCGCGATGAATGTGTCGAATGGTTGTATGTGATATAACCTAGTTATCGAATCAAGGATTGATTCGATAAAACGATACATTGTATACTAGTCGGTTGTGTGCGACATGACCGGATCATTTAATCAAGTGTTGATTTAATGATTTAATGCATAATTATATATTTGATATATTACTTTACATTCACTAGTATATGTTCACTTTAAATGGATTTTCTCACTCGCATGTGCACATTGTATATTCGATATAGTTTTGTGCACTTGATTGTATCATGTTTGATGATACATGCTAAATTGGTTAAGTGTAAAGATTGAACCATGGTTATATGAATGGTTAGGGTTATGATTACTTATTCATTTATTTATTTATTAGTTTTGGAAATAAAAAGCATAAAGAGAAAAAACAAAATGGTTTTCTTTCATTCTTTCTTTCACGAAGCTTGTTGAAGCTTCATGAAGCTTTTGACCAAGTGACCATTTTGTCTTCTTCTTTAACCCTAACCACTCACATAAACTCTAGTTAGCTCTCTACACTTAACTATGGTTAAGAATATGATAAGAATGAATTCTTTTTCAATTATCCTTTAAGATTTATCATATTCTATCTTCTTCTTCTTCTTCATCTTCAAAGAAGAAAAGCTTGCCTCCATCAATGGCAACTTGAGCAAATGAGTGAGAAATCCAATTCTAAAGTGAACCCACTTTCTATTTCTTCATCCTCTACCTCTTGCCAAGTAGTATAGGGTGTTTCCTTCACAAGTTTTCATGGCTTGGTGAAGGTGGAGCTTGATCTAGTGATGCCTCGACGTAGATCATCTTCGGCATCGTCGTCGATGACCTAGCCCGCTTTTTCTCCGATGAAGCCGATGCTAGAGTCATGGTTCGATTTGGACAGCGGAGAGGACTTCATCATGGAGCTATGGAGGTGGAGAAACGGATCTACAAAGGTTGTATTTCCGTTCTTTTAGTTTAGTTGTAAACTAGTTTCATTGTTTCGCCTATATATCTAGTTAACGATCCGTATTAGGGTTTCTCGGCACCCGTAAAATTTGAAATTGGCATGGTTGATGCCTTGTGAGACCTCATTAGCGTGCCTAGGAACCCTACAGTAGTATCAGAGCCTAGCTAGAGCCTTAGGCGACGCGTAGACGGAGTTAGAAGTCCGATCGAACCGAAACCCTAATCTCAAAATGCTCTCTGTACATTTTCTGAAATCTGGTCTTTTTCGAAATTAAAAATATGCAGAAAAATCAGCAGGGAATTTGATGAATTACTGTGGAGCACGTCCTCATGATTCTTCTAAAGTGCGGCGGAACCGCGGCACAAGCTGGCTTGTGCGACGGTTCCGCGGCCAATTAGTCACATCAGCCTTTTTAATTTGCACAGTAATTCCTAATTTCTAGTGCTGTATTTTCTGGAATATTCTAATATTTACTCTACAGTTGAGTTTTCTGGGGTTGTTTAGGGAATTCGTAGATTCGATCGGATTGTCTAATTTTGTCTCTGTGTTTTTCCGGGTAAATTTTAGAATATGTTAAAAAGTTCGACCGGATATGAATGCCCACTTTTTCCCCTGCTGGGAAATTTCCAATTGTTAGACTTTTCCGTAGTTTAACGACGTTCTAAGTAGTGCAAGTAACGCGATGGTCCCTCTAGAAGACAACAAACCTTAACTCGATTATGTGACCGTCTTGAACTGCCCTTTGAACCTTAGGGTTTGGGGCAGTACGGCGTGCCACATGTGAGGCATTGGCTTGACCCTTCTACGGCTGGACCGTTGGTACTGAGGCACGAACTGAATGTTTTTAGACTTGTTTCATGTGTTGATCTGTATTGGGAAAACTTGGGTGTTTGAATGTTCGATCGGAAAGTTTAACATTTTCTATTTATCCGGAATGTGATACAATAATTGGAATTCACAAACAGTTATGAGATAACTGAATGAATGTTATAAACATAGCAGTTTAGTCTCACTTGATCGGTTGCCACGGAATTTTGATGTGATCAAAAGTCCGTCGCAATCACGTAGCGTACGCGGATACTCGCCGGGTAAACTTAATAGACAGCCTCACTCCATAGCCCCGACCAAGTGACTGTAGGAGAACCCCGTCGCCGAAAGCATCCGTTCAGGTGCTCGCGGCAGCGGTGTTCCGCCTTGGTGCACTTCGTCGACGGTATCGGGGGGTGCGGCCGCCTACTAAAGTTTGCGACGAGCATTCGATCAGTATGTCGGGAATCTTGTTGAATTACCCGACTTAATATTGAAAAGAGTTTTCGATGATGAGACTAAAATGCGGGGTTTATAATTGTTAGGCATGCGATGTCTAAGTAATTCATTTGATTAGGCATGTGATGTCTAAGAAGGTTGCGGATTCCAACTGTTGTAGTTTTACACTTTCTTTTCTGTGACCGTAAGTGTAATATGTGATATCGCCGGTTTCGTTGCTATATGTCAACGACAATTGGGATGCGCATATTTACTTACGTTGATGACATGTGATGTTATGTATTGCTGGATATGTTATATTGGATCGTCGTGTTTGAATAGCCGGGGGGTTTTATGTGAGATGAGTGTTTTTCATTTTCATTCATGTAAAAACTTGTATGTAATATTCTTTTATTGGGGCACTTCCAGGTTGCGGAAGATGTCACCTTTTGTATATTATTTGCTCTTCCGCACTAGGATAGACCCAAGGAGGGGAGCACAAGTAACCGGGTTCTGGAGTCCAGTGGGAGACCAACTCGAGGAGTCGAGTCCGGGTCTCCTAACTCTAGAATTGGTAGGGTTGCTTGCCTCTCTCGTAGGGGTCTAGGGGTGTGGGTTTGGCTATTCATCACGACCGTAGAATCCGTGTTTTATACTGGCTCGTATTGAAAACACGGACGTCCTAGTATATCCAATGTTTCATATGTTTCTTCTGCTGCGATATCTGTGATGTGATCATGTGATGTTCTGTGATAGATACTGTATATAGTATATATGATATATTATATAGACGTTACTTATGTTTTACACCCGCGCTAGCCCTGCCCTGCTCTGCCGTTAGTTACCTAACCTAACGGTGCACGAGGGGACATCGAGGTGAATGCGGATGGCATAAGTGTACGTCGTATTTATCTGTGATGTTTAGGTAACTTAATGATGGGACTTCATTAATGAGATTAATGAAATAAAAGAAACCTAAGATGTTGTAGAATCGAATTTCAAAATAAAACAGGTAGCTACAGTTCTTGCTTTGCACAGCGGTATATGTGATATATCCTGCACCTTATTCGATGAGGAAAGGACCGAGATCCCTTCACAGGGAGTGACTCCTTTAGCAATAACTGGCCGATGCTACAACACTCGGTTTGTCTTTTGATGGCTTTTAAGAGTTTTTGCTTTGCACAGTGATATATATGATATATCCCGCACCTCATTCGACGAGGAAAAGACCGACGATCCCTTCACCGGGAGTGACTCTTTTAGCAAAACTAGAAATGCCTCAAAAGCACTCCATTTTAAAATCATTTGATTCTACAACGATATCAAGTCCATTACGCAATAGGTTTTTAGAAAAACCTGTCGTAGCCCTCCGTCATTTCAGATAAGTACTAGTTAGTATTCGTGCTACGTTTGTTGACTATGTTAAGGCGTAGTGTGCGGTAGCTGATTAGTGCTTATCTGCATAAGCATGTGATGCGATTGGATTAGGGTAGTCATGCGACTTTGTTGACTATGTTAAGGGTCGTGCGGGTGGGTTTAATTCAATCGGGAAATGACGGGTTGAACTTGACTAGCACTTATGATTTGTTGACTATGTTAAGATCATATAGCTGCTAGGGGCAAAATATTATCGGGAATTTCAAGTGTTGAAATTTGCAATGAGATTGCATACCTTCTATTAGATAGTTGGATCACGATACCCACTGCGAGTAATTGTTACTCCTGGGAGAGTTTTACACATTACAATTAGCCGATCAAGTAGGTGTCTAGAAAGGTGTTAACGAGGTTACGCCTCTGGGAAAACGAGGTTTACATTAATTAGGTTCGTGCGAAAGCACGGGGGACCTCCCTCAAAGTACCGACACTGGCCTGGCTGAAAGATTGGCAAACTTGTAGTGTGTAATTAATCCTGGCTAGTCTTACCTTTTAGGGTTTGAAGGAAGATTTGATAAAAAGCAGTGGGAGCCGTCCTGATTAGATAAATAATAACCAATCTATTCTTGAAAGAGCGCACGCTGAGTGTTTTCTTCTCTCTCTCTCCAGGTAGCGACCATATCACGTCTTAATCCAGATAATAATACGGAATTTTGAACGAACTCGCTTGTTATACTGAGCTGGGGAACGTTGGTCCCGCTCCAACTTATAATTGTTATAAGACAGAGTTGGAAATTGGGGAATACCAGATTTCCCGTGCCGCCCAAACGAAGAGAGTGCATGCTGATGCATCATCTTCGGGTGTATTCGTTACAAAGAACTGTTTCTCAGTATCCTCCGCATCCTGGGTATATGATACCGGATCAAGATCCCAGATATGTAATCTGTTACATAGGGCTACAGAAAGGCAGAAAAACTGAGAACGGGTGATAAGTTTCATGAGGCAGAAAATGGGGCAAGTGTTGCAGCCAAGTCTGTTGGTCACTGTCACCCTGTATTCCAAATACATTGATTCTGAACGAATGTTATTAGATACCGAACCTGATATACAAAATCATATCAGTCTCTTTATAAGTAAAGAAATGATAAAATTTTGTATTGTTGGATTATGTTTTGAACATTTATTATATCAAAAGTTGATCGGTTCAGGCACGTTATCTAAAAGCATTGATGTTCTAAATCAAACTACAGTTCTTAGTATATGGAACACACACAAGAGAAAGTGTTCAGGAATGAACAAATCCTTCTTCAGGTATTGTAGACTAGGTCATATCAATGCGACCCGACTAGCTTAAGTTACATTTTAGATGCATATTTAGATCAGTTTGAATTTACATCTTATGAAACTTGCCAGTCATGTCACAGAGATAAGATGACCAAAGCTCCGTTTACTGGAAACGGAGAAAGAGTTAGTGAACTCTTGGGATTGATACATGTTGATGTATGTAAAGTCCCCTGTCTACATATGCCAAGACCGGTTCTTTGTACTTCATTACATTCTCTGATAATCTCTTTAGATTCAGACATATGTTCTTGTTGAAACACAAGTCCGAACCTTTTGAGATATTCACAGAATATAAGTTAGAAGTAGAGAACCAAAACGGGTATAAGTATTATGTCATTTGATGTGATCAAGGAGGAGAATACTTGAGCATGGAATTCCTGGACTATTCTAAAGGGGAATGAGATTCTCTCTCAGCATTACTCCACCGTATACACCATAGCACGATGGTATATCGGGGCGGAGCATTAGCACCCTACGTGATAAGGTGTGCTCTATGATGAGTACTACTGAGTTACCTATTTCCTTTTTGGGTGTTATGCACTTGAGAAGCTGCCTACCTATTGAATAGGGTTCAAATCAAATCAGTTGCCTACCATTTCATATGTGATATGGAAAGGGAAGAGCCCATATCTTAAGTTAGTTAAGATTTGGGGTTGTCCGGCCTATACCTGAAAAGCAAAATCCGGACAAGCTCGAGGCAAGGTCTGTTATGTAGAACTGGAAATGTTCCAGCTATACAAATTGCAGCTGATGATTTGAAAGAACCAAAGGATTCAATAGTTACCAACGAACCTCAGCCTCTCCGCCGATCTAGTAGGGTTCCTCACCCACCTGAGAGATACTTCGGTTTCTCTATGACAGCGGGAGCAAGGAATGCATCATGTGATGATGACCTAACTAGTTTCGAGCAGGCCATCGAGAGTAGTGACTCTGTAAGAATGGCTGGATGCTTAGCGATCTGAGATGGAATCCTTATACACCAACAAAGTATGGACTTTGGTTGCTATATCTGAAGGGTTAAATCCCCATCAGGAGCAAGTATATCTTGAGAAGATTACTTGGTGTAGATGGAAAAGTTGAGACTTTCAAAGCTAGACTTGTTAAAGCTTTTCGTCATCGACCAGGCGTGGATAATGATGAAACCTTTTCAAGTGGCTATGCTTAAGTCCATCCAGATCCTACTTGCCACGGCTATATACCATGACTACGATATCTGGCGGTTGGGTGTCATGACTGCTTTTCTAAAATGATGTTTTAGAAGAGAACGTCTATAAGTACACAGCCAGAGGGCTTCGTAGACAGTGGGAGCAGCGGAAACGTGCACAAGATGCTTTATAAGATAAAGCAGGTATCGCGGAGTTGGAACATCTGTTTTGATGTAGTAGTCAAACAGTTTGACATCATCAAAATGGTAGATGAACCTTGTATATACAAAAAGGTAGTAGGGAGTATAGTGACGATCCTCGTAGAGTACGTGGATGACATACTCTTGATAGGGAAGGAGTTTCCTATGCTACGCTCGGTCAATCTCCGTTTATCACATTGATTCTCCATATAGGATAAAACTGATACCTCCTAAATCCTCGGTTTTGGATCTATGAGATAGATCTAATTGGATGTTAGGATTCTCACTAGTTGTAGTGAGATGGTATCAATCGATCCTGGGGAGAATCACTGGAAGGGTTCCAGAGTGATAAGCACGACTGAATGTCAGTCACAGGCATTATCTTTACCCTCAGTAAAGGGACGGTATGTTGGAAGAGTTCCAAGCTAGATACCGTGGCATACTAGACGATAAAGGCTCGATACATCGCTACTTAAGATGCTACCAAAGAGGCAGTGTGGATGTATATTTGTTCATGAGATGAACTTAGTTCCTCCCATTGTGTGTCAATGGAGTTGTGGCTTATGCCAAGGAACGTCCGTCCCATCAGTGATCCAGACATATTCTAAGGCAGTATCACCTGATCATGGAGATAGTTGATCTCCAGGGTGATCAAGGTTAGGAGAGTAGACTCAGAGGACAACACGGCGGATCCACTCACAAAGGCCTTTTCCCAGAGAGAGACTTTTATGGGATGGTTGAGTATGAGATACTACAACCACTGCTATCAGATGGCCCTAGTGCAAGTGGGAGATTGTTAGTTATATGTATGCCCTAGAGGCCATTGCTATACATAGGATGTATATTGTAGTGGATGCTGGGACATATATAGGGAGGACTTTCTTGCTCGACATGATAGTATGCTATCTGGTTGTTCTTTACCATAACGTGTACACTGATTGTCTCTCTGTTACATGTTGGTAAAGCCCTTAGGATGTGTACTTGACTACCTGGACTATGATGCGGATCATACTAGTAGGGACAGGGTAGTCCATAAGTACATCCTTCAAGGTCCCTAGTCGTGGGTGTATCGAGACGGGGCATCGATATACCAGAGTAGACTAGCGTATACCTTCTCGACCCATACAGATGGGCGATGGATGATCCCATATCCATTGGTGTTTGACATCAGAGATGATATACGGGTGCTCAGTGGAGACTGGGTACACTGGACGGACTCGCCGAGAACTCCCAGATGGTATTATACCTTACGTCAGATGGCAGTTCTCTGGTGACACTGGTACAGAGTAGTCTGTTGACCCGAGATCGTCATAGAGTCTTGTGTGGTTCCCACTGTGCTTTGATTTCCACCTTACCACGTCCAAGAGGGCATGCAAAATGGTGGTTTTTGGGTACAGTCCCGAGTCACATGGAGGCAATGAACGATAGGAGGGGATTCATCTCTCCCGGTATAGGGGGTTGATGTTGCGCTGTGTTCGATTGGCTATAACCGGAAATCCCTGGCCAGGGTTGCTGAGATTTACTGGTAAGTGTTACCTGTAGTTTCTCGAAATGTTATAGACCTCATATCGACATGACTTATCGAGCTATTGGGGTCTGACGTTTACCACCCCTAGGAGAGATATGCGACATATCAGACGATCAGACCGGACTGCACGGTAAGTGTTACTGGTTGGATTCACAGGAGTATGAGCGGGCTTGCTCGTCGATCTTCTGATCGCTCAATACCCGGTTGGCCGTTACGTTTAACAGACCGCTTGCGGCTTGTTGGTGTTTGATATGATCATCACCTGCTGCCGGCGTATTGACGAGTCTTTAGAGTCCTACACAGAGGTTTCCTGGCTCAAACGAAACGAAATAGGAGAGCATATGAGATATGTGCGGGACCGAGAATAATGCGTGTATGTGATACCGTGTTCCATTCTCGCGATGAATGTGTCGAATGGTTGTATGTGATATAACCTAGTTATCGAATCAAGGATTGATTCGATAAAACGATACATTGTATACTAGTCGGTTGTGTGCGACATGACCGGATCATTGAATCAAGTGTTGATTTAATGATTTAATGCATAATTATATATTTGATATATTACTTTACATTAACTAGTATATGTTCACTTTAAATGGATTTTCTCACTCGCATGTGCATATTGTATATTCGATATAGTTTTGTGCACTTGATTGTATCATGTTTGATGATACATGCTAAATTGGTTAAGTGTAAAGATTGAACCATGGTTATATGAATGGTTAGGGTTATGATTACTTATTCATTTATTTATTTATTAGTTTTGGAAATAAAAAGCATAAAGAGAAAAAACAAAATGGTTTTCTTTCATTCTTTCTTTCATGAAGCTTGTTGAAGCTTCATGAAGCTTTTAACCAAGTGACCATTTTGTCTTCTTCTTTAACCCTAACCACTCACATAAACTCTAGTTAGCTCTCTACACTTAACTATGGTTAAGAATATGATAAGAATGAATTCTTTTTCAATTATCCTTTAAGATTTATCATATTCTATCTTCTTCTTCTTCTTCATCTTCAAAGAAGAAAAGCTTGCCTCCATCAATGGCAACTTGAGCAAATGAGTGAGAAATCCAATTCTAAAGTGAACCCACTTCCTATTTCTTCATCCTCTACCTCTTGCCAAGTAGTATAGGGTGTTTCCTTCACAAGTTTTCATGGCTTGGTGAAGGTGGAGCTTGATCTAGTGATGCCTCGACGTAGATCATCTTCGGCATCGTCGTCGATGACCTAGCCCGCTTTTTCTCCGATGAAGCCGATGCTAGAGTCATGGTTCGATTTGGACAGCGGAGAGGACTTCATCATGGAGCTATGGAGGTAGAGAAACGGATCTACAAAGGTTGTATTTCCGTTCTTTTAGTTTAGTTGTA
Source organism: Agapanthus africanus (assembly GCA_030015575.1). Classification (NCBI taxonomy): domain Eukaryota; kingdom Viridiplantae; phylum Streptophyta; class Magnoliopsida; order Asparagales; family Amaryllidaceae; genus Agapanthus; species Agapanthus africanus. The sequence continues at coordinate 299,565,873 of JASDDO010000014.1, read as the reverse complement.
AACTAGTTTCATTGTTTCGCCTATATATCTAGTTAACGATCCGTATTAGGGTTTCTCGGCACCCGTAAAATTTGAAATTGGCATGGTTGATGCCTTGTGAGACCTCATTAGCGTGCCTAGGAACCCTACATAAATCATTACATGTTAGAATTGACTTGATCTTGACATGACTCAATCATGAATACTTGAACCCAGTATGTACACTTGGACCAACTTGACATCGAACCATGAAAACAATTGGCATGACTTGCACTTGACATGACTACATGAACTCAATCTTGAAAACTTGATATCATACATCACCTTTTGTATTCATGAATTCGATCAAGGCTCATAACATTAATCATAGACTTATATATACGGGGTGTTGGGTAGTTTGAGTATGAATCCAATGTAATCTCATGAGCCCCATTAATACAAATCATGTTGCTTTGGTACCGGGCTGAAACGGTACAAATCATGTTGCTGTGGTACCGGGCTGAAATGGTACAATTCACAAATTCACGAATGAGGGCCCGTGTTTTCAAGCCCTTGGATGATAGCCTGTTGGGTTTGGAATACTTTAATAACAATTGAAATCCCGCTATTTTGGGCCCGTGATTCCTTGCCCCTGGACGATAGCCTTGGGTTCGAGAATACTCTTGAGATTGGTTGGTATTCACACTTGAACTCACGTTAGTTAAGTTTATCCTTTTAGAGACCTTTTAGGATACTTACATTCACTTCATGTTCACTATACGTGCACTCCACGGTCATGCTATACTTGTTTACTATGCTCATATTACATTGTCATGCTTACATCGTTGCCATTAATATTACCATGTTATACTTTTTCATATTTTATTTCCATTCATACTTTATCACATGTCACCTTGCATATTCATTTGTATACATTCACATCCCACCTTTCTTGGGGACTTACCGAGCGCAAGTTCACTGACGGGCATTTCACCAATTTCTTCATTTCCTTGGAATGTTCGTCAGATGATCTAGAGATTGAAGAGATCGAGCTGAGTCAGGACAATTAATTTCAGCTTGCGGAGCAGACCGACTACCAATTCTTTCTTTTCATCTTTTACTTCCACTATGCCACTTGTTTAGGCACTTTCTTTTATGTATCTTTATTTTCAGCCATCATGTATTCAGTTTGAAACTTGTGAAAGTTGGGAATGTAAATATATAAAGTTGGATTTTCGTTATCATGTCTTTTCTTGTCATTTTATATTGCTTATATATGCTTAGTGTATTTGTTTCGAGAAATGACTTTCTTGGAATAAATACGTCGCGGGCTTGTCACATGCCGGTACCGCTCTTTTGGAAAGCTGGGCGTGACAATATCTTCTTAGCCGATGCAACATCGGTGAACCTCTCGATATATTCAATAAAATCACATGTTTCGAACGAAATCGTAATATCATGAGGCCCTAATAATATATAGAATTATGCTTTTTGTGTACATGATGGAAACCCTAGGTTCTAGCACACCCATTAATAGAACTATTAAAATCATGCATGTTACTTGCTCGATTAGATGACACAACCACTAGAATTGTTCAAATTAGAACTAAACCCTCTTTAAAATATGTTTCTTGAACATCCTTATTAAATATTAATGTTATGACATGATTATCGTTATCATTGACATTCACAGGGACTCCTTTATATGCTTGATTTACCTGAGACTATCACTCATTGACATGTATAAAACACCTTGACTTGACATTCCTATTCATGATTCTTGTTTATTTATGTTAAAACAAAATCATCAATTGGAATGCTGAATTACATGCCATGACACGATCTTTCTTGTTTATAAGTTTCCATTCAGTATTATTAACATGATAGTCCATGATTCCTGTCCAGTCAGCATTCTTAATTTGTGATTGAGTATACTGCCATGTGTTAATATAGATACGCGGGATGGTGGGATAGTTAGAGTGTAGCTTCGATCAACGGAATCTCAGGATTCCCATTGTCGGGTTACTTCCACTATAGCTGTACCGAGCTTCGATCGGTCATATGTTACTATAGCTGTACCGGGGTTTGATCGGTCATTGGATAGCTGTTACCGGGCTTTGATCGGTCATATGTTACTATAGCTATTACCGGGAATTGATCGGTCATATGTTAATCCTTGTTTAGGCCCGTGTTTCTTTACCCATGGACTTAGCTTTGGGTAAGCGAATACTCCTGCGATGGTTGACACTCATATCTGAACTCACGATAAGTTAGATTATCCTAGTAGTGTCGTATTTGACATGTTTACATGTTTACCTTATTCATGTTGGAGATAGTGTCCTCAGAGTCAATTATTGGATCACAGGCACGTGATTGCAATGATTGAGGGAGGACCTATCCCAGTACGACAGTCTTACTCGAGATGATAGTATGCTATCTGGTTTACCTTTATCATCGTATACTGCTTCAAGTGACCTTACAGGTCGCTATTACACGTTGATAGAGCCCATAGGATTCTTGCTTGACCACCAGCAGTATGAGGGCGATCATATAAGTGGGAGCTGGTAGTCTATAAGCACATCCTTAAATGGTCCCTAGTCGTGGGAGTTTCGAGACAGGGCATCGATACTCTAGAGTAGACTAGTGTATACAGTCGAGACCTCGACGAGGGGCGGTGGCCGGTCTCACAAGCCACTGGTGTCAGTTGGTTCACCTAAGATGTATACAGGTGCTCATTGGGTTATGAGTACACCGGACAGGACTCGCCGGGAACCTGCTAGTTGGTCTTATACCTGACGTCAGATAGCAGTTCCCTGGTGACATGTGTACAGGTTAGTTCATCGACCTGAGATCGTCATTTGTCTCGTATGAGTTCCCACTGTGCTTTGATTACTACCCTACCATGGCTCAAAGGAGTCGTGCAAACAGGTTTTAGTTGGGTACAGTCCCGAGCCACATGGAGGCAGTGAGCGGATCTTCAGGGGTTCGTCTCTCCCGGTATTGGGGGTGAGGTCGCGCTGTGTCTAGGAGAGCCATTACACGAAGTCCTTGGCCAAGGCAGGAGATTTACTGGTAGGTATTCCAGTAGTATCTCAGGGGTTCTGGGCTACACTCCGACACGACTTGTACCGCTTTTGGGGGTCTGACTTTTACCAACCCCCTAGGCCCGACATGCGATGCTCATAGACGAACGGACCGGACTGTACGGATATTGTCACTGACAGGCTCAGTAGGGTGTCAGGATGAGTTCGCTCATCGACGTCCCTTTTGGTCAATAGCTGGTGGCCCGTTACGTATTGGCTTATACCTCTGACGTGCTAGTGGTTAAATCCACAGCCATAGTATTGACGAGTCTTTAGAGTCCACCACACATTCAGTTACTCAGCTTTCGGGCGAAACGCTGTAGAGGCCGTATGGAGATATGGCAGGGTCCGATCAGATACGTGCGGTATTGCACGGATCAGGATCGGACGGTTTGTACTGGAGGCCGTATGGTTATATGGCTGGGTTCGATCAGATACGTGCGGTATTGCACGGATCATGATCGAACGGATAATACTAGCCGGTTTTGGTTTAAGCCGGATCCTAGTATAGTACAGTGTAGTTTTGTCTCATTGCATTTGTATCCGGTCGGAATACAGATGCGGGTGTGTATGCACAGTATCGGGGTTTTCCTGTAATTTATTACAGGACCAGTTTTCTGGAGTTGCCAGTTTGCATTCCGTTCCGGCCGGTTTTCCTTTGTTCTTTCCCGGCCGGACTTTTCCGATGGAGGGGGTTATTTGCAATTGTGCAAATAACATTTGTGGAGGGGGTTTCTTGCAAATGTATTCATTATGATAGGATAAGCATCTTTTGCTTTTTCATCCATGATGGTGCATTTATGAGATTAGATTGGATTAAGATTGTTTTTGATCTTTGATGAGAGTTGATGTGAGGTTTTGCTTTATGGTGTGGTCACCTCTTCTCTTCTCCTACCATCACCTTCCTTCATGCTACACATTCTTTCCTCCACCATTCTTATATGATAAGGGCTGGCCACAATATTGAGAGAGAGAGAGAGTGTTTCATTTTGAGTGTGGCAATTTTCCTTGATCTCATTCTCATGTTAGGAAAAATGCAAGCACCATTTTTCCTTATCTTGATTCCTCCATCCTCTATGGCAACCAAAACCCTAGAGACAAATTCTACACTACATTCTACAGCAAATCTTGGGCATGTCGACTTGCCAGCTTCATGCCCGAGTTGCCTCGGTATTGAGGTGGGAGCCCGTAAAAGATGCAGGCGATGTGGTGCCCTTCCGGCGAGGAGGAGACGACCGGAGTTTCCGCAGGAGATCGGGACGACGACGAGAAGACCGGAGGACTTGGATCACTCGGTATATCTCTTCCCATCTTGTAGTTAGCTAGAACTAGTTTAATGGTCCGATCCGGGTGTTTAGTGCGCGGTGGTGCCGGTTTGCAAAGTTCGCAAAATTAAAGTTTATCACCGCTTCCGGATTTGGCCGTCGGATTGATGGTCGGGGCGCCGCCGTGCACTTACAGTGGTATCAGAGCCTCGCCATTAACATAGTCTAGCTTGGTTTAATGTGTTTTACGTTTCCGATCGAACAAAATCCCGAAACCGCATTTTCAAGCACTATCAGTTTCTGTCGAAATTTTTTGAAGTCCAAAAATTTTTCAGGTTGTAGAAAACTGATGTACAAGAAGTTCTAAGAGTTCTGGAAAAATTCGAGACATTGATCTCTCAGGTAGAGCACGGAACCGCGGCAAAACCCCCCTTTTTGCCGCGGTTCCGCCGCAGGTTTGAGGGATCAATGGGTCGAAATTTTCCAGTGGGCTTCTGGGCTGATTTTAGGGGTTTTGGAATAATAACATTGGGCCCAGAATTTCTTGATCTGCTACAGTATTGCTTGGGGGCCCACTTGTTAAAATTTTGATCGATCGGATATTTTAAACACATTATTTCACAGTATTTACATTATATCTGCGACCGTGAATGTCACTTGATCGGTAAATCCTGTTTAGCTGCTATAACCCGGTTAGGCGGATTTGCGAACGTGACTTTCACGTTGATGTTCTGTGATTGTTCTGTGATGTTGCGGATCGGTCGTGGAGATAGCCTGGATGCAATCCTAGTACAGTTTTGTTGTATTATGTACATTTGATATTGCGGGGCGAGCGTCCGACATGTGGACTGCCGTCACTGCCTGTTTGTATTATTATTTTTGGGGCACGACCAGGTTGCGGTCGATGTACCCGTTGTATGTATATTTTACTTTCTGTACTAGGATTACCCCGCGGAGGGGTACACGGATAGCCGGGTTCTAGAGGGCAACGGGCCCGCATCTCATGGCATTAAGACAGAGGGGGCTTCACTCTGGAATTGGCGGGCTATTCGCCGCACTCGTAGGGGGTACAGGTTGACCCAGGAGGGGTGCCCAAGTTACCGGATTCCGTGAAGTGCCGGGTGGTCCATTCACGGTGCTGAAGGGGGCTGCCTCGCTTCAGGTTTTGGCGGGTAACTTGCCGCGCCCGTAGGGGTCTAGGTTTTCATTGCACAGGCTATCCACACGACCAGGGGAACGTCGGGTTTCAGTAGTGGCTCTGTGAAACCCGGGGATCCCAGATATCTGTATTGTTCTGTGATGCTGTACATTTCTGTGATGTTGCATTTTTTTTATCACGCCTTGAGCGAATATAATATATTGGTATATATATTAGTAGATGTTGTATATGTTTTACATCCGCGCTAGTCCAGTCCCCGCTCTGTCGTTAGTTAGCTAACCTAACGGGTAATGACGGGACCCAGTGGCGAATGCGGATGGCATATACGTACATCAGTATATTTTCGTTCTTTGTGGTGTGATCAATTGATGGGACTGCGTTGATTCGGATCAATGCAAGTTAAAACAAACCTATTCTGATGTTGTTGGAACACTTTTCAAAAGGCTGTTATTGCAAGGACGTTCACTTTTGTTTTGCATCGTGGTATTCATTTGGAATATCCTGCTCCTCAGTCGACGAGGCAAGGGCCGAGATCCCTTCACCGGGAGTGACCCCTTGGACAGAAGTTTGCGTCAGGGCATTAACTTCACTATAGCCGATTACTTTTGCTTTGCATCGTGGTATTCATTTGGAATAAACTGCACCCCATTCTACGGGGAAAGAGCCGAGATCCCTTCACCGGGAGTGACCTCTTTAGTAAAGGTTTTCGTCACTATATTTTCTAAAAAGCTATCCGTTCCTTCAACGATATCAAGTTCATTACGTTAAAGGTTTTCGCCAGAAACCATTCGTAGCCCTCCGTCGTTTCATATGGATAGTCAATAGTATTCAAGCTGTGTATGTTGGCCAAAGTCAAGGCACAGTGTTTGGTAGTTGTTGGGTATTCATATGCAGCATAGATAGATGCGTTGGTTTGGGACAGCCGTACTGCCATTTTGGCCAAAGTCAAGAGTAGGTACGGGTGGGTTCAAATTAACCTGGAGAATGACGGGTAAAACTTGACATGTGACTTATGATATGTTGGCCAAAGTCAAGGTTATAAGAGCATGGGGTAAAAATCACATCGGGAGTTTCAAAAGAACTGAAACTTGCCAGATATGCGCATACCTTCTGGAGTGTGATGACGTGAGCGGATTACGTCACGTTATCATGCGATGAGAGTTGGATCCCGATTCCCACTGATGAGTTAGTTTACTCCTCGGGTGACCCCGACTAATTCTTCTTTCAGGTTTGCAGGAGAATTTGAGGTACAGTGAGAGGTTTCCAGATTAGATAAATTGGTAACCATTCTGATCTTGGTTAGAGTGCACGCTGAGTGTTTCTTTTCTCTCTCTCTGGCAGCGACCATTGACCCGACCCAAGACTATGACTCAGTGACCAAGTTGACCGAACCTTCTTAAACACTGGCTTTTGGATTGTCAGAGTTGCAGACCTCATTGCCACTCCTACTTTTACTCTTTTTTCCAGGACACCCCGTATTACTACAAACGTCCACTTCCATTGGACAAAACCATCGTATGGTTATATACGAACTCGAAGGAATTCGAGGATGGTTTCTGGTTCTGGAGAAAACGAATAGGACTATTCATTTGTCTTTTCCTTTTACCTTCTCTCAGGTTGCGAGTACTCCTTGGTTTAGGAGATAGTACACCTATTACGCTTATTGGATAGTCTTCTTCCAAACCTTAGGCTGGTGCCGAACGGTGGGGGATGAAGAAAACCAATTAGCCTAACGATGGTGTACAGAAGGTATTAAGTTAAGACAAAGAAAGGGATTAGAAGGAGGGCAAAGTAAATTGCGACTGATATTCACGACCAAACCAAGTATTTCATTACCACTCCCACATCACCTTTGTATTTCTCCAGGACACTCCGTATCACTGCGAAGATCCACAGTTATTTGGATATTCCATCGTATGGTTATATACGAACTCGAAAGGAACTTGTTCCAGTTCGGGGATGGATTCTGGTTCAGGAGAAATAGGAATAAGATTTATTCAGTTGTCTTTTATCTTCACCTTCTCTCGCATTGCGAGTGCTCCTAGGATTAGGACAGTACACCCATTATGCTTATTGGATAGTCTTCTTCCAAACCATAGGCTGGTGCCGAACGGTAAAGAAGGAAGAAAACCATTTGGCCTAAAGGGGTGTACAGAAGGTAATGACTAAAGACATATAAAGGGATTTGGAGAGGTGGCAAAGAATTATACGGTTACAGTTGTGAATCTGGATAATGGAAGAGGCATTACTAGGAATACCAGGATACCCCATCGAAACATTTCAATGTTTCAGTTAAGCTGTGTACTGTTAAAAGAAAACTGATTTCCCGATTGGACACTTGCTCCAGGATATGTATTTACCGGGTATGATTCTCACATCCGTATGGTTTTACAGATGATGAGTGGGAGTAAGTTATTGGGAATTAGGTGATCATCCTCATTATATCAGGATTCGTTGTAAATAAGTGATATTTGAGGAAGCCACCTGGGTTGTTTGCCGGTCGACAAATATTTGGTTTTGAATATCCGTTGTTATGCACCAATTTCAAATTGATATATCTGTACGTCTATTTTTATAGAGTGAGATATACCTTTTTGAAATTATGTCTATGACATTTACCTATATCAGTGGATGATTAGGTAAGGAGCATTGAACAGCGGTGTAATTCTTCATAACCAAAGGTACAGTTTTCAACCTACGACACACAGTGAATGAGTTATCAGACTCAAGGGACTTATACAGAGTATTTTATGTTGTCCAGTGTCCATTAGGACAGAGGGGATGGTCCTCATACTATATCCTGTTTACTTTTAACTTCTCTAGTTCTTAGACATGTGTTTCGTAGAAACACAGGGTCCAAGTTTTGAGGAGTTATAGGTATTTGAATAGAGTAGAGAACCAGGTGTAACAAGTATCGGGATTCTTCAAAGTGATCGAAGATGTAGATACTTGTGTATGGTATTCAGTTGATAATAATGATAAAGAGAAATTGCTTCTCTTTCAGGTTACTTATAATTGGAAGCATTCCTAAGTTGAGAAACGCTGATCGACCTTTTTCCATTTAGTTGACATGCACTGGAGATAGCTGCATGATTTGAATCTGGTTCAATTAAATCAGTGCCTCTGGTTCTATATTGGATATAGTACAGTTCATATCTTAACATTGTTAAGGTACGGGGAGTTGTCCGGCTTATGATTAAAACCAGACTCTGGATAACTCAAGGCACGTTTCTGTAATGGCTGTTTGTGGGTTGACCCAGGCTATGACGAGGGTTGATTTTCTACCATCTGGGAGATCAATAGTAATATTGTTCTAGACTCGCCGCAGTTTTAATAAAAATAGATTTTTTCAAAAACAGTAGTGGGAGTATGGTAGAACTGGAAGTGATTCCAGAACCGCAAACGATTACTGAAGATTTGATAAGGAACCTAAAGATTCAATCTGATTTGACATTCCATTGGCCACTCCGCAGATACGGTGGGTAACTTCAGGCACCCGAGAGGTACTCCGGTAGCCTCAAGGACGGTGACAGGGAAGTTCTTGTTTACCCACACTTGCCATTGCTGTTGTTCCAGGTTGCGAGACCCGGTAGGAGGATGAGTATAGCGTCGTTCTAAACTAGCTTTAGAAGTGCACGTCTATATGACTCTGCCAGAGGGTTGTCGTAGTCAGTGGGAGCAGCGGAAGCATTGGTGGACATCAGGCTTATGTCTATTTATAGACTAAAGCAGATATAGCGGAGATAGATCATCTATTTCTGATGTGACAGTCATAAGTTTGACGTCATCAGAATAAGGGATGGATCTGTTGAGAAGGTAGTAGGGTGTGATATCTGGGTTTTGGATGACATACACAAAGTAGGAAGTGACATTCCTATACTACGATCGGTTATACTTTGGTCGTCACACAGTGGTTTCTCCACAAGGGACTTGGATATTATATCAGACATACTGGTTACTAGATCTATGGTTTTAGATCTAGATTTGGGTGGTTTCCCAATCAGGGTACTTTGACAACATTCTAAGAGTATTTAGAATGGACGACTCCTGGCACGGTAGTGTACCTGCAGGTGATGGAGTCACCCTCTCTAAAGGTGTCTTATAGACTAAAGTAGAGAGGGATGTGCATGATTGACAGATCACTTGCTTAGGCAATTGAGTCAATCATGAGATGTCAAGTACCACACCAGATGTTGTTCTTGCAGTAGGTGCAATAAGTTGATATTGATCCAATCCTGGAGAAACAGTCGGAAGCAGCTTTAGAACATAAGTGGATGTTCTAGGGATATGATAACGACAGCCTCATTCGGGAGATAGTTATCATTCCAGGCTTCTAAGGTGACATGGACGACAAGGAGGTTGTCAGAGTTTTAGTTTTCCTTCTGTTGAGGGATAGTATTTTGGACAGGTGATCCAAGGCAATACTGAGGGAGGCATGGTGCAGGATACTGATTAAGTTCAGTTGACGATACAGTCTAAGAAGTTTGGATTTGAAGTTCATTTATGAACTGGGTCCCATCAGACATCCAGACATTCTAAGACAGGTATTGCTCATTTCGGGAGATGGCTTTCTCTGCGAACTTGAGATATAGAGAGACATAGAAAGAAACATCTGAGCGGATCCACTCACTGAGGCTATTTCTCGAACGCAATAGTCTTCCAAATAGGCTTTGTGAGACTGACTAGTAGAGGAGTTGGGTGTTCGGTATCACACGGGCTATGAGTATGCGACATCGCAATAATTATCCTTGAGTGCAAGTGGGAGATTGTTGAAGATAGTGCCCTCAGAGTCAATTATTGGATCACAGGCACATGATTGCAATGATTGAGGGAGGACCTATCCCGGTACGACAGTCTTACTCGAGATGATAGTATGCTATCTGGTTTACCTTTATCATCGTGTACTGCTTCAGGTGACCTTACAGGTCGCTATTACACGTTGATAGAGCCCATAGGATTCTTGCTTGACCACCAGCAGTATGAGGGCGATCATATAAGTGGGAGCTGGTAGTCTATAAGCACATCCTTAAATGGTCCCTAGTCGTGGGAGTTTCGAGACAGGGCATCGATACTCCAGAGTAGACTAGTGTATACAGTCGAGACCCCGACGAGGGGCGGTGGCCGGTCTCACAAGCCACTGGTGTCAGTTGGTTCACCTAAGATGTATACAGGTGCTCATTGGGTTATGAGTACACCGGACAGGACTCGCCGGGAACCTGCTAGTTGGTCTTATACCTGACGTCAGATAGCAGTTCCCTGGTGACATGTGTACAGGTTAGTTCATCGACCTGAGATCGTCATTTGTCTCGTGTGAGTTCCCACTGTGCTTTGATTACTACCCTACCACGGCTCAAAGGAGTCGTGCAAACAGGTTTTAGTTGGGTACAGTCCCGAGCCACATGGAGGCAGTGAGCGGATCTTCAGGGGTTCGTCTCTCCCGGTATTGGGGGTGAGGTCGCGCTGTGTCTAGGAGAGCCATTACACGAAGTCCTTGGCCAAGGCAGGTGATTTACTGGTAGGTATTCCAGTAGTATATCAGGGTGTTCTGGGCTACACTCCGACACGACTTGTACCGCTTTTGGGGGTCTGACTTTTACCAACCCCCTAGGCCCGACATGCGATGCTCATAGACGAACGGACCGGACTGTACGGATATTGTCACTGACAGGCTCAGTAGGGTGTCAGGATGAGTTCGCTCATCGACGTCCCTTTTGGTCAATAGCTGGTGGCCCGTTACGTATTGGCTTATACCTCTGACGTGCTAGTGGTTAAATCCACAGCCATAGTATTGACGAGTCTTTAGAGTCCACCACACATTCAGTTACTCAGCTTTCGGGCGAAACGCTGTAGAGGCCGTATGGAGATATGGCAGGGTCCGATCAGATACGTGCGGTATTGCACGGATCAGGATCGGACGGTTTGTACTGGAGGCCGTATGGTTATATGGCTGGGTTCGATCAGATACGTGCGGTATTGCACGGATCATGATCGAACGGATAATACTAGCCGGTTTTGGTTTAAGCCGGATCCTAGTATAGTACAGTGTAGTTTTGTCTCATTGCATTTGTATCCGGTCGGAATACAGATGCGGGTGTGTATGCACAGTATCGGGGTTTTCCTGTAATTTATTACGGGACCAGTTTTCTGGAGTTGCCAGTTTGCATTCCGTTCCGGCCGGTTTTCCTTTGTTCTTTCCCGGCCGGACTTTTCCGATGGAGGGGGTTATTTGCAATTGTGCAAATAACATTTGTGGAGGGGGTTTCTTGCAAATGTATTCATTATGATAGGATAAGCATCGTTTGCTTTTTCATCCATGATGGTGCATTTATGAGATTAGATTGGATTAAGATTGTTTTTGATCTTTGATGAGAGTTGATGTGAGGTTTTGCTTTATGGTGTGGTCACCTCTTCTCTTCTCCTACCATCACCTCCCTTCATGCTACACATTCTTTCCTCCACCATTCTTATATGATAAGGGCCGGCCACAATATTGAGAGAGAGAGAGAGAGTGTTTCATTTTGAGTGTGGCAATTTTCCTTGATCTCATTCTCATGTTAGGAAAAATGCAAGCACCATTTTTCCTTATCTTGATTCCTCCATCCTCCATGGCAACCAAAACCCTAGAGACAAATTCTACACTACATTCTACAGCAAATCTTGGGCATGTCGACTTGCCAGCTTCATGCCCGAGTTGCCTCGGTATTGAGGTGGGAGCCCGTAAAAGATGCAGGCGATGTGGTGCCCTTCCGGCGAGGAGGCGACGACCGGAGTTTCCGCAGGAGATCGGGACGACGACGAGAAGACCGGAGGACTCGGATCACTCGGTATATCTCTTCCCATCTTGTAGTTAGCTAGAACTAGTTTAATGGTCCGATCCGGGTGTTTAGTGCGCGGTGGTGCTGGTTTGCAAAGTTCGCAAAATTAAAGTTTATCACCGCTTCCGCATTTGGCCGTCGGATTGACGGCCGGGGCGCCGCCGTGCACTTACAATTCATTGCAATATTCATACTTGCTTGTGCACGCGGGCTTTACACTATATTATTCTTATCATGTTATTGCACATTTTCTGTTGTGTACTTGTTGAGTGTTCTGACACCCATGAGATTTGCCATCTCAGGTTTAGAGACGGATCTATTGGCAGAGCAGGATCTGAGTAACTTTCAGAAGCTTATTGGAGACCAGTAGTCGATGTAGGTTTCTTTTATTTCAGTTCACATTTAGTATGTGCGCCCCTCGTAGGACTAGGAGTTATGTATCTTTCTTTTCGGATCATGTATTAATTTATTTTGACTCTTTGGTTTTGGATCTATTGTTATTTGGATCTTTTATTGAATCTATCATTATCTTGTAAATCCATATGGGTATTACTCGTTATTTATGCAACATGTTGTTACTATTTTTATTTGGAGATTATCATTGACATGTTTAGCTATGCGGTCTTAATGTGACTACGGAATGATCTTTCCTTACATAGGTAGCATGGCTGGCTTTCTTTGCTCTCCGTATTCTGTATCTTGGGAAGCGGGGCGTGATAAGGTTTTGTTGGTATTAGAGCCAGATTGACGTTGAAGTTAAACTTGGTTCAACAGACCCTTTAGGTTAGAATCGCAAGTCTAGAATCCCTTAATGTGTCATGCTGCATATTTCATCGACTCCGTTTGTATGATTCGGGCGACTTAGATAAAGTTATGTTATTGTACCCATGTACCGCGGCATGGTTACAATGCGGTACTCTGTTTAAGTAACTTTAGAGATCTACATCCATATTCATTGATTTGATTTCGTTATGCTACTTTGATTTCCCTTTCTGTTCGATTACTTTTGAATCTATATCTTATCTTGTGCTTTGAATCGAATGTTGTCCAAATTTTTTTTTAGATCTATAGCTCGAAGAAGCGCAGATGCTACCCTAGGTCACCGGGCCAACATCGCCGAACTATTAGGTATTATGCGGGGTTTGGTAGAGAACCAACAGCAGCAGACTGGCATACATTGTTTTATGTCCACATGCTCAACTGTCAGGGAATAAGCTCTCCCCTAACTGCGTCCGGTGTTGCCCCATTTATGATCAAACAGTTTCTTCTGGGGAACGAAGGCTTTCTGTTTTTGGTTAGATCCGTTATGCTCTGACCTTATAGGATAACTCCCAATCTGGTGATGCCAAACATAGACCATTGGCCCTGCGGCAACTTCTCTCAAAGTGTCCCGGTCTTTTATAATAGTTGCAAACTGCATCTTCCCGCTGCGGTGGGTACGGCTTCCCGCTGCGGTGGGGGCAGCGGTATGCTTCATCTATACTCCTCCATGCTGCCTGACTGGAATCCTTCCTGTAGTCTATCTAACTGGGCACTTGAATTCTCCGGTCTGAAATTTCTTCCTCTTATCCATAATCGCCTCAGTCTTGCGGGCTGCATTCAATACTTCAGAATATGTTCCTGGATCAAGTGATGCCAATTTCTCCTACAATTCCAAGGTAAGGCACTACATAAATCTCCTAGCCCGGTCTGGGGAGAAAAGTGCTCTAGCAGGAATCGAATTCCAAGGCTTCACACTGTTTTCGATTCCAGGGCTTCACACTGTTTTATGTCCACCACTTTCACCATTATATATTCTATACCACACGAAACTTTGACTCGAGGCTAGGAGATACACACTGGCAATGGATTTGTTGTGTCCAGCCGAGAGTGCAAAACTCTATCCTGTAGTGATTTGCGGCAGTGAACTCTTTGTCGACTTCATATCGATCAGGAACGGAAACTACGATGTAGTCTTAGGGATGGATTGGTTTGGCACCTTCCACACATACATTGATTGTCGGGCTAAGAGCGTGATATTTCGTATTCCTAACCTCCCAGAGTTCGTGTTTATTGGGGACATCGAGTCTTTGGGACCTATAAAGTTTAGAGAAAAGCCGACGAGCAACATCTTAGCGTCGATGGAGGTAGATGAGAGCCCAGAGCCAATTGTAGTCCAGGATTTCTTGGATGTCTTTCCATAGGATCTGCCCGGTCTACCCCGCCTCGTGTTTTAGGGTTTTCCATTGAATTAATCCCAGGCACGACACCGATTTCTAAAGCCCCGTACAGGATGGCGCCAGTAGAGTTAGCTGAGTTGAAGAAGCAGATAAAGGAAATTCAAAGCAATGGTTTCATACGCCTAAGTACCCCCCTAGGGCGCTCCAATTTTACTAATGAAGAAGGATAGTTTGTTACCCATTTATATCGACTACCATGAGCTGAACCGTGTTACGATCAAGAATAAGTATCACATTCCTCGGATTGATGACTTGTTTGATCATTTATGTGGTGCCCGAGTTTTCTCAAAATTGGACCTCCGGTCAGGGTACCACCAAGTGTGGGTTAAGGCGGAGGATGTATGTAAGACAACCTTCAGAACCCGGTACAGCCATTATGAGTTTCTAGTAATGCCTTTTGGTGTTACTAACACTCCAGCCGTGTTCATGGATTTGATGAATCGTGTTTTCTCACAGTACCTCGATCAGTTTGTCGTAGTCTTTATTGACGACATTCTCATGTACTCGAAAAGCAAGGAGGAGCACGCCGAACATCTGAGGATCGTATTGAAGATATTTAGGAGGAGAAGTTGTATGCTAAGCTTAGTAAGTGTGAGTTCTAGCTCGACCAAGTTTAGTTTTTGGGATACATTGTTTCCGGAGATAGTATATCCGTAGATCCGACGAAGATCGAAGAAGTCAAGGATTGGACAGCACCGAAATATGTAGCAGAGATCAAAAGTTTCTTAGGCCTCGCAGGTTACTATCGGAGATTTGTTAAAGATTTTGCACGAGCGGCTGAGCCCTTGACAAGGCTTACTCGAAAGGGAGAACCGTTCATTTAGTCTAAGGAATGCATCCGAGCGTTTGAATTATTGAAGGAGAAACTTACCACGACACCGGTGCTAACCATACCAGATTGGACAGGAGGTTTGGTGGTTTATAGCAATGTTTCTGGTAAAGGATTAGGTTACATTTTGATGCAGCACGATCGGGTTGTAGCATATGCCTCACGTCAATTGAGAACACACGAGAAGAACTACCCGACTCATGATCTGGAATTGGCCGCAGTTATTTTCACCTGGAAGATTTGGAGGCACTATTTATTGGGTGAACGGATTGAGATCTATACAGATCATAAGAACTTGAAGTACATGTTCACGTAAATATAGCTAAACATGAAACAACACAGGTGGTTGGAGTTTATGACCGATTACGATCTTGATTTGCAATATCACCCTGGTAAAGTAAATGTCGTACCCGACGCTCTCAGTCGAAGACCAACGGCTACGATGTTGACGTGTCAGAAGGAGATTTTAGATGATTTTTAGAGACTTTATTTGGAAGTGGTGAAACCGGGAACCCATGGGCAGAATTGGAAGATATAGGTGCATTCCTCTCTAGTAGATCATATTAAGGCGACACATGCTAGTGCGCAGTTACAGAAGTTTCAAGGCCAGGTAGAGGCCGTATGGAGAACAGATTTATTGATACACGAAGATGGTTCTTTAAGATTCGGTGGTCGGTTTTGTGTACCGAAGGAAGAGGTTTGAGAAGAAGTTTTGAAAGAAGCGCACAATTCAGCTCATTCGGTGCACTTGGGAAGCACCAAGATGTACAGAGACCTGAGGCAGCATTTTTGGTGGAATAGAATGAAGAGGGAGATTGCTCGCTATGTGTCGAAATGCCTAGTGCGTTAGCAGGTGAAGGCTGAACATCAGAGAGTGCCGGTCTTTTGTAACCACTTCCTATTCCTTAGTGGAAATGAGAACACATCACCATGGACTACATGAAAGCTTTACCGCAAAGTCCTAAGGGCAATAATGCAATTTGGGTCATTGTCGATCGTCTCACAAAGGCGGATCATTTTCTACCATTTCAAGTGGGACAATCGACGGAGACTTTGGTAGGGAAATACATGCAAGAGATTGTAAGACTGCATGGAGTGCCCGTCAGTATCGTATCTGACAAAGACACAGGATTCCTCTCACAGTTTTGGAGAAGTTTGCAAGAAAGTTTGGGCACATGCGTCAATTATAGTACGGCTTATCACCCACAGACGGACGAAAAATCCGAGCGCACCATACAATACTAGAGGATATGTTGAAAGCTTGTATGCTGGATTTCAAGAGGTCATGGAAGGATCATCTACACTTGATAGAATTCTCCTACAATAACAGCTATCAGGAAAGTATACAGATGGCACCATTCGAGGTGCTTTATGGACGGAAGTGTCGCTCCCTGCTTTGCTGGGATGATGTAGGGAAGCGGAGATTGTTAGGACCCGAGCTCATAGTTTAGACCGTTGATAAGGTGCAACTGATCAGAAATCATATCAAGACCGCTCATGATTGCGAGAAGAGTTTGGAAGATGCCAATAGAAGACCGCCTGAGTTCGAGATTGGCGACCATGTGTTCATTAAGATTTCGCCGACGAGAGGGGTGATTAGATTCGGTAGTTGTGGGAAACTCAGTCCCCGATTCACCGGACCCTTCGAGATTGAGGAGCGTGTTGGTGAGGTGGCATATCGCTTGGGTTTACCTCATTCCTTGGCAGGCGTGCACGACGTATTCCAGTTTCTCAGCTGCGTCGGTACATTCAAGACGACAGCCATGTACTTGATAACTTCGAATTGACCTTGAGCACCGATCTCTCGTACGAGGAGCAACCTACAACTATCATGGACTGTAGAGGAAATGTTGAAGAACAAGGTTATTTCCTTAGTCCTTGTGTCTCGGGACGGACGCCCAAGCGGAGAATCCACTTGGGACTGTGAGGATGGGATTCGTCAAAAGTACCTTCATTTGTTTTCTTAATCTTGTATCTCCGTTCTTTTAATTTCGAGAACGAAATTTCTTGTAAAGTGGGTAGGATGTAACAACCTGTATCTGGAAATACCAGCAAAACAAGTATTTTTAGTATTTCCCTTGTTTCCATGTCCAGATAACACGTTAAGTATCATTTCTGAGCCAATATCTGCAAATATCAATTCTTAAGCCGGCTTATAGCTGATTGGGATGGCTCAAGCTTCAATTTCAATATGTATTTCTTCTCTGGGTGCTTAAGATGGCTCAACATTGCTTGAGCCGACTCATGACTATCTTAAGACGGCTCATGGCTATCTTAAGACGGCTCATAGATCCAAGGAAATTCCCTACAAATTCCTTTTTTTCTCTGTGGGTATGAGCCGGCTCAACATTTGCTTGAGCCGGCTCAAAATCTTTTTGAGACGGCTCATGGCCATCTTGAGCTGGTTCATGGGTCCATAGAATTTCCTTATAGGTTCCTTGCTTTCTTTGTATGTTTGAGACGGCTAAACAATACTTTGAACCGGCTCAAACTCGATCAAATCGAAAATCCTGATATTTCACATGATTTATTATTTCCATAACCGACCCAGCTTCTATTTAAACCTCGACCCTACATGATAGAAACTCTAATTTCTACAGCCTCCCTCCTCTCTAAAAGTCCTAGATCTCTTCCTCTACAAATAACCAAAACTATCACTTTTCAACATCGTCTCCATCGTCGGCAACGTCTTCGACTTCATCTCATCTTCTTCCTTGCAACCCAACCCACCGATCCAAGAACACGAGACAAGATCACCATCGTCGATCAAGATCCTATGAGCCAATTGTAGGATTGCTTGGCACGACAGCAAGGTTTTGGGAGGCATCGTCCATGCCATTTTTAAAATTTTACCGTACAAAACATTCCTAACCCTAGAATCTTTAACTAGAGATTTAGATGATACGATATGCAAACAATTTTACATCTAAGTGAATGAGGAATACAACCTTAGTAGACCGGTCCTTCACTTCTAAAGCTCCGTGTAGTTGTCCCTTCGCTCCAAGTAGTGAACACCCGAACTCTAGTAAGGGTTCATATGAAGAAATGAACAAGCTTGCTTGAAGTCTTCGAGGCCGAAGATGATCTACGTCGAGAAGACTCAAGCTCATGCTACCTCTTCACTAATGGTAGATTAGTGAAGCAAACACCCAAAACTAAATGGATAATATAGTAGAGGATGATGAAGTAGGAAATGGGCTCATTTTAGATTAATTTTTCTTACAATATTTCATCACCTTTTTTCAAGCTAGAAAACTTTTCCATGAGGAAGAAGAAGACGAAGTGAGAAAAAAAATGAATCTCATGAGATGAGAATAGCAACCATGGGTGAGTTAGTGTCATACACTAACCCATGTAGAGAATAAACCATGGCTAATTAATAATGGTTAGGTTAATAAATATCTACAAGTAAAACAAAATTAGTAGACTTGGTCAATGGTTCCACAAGTTTCTACAAGCTTCAACCATGTGACTAATTTCCACTAATTTGGTTAACTTTAAATAAACAAAACCCTCACATTATTATAAGCTTGGTGTTACTCTCATACACCCATGTAGCATTTGGCATCTAGCATAACACAAAAGATGTACATTAATATACATCACATATATACCAAATGTACACTAGTGAGAAAAAGAATTCTTAAGTGATCTAATATTAGTTAATGTAAGTTAATATATCAAATATATAATTATACATTAAAATATTAAATCAACACTTGATTTAATAATCCGGCTATATCACATACAACCGACTAATATCAAATGTAACAATCTATCGAATCAACACTTGATTCGATAACCCGGCTATATCACATATAACCGACCGATATCACATATCGCGAGAATAGAATGCGGTATCTCATACGCACATTAATCTTGGTCCCGTACATATCACATATGTCCTCCTACTTCGTTTCGCATGAACCAGGAAACCTCTATGTAGGAATCTAAAGACTCGTCAATACGCCGGCAGTAGGTAATGATCATATCAAACACCCATAAGCCGCAAGCGATCTGCTAAACGTAATGGCCTCCCGGATATTGAGCGATTAGAAGATCAAAAAGCAAGCCTGCTCATACTCCTGCGAATCCAATCAGTAACACTACCGCACAGTCTGGTCTCTTCGTCTGATATGTCGCATATCTCGCCTGGGGGTGGTAAATGTCAGACCCCAATAGCTTGATAAGTCATGCCGATGTGAGGCTCATAACGGGTCGAGAAACTACTGATAACACTTACCAGTAAATCTCAGAAACATCCATGGCCAAGGACTTCCTGTTATAGCCAATCGAACACAGCGCAACATCAACCCCCAATACCGGGAGAGGCGAAATCTCCTCCTATCGCTCATTGCCTCCATGTGACTCGGGACTGTACCTAAAAACCACCGTTTTGTACGTTCTCTTGAACGTGGTAAGGTGGAAATCAAAGCACAGTGGGAATCACACAAGACTCAATGACGATCTCGGTTCGACATACTAACCTGTACCATTGTCACCAGAGAACTTCCATCTGACATGAGCTATAATACCATTTAGGTGTTCTCGACGAGTCCGTCCAGTGTACCCAGCCTCCACTGAGAACCCGTATATCATCTCTGATGTCAAACACCAATGGATATGGGATCATCCATTGCCTATTTACATGAGTCGAGAAGGTATACGCTAGTCTACTCTGGTATATCGATGCCCCGTCTCAATACACCCACGAATAGGGACATTAAAGGATGTACTCATGGACTACCTTTGTCCCACTAGTATGATCCGCATCATAATCCAGGTAGTCAAGTAAACATCCTAAGGGCTTTATCAACATGTAACAGAGAGACAATCAGTGTACATGTTAAGATAAAGAGTAACCAGATAGCATACTATCATGTCGAGCAAGAAAGTCCTCCCAATGTATGTCCAAGCATCCACTATAATATACATCATTTGTACAATAATGGCCTCTAGGGCATACATATAATTAACAATCTCCCACTTGCACTAGGGCCATATGTTATAGTATCCAATACCCAACAATCAGCAGTGGTTGTAGTATCTCATACTCAACCATCCCATAAAAGTCTTTCTTGGGAAAAGGCCTTTGTGAGTGGATCCGCCGTGTTGTCCTATGAGTCTACTCTCCTAACCTGGATCTCCCTGGAGATCAACTATCTCCATGATCAGGTGATACTGCCTTAGAATATGTCTGGGTCACTGATGGGACGGGGGTTCCTTGGAATAAACCACAACTCCATTGTCACACAATGGTAGGAACGAAGTTCATCTCATGAACTAATATACACCCAGACTGCCTCTTGGGTAGCATCTTTGGTAGCGATGTATCCAGCCTTTATCATCTAGTTTGCCACGGTATCTAGCTTGGAACTCTTCTAACATACCGTTCCTCCACTGAAGGTAAAGACAATGCATGTGACTGACATTCAGTCGACCTTACCACCCTGGAAGCTATCCAGTGATTCTCCCCAGGATCGATTGATACCATCTCACTACACCTAGTGAGAATCCTAACATCCATTTAGATCTATCTCATAGATCCAAAACCCAGGATTTAGGATGTATCACTGTTCAGTCGAACATATTGCAATCTTTAACATAACAATTTCCTCACTTTTCTAATCATCTAAGGATATTTGTTATAAATATAACACGTATTACAAGTTCGTCTGGAAAATATCAATTACCACGTGTTATACATTATAATCAACATTTTGGAAGGAAATTGTATGTTTATCATTTCACGCATGATATTGTATATCTCAACAATCTTTATTGAGAATTTTGTGCAGAAAATTATTTCAGGACAGATATCGGAATCGCAAATTCGCCGAAAAAATACAGCAAATCAAAGAGTTAAATTCTGCCACTGATTTAGAAGAGATGAGAAGATTCCAGATATCACCTGAACACTAATTGGCCAACACCAGAATACACAGAAAATTTGAAGCAACAAGCTCACCAAAAAACCGCGGATCCGCGACTGAGTTAGGCCAATCCGCCGCGGATCCGCGGCCGAGTTAGAGCATCGGGTGACAAGTTCCTTCCAGAAGCTTCATTCCAATAGCCTAGCTTATTGAGGACGCTCCATTTTAACAATCTTATTCTGGAAACTTCCCTACAACAGCCTAGCTTCTTGAGGAAGCTTGATAACTACCTTATTCTAGAAGTTTCCATACAACTACCTAGCTTCTAGGGGAAGCTTGATTAAGGGCAATAAAAAGGGACCTAAGCCTACATTAATGAGCTTGTTGAGTTATTGATGGTAGTTGATTTCTAGTACACAATCCAAAACCAAATCCAATTCAATTCCAAATCAAGATCCAAAATCAAAAATCGTTGAGAACAATATCGAGCGACGACATTCAAGATCCTTTACGCGAAGTCGTTCGTCATCAAGAGCACGGGATCCTAGAAAGGTCCAAGTCTCACGAAGATTGAGCAAAGCGAAATTCGACGGAATAGTTACCTCTTCAAGGGAGCGATCGAGAGCAATTCTTGTAACCTCGGATTGAAGGAAAGTGTAATTAGAAGTTGATTAATAAAGGTGATCATTTTTCAATTCTCGCTTTCTTTAAATTTTCGCATTATGAAATTTTCTAATTGTTGACTCTTCCATTTTCATGATGCGTGAGTAAAATCTCCGCTTGCTAAGGATTTGAAGGAATTTGGTAGATCAAATGGCGATGAAATCCTAAACTCATTTTAAGTCTTATGAGAATTATGAATTTTAGGAAAAAGTATCGTCAACAACCAAATTTGGAGCGAGATCACCATTCTTGATAATTTCGTTGCAATTTGGGAGTAAATGATTGATGATTTTCTTTACTAAAGGATGATTTGAATGGTGATCAATGAAATGATAAGGGAAAGTGAAGAAGAAACCCTAGTTTCTTTAATATATCCATAATCTTCATTCATCACCATCGTTCTAGTTATAACTCATCAATAGATAAGATGAGTCATTTTTAGTATTCATCATTGCTATTAATCCCTATCGAATGCTGCAAACTATTCTTCAATTTTCTTGATAACTAAATTGATTTTGGACATTTTCTTGATTTCTAAATCTTAAACTCTTTCTTGATTTTCTTGAAAATATTTCATCTAATAAATTTTGAATCATTTTCTTGAATTTTCTTTACTATTTCAATTCAATTCAACTAAAGCAAGAACAAATAAATACACGAATCTCGGTGGACGACTCGTACTCATTAACGAACTACAACGTCACCGTTATTGATTGCGGTTATAAATTCTTTGATTGTGGTTATACTTTTCATTTCAACAATCAAATGACCAATCAAATGGCGCCGTTGCCAGGGATGCGTGCGTAATTTGTTCGTTCTTGCTATTTGAGTTGAAATATTATTATTCCATCAAAATTTGAATCAAAATTGCATCGTGTGCTTAACGATTAGTATGTGAATTTTGCAAGGAAATCTGGAATCGCTGTAGCAGGGAGAAAATTATTCAGATCATTTCATTGAGACCAGAAGAGCAAGGGGAGCATCAGAACCAAAACATTGTTCAAAGAACTGTTCATACGACAGCGGAACCGCGGCAGTTTGCAGGTATTGGCGGCGGAACCGTGGCAGTTTGGACGAGTTAGGGTTTCATCTCTCTGTGGTATATTTTATACTTTCTTATCTCTCCTCTGATCTGTCCAATAACAACTTTTCTGCAGGATTCTTTGCAAAAATTTGGTGCGCTTAAAAAAATTGTTGCGTGTTTTAATATTGGTTGTTTGTGTATATTGTAATACGGAAATTAAGGGGCAAAGACCAAATTCAGATTAGGTGGGGATTTCATTACCCTTCCTAAGCCCCAAAAATCACAAAACTGGCATCCGCATCACCCTTCATTAACTAAAAAATATCTAGACCAAGACTCTAAGGACCGTCGCGCTCAATTAGGACAGAAGAAGGTCGTAGGTAATCTATTGCTTATCCGCATTTCTTTTGTGGTGTCTAAGGCAAGTGTGTCTAAGGCAAGTAGTTACTTAATTAGGCCCGCTACTTACGTAGCGGATACCTCCCACTTAACTCGCACTTACCTGGCCACAGGAGGGATAAAGAGGTGTTAGTTGTATGTATGCCCTAGAGGCCAGTATTGTACAAATGATATATATTATATTGGATGCTTGGACATATATAGAGATGACTTTCTTGCTCGATATGATAGTATGCTATCGGGTTACTCTTTATCTTAACATGTATACTAGTCTCTTTATACTGTCTTATAGTTACATGTTGGTAAAGCCCTTAGGATGTGTACTTGACTACCTGGACTATGATGCAGATCATACTAGTGGGGACATGGTAGTCCATAAGTACATCCTTCAAGGTCCCTAGTCGTGGGTGTATCGAGACGGGGCATCGATATACCAGTGTAGACTAACGTATACGCTTCTCGACCCATAAGATGGGCGATGGATGATCCCATATCCATTGGTGTTTGACATCAGAGATAGTATACGGGTGCTCAGTGGAGACTGGGTACACTGGACGGACTCGCCGAGAACTCCCAGATGGTATTATACCTCACGTCAGATGGCAGTTCTCAGGTGACACTTGTGCAGGTTAGTCTGTAGACCCGAGATCGTCATAGAGTCTTGTGTGATTCCCACTGTGCTTTGATTTCCACCTTACCACGTCCATGAGGGCGTGCAAAACGGTGGTTTTTGGGTACAGTCCCGAGTCACATGGAGGCAATGAGCGATAGGAGTGGTTTCGTCTCTCCCGATATTGGGGGTTGATGTTGCGCTGTGCTCGATTGGCCGTAATAGGGAAGTCCCTGGCCAGGGCTGATTCAGAGATTTGCTGGTAAGTGTTACCAGTAGTTTCTCGACCCGTTATGAGCCTCACATCGACACGACTTATCGGTTATTGGGGTCTGATGTTTGCCACCCCTAGACTTGATATGCGACATATCAGACGAGGAGACCGGACTGTATGGGAAGTGTTGCCGATTGGCTCGACGGGAGTTGTAGCAGGTTCGCTTGTTCTCTTCTGATCGCTCAATACCTGGGTAGCCATTATGTTTAGCTGACCGCTTGCGGCTTGGGGGTGCTTGATATGATCATCACCCACTGCCGGCGTATTGACGAGTCTCAGAGTCCCACAATGGAGTTTCCTAGTCCAGGCGAAACGTTGTGGTGCGCGTATGCGATATGCGCATGGACCCGATTAAAATGCGCGTATAGGATACCGTATATTGATCGGGCGGCTTGCTTTTGGTAGGGGTCGTATGTGATATGGCCGGATTGATAAATCAAGTTTTGATTTATCATTTAACCATTAGCTTCTCACTTGAAATCGTTTCTTGAGTATGATGGATGTATGCATGCATGTATACTTTTTTTATAGATTCATACACATATGGATGTGCATACACACATGCATACATACATCATTCTATCATGGTTGCTTATACATTGAGAATGGTGGCAATATAAGAATCACACCATGGTTATTAGATGGATTATTATTGCTTTTGAATTAAAACAAAAAGGAAAAGAAAAAAGGGTTAAATGATAGAATGTTTCTACACTCTTCTTTACCTTACCATGCTTACCTACCTTTTAACCCTTGGCTTATTTTCCTTTTGTGTTTTTAACTCCAATACAATAATATCTTTATAATTAACCATGGTTTGAAATGAGAGATGGAAAATATATATACTTATATTTTTCATTTTTTCATAAGGGAGTTTTTCTTCTCTTCTTCTAAAAAGCCATCATCTTCATCAACCTTGATCTCTTGCTCTCTAAACTTTTTAAGGGAGCAAAATACTCATAAAAATAGGATTTTGAAGTGAGAAAGAGAACCACAACTCCATTCTACACAAGTCTAGCCCACTTGTTTGGAGTGTTAGCTTCATTTCGTTCTCTTGATCGGGTGAAGTTGCAAGCTTGGACAAAGCGGACTCCGGGTGGATCATCGGTGACCTAGAGGAGATCAAGCGGAGCTTTTCCAAACCCCAAGTAGCCAAGGCGTCCAGCGTAGGGAGCTACAAAGGTTGTACTCTCCAAACCCTAGCTATTCTTTCATATGATGATATGCAACTTTTAGAAACCCTAATTTTCTAGGAAGATCCGATGTTTGTTAACTTAGCATCCTAAAGACTCCACCTTTGGTACATGTGATGCTTCCAAACCCTTCATGAGGTGCTAGGCTAACCCAACAAGAGGTGGTAGAGGATTTATCCTGTGATTTGTCTTCTGGAAGTTTAGGAGCGGTCTAGTGACTTGACCTAGGTGACCGTAGATCTAGGGTTGATTGTGCATTTTTTGTTGTAATTTTTCTAAATCCGTCTTTTTTCAAAACAAACCACTTTCTCTAATTATCACAAACGCTGCCACTTGTGCTAAACCGCTTAGTGCATGCTCGGCTAGACACGGGATTCTAATGCCCGTCTTGTCCGCGTTCCTCCTATCGACTCGAAGTCGGTAATTCTACATCTTCTTTTTCCTCACCACTCATCACATCTACCGAGATGGACGGATCTCCATCAAATTTTAACACCACTTTTCCACCGCCTGCAGGTGTGCAGAATCTACCGCATATGTCTCTTCAAGAGAGATGCTACCCTATACGTGGTCCTCTTTCTACTTGTCTTTCCATTCCACCAGCCAATGGGGATAATTTCGAAATCAAACCACACTATATCAATCTTTTACCTAAATTTCACGGTCTTGAGGCTGAAGACGCATACGTTTTTATCACCAAATTCGAAAACGTATGAGCTATGATGGGCAGTTCATAACTTTTTGTGGATGCTATGCGTTTACGTCTTCTCCCGTTCACTTTGTGCGATTTAGCCGAAAAATGGTTTTATAACACAGCTGCACACTCTATTTCAAACTGGGATGAATTCTTTATAGCATTCCTTAAGAAATTTTATCCCAATCATAAGACTGCCCGTGTCCGTAGCGAAATCAATCAATTTACCCAGCTTCCCAATGAACAATTTTAGAAGTGTTTTGAACGATTTAAGTATCTGCTAGTCCAATGTCCTCATCACGGAATCCATCGATGGGATCTGTTCCGAATCATATATGAGGGCATTAATCCAACAACAAAGCAGATGCTTGAATCCATGTGTCAAGGCAATTTCATGTCTAAAGACGATGGTGAAGCTTGGAAATTTTTAGAAGATTTTGCTGAAAAAACTTTGCAATGGGAGAGTGTTAGTCAACCATCATCTAAGGGTGGTATCCATCAACTTGATGTTTCCATAGCTGTCAAAGCCGAAATGGCAACAATGCAAAAGAAACTTGAAACTATGGAACATAAATTTTTATTAGCCTCCCTAAACCAGGTCACACTCCCTAAAACCGTGTATGGATGCTGTTCCGATCCATCACATTTGACGGAAGAATGTCCTTTGAATTCTCTGTTTCATGGTCAAGAACACACTAATGCTGCTTTTCAGCAACGACCTAGAAACGATCCTTATTCTTCCACTTATAATAAGGATTGGAGGAATCACCTTAATTTTGGTTGGAACCAACACCAAACTCAAAATACGGTTCCAAACAAAAATAACTTTCAAAGGGTCCCTCCACAACAACAGCAACCACTACAACTGAGTCAGCACCCCTTTCAACCACAAAATTTTCAAAATCCGGCCAACACTTCTGCACCGTATAATAATTCTTTGCAATTGGCCGGTACTGATAATTCATCTTCACTCGAACGAATCTTAGATTTGTTTATGAAACATTTCATCCAAGTGTCGGCTGATATAAGGTCTTCTATTGATGATATAAAGAATAACTCCGCCTCCCACAGTGAGAGTATTAAATCAATAGAAGCACAAATTGCACAATTAAATGCCGAAATGAGTGCTAGAGAGAAAGGGAAACTTCCATCTCAACCCCTACCGAATCCCGGGCATTCACAACACTACAATGTGAGTGCCATTACAACGTTGAGATCCAGAAGAGTGCTGAATAATCAAGTCGGTGAACAGATTTATAATGATGATATAATCAATGACACCCTGGCTTCCACTTCCACTTCCACTTCTGACCCTAGTTCATCTTCTTGCGAGCCTATTCTCCATTTTCCTCTAGGCTCGAACCCTCAGCCCACTTCTTCTAGTCAACCAAAGACGATCCCCACTCCAATTCTTGGATCTGTTCCACCCACACAACCTTCTCCAATGTTGGACCCAGCTCTTATTGCTAAAGCTCCTTATCCGAATAGGTTAAGGGAAAACAAACCAAGTCCACAAATGGAGAAGATTATGGAAATGTTTAAACAGGATAACATAAATATCCCTCTCTTAGATGCTATACAACAAGTTCCGGCTTATGCGAAAATCCTTAAGGACTTATGCACTAGGAAGAGGAAGACTCAAGTATCGAAAAATGTATTCATGACGAATAATGTTAGCACAGCTTTTACCCCACAATTACCAAAGAAACGTAAGGACCCTGGATGTCCTACAATCTCTATTTCTATTGGGGGTAAAAATATTAACCGTGCTTTACTCGACCTTGGCGCTAGTGTTAACTGTTTACCCCAATCAGAGCAAATCTCTGTTCAAATTCCAAGGCGGGAGATGAAGCAATGCTTTTGTTTCCCCCAATCAGAGCAAAGCTCTGCTTTGAAAATTAAAGAGAAAATTAAAGTTAAAATAAATGAAGCAACGCTTCAGATCCCATGCACTGCGCGCGGAGCGCAATGTGCCAAAATTAGACACGCCAGCGCAGAGAGCGCAACGCCCGAGGCAGCGCGCCCAATCAGAGCAAGGCTCTATTTTAAAACAAAATTAAAAGAAGCAACGCTTCAGATGATCTGCGCTCTGCGCTGCGTGACACGTGGCAGCGCAGTTGCGCTGCGCTCTGCGCTGCGCGACACGTGGCAGCGCAGTTGCGCTGCGCTCTGCGCTGCGCGACACGTATCAAGCGCTGGTGCATCTGCGCCAAACAGAAATAAAATTCTGAAAGATCTTTCTGTTCTTGTTAAAAACAAGAAGATTGTCTTCTGTAAAACAGAAGCCCTTGGATCAAAAATCCAACGGTGGGGAAAATTCCCCAAATCACTCAGAGAAGGATCTCTTTAACAAACTTAACAAATCTATGGGCACTATATAAAGACCCCTAGACCCCAACTCAAAAAAAAGAAAAAAAAATGGTGAGAGATCAAGAACTTCAACACAGAGAGAACTCCTCTAAAGAAGATTTTTAGAAGAACTCAAAAAAAAAGGTAAACCCTTTGAATAAAAAAGAAGAATTTCTTCTGAAAAGATCATTGATCTAAGAACAAGATCAATGATCTCCAACAAAAATATAACAAAAATGAAGGCACTGCCTTTTGATGAACCACTGGTTCTTTGAAAACAAGAAAATTTGTTTTTCTTTGATCTAAAAGTTGATCAAAATAATAAAACAGTGCCCTGCACTTGAAAAATCTGCACTGTTGCGCTCCTGGGTTGGCGCAAGCCACGAGAGAGCGCCACGTGTCAGCTCCAGAACAATCTGCGCTATGCGCTGTTAAAATAGAGTATTGCTCTCTGAAGTTGGCGCAACTCACCAGGGCACGCTACGTGTCAGCAGCGCACTGCGCTGTTGCGCTTGCGTTCACCAGGGCGTGACACGTGTCACCACCACAAGCGCTTGCGCTCAATAATTGGCGCAAAGCGCCTGACAAGCCACTGTCAAATGATTAATGCACTGCATTATTTACAGAAGGGCCAAGCCCAATTAAAAAAAAGGCCTAACAGGCCAAATCAAATGCAATGCATTACCTTTTTTTTTAAAAAAAAAAGGACAGAGCCCAAACAGATGCTCTGCATCATTTATAAAGGGACAGAGCCCAAATCAAAAAGGCCTAGCAGGCCAGAATAAAATACAGTGTATTATTAAACAGGGGCAAAGCCCTAGCACAGACCTAGTAGGCCAAAGATAAATAAAAACGTTGAACATATTCTCAACTGGACGTAGCCCAATCATAGCCGTAAGTCCTCAAATTAAATTGACCGAGCACGGCTGCTCTCTTAAATCAATTTACATCCGGTTCAAGGGTACATCTCTGAACTCCTCTGAAACCTATCGTTGTAATCCTTCAACGACGTCAGAGAGGTGACGGGTCCCGACGGCCATATATTAAATGGACCACTATGTCCCTAAACTGGAACAATAGAGCCCAAACGCTCTTTTGTCGGATCTAAACGATCCCGTTAGGTTGATCTTAGTCTCAAACTGGACTAACCGCAATGTCCCTAAACTGCCTATGGACCACTACGTCCCTAAACTGGAACAATAGAGCCCCCAAATGCTCTTTTGTCGGATCTAAACGATCCCGTTTTAGTTGATCTTAGCCTCAAAAATGGCTAACGTATCCTTAAACCTTCAAACAGACTTTAGTCCCAAATTGGACTATAGATCCCCCAATCAACCTTGGTTCAAGGGTACATCTCTGAAATCCTCTGACACATGTCGCTGTAATCCTTCAACGTCGTCAGAGAGGTGACGGGTCCCGACGGCCATATATTAAATGGACCACTATGTCCCTAAACTGGAGCAATAGAGCCCAAACGCTCTTTTGTCGGATCTAAACGATCACGTTAAGTTGATCTTAGTCTCAAACTGGACTAACGTATCTTTAACAAACGTTTAAGTTGACCTTAGCCTCAAATGCGGCTAACGTATCCTTAAACCCTCAAACAGACTTTAGTCCCAAATTGGACTACAGGTTTCCCAATCAACCTTGGTTCAAGGGTACATCTCTGAACTCCTCTGACACCTGTCGTTGTAATCCTTCAACGTCGTCAGAGAGGTGACGGGTCCCGACGGCCATATATTAAATGGACCGCTATGTCCTTAAACTGGAGCAATAGAGCCCAAACGCTCTTTTGTCGGATCTAAACGATACCGTTAAGTTGATCTTAGTCTCAAACTGGACCAACGTATCCTTAACAAACGTTTAAGTTGATTTTAGCCTCAAATATGGCTAACGTATCCTTAAACCAAAACCCCAAACCCAAATCTAAGAAAATACGAATTTGGACTAATCCACGTCCTACGGGCGACGAAATAAATTAGTCTCCGTATACAATCCACGGGCAACCACAAACAAAACAAACACCCACGACACGAAGTGAAATTCTGGAGAAGGAGAAAGTGGTTACCGCGATGCGGTAACGTAATTAACTGCAGGGGATTGCGCCTGTAAGGAAGAGCATCCCCACAATCAAAAACCCCTCAAGTGAGGGGGAATCTGACGAAGTCTGCTACATCGGCCGCATCCGTCTAAACCTCCGATACACGGTGCCATAAATCAACTTGGCATCTTCGGAGATGTAGACGGATGAAGCCAAATAGCATCTACCCCAAATCTCAGGCAAGACGTTCAGTCTTGGCCGCTGTTCGGAGGGGTACAGATTCTGGCACGCCCGGTGGGACCTTTTCCTCTTTCCACTCCACACTTCGTGTGTCGTGTTCGCGAACAAATCACGGTTTGCTGTGGTTGCCTGTGGATTCGAGGTACTAAGATTTGGTATCTTACTCCTTACAGAAAACAGATGATCAATGGCTTCAAACTGCACTACCTGCAACTGCAACTCTCGCTCCGTCCCTGTTGGAGGAGTGACTTACGGACCCCAAGCGGCCTCTCTTTTCAAGATACCAGTGGAGCAAGTAACTCAAGCCACCACTGGACTATTCTTCGGGACCATGCTCCCGCCGATGAGCTTCAATGCCCCAATGGCGTCGCAAGAAGCCCCAAAGAAGTCGGCCTTTGATCGACTTATCACTGCCGCGGTCCTTCTCAACGGGCCGCCCAATTCCACTACCTCAGTTTTCAATAGACTGGGCCAGAACGTTTACAAGCCTGCGATTCTAGAATGCGTTATCCCGAAGCGGATAGCCATCCCTGCTCCCGTTCCAGGAGAAATCACCAAGGTTGCTTCTCCTACTCAGAAGTCTGCTTTTGACAGGTTGGCCGTCCCCATTCAACGAACGTCGGCCTTTAAAAGGCTGGTACCAGCAGATTATGACCAACACAGGGGGCATGAGGAGGTCACCCCTACGGTTAGAACAACTCCATCCGCACGACATGCTCGACGTCGCCACTAGCGCCGAGTGAGGAAGGCTGGGGGAAACTCCCCCTCTGGATTTACTCCATCAGCTCCAACAGTAGGGATTGATGCTGCTGTTCCAACCGGGAACAGCTTTGGATTGCTGAACAAGGTGCACAGGAATTCACCCACTGCAGTGCTGAAGAGATATTCTCCACCTGCAGAGAATGCACCGAAGGCGAGGCCAGAACAACCCCCTCAGAGGCTGTCCTCCAAAATTTACAAAGTCTGGCGACAGGTCCAGGAGTCGGTGATTGATCAAGATTACTCCCGCCGACAGAAAAAGATAAAGGTGACAGCTGGCTGGGTCCCCACTGCGACGGCTCCCTCAACGTCAATCACTTAAAAGAAAAGGAGGTCGCAAAAGGCCCCTGTGAACATGGCGAACCGTAAAAGCGCTGAGCATAAACGCCCCAAGTCTGGGGGCATGGTAGTGCACACAGCTTATATGGCTTCCGGAAAGGAGGAAAGCCGTGCTTCGACAGGTCACCGACAGCTCCCCCGATCCGTGACGAAAGCTCAAGAACAGCAGCAGAAGCTTCAGGAGATGCTGACTACAATAGCTGCACTTACCGGGCCAAAAGAAAGCTCGGAGTCGTCATCAGAACAGCGTCACAAATAAGAAACTGATGCTGACTTCCTACGTAGAGTCCTCGAAAAGAAGGATAAAGAAGCCACAGAGCAAGCAGCTAACATAAAACAGATGGCGCTCCTCTTCCAAGATATGGTAGGGATGATTTTAAAGCCGGACCCTCCAGCAGATGAGCCTCCAATCATTGTTGAAGATGATAGAAGGGAGACATCTAATCCCCCGCCGGATCTCTCAGTAAGTGCACGGCGGCGTCCCGGCCGTCAATCCGACGCCGGAATGCGGAAGCGATGGTTTTCTTAAACTTTTTGAACCGGCACCACCGCGCACTACAAACCCGGATCGTGCCATTAATCTAGTCCTAGCTATCTAGAGAAGGGGGTAGAGAAATATACCGAGTGATCCGTGTCCTCCGGTCTTCTCGCCGTCGTCCCGATCTCCTGCGGAATCTCCGATCTTCACCTCCTCGCCGGAAGGGCACCACATCGCCGGCTTCTTTTACGGGCTCCCACCTCTGGTCCGAGGCAACTCAGGCACGAAGTTGGCGAGTCGACGTGCCCAAGGGTGCTGTAGGTTAACTGTAGAGTCCTATGTCTCTTGGGGTTGTAGGAGTTTGCCATATGGTGGAGGTATGAGATGATAGCAATTTTTGGAGATGAAATTGGGGATTTTTGCAAACTTTAGAGAACCAAAAATCCCCACCAAATAATGGGCAGCCCCTACCTATTCATTGGCCGGCCAAAATCATAAGGAAAAGCCAAAAGGAGAGAGAGGAAAAGAATGAGGGAGCCACACACTATTATCCAAGGGAGAGAGAGAAATGGCTATCATGCAAAGAAATTATCACTAGCCTAAACCAACACTCCATCAACTATCATCACTTCCAAAAGTCATGCCATCATGAAAATAGAAGTCAAGCAATGATAAAGTGAACAAGTCAAGGTCAACAAGAGCTATCATGAAGCAACAAAATGCAAAGAACACCCTCCACTAATGCTTATTTGCATAAATGCAAATAAGCCCTCCTACACCAATTTTCGGCCAATGAAAGATACAAAGAAATATGGCCGAAACAGAAAACAAACTGGCAACTCCAAAAAACCGATCCCGTAATAAATTACAGGAAAACCCCGCTACTGTATATACATACCCGCATTTGTATTCCGACCAAATACAAATGCACTGAGACAAAATCTACACTGTACAATACTAGGATCCGGCTTAAACCAAAGCCCGCTAGTATTTTCCGTCCGATCATGATCCGTGCAATACCACACATATCTGATCGAACCCTGCCATATTTACATACGGCCTCTACAGCGTTTCTCCCAAAACTTGAGTAACTGTGTGTGTGGTGGACTCTAAAGACTCATCAATACTATGGTTGTGGATTTAACCACTAGCACGTCAGAGGTATTAGCCATACGTGAAGGGCTACCAGCTATTGACCAAAAGGGACGTCGATGAGCGAACTCATCCTGACACCCTACTGAGCCTGTCAGTGACAATATCCGTACAGTCCGGTCCGTTCGTCTATGAGCATCGCATGGCGGGCCTAGGGGGTTGGTAAAAGTCAGACCCCCAAAAGCGGTACAAGTCGTGTCGGACTGTAGCCCAGAACACCCTGAGATACTACTGGAATACCTACCAGTAAATCTCTTGCCTCGGCCGAGGGCTTTGTGTAATGGCTCTCCTAGACACAGCGCGACCTCACCCCTAATACCGGGAGAGACGAACCCCTGAAGATCCGCTCACTGCCTCCATATGGCTCGGGACTGTACCCAACTAAAACCTGTTTGCACGTCTCCTTTGAGCGTGGTAGGGTAGTAATCAAAGTACAGTGGGAACTCACACGAGACAAATGACGATCCTCAGGTCGATGAACTAACCTGTACACATGTCACCAAGGAACTGCTATCTGACGTCAGGTATAAGACCAACTAGCATGTTCCCGGCGAGTCCTGTCGGTGTACTCATAACCCAATGAGCACCTGTATACATCTTAGGTGAACCAACTGACACCAGTGGCTTGTGAGACTGGCCACCGCCCCTCGTCGGGGTCTTGACTGTATACACTAGTCTACTCTGGAGTATCGATGCCCTGTCTCGAAACTCCCACGACTAGGGACCTTTTAAGGATGTGCTTATAGACTACCAGCTCCCATGTATATGATCGCCCTCATACTGCTGGCAGTCAAGCAAGAATCCTAGGGGCTCTATCAACGTGTAATAGTGACCTGTCTGGTCACCTAAAGCAGTACAACGATGATAAAGATAAACCAGATAGCATATCATCTTGAGTGAGACTGTCCTACCGGATAGGTCCTCCCTCAATCATTGCAATCACGTGCCTGTGATCCAATAATTGACTCTGAGGCCACTATCTCCAACAATCTCCCACTTGCACTCAAGGCTAATTATTGCGATGTCTCATACTCACAGCCCGTGTGATACCGAACACCCAACTCCTCTACTAGTCAGTCTCACAAAGCTCGTTTGCGAAACTATTGCGTTCGAGAAATAGCCTCAGTGAGTGGATCCGCTTTGATGTTTCTTTCTATGTCTCTCTATATCTCAAGTTCACGGAGAAAGCCCTCTCCCGAAATGAGCAATACCTGTCTTAGAATGTGTCTGGATGTCTGATGGGTCCTAGCTCATAAATGAACTCCAAATCCAAACTTCTTAGACTGTATCATCAACAGAACTTAATCAGTATCCTGCGCCATGCCTCCCTCAGTATTTCCTTGGACCACCTGTCCAAAATACTGCCCCTCGTCAGAGGGAAAACTATAACTCTGACGACCACCTGTCATCCATGTCACCTTGGAAGCCTGGAATGATAACTGTCTCCTGAACGAGGCTGTCATTATCATATCCCTAGAACATCCACTTATGTTCTAAAACTGCTTCCGACTGTTTCTCCAGGATTGGATCAATATCAACTCATTGCACCTACTGCAGGAACAACATCTGGCATGGTACTTGACATCTCATGATTGACTCAATTGCCTAAGCAAGTGATCTGCCAATCATGCACATCCCTCTCCCCTTTAGTCTGTAAGACACCTTTAGAGAGGGTGACTCCATTACCTGCAGGTACACCACCATGCTAGGAGTCGTCCATTCTAAATACTCTAGAATGTTGTCTAAGTACCCTGATTGGGAAACCACCCAAATCTAGATCTATAGATCTAGTAACCAGAATGTCAGATATAATATCCAAGTCCTGTGTGGAGAAACTACTGTGTGACAACCAAAGCATAACCGATTGTAATATAGGAATATCATTTCCTACTCTGTGTATGTCATCCAAATACCAGGACATCACACCTTACTACCTTCTTAACAGATCCATCCCCTATTCTGATGAAGTCAAACCTATGACTGTCACGTCAGAAATTGATGATCTATCTCCGCTATATCTATTTTAGTCTACAAATAGACATAAGCCACATGTCCACCAATGCTTCCGCTGCTCCCACTGACTAGGAAAACCCTCTGGCAGAGTCATATACACGTACACTTCTAAAACTAGTTTAGAACGACGCTATACTCATACCTCCTGCCGGGTCTCACAGTCTGGAACAACAACAATGGCAAATCTGGGTAAACAAGAACCTCGCTGCCACCGTCCTTCGAGGCTACCGGAGTACCTCTCGGGTGCCCGAGGTTACCCACCGTATCTGCAGAGTGGCCAATGGAATGTCAATTGAGATTGAATCTTTAGGTTCTTATCAAATCTTCAGTAATCGTTTGCGGTTCTAGAATCACTTCCAGTTCTACCATACTCCCACTACTGTTTCTGAAAAAATCCATTTTTGTTAAAACTGTGGCGAGTCAAGAACAATATCACTATTGATCTTCCAGATGGTAGAAAGTCAACCCTCGTCATAGCCTGGGTCAACCCACAAACAGCCATTACAGAAACATGCCTTGAGTTATCCAGAGTCTGGTTTTAAACATAAGCCGGACAACTCCCCGTACCTCAACATCGTTAAGATACGAACTGTTCTATATCTAATATAGGACCAGAGGCACTGATTTAATTGAACCAGATTCAAATCATACAGCTGTCTCCAGCGCATGTCAACTAAATGGAAGGAGGCTGATCAGCGTTACTCAACTTAGGAATACTTCCAATTATGAGTAACCTGAAAGAGAAGCAAGTTCTCTTAATCATTACTATTAACTGAATACCATACACAAGTATCTACATCTTCGATCACCTTGAAGAATCCCGATACTTGCAACACCTGGTTCTCTACTTTATTCATATACCTATAACTTCTAAAAATTCGGACCCTGTGTTTCTTACGAAACACCTGTCTAAAAACTAGAGAAGTCATAAGTAAACCGAATATAGTACGAGAACCAACCCCTATGTCCTAATGGACACTGGACAATATACAATACTCTGTATAAGTCCCTTGAGTCTAATAACTCAATCCCTGCGTGTCGTAGGTTGAAAACTGTACTATGGTTATGAAGAATTACACCGCTGTTTAATGCTCCTTACCTAACCATCCACTGATATAGGTAAATGTCATAGACATAATTTCAAAAAAGTATATCTCACTATATGAAAATAGACGTACAGATATATCAATTTGAAATTGGTGCATAGCATCGGATATTCAAAACCAAATATTTGCCGTCCGGCAAACAACCCAGGCGATTTCCTCAAATATCACCAATTACAACGAATTCCGATATAATGAGGATGATCACCTAATTCCCAATAACTTACTCCTGTTGCGCCACGGCAGCGCCCCGGCCTCGTACTCGAGGCCAAAATGCGGAATCAAAATTTTTTCCTTACTCGGAAACCGGTGCTACCGCGGACAATGAAAACCCGGATCGTAACCATTAACCTAATGCTAGCAATCAAGAGATAGGGTGAGAAGTATACCGAGTGATCCGAGTCCTCCGGTCTTCTCGTCATCGTCCCGATCTCCCGCGGAAAGTCTTGCCTCCACATCGTCGCCTCCTCGCCGGAAAGGGCACCACAATGCCTGCGTCTTTTACGGGCTCCCGCCTCAATACCGAGGCAACTCGAGCATGAAGCCGGCAACTCGACATGCTCAAGATGTACTGTAGAATATGTAGTGTAGTGTCTCACTTGGGGTTTGTTGCCATTTGAAGATGATGGAGGAAATGAGATAAGAAAAATGGTGCTTGCATTTTTCTAGCATGAATGAGATCAAGAAAATGAAACTCTCAAGAAGAAGATCTCTTCTTCTTCTTCTCTCTTTCTTTTTCTTCTTCTCTCTTTTCTAATGAAAAACTTATTATCCAAATGAGAATGGTGGAGGAGGTAATATGAAGCATGAAGGGAGGTGAGTGTAGGAGAAAGCAAGTGGTAACCATATCAAAAGCCATCATCACAACCTCACATCAACCCTAATCAAAGATCAAATCCTTTCTCATCACTTCTAATCTTCATAAAGCATGAAAAGAAGAATGAAAGGAATGGAATAAAAAGATGCTATCATAATTAATCATCTTACAAATAAAACCTCCACCAAAATGTAATTTGCAAAACTGCAAATTACCCCCTCCATCAGAAAAGTCCGGCCGGGAAAGAACAAAGAAAAACCGGCCGGAACGGAATGCAAACTGGCAACTCCAGAAAACTGGTCCCGTAATAAATTACAGGAAACCCCCGATACTGTGCATACACACCCGCATCTGTATTCCGACCGGATACAAATGCAATGAGACAAAATCTACACTGTACTAAACTAGTACCGGCTTAAACCAAAGCCGACTAGTAAAATCCGTTCGATCCTGATCCGTGCAATACCGCACGTATCAGATCGAACCCTGCCATATAACTATACGGCCACTAGTACAAAACTGTCCGATCCTGATCCGTGCAATACCGCACGTATCTGATCGGACCCTGCCATATCTCCATACGGCCTCTACAGCGTTTCGCCCGAAAGCTGAGTAACTGAAAGTGTGGTGGACTCTAAAGACTTGTCAATACAATGGCTGTGGATTTAACCACTAGCACGTCAGAGGTATAAGCCAATACGTAACGGGCCACCAGCTATTGACCAAAAGGGACGTCGATGAGCGAACTCATCCTGACACCCTACTGAGCCTGTCAGTGACAATATCCGTACAGTCCGGTCCGTTCGTCTATGAGGATCGCATGTCGGGCCTAGGGGGTTGGTAAAAGTCAGACCCCCAAAGGCGGTACAAGTCGTGTCGGAGTGTAGCCCAGAACGCCCTGAGATACTACTGGAATAGCTACCAGTAAATCTCCTGCCTCGGCCGAGGGCTTTGCGTAATGGCTCTCCTAGACACAGCGCGACCTCACCCCCAATACCGGGAGAGACGAACCCCTGAAGATCCGCTCACTGCCTCCATGTGGCTCGGGACTGTACCCAACTAAAACCTGTTTGCACGACTCCTTTGAGCCGTGGTAGGGTAGTAATCAAAGCACAGTGGGAACTCACACGAGACAAATGACGATTTCAGGTCGATGAACTAACCTGTACACATGTCACCAGGGAACTGCTATCTGACGTCTGGTATAATCCCAACTAGCAGGTTCCCGGCGAGTCCTGTCCGGTGTACTCATAACCCAATGAGCACCTGTATACATCTTAGGTGAACCAACTGACACCAGTGGCTTGTGAGACCGGCCACCGCCCCTCGTCGGGGTCTCGACTGTATACACTAGTCTACAAATGGAGTATCGATGCCCA
This sequence comes from Agapanthus africanus, assembly GCA_030015575.1. Taxonomy (NCBI): domain Eukaryota; kingdom Viridiplantae; phylum Streptophyta; class Magnoliopsida; order Asparagales; family Amaryllidaceae; genus Agapanthus; species Agapanthus africanus. Next base: position 299,527,145 of record JASDDO010000014.1, on the reverse strand, counting down.
GTCTCGAAACTCCCACGACTAGGGACCATTTAAGGATGTGCTTATAGACCCCAGCTCCCACGTATATGATCGCCATCATACTGCTGGTCGTCAAGCAAGAATCCTAGGGGCTCTATCAACGTGTAATAGCGACCTGTAAGGTCACCTGAAACAGTACACGATGATAAAGGTAAACCAGATAGCATACTATCATCTCGAGTAAGACTGTCCTACCGGGATAGGTCCTCCCTCAATCATTGCAATCACGTGCCTGTGATCCAATAATTGACTCTGAGGGCACTATCTCCAACAATCTCCCACTTGCACTCAAGGCTAATTATTGCGATGCCGCATACTCACAGCCCGTGTGATACCGAACACCCAACTCCTCTACTAGTCAGTCTCACAAAGCTCGTTTGCGAAACTATTGCGTTCGAGGAATAGCCTCAGTGAGTGGATCCCCTGTGATGTTTCTTTCTATGTCTCTCTATATCTCAAGTTCGCGGAGAAAGCCATCTCTCGAAATGAGCAATACCTGTCTTAGAATATGTCTGGATATCTGATGGGACCTAGCTCATAAATGAACTCCAAATCCAAACTTCTTAGACTGTATCGATAACTGAACTTAATCAGTACCCTGCACCATGCCACCCTCAGTATTGCCTTGGACCACCTGTCCAAAATACTGCCCCTCGTCAGAAGGAAAACTATAACTCTGACAACCTCCTTGTCGTCCATGTCACCTTGGAAGCCTGGAATGATAACCGTCTCCTAAAGGAGGCAGCCGTTATCATATCCCTAGAACATTCACTTATGTTCTAAAACTGCTTCCGACTGTTTCTCCAGGATTGGATCAATATCAACTTATTGCATCTAGTGCAAGAACAACATCTGGTGTGGTACTTGACATCTCATGATTGACTCAATTGCCTAAGCAAGTGATCTGCCAATCATGAGTATCCCTCTCCCCTTTAGTCTATAAGACACCTTTAGAGAGGGTGACTCCATCAACTGCAGGTATACTACCGTGCCTGGAGTCGTCCATTCTAAATACTCATAGAATGCTGTCAAGGTACCCAGATTGGGAAACTACCCAAATCTAGATCTAAAACCATAGGTCTAGTGACCAGTATGTCTGATATAATGTCCAAGTCCTTTGTGGAGAAACCACTGTGTGACGACCAAAGTATAACCGATCGTAGTATAGGAATATCACTTCCTACTACCTTCTCAACAGATCCATCCCCTATTCTGATGACGTCAAACCTATGACTGTCACATCAGAAATAGATGATCTATCTCCGCTACATCTGCTTTAGTCTATAAATAGACATAAGCCTGATGTCCACCAATGCTTCCGCTGCTCCCACTGACTACGACAACTCTCTGGCAGAGTCATATAGACGTGCACTTCTAAAGCTAGTTTAGAACGACGCTATACTCATCCTTCTGCCGGGTCTCGCAGCCTGGAACAACAACAATGGCAAGTGTGGGTAAACAAGAACTTCCCTGTCACCGTCCTTGAGGCTACCGGAGTACCTCTCGGGTGCCTGAAGTTACCCACCTCATCTGCGGAGTGGCCAATGGAATGTCAAATCAGATTGAATCTTTAGGTTCCTTATCAAATCTTCAGTAATCGTTTGTGGTTCTGGAATCACTTCCAGTTCTACCATACTCCCACTACTTTTTCTGAAAAATCCATTTTTAATAAAACTGTGGCGAGTCAAGAACAATATCACTATTGATCTTCCAGATGGTAGAAAATCAACCCTCGTCATAGCCTGGGTCAACCCACAAACAGCCATTACAGAAACGTGCCTTGAGTTATCCAGAGTCTGGTTTTAATCATAAGCCAGACAACTCCCCGTACCTTAACAACGTTAAGATATGAACTGTTCTATATCCAATATAGAACCAGAGGCACTGATTTAAATGAACCAGATTCAAATCATGCAGCTATCTCCAGTGCATGTCAACTAAATGGAAGGAGGCCGATCAGCGTTACCCAACTTAGGAATGCTTCCAATTATGAGTAACCTGAAAGAGAAGCAAGTTCTCATTACTATCAACTGAATACCATACACAAGTATCTACATCTTCGATCACCTTGAAGAATCCCGATACTTGCTACACCTGGTTCTCTACTCTATTCAAATACCTATAACTCCTCAAAACTTAGACCCTGTGTTTCTACGAAACACATGTCTAAGAATTAGATTAGTTAAAGGTAAACAGAATATAGTATGAGGACCAACCCCTCTGTCCCAATAGACACAGGACAACATACAATACTCTGTATAAGTCCGCTGAGTCTTACAACTCTTTCACTGTGCGTCGTAGGTTGAAAACTGTACTTATGGTTAAGAAGAATTACACCGCTGTTTGATGCTCCTTACCTAACCATCCACTGATATAGGTAAATGCCATCGACATAATATCAAAAAGTATATCTCACTCTATGAAAATAGACGTGCAGATATATCAATTTGAAATTGGTGCACAACAGCGGATATTCAAAACCAAATATTTGCCGACCGGCAAACAGCCCAGATGATCTCCTCAAATATCACCGATTACAACGAATCCCGATATAATGAGGATGATCACCCTATTCCCAATAACTTACTCCCACTCATCATCTGTAAAACCATACAGATGTGAGAATCATACCTGGTAAATACATACCCTGGAGTGAGTGTCTAACTGGGAAATCAGTTTTCTTTTAACTGTACACAGTTGAAACTGAAACATTAAAATGTTTCGTCGGGGTAGCCTGGTATTCTTAGTAATGCCTCTTCCATTATCCAGATTCACAACTGTAACCTTGTAATTCTTTGCCATCTTTCTAAATCCCTTTCTGTGTCTTTAGTCATTACCTTCTGTACACCCCCTTAGGCCAAATGGTTTTCTTCCTTCCCTACCGTTCGGCACCAGCCTATGGTTTGGAAGAAGACTATCCAAAAGGCATAAAGGGTGTACTGTCCCAATCCTAGGAACACTCGCAATGCGAGAGAAGGTGAAGATGAAAGACACCTGAATGTACTTAATTCCTATTTCTCCTGAACCTGAATCCATCCCCGAACTGGAACAAGTTCCGATGGATTATCCAATAAAATGGGATCTTCGTAGTGATACGGAGTGTCCTGGAGAAATACAAAGGTGATTTAGGATTGGCGAAGAAATACTTGGTTTGGTCGTGAATAGCAGTCGCAACTTACTTTGCCCTTTTACTAATCCCTTGCTTTGTCTTAACTTAATACCTTCTGTACACCGTTTTAGGCTAACTGGTTTTCTTCATTCCCTACCGGTCGGCACCAGCCTATGGTTTGGAAGAAGACTATCCAATTTGCGTAATAGGTGTACTGCTCCTAAACCAAGGAGTACTCGCAACCTGAGAGAAGGTGAAAAGAAAAGACAACTGAATAATCCTATCCGTTTTCTCCAGAACCGGAAACCATCCTCGAAGTCCTTCGAGTTCGTATCTAACCATACGATGGTTTTGTCCAATGGAAGTGGACGTTCGTAGCAATACGGGGTGTCCTGGAGAAAAGGGTAAAAGTAGGAGTGGCAATGAGGTTTGCAACTTTGACAATCCAAAAGCCAGTGTTAAGAAGGTTCGGTCAACTTGGTCACTGAGTCATAGTCTTAGGGTCGGGTCAAAGGTTGCTGCCAAAGAGAGAGAGAAAAGAAACACTCAGCGTGCACTCTAACCTAGATCAGAATGGTTATCACTTTATCTAATCTGGAAACCTCCCACTGTACCGTCAAATTCTCCTCCAAACCTTAAAGAAGAATTAGTCGGGATTACCCGAGGAGTAAACCAACTCATCAGTGGGAATCAGGATCCAACTATCATCGCATGACAACGTGACGGAATCCACTCACATTATCACACTCCAGAAGGTATGCGCATGTCTGGCAAGTCTCAGTTCTTTTGAAACTCCCGATGTGATGTTTTTACCCCTAGGACCCAAGTGACCTTGACAATGCCAACAAATCAAAGAGTCCTAGTCAAGTTCTACCCGTCATTATCTTGATTGCGTTAAACCCACCCGTACGAGTCCTTGACAATGCCAACAAGACCGTACGACTGTCCTAACCAATCCACTTATCCATGTGACAGAAAAGCATTACATAGCTACCGAACACTACGCCACGGCAATGCACGACAAACGCAGCACGAATACTAAGTAATACTAATCTGAAATGACGGAGGGTTACGACTGGTTTTTGGCGAAAAACCTTTAACGTAATGAACTTGATATCGTTGAAGGAACTGGATAACCTTTTAGAAAATATAGTGACGAAAACCTTTACTAAAGAGGTCACTCCCGGTGAAGGGATCTCGGCTCTTTCCCCGTAGAATGAGGTGCAGGATATTCCAAATGAATACCACGATGCAAAGCAAAAGTAATCGGCTATAGTGAAGTTAATGCCCTGACGCAAACTTCTGTCCAAGGGGTCACTCCCGGTGAAGGGATCTCGGCCCTTGCCTCGTCGACTGAGGAGCAGGATATTCCAAATGAATACCACGATGCAAAACAAAAGCGAACGTCCTTGCAATAACAGCTTTTTGAAAAGTGTTCCAACAACATCAGATTAGGTTTGTTTATCTTGCATTGATCCGAATCAACGCAGTCCCATCAATTAATCACACCACAAAGAACGAAAATATACTGACGTACGTATATGCCATCCGCATTCGCCACTGGGTCCCGTCATCACCCGTTAGGTTAGCTGACTAACGGCAGAGCGGGGACTGGACTAGCGCGGATGTAAAACATATACAACATCTACTAATATATATACCAATATATAGTATTTCGCTCAAGGCGTGAATAAAATGCAACATCACAGAAATGTACAGCATCACAGAACAATACAGATATCTGGAAGCCCCGGGTTTCACAGAGCCGCTGCTGAAACCCGACGTTCCCCTGGTCGTGTGGATAGCCTGTGCAATGAAAACCTAGACCCCTACGGGCGCGGCAAGTCACCCGCCAAAACCTGAAGCGAGGCAGCCCCCTTCAGCACCGTGAATAGACCACCCAGCACTTCACGGAATCCGGTAACTTGGGCACCCCTCCTGGGTCAATCTGTACCCCCTACGAGTGCGGCGAATAGCCCGCCAATTCCAGACTGAAGCCCCCTCCGTCCCAAAGCCATGAGATGCGGGCTTGTTGCCCTCCAGAACCCGGCTATCCGTGCACCCCACCGCGGGGCAATCCTAGTACAGAAAGTAAAATATACATACACCGGGTACATCGACCGCAACCAGGTCGTGCCCCAAAAGAATAATACAAACAGGCAGTGACGGCAGTCCACATGTCGGACGCTCGCCCCGCAAAATCAAATGTACATAATACAACAGCACTGTACTAGCATTGCATCCAGGCTATCCCCCACGACCGATCCGCAACATCACAACATAAACATAGAACATCAACGTGAAAGTCACGTTCGCAAATCCGTCTAACCGGGCTATAGCAGTTAGACCGGATTTACCGATCGAGTGACATTCACGGTCGCAGATATAATGTAAATACTGTGAAATAATGTGTTTAAAATTTTCCGATTGACCAAAAATTAACAAGTGGGCCCCCAATCAAAACTGTAGCACTCACAGAAAACCTGGGCCCAATTTTAATATTCCAAAACCCCTAATTTTATCCCATAAGCCCACTGCAAAAAAATAATCATACGAACATACAATACTGCGGCGGAAGCGCGGCCAAAAGGGGGTTTTGGCCGCCCTTCCGCGGTCGTACGGAGTGATCGTGTGACCAACTTTTTCCAGTGTTCTTAGAACTCCCTGCACATCATTCTGAGACCACCTGAAAAATTTTTAGACTCCAAAAAATTTCGACAGAAACTGATGTGCTAGAAAAATGCGGTTTTTGGAAATTTCGATCGATCGGATAAGCAAAACACAATAGAACAAGCTAGGTAAGGTTAATGGCGTGGCTCTGATACCATGTTGCGCCACGGCAGCGCCCCGGCCTCGTACTCGAGGCCAAAATGCGGAATCAAAATTTTTTCCTTACTCGGAAACCGGCGCTACCGCGGACAATGAAAACCCGGATCGTAACCATTAACCTAATGCTAGCAATCAAGAGATAGGGTGAGAAGTATACCGAGTGATCCGAGTCCTCCGGTCTTCTCATCATCGTCCCGATCTCCCGCGGAAAGTCTTGCCTCCACATCGTCGCCTCCTCGCCGGAAAGGGCACCACAATGCCTGCGTCTTTTACGGGCTCCCGCCTCAATACCGAGGCAACTCGAGCATGAAGCCGGCAACTCGACATGCTCAAGATGTACTGTAGAATATGTAGTGTAGTGTCTCACTTGGGGTTTGTTGCCATTTGAAGATGATGGAGGAAATGAGATAAGAAAAATGGTGCTTGCATTTTTCTAGCATGAATGAGATCAAGAAAATGAAACTCTCAAGAAGAAGATCTCTTCTTCTTCTTCTCTCTTTCTTTTTCTTCTTCTCTCTTTTCTAATGAAAAACATATTATCCAAATGAGAATGGTGGAGGAGGTAATATGAAGCATGAAGGGAGGTGAGTGTAGGAGAAAGCAAGTGGTAACCATATCAAAAGCCATCATCACAACCTCACATCAACCCTAATCAAAGATCAAATCCTTTCTCATCACTTCTAATCTTCATAAAGCATGAAAAGAAGAATGAAAGGAATGGAATAAAAAGATGCTATCATAATTAATCATCTTACAAATAAAACCTCCACCAAAATGTAATTTGCAAAACTGCAAATTACCCCCTCCATCAGAAAAGTCCGGCCGGGAAAGAACAAAGAAAAACCGGCCGGAACGGAATGCAAACTGGCAACTCCAGAAAACTGGTCCCGTAATAAATTACAGGAAAACCCCGATACTGTGCATACACACCCGCATCTGTATTCCGACCGGATACAAATGCAATGAGACAAAATCTACACTGTACTAAACTAGTACCGGCTTAAACCAAAGCCGACTAGTAAAATCCGTTCGATCCTGATCCGTGCAATACCGCACGTATCAGATCGAACCCTGCCATATAACTATACGGCCACTAGTACAAAACTGTCCGATCCTGATCCGTGCAATACCGCACGTATCTGATCGGACCCTGCCATATCTCCATACGGCCTCTACAGCGTTTCGCCCGAAAGCTGAGTAACTGAAAGTGTGGTGGACTCTAAAGACTCGTCAATACAATGGCTGTGGATTTAACCACTAGCACGTCAGAGGTATAAGCCAATACGTAACGGGCCACCAGCTATTGACCAAAAGGGACGTCGATGAGCGAACTCATCCTGACACCCTACTGAGCCTGTCAGTGACAATATCCGTACAGTCCGTTCCGTTCGTCTATGAGGATCGCATGTCGGGCCTAGGGGGTTGGTAAAAGTCAGACCCCCAAAGGCGGTACAAGTCGTGTCGGAGTGTAGCCCAGAACGCCCTGAGATACTACTGGAATACCTACCAGTAAATCTCCTGCCTCGGCCGAGGGCTTTGCGTAATGGCTCTCCTAGACACAGCGCGACCTCACCCCCAATACCGGGAGAGACGAACCCCTGAAGATCCGCTCACTGCCTCCATGTGGCTCGGGACTGTACCCAACTAAAACCTGTTTGCACGACTCCTTTGAGCCGTGGTAGGGTAGTAATCAAAGCACAGTGGGAACTCACACGAGACAAATGACGATCTCAGGTCGATGAACTAACCTGTACACATGTCACCAGGGAACTGCTATCTGACGTCTGGTATAATCCCAACTAGCAGGTTCCCGGCGAGTCCTGTCCGGTGTACTCATAACCCAATGAGCACCTGTATACATCTTAGGTGAACCAACTGACACCAGTGGCTTGTGAGACCGGCCACCGCCCCTCGTCGGGGTCTCGACTGTATACACTAGTCTACTAATGGAGTATCGATGCCCAGTCTCGAAACTCCCACGACTAGGGACCATTTAAGTATGTGCTTATAGACCCCAGCTCCCACGTATATGATCGCCATCATACTGCTGGTCGTCAAGCAAGAATCCTAGGGGCTCTATCAACGTGTAATAGCGACCTGTAAGGTCACCTGAAACAGTACACGATGATAAAGGTAAACCAGATAGCATACTATCATCTTGAGTAAGACTGTCCTACCGGGATAGGTCCTCCCTCAATCATTGCAATCACGTGCCTGTGATCCAATAATTGACTCTGAGGGCACTATCTCCAACAACTCCCACTCATCATCTGTAAAACCATACAGATGTGAGAATCATACCTGGTAAATACATACCCTGGAGTAAGTATCTAATCGGGAAATCAGTTTTCTTTTAACAGTACACAGTGAAACTGAAACATTGAAATGTTTCGATGGGGTATCCCGGTATTCCTAGTAATGCCTCTTCCATTATCCAGATTCACAACTGTAACCGTGTAATTCTTTGCCATCTTTCCAAATCCCTTTCTATGTCTTTAGTCATTACCTTCTGTACACCCCTTTAGGCCAAATGGTTTTCTTCCTTCCCTACCGTTCGGCACCAGCCTATGGTTTGGAAGAAGACTATCCAATAAGCATAATGGGTGTACTGTCCGAATCCTAGGAGCACTCGCAATGCGAGAGAAGATGAAGATAAAAGACAACCGAATAAAGCTTATTCCTATTTCTCCTGAACCAGAATCCATCCCCGAACTGGAACAAGTTCCTTTCGAGTTCGTATATAACCATACGATGGAGTATCCAATAAACTGTGGATCTTCGTAGTGATATGGAGTGTCCTGGAGAAATACAAAGGTGAAGTGGGAGTGGTAATGAAATACCTGGTTTGGTCATGAATAACAGTCGCAATTTAATTTGCCCTCCTTCTAATCCCTTTCTTTGTCTTTACTTAATACCTTCTGTACACCATCGTTATGCTAATTGGTTTTCTTCATTCCCTACCGGTCGGCACCTGCCTACGGTTTGGAAGAAGACAATCCAATTTGCGTAATAGGTGTACTCTCTTCTAAACCAAGGAGTACTCGCAACCTGAGAGAAGGTAAAAGGAAAAGACAACTGAATAGTCCTATCCGTTTTCTCCAGAACCGGAAACCATCCTCGAATAAATCCCTTCGAGTTCGTATATAACCATACGATGGTTTTGTCCAATGGAAGTGGACGTTCGTAGTAATACGGGGTGTCCTGGAGAAAAGGGTAAAAGTAGGAGTGGAAATGAGATTTGCAACTCTGACAATCCAAAAGCCAGTGTTAAGAGGGTTCGGTTAATTTTGGTCTCTGAGTCATAGTCTAGGGTCGGGTCAATGGTCGCTGCCAAAGAGAGAGAAAAGAAACACTCAGCGTGCACTCTAACCTAGATCAGAATGGTTATCACTTTATCTAACCAGGAGACCTCCCACTGTGCCGTCAAATTCTCCTCCAAACCTGAAAGAAGAATTAGTCGGGATCACCCGAGGAGTAAACCAACTCATCAGTGGGAATCGGGACCCAACTATCATTGCATGATAACGTGACGGAATCCGCTCACGTCATCACACTCCAGAAGGTATGCGCATATCTAGCAAGTTTCAGTTTCTTTAGAAACTCCCGATGTGATTTTTGCCCCATGCTCTTATGACCTTGACTAAAGCCAACAAATCATAAGTCACATGTCAAGTTCTACCCGTCATTGTGCAGGTTGATTTGAACCCACCCGTACAAGCCCTCGACTAGGGCCAACAAGGCTATACGACCGTCCCAAACAAACGCATCTATCTATGCAGCATATGAACACCCAATAGCTACCAAACACTGTGCCTTGACTATGGCCAACAAACACAGCTTGAATACTATTGACTATCCATATGAAACGACGGAGGGCTACGAATGGTTTCTGACAAAAACCTTTAACGTAATGAACTTGATATCGATGAAGGAACTGGATAGCTTTTATAAAAATATAGCAACGAAAACCTTTGCTAAAGAGGTCACTCCCGGTGAAGGGATCTCGGCTCTTTCCCCGTAGAATGAGGTGCAGGATATTCCAACTGAATACCACGATGCAAAGCAAAAGTAATCGGCTACAGTGAAGTTATTGCCCTGACGCAAACTTTTATCCAAGGGGTCACTCCCGGTGAAGGGATCTCGGCCCTTGCCTCGTCGACTGAGGAGCAGGATATTCCAACTGAATACCACTGTGCAAAACAAAAGTGAACGTCCTTGCAATAACAGGTTTTAGAAAAGTGTTCCAACAATATCAGAATAGGTTTGTTTAACTTGCATTGATCCAAATCAATACAGTCCCATCAATTGATCACACCACAAAGAACGAAAATATACTGATGTACGTATATGCCATCCGCATTCGCCACTGGGTCCCGTCATTACCCGTTAGGTTAGCTAACTAACGACAGAGCGGGGACTGGACTAGCGCGGATGTAAAACATATACAACATCTACTAGTATATATATATATATATATATATATATATATATATATATCAATATATAATATTTCGCTCAAGGCGTGAAAAAAATACAACATCACAAAAATGAACAGCATCACAGAACAATACAGATATCTGGGATCCCCGGGTTTCACAGAGCCGCTACTGAAACCCGACGTTCCCCTGGTCGTGTGGATAGCCTGTGCAATGAAATCCTAGACCCCTACGGGCGCGGAAAGTTACCCGCCAAAACCTGAAGCGAGGCAGCCCCCTTCAGCAACGTGAATGGACCACCCAGCACTTCACGGAATCCGGTAACTTGGGCACCCCTCATGGGTCAACCTATACCCCCTACGAGTGCGGCGAATAGCCCGCCAATTCTAGAGTGAATCCCCCTCCGTCTCAACGCCATGAGATGCGGTCTTGTTGCCCTCTAGAACCCGGCTATCCGTGCACCCCTCCGCGGGGCAATCCTAGTACAGAAAGTAAAATATACATACAACGGGTACATCGACCGCAACCTGGTCGTGCCCTAAAAGAATAATATACAAACAGGCAGTGACGGCAGTCCACATGTTGGACGCTCTCTCCGCAATATCAAATGTACATAATACAACAAAACTGTACTACCACTGCAACCAGGCTATCCCCATGACCGATCCGCAACATCACTGCAATACACAGAACATCAACGTGAAGGTCACGTTCGCAAATCCGTCTAACCGGGCTATAGCAGTTAGACAGGATTTACCGATCAAGTGACATTCACGGTCGCAGATATAATGTAAAAACTATGAACTAATGTGTTTAAAATGTCCGATCGATCAAATTTTACCAAGTGGGCCCCAAGGATTACTGTAGCACTTAAAGAAATTCTGGGCCCAAAAATAATATTCCAAAACTCCTATTTTCAGCCCAGAGACCCTCTGTAAAAAGTTGATGCACTGAACAGTATATATTGCGGTGGAACCGCGGCCCAAGCATGGGTTTGGCCGCGGTTCCGCGGTGGGATAGTGGGTTCGTGCAACCAAATTTTTACAGAAGGCATATAATTCCCTGTACATCTTTCTGCAACACACTGAAAAAAATTTCGAGCCAGAAAAAAATCGACAGAAAACTGATGCAAAGAAAACATGGGTTTTTGGAATTTTGTTCGATTGGAAATGTAAACACACTAGACAAAGCTAGACTAGGTTAATGGCGAAGCTCTGATACCACTGTAAGTGCACGGCGGCGCCCCGGCCGTCAATCCGACGCCGGAATGCGGAAGCGATGGTTTTCTTAAACTTTTGAAACCGCACCACCGCGCACTATAAACCCGGATCGTGCCATTAATCTAGTCCTAGCTATCTAGAGAAGGGGGTAGAGAAATATACCGAGTGATCCGTGTCCTCCGGTCTTCTAGCCGTCATCCCGATCTCCCGTGGAATCTCCGGTCTTCACCTCCTCGCCGGAAGGGCACCACATCGCCGGCTTCTTTTACGGGCTCCCACCTCTGGTCTGAGGCAACTCGGGCACGAAGTTGGCGAGTCGACGTGCCCAAGGGTGCTGTAGGTTAACTGTAGAGTCCTATGTCTCTTGGGGTTGTAGGAGTTTGCCATATGGTGGAGGTATGAGATGATAGCAATTTTTGGAGATGAAATTGGGGATTTTTGCAAACTCTAGAGAACCAAAAATCCCCACCAAATAATGGGCAGCCCCTCCCTCTTTATTGGCCGGCCAAAATCATGAGGAAAAGCCAAAAGGAGAGAGAGGAAAAGAATGAGGGAGCCACACACTATTATCCAAGGGAGAGAGAGAAAAGGCTATTATGCAAAGAAATGATCTCTAGCCTAAACCAACACTCCATCAACCATCATCACTTCCAAAAGTCATGCCATCATGAAGATAGAAGTCAAGCAATGATGAAGTGAACAAGTCAAGATCAACAAGAGCTATCATGAAGCAACAAAATGCAAAGAACACCCTCTATTAATGCTTATTTGCACAAATGCAAATAAGCCCTCCTCCACCCATCTTCGGCCAATGAAAGATACAAAGAAATATGGCCGAAACGGAAAACAAACTGGCAACTCCAAAAAACTGATCCCGTAATAAATTACAGGAAAACCCCGCTACTGTATATATATACCCGCATTTGTATTCCGACCGAATACAAATGCACTGAGACAAAATCTACACTGTGCAATACTAGGATCCGGCTTAAACCAAAGCCCGCTAGTATTTTCCGTTCGATCATGATCCGTGCAATACCGTACGTATCTGATCGAACCCTGCCATATCTCCATACGGCCTCTACAGCATTTCGCCCGAAACTTGAGTAACTGTGTGTGTGGTGGACTCTAAAGACTCGTCAATACTATGGCTGTGGATTTAACCACTAGCACGTCAGAGATATTAGCCATACGTGACGGGCTACCAGCTATTGACCAAAAGGGACGTCGATAAGCGAACTCATCCTGACACCCTACTGAGCCTGTCAGTGACAATATCCGTACAGTCCGGTCCGTTCGTCTATGAGCATCATATGGCGGGCCTAGGGGGTTGTTAAAAGTCAGACCCCCAAAAGCGGTACAAGTCGTGTCGGAGTGTAGCCCAGAAAACCCTGAGATACTACTGGAATACCTACCAGTAAATCTCCTTCCTCGGCCGAGGGATTTGTGTAATGGCTCTCCTAGACACAGCGCGACCTCACCCCCAATACCGGGAGAGACGAACCCCTGAAGATCCGCTCACTGCCTCCATGTGGCTCGGGACTGTACCCAACTAAAACCTGTTTGCACGTCTCCTTTGAGCGTGGTAGGGTAGTAATCAAAGTACAGTGGGAACTCACACGAGACAAATGACGATCCTCAGGTCGATGAACTAACCTGTACACATGTCACCAGGGAACTGCTATCTGACGTCAGGTATAAGACCAACTAGCATGTTCCCGGCGAATCCTGTCCGGTGTACTGATAACCCAATGAGCACCTGTATACATCTTTGGTGAACCAACTGACACCAGTGGCTTGTGAGACCGGCCACTGCCCCTCGTCGGGGTCTCGACTGTATACACTAGTCTACTCTGGAGTATCGATGCCCTGTCTCGAAACTCCCACGACTAGGAACCTTTTAAGGATGTGCTTATAGACTACCAGCTCCTACGTATATGATCACCCTCATACTGCTGGCAGTCAAGCAAGAATCCTAGGGGCTCTATCAACATGTAATAGCGACCTGTCTGGTCACCTAAAAAAGTACACGATGATAAAGATAAACCAGATAGCATACTATCATCTTGAGTGAGACTGTCCTACCGGGATAGGTCCTCCCTCAATCATTGCAATCACGTGCCTGTGATCCAATAATTGACTCTGAGGGCACTATCTCCAACACTCTCAGCAGCCAAAGATGAAACCATTTCCAAAAATGCATTAGACGACTATATAGCTCAGCAGATACGACTGCGCAAATTGTTAGAACCAGACGACCTTATCCGAGCTGGTATGACCAAATCAGTTACCCGCCGGGATATACAATCCCTTAGTTTCATGTATATAAAGGGACGGGGAATCCACATCAGCATGTCGCTCAATTCAGGGCACTTTGTGGCAACACTGGAGGCGATGATAAACTGTTACTTCGCCAATTCGTCGGCAGCTTAGCGGAAACGGCCTTCGAATGGTATTTAGAGCTACCTAACGACTCTGTCAAAACATTCGCAGAGATGGAGCTACTGTTTACACAAAGATTTGCAAGCGCCAGCGAGCGCACCCCGATCACCGCATTGATCAACGCCAGGGTAAGGCCAGGCGAGACGTGGGTTCAATACGCAACACGATGGCGGAATCTGTGGTCGAAATGCGAACAACGCATCGAAGAAGCGCCAGCGGTGGGCATGTTCATGGGCACTCTTGATCCGCAAGCGACCATCTCGCAATTCATGATGTTCTTCAAGCCAACTACTTTCCAGGCCTTGATCGACAAATTAGCCCAAATGGACCAGATGGGCCATGGACCGTCTCCTCCAAAACCGGACTCTCGAAATGAGAAGGGAAAAGGGAAAGCGATCGTCGTCGCCAATACTCAACAAAAGCCGAGCAACTCAAAGCCGGTTGTTCGCCAACACAACGTGCGTCCATGCCCATCCCTGGAGGAGAGACTGGGACGTCCTTACTCGTTTCCTCAGAATAAAACGAGAAGACTGTTCGAGCTGGCGGTGCACAACAGACTCATCAATCTGCCGAGTCCAAAACGTCTGTTGCAGCCAGGCGATCTCAATAATCCCAATTATTGCCCTTACCACCAAATGGTAAGCCACCGAGGATTGTTTCGTCTTTAAGGGATGGATCGAGGATCAGTACCTACAAGGAAAGTTCGCGCTGTCTGAAAAGTGGAAAGTAAACCCACCACAGCCGCACACTCCAAAGAAGACGGACATGCCGGGGGCGGCATGTTCTTTTGTCGAGGACGAAAACGATGGAGAAGACTCATCAGGAGAATCCGAAGATTGCATAATGACTTGTCATGTGATCTCTTACTCGTTGGCGGATGATGAAGAGGCTCCTTGCACCGAGAAACCGAGGGCGAACCCTGAACCAGAAATTCCGCAGCCGTCAGACGATTGATCGATGCCTGCCTGAATGAGATTTGTCTGAAAGTTAAAGCCAATCAAGAGCATGGGATGGCCATACTGGAAGGAGCCAAACACCGACTATTAGGCCAAAGAGTCGAGGCATTTCCGTCAAATCAAAAGTCATCCACTGCTTATAAAAACAAATTCAAGACAAGGAAAAGGATCGCCAAAGCCCTATCAGTAGGAATGAAGCTACCACCCTCTGAAGAAAATACTCTCGATGGAGTAGAGATGCATCCTAACTTCTGCTTATATCATCAGAAGATCATACATCCTACCGAAGACTGCGACTCCTTTAAGTGTTGGTGGCAAGGATATGTCGCTCAAAAACAACACTTCAACAGGACAAAGTGTGAAGCTCGTAGACATCGAAAAAATGCGATAAATGAGCGCAAAAGATCCGCCGACGACTGTCATATAGCCGACTTCAAGGAATCACAAATTGTCACCTTTAGAAGCTACTCTGACGAAGAAGCTGCCCTCAACCCTCTCCTCAAGGAATCTATTTCAAAAATGAAGGAATTGAGGAGTTGCGAGAACGTTCAGCCGTGCAATCGCACGCTACTCGAAAAAAATCTCGGCTCCGTAAACAAAGGATCGAACAAAAAGGATAAAGGAAAGGGGAAAATGACCTTCGTCGCTAACACTCAACAACAGTCGAGTGGCCCTAGACCGGTTGTTCGTCAAAACAATATGCGTCCACGCATATCCCTCGAGGAGAGGCAAAGACGTCCTTACTCATTTCCCTAGGATGAAACGAGGAAGCTGTTCGAAGTGGCAGTGCGCAACAGGCTTATCACTTTACCGGAGCCGAAACACTAGCCACAACTGAATAATGTCAACACTCCTAATTACTGCCCTTACCACCAAGTATTGGGCCATCCGATTGAAAACTGCTACGTCTTCAAAAATTGGGTTGAAAACCAATACCAACAAGGCAAGTTCGTCATCTCCGAAAACTGGAAAGTGAGCCCGCCACAACCGCACGCTCCGAGGAAGATGGATATGCCGGGGGCATCATGCTCATTCATAGGGAAAGCCCTATAGACCGAAAAGTCAGTAAAACTAGAGATTCGCCTCAAATACGGCGACGACGGACCGAAACGTTCTTAAACTAATGATGGACCGCAATGTCCTAAAACTTGCAAACGATCGAAACGTCTTTAAACTACTACCGCAGCATCCTCAGGCGGAGGAGATAAAAAAAAGAATAAAGAATAAAAAAATAAATAAATAAAAAAAATAAATAAAATAAAAAAAATAAAAACGGTACGTCCATAAGCAGAATGGGCACGGATGAAAACCCGAAAGGGCTCCGTGAGTAAAAACAGCAGGGCTACCGGCGAGTCTTGTGAAAACCCGAAAGGGCGCAACCTCGTTAAAAAAAAGATAATAAAAAGAATAAAAAAAACGGTACGTCCATAAGCAAAATGGGCACGGATGAAAACCCGAAAGGGCTCCGTGAGTAAAAACAGCAGGACTGCCGGCGAGTGTTTGTGAAAACCCGAAAGGGCGGAACCTCGTTAAAGGACACTTACAAGGTCCTCTCGACCTTGTAGGGAGAAATCACCCGCATGAGATCCTTACGACTCACAAAGGAGCAACACACTTAGGAATCCTCACGATTCCTAAGGAGAAAATACACTTGCGAGATCCTCACGACTCGTAAGGAGAACTCTCTTATGGGACCCTCACGGCTCATAAGATTTGAAAGTCTTAAGTTACAGAGACCTAAACCTGTGCTTAAGCAACCTCCACAACCTTCGATATTGCCCTACAAGTGGTTCAATACCGACCCTTGTATACAATCCACGGGCGCGAATAAACATTTCCCTAACCAAGTCCCATCCGTGACCGGGGATATGTTCGCATGACTCTTGTAAGTCCTCTCGATTTACAAGGAGAAAACCCTCTTGTAGGATCCTTACGATTTACAGAGGAACATACACTTAGGAATCCTCAAGATTCCTAAGGAGAAAATACACCTACAAGATCCTCACGACTTATAGGGAGAAGTACCTTTGTGAGAGCCTTACGGCTCATGAAGTTAAAAGCCTTAGTCGACAGGACCTTAACCCTGTTCGCTAAGCCACCTTTGTTCGACATCGACAGAAGCAAATGATGATTCGCTCCTGGTAACATCCCAGTGGTAGCGATGCTGATGCCAAAAACGGTATCAAGTTCTAAGTCCTTTTAAGGAAAATGATGATTCGCTCCTGGCAATATCCCAGTGGTAGCGATACTGATGCCTAAACCGGTATCAAATTCCAAGCCCTTTCATGGCAAATGATGATTCGCTCCTGGCAATATTCCAGTTGTAGCGATGCTGATGCTGAGATTGGCGTCAGATTCCAAGTTCCACACTCGCGATAAAAAAAAAATCAGCGAGCCATACATGCATACGAAATAGCCAAAATGATGGGGCAACTTGCAATAAAAAGCAGCAAGTGAAAATGTATGCATGGAAAATAGCCGAAATAATGGGGCAACTCGCAATAAAAAGCAGCGAGTAAAAATAAAATAAATAGCCAAAATGATTGGGCAACTTGCAATAAAAAGCAGCGAGTAAAAAGAAAAATAGCCGAAATGATTGGGCACCGCGAAAAATAGCCGAAATGACTGGGCAATCGCGATTTTCGCGATATGAAAAGCTGAAATGATAGAGCATCGCGGAAAGAATAAAAAAACTGATGAAAGAATGAAACTTTTTACCCTACAGGTGAGATCATATCGATCCCTGTATACAATCCAGGGGCACAAACAAAAAGGGAACCATACCTTCCCACCAGGCTCCATCAGAAAGAGAGCCAAGTCTCGACTGCTCACCAACAACCTAGAGACAACTGCGACACTCGTCTCGATACAGCAGATGCAATGCCGCCAAACGAAGCAAAGGCCAAATTCCTAGCTTCAGGGTCTTGACGGTAACTCATATAAAACCTGAAAGACCACCAAAGATCATCTCACACCATTGCGGAGTGGTCACCCCCTCGATGTTCGTCTCGATACAGCAGACGAGATTTCACTACAGCGCCCTTCTTACAATAGGATTTGGACGCGCCAAAGCAGACGAAGCAAAGGCCAAATTCCTAGCTTCAGGGTCTTGACGGTAACTCATATAAAACCTGAAAGACTATCGGAGATCATCCCACACCAGCACGGAGCGGTCACCACCTCGACGTTCGTCTCGATACAGCAGACGAGATGCCACCCCAGCGTTCTTCCTCCAGCAGGATTCGGACGCGCCAAAGCAAATGAAACAAAAGGCCAAATTCCTAGCTTCAGGGTTTTAACGGCAAGTCATATAAAGCCTGAAAGACAATCGGAGATCATCTCGAACCAGTGCAGAGTGGTCACCACCTCGACGATCGTCTCGATACAGCAGATGAAATGTCACCCCAGCGTTCTTCCCCCAGCAGGATTCGGATGCGCCAATGCAAATGAAGCAAAAGGCCAAATTCCTAGCTTCAGGGTCTTGACGGCAAGTCATATAAAGCCTGAAAGACAATCGGAGATCATCTCTCACCGGCACGGAATGGTCACCACCTCGATGTTTGTCTCGATACAGCAGACGAGATGTCACCCCAGCGTTCTTCTTCCAGCAGGATTCGGACGCGCCAAAGCAAATAAAGCAAAAGGCCAAATTCCTAGCCTCAGGGTCTTGACGGCAAGTCATATAAAGCCTGAAAGACAATCGGAGATCATCTCGCACCAGTGCGGGATGGTCACCACCTCGATGTTCGTCTCGATACAGCAGACGCAACACCATCAAACAAGCGGAGTAACGGCAAAATCCCAACTCCACCTCGACGTTCATCTCGATACAGCAGATGAGATGTCACCCCAGCGTTCTTCCTCCAGCAGGGTTCAGACGCGACAATCAAACAAATGGAGCCACGGCAAAATCCCTAGTTCCCACCGCGACATTCGTCTCGATACAGCAGACGCGATGCCAGCAAACGAAGCAAAGGCCAAATTCCTAGCTTCAGGGTCTTGATGGCAACTCACATAAAACCTGAAAGACTATCGGAGATCATCCCACACCAGCGTGGAGTGGATATGACTCATCGGGGCTCACCAAAATAAGCCTAATCTCAAGTAAAAAACGGCATGGCAAATTCCTAACGCTTGCTCTTCCGACTGTCAAACTACCAAGGAGGATTGCTTGAAGACGTCTTGTCCAGCCCCCGAAGGGATCAGAGACACGGCAGTCGCAGGGCTACTCAAACAGCACGATTGCCTATCGAGGAATATATCAGCTGATGCGACGGTATGACGACCAAAACCCTAAGTACCACATACCCTAACGGACTTCTGTCGTAAAGAGCGAAGGTTAACTGTGACGTTAGGATATTCTTGCGAGAAATTCTCGATTCGTCTCGACTTGTGAAGAAATTGATGTCTTTGCGAGAACGTCTCGATGCGGCTCGACTCGTAAGATAAAGCCTTAGGCAGTAAGGATTAAAAAACTTATTCCCTAAGCACTGGGACCCTACAAGTTGGCCCAAAACGGTCTCTTGCATACTATCCACGGGTCTCACTCTCCAAACTCGAATCTCGACAAGGAGGGAAACAACCGCTTATAAGTCCTCTCGACTCGTAAGCGGGAAAATTCTCTTATAGGATCCTTACGACTTATAAGAGAAAACGCACTTAGGAATCCTCACGATTCCTAAGGAGAAAATCCACCTACTAGATCCTCTCGATCCGTAGGGAGAAAAATCTCTAAGAGACCCTCACGGCTCATAGAGTTGAAACGTCTTAGGCGGCAGATCCGAACCTGCGGCCTAAGCCATCGCTGCCTTTTGGAGAAGCCAATACAGGATGCTCGCTCTATCACCTGCCAACCATGTTTACTAAAGCAGTATACTGATAATAAAAGAAAGAGGGAAGCGACAGAAAGGACATTCGATTTGCATTTGATCAAGTGTTCGAGACACATCCATTCATACGTGTGCAAAAGACTCAGAATGAGAAATAAGATAAGCTGAAATAAAATTTTCCATTCATATTTCAAAGGGCTTTTACAAGCATAAAGAGATAAATAACAACATTATTGAAATGTTTATAACGGTATAACCTCGGACCCAGGACATGGATTAAGGAACTCGAAAGTAACCTTATCTAAGATTTTCCAAGCCTGGCAAACCATCCTAGTGTGCTTTCTTTCGCGAGCACAAGCGTCGGGGTCCCCACGGATGTCCACCTCCCTCCAATAAGCAGCGAGTATGGCGGACTGCTGGAAGGCCTGGTGCAGGAGATCGACAAGATTGTCTCGCCGTCTCTTCGAGATTAAGTTCATCAGGTACACCGAGTGCACCTTATCCTCGGCGGCATCCAACGCCCTAAGCGGCACACCGGAACAGAATAGGGGAAGCACTTCCCAGATGGCTCCCATGATAAGCTTCAGGAGGGAGGAATGTCGGGGAAGCAGTTGACCGTTATATGCGTCGAAGCGGCTCATGATTTCAGCACACTCCGCGTTTGTGAACTCTCGATTTTGAGAACGGCCAAGTCGGCGGATGTCCCCGTAAGAGATGATCTCGTCAAGATCGTACATGTGGGAGTCGATTGTTTCTGTGAAAGAGAATCAAAAAAATTATCAGAAAGACTGATTAAGAAAAACGAAATAATGCACCGAGGAATAAAATGCCATCTTTAAACTCCAAGATCAATGAAAAATTCCTAAGAGGTCTTTTGTATGATTTGGAAGGAGCAAAGCTCCATTAATGAAATGAGAAAATACAAGGAAAATTTTTTAGAGAGCAAAGCTCTATTAATGGAACCCTAATAGGGTTCTCCTTACTTCTCTTTAGAGCTCTTTAGAGCAAAGCTCTGCTAAGTGAAACCCTAAATGGGTCTTCTTTAGATCAGGGATCTATTGAGAGCAAGGCTCTTAAAATTGATTTAATTTAATCCAAATTAATTTTTACCTAAAGTTCAAACTTTTAAAAGTGCTTAAACAAAAAAGCAGGGCTCTGAACAAAATTCCTATGAAGAGATGAAAATCATCTAAGAGACCAAAGGTCCTATTTATAGGCATTGAAGAGCCGTTTCAACTTCTAAAGGATGGCGCGACGGTTGGGATTCTGCCACCACTGAGCTCACGTTTGGGGCCACGTAAGCGCAACGGTGGGGGGGCATTTGTTTACCCCAATTAGAGCAAAGCTCTATACAAATTCCAACACGGGAGACGAAGCAACGCTTCTGTTTCCCCCAATCAGAGCAAAGCTCTGCTTTGAAAATTAAAGTTAAAATAAATGAAGCAACGCTTCAGATCCCCTGTGCTGCGCGCGGAGCGCCACGTGCCAAAATTAAACACGCCAGCGCAGAAAGCGCAACGCCCGAGGCAGCGCGCCCAATCAGAGCAAGGCTCTATATTAAAACAAAATTAAAAGAAGCAACGCTTCAGATGATCTGCGCTCCGCGCTGCGCGACACGTGGCAGCGCAGTTGCGCTGCGCGACACGTGGCAGCACAACTGCGCTTGCGTGGTTGCGCTGCGCTCTGCGCTGTGCGACACGTGTCAAGCGCTGGTGCATCTGCGCCAAACAGAAATAAAATTCTGAAAGATCTTTCTGTTCTTGTTAAAAACAAGAAGATTGTCTTCTGTAAAATAGAAGCACTTGAATCAAAGATCTAACGGTGGGGAAAATTCCCCAAATCACTTAGAGAAGGATCTCTTTAACAAACTTAACAAATCTATGGGCACTATATAAAGACCCCTAGACCCCAACTCAAAAAAAAGAAAAAAAAATGGTGAGAGATCAAGAACTTCAACACAGAGAGAACTCCTCTAAAGAAGATTTTTAGAAGAACTCAAAAAAAAAAGAAGGTAAACCCTTTGAATAAAAAAGAAGAATTTCTTCTGAAAAAATCATTGATCTAAGAACAAGATCAATGATCTCCAACAAAAATATAACAAAAATGAAGGCACTGCCTTTTGATGAACCACTGGTTTTTTGAAAACGAGAAAATTTGTTTTTCTTTGATCTAAAAGTTGATCAAAATAATAAAACAGTGCCCTGCACTTGAAAAATCTGCACTGTTGCGCTCCTGGGTTGGCGCAAGCCACGAGAGAGCGCCACATGTCAGCTCCAGAACAATCTGCGCTATGCGCTATTAAAATAGAGCATTGCTCTCTGAAGTTGGCGCAACTCACCAGGGTGCGCTACGTGTCAGCAGCGCAACGGCGCAGCGCACTGTGCTGTTGCGCCTGCGCTCACCAGGGCGTGACACGTGTCACCACCACAAGCGCTTGCACTCAATAATTGGCGCAAAACGCCTGACAAGCCAATGTCAAATGATTAATGCACTGCATTATTTACAGAAGGGCCAAGCCCAATTAAAAAAAAGGCCTAACAGGCCAAATCAAATGCAATGCATTACCTTTTTTTTTTTAAAAAAGGACAGAGCCCAAACAGATGCTCTGCATCATTTATAAAGGGACAGAGCCCAAATCAAAAAGGCCTAGCAGGCCAGAATAAAATGCAGTGCATTATTAAACAGGGCCAAAGCCCTAGCACAGGCCTAGTAGGCCAAAGATAAATAAAAACGTTGAACATATTCTCAACTGGACGTAGCCCAATTATGGCCGTAAGTCCTCAAATTAAATTGACCGAGCACGGCTGCTCTCTTAAATCAATTTACATCCGGTTCAAGGGTACATCTCTGAACTCCTCTGACACCTATCGTTGTAATCTTTCAACGACGTCAGAGAGGTGACGGTCCCGACAGCCATATATTAAATGGACCACTATGTCCCTAAACTGGAACAATAGAGCCCAAATGATCTTTTGTCGGATCTAAACGATCCCGTTAAGTTGATCTTAGTCTCAAACTGGACTAACCTCAATGTCCCTAAACTGCCTATGGACCACTACATCCCTAAACTGGAACAATAGAGCCCCCAAACGCTCTTTTGTCGGATCTAAACGATCCCGTTTAAGTTGATCTTAGCCTAAAATATGGCTAACGTATCCTTAAACCTTCAAACAGACTTTAGTCCCAAATTGGACTATAGATCCCCCAATCAACCTTGGTTCAAGGGTACATCTCTGAACTCCTCTGACACCTGTCGTTGTAATCCTTCAACGTCGTCAGAGAGGTGACAGGTCCCGACGGCCATATATTAAATGGACCACTATATCCCTAAACTGGAACAATAGAGCCCAAATGCTCTTTTGTCGAATCTAAACGATCCCGTTAAGTTGATCTTAGTCTCAAACTGGAGTAACGTATCCTTAACAAACGTTTAAGTTGATCTTAGCCTCAAATACGGCTAACGTATCCTTAAACCCTCAAACAGACTTTAGTCCCAAATTGGACTACAGGTCCCCCAATCAACCTTGGTTCAAGGGTACATCTCTGAACTCCTCTGACACCTGTCATTGTAATCCTTCAACGTCGTCAGAGAGGTGACGGGTCCCGACGGCCATATATTAAATGGACCGCTATGTCCCTAAACTGGAGCAATAGAACCCAAACGCTCTTTTGTCGGATCTAAACGATCCCGTTAAGTTGATCTTAGTCTCAAACTGGACTAACGTATCCTTAACAAACGTTTAAGTTTGTTAGTTATATGTATGCCCTAGAGGCCATTACTATACATGAGATGTATATTGTAGTGGATGCTTGGACATATATAGGGAGGACTTTCTTGCTCGACATGATAGTATGCTATCTGGTTACTCTTTACCTTAACGTGTATACTGATTGTCTCTCTGTTACATGTTGGTAAAGCCCTTAGGATGTGTACTTGACTACCTGGACTATGATGCGGATCATACTAGTGAGGACATGGTAGTCCATAAGTACATCCTTCAAGGTCTCTAGTCGTGGGTGTATCGAGACAGGGCATCGATATACCAGTGTAGACTAGCCTATGCCTTCTCGACCCATACTGATGGGTGATGGATGATCCCATATCCATTGGTGTTTGACATCAGAGATGATATACGGGTGCTCAGTAGAGACTGGGTACACTGGACGGACTCGCCGAGAACTCCCAGATGGTATTATACCTTACGTCAGATGGCAGTTCTCTAGTGATACTGATACAGCTTAGTCTGTAGACCCGAGATCGTCATAGAGTCTTGTGTGATTCCCACTGTACTTTGATTTCCACCTTACCACGTCCAAGAGGGCGTGCAAAACGGTGGTTTTTGGGTACAGTCCCGAGTCACATGTAGGCAATGAGCGATAGGAGGGGTTTCGTCTCTCCCGGTATTGGGGATTGATGTTGCGCTATGCACGATTGGCCATAACAGGGAAGTCCCTGGCCAGGGCTGGTTTAGAGATTTACTGGTAAGTGTTACCAGTAGTTTCTCGACCCGTTATGAGCCTCATATCGGCATGACTTATCGGTTATTGGGGTCTGACGTTTACCACCCCTAGACTTGATATGTGACATATCAGACGAGGAGACCGGGATATACGGTAGTGTCACTGTCAGGCTTTTGCACGAGTTGGAGCGGGCTTGCTTGCTAATCTTCTGATCGCTCAATACCCGGGTAGCCGTTACGTCTAGCTAGTACCGCTGACGGCTTGTGGGTGCTTGATATGATCATCACCTACTGTCGGCGTACTGACGAGTCTTTAGAGTCCTACATAGAGGTTGTACTGGCTCAGGCAAAATGAAATAGGAACGCATATGTGATATGTGCGAGACCAAGAATAATGCGTGTATGTGATACCGTATTCTATTCTCGCAATGTTTGTATCGATCGGTTATATGCGATATAACCAAGTTATCGAATCAAGGGTTGATTCGATAAGTCGATACATTGGATGTTAGTCGGTTATATGTGATATAACCGGATTATTAAAGTCAAGTATTGATTTAATAATTTAGTGTATAATTGTATATGTGATATACTAATTTACATTAACTAACATTGGTTCACTTAAGCATTTATTTTTCTCACTTGTGCACAAGTTAAAATATATATGTGATATATATTTATTTGTGTTTACTATTTGTATCATGGTTGTTGATACACTTGACATGGGTGTATGAGACATACACCATACTAATTATATTGGTAGGGTTTTAATATATAAAGTAAATACAAAATTAGTGGATAAAGCACACATGCATGAAGCTTCATGAAGCTTATCTTTGCATTTGACTTAGTCCACTAGTTTTGTTTTACTTAAGATATTAGTTAACCTAACCACTATGATTACCTATGGTAATGTCTCTACATGAGTTAGTATATGATACTCACTCACCATTGTTAGTTTATTCTCTCTCTTGATCATTATCCTTTCTCATTTTTGAGCTCATCTTCTTCCTCCTTCACTTTCATTCTAGGGTTTGATAAAGAGAGAGATATAAAGTGAGAAATGAAATTCTAAAGTGTACCCATTTCCTATCTCACCATCCTCTACTAGACTAGCACTTTAGTTTAGGGTGTTTGATTCACTAATTCTTTGGTTAGTGAAGTAGAAGCTTGAGTCCGTATTCCCTCGACGTGGATCATCTTTGGCCTCGAAGACTTCAAGCAATACCGTTGCAACTTTCTCATGGAGCCGTCCGAGAGTCCGGGAGCACGTGATCGCAGCGAAGGGACTACAACAAGGAGCTTTAGAAGTGAAGGACCAATCTACAAAGGTTGTATTTCGTATTCACTTAGTGTAAATGTGATTTACTTGCACGTGATCGCCTAATTTCTAGTTAACGATCTTATTTAGAGTTATTCGGCACGGCTAAAACTCTAATCCGGCAAAGTTGATCTTAGCCTCAAATATGGCTAACGTATCCTTAAACCAAAACCCCAAACCCAAATCTAAGAAAATACGGATTTGGACTAATCTACATCCTACGGGCGACGACATAAATTAGTCTCCGTATACAATCCACGGGCAACCACAAACAAAACAAACACCCACGACACGAAGTGAAATTCTGGAGAAGGAGAAAGTGGTTACCATGATGTGGTAACGTAATTAACTGCAGGGGCTTGCGCCTGCAGGGAAGAGCGTCCCCACAATCAAAAACCCCTCAAGTGAGGGGGAATCTGACGAAGTCTGCTACATCGGCCGCATCCGTGTAAACCTCCGATACACGGTGCCATAAATCAACTTGGCATCTTCGGAGAGGTAGACGGATGAAACCAAATAGCATCTGCCCCGAATCTCAGGCAAGACGTTCAGTCTTGGCCGCCGTTCGGAGGGGAACATTAACCTGCTTCCATACTCTGTCTACAAGCAGTTAGGGATTGGAGAGTTGAAACCAGCTCATTGTACTCTCCAGATGGTAGACCGATCCATCACCAAATCTAGGGGTGAGCTTGAGGATGTGTTGATAAAAGTCGGGGAATTTATATTCTATGTGGGCTTTATTGTTTTAGATACACAATCTATAGCAAACCTACGGAACCAAATTCGGGTGATTCTTGGTCGATCCTTCTTAGCCACTTCCAATGCTGTCATTAATTATCGTAACGGTTCTATGAACCTATCCTTTAGGAAAATGACAATTGAGCTTAACATTTACAAGATTGGAAGTCAGATATCTGAACCTTCTTCTCATATTCTTGATGTATGTTCTTTCCATGAGATAGCTCCCGAAAGCTGCAAGGCTGATGAACTTTGCTTTGATGATCTCGACGACATTAGCACATCATTGTTTGATCTTGCACATCATAGTGAGGACACTTTTGATGAGTCCACCCCTGAGTTTGAACTTTCTGACTCATCACAAAAGTCAGTCACACTTTCCGAGTCTGTATCCTTTGCAGGCTATGAACTTCTTCGAGAATCCGAATGTCATTCACTTACCCCACCTTCTATTGTCTCTCCGCCGACATTAAATCTCAAACTGTTACCTTCACACCATAAATATGCATATTTAGGTGAGAATGAGTCTTTGCCTGTGATCATATCCGCTTCTCTAGCCTTAGAGCAAGAGAACGCTCTTTTGATGGTCTTGAGATCTAATAGGTAAGCCTTTGGTTGGACAATGGCTGACATCAAAGGGATTAGTCCCTTGATTGTTGAACATCATATACATTTGATGGATGAAGCCAAGACAATCCGAGAACCACAAAGACTCTTAAATCCCGTCATGAAGGAGGCAGTAAAGAAAGAAATCGTCAAATGCCTTGACAGTGGTATCATTTACCCAATCTCTAATAGCCAATAGGTAAGTCCTATTCATGTAGTCCCTAAGAAATCTGGCACCGCGTTCATAACCAATGAGGCTAATGAGTTGATCTAGACACGCACCCAAATTGGGTGGCGTGTATGTATTGATTACAGAAAACTCAATGCCGTAATGAGGAAAGACCACTTTCCTCTACCTTTTATTGACCAAATGTTGGAACGATTAGCTGGACATGAATATTATTGTTTCATGGACGGATACTCTGGCTATAACTAGGTCCCTATTGCCGAAAAGGATCAAGATAAAACCACATTTACTTGTCCTTTCGGTAATTTTGCTTATAGACGCATGCCCTTTGGGTTATGTAATGCTCCCGCTACATTTCAGCGGTGTATGATGGGGATATTTTCAGATGTGGTCGAGAATTTTCTGGAGATTTTCATGGATGATTACTCGATATTCGGGGACTCTTTTGATGATTGCCTATCTCATCTTGATGCGGTTCTTACTCGTTGTAAAGATAAGAACTTAACTTTGAATTGGGAAAAATGCCATTTCATGGTCCAAGAGGGTATTGTGCTTGGACATGTCATTTCACGGAAAGGCATTGAGGTCGACAGAGCTAAGATAGATGTCATTCATAACCTTCATCATCCCAAATACGTCAAAGATATACGATCTTTCCTTGGTCATGCAGGATTTTATAGGAGATTCATTAAGGATTTTAGCAAAATTGCTAGACCCTTAACTCTTCTCTTGGCCAAGAATACAACATTTCACTTTGATTCGGATTGTGAGGCTGCATTTGACTCGCTTAAAAATTCCCTCAGTACAGCCCTCGTTCTATCATCTCCTGATTGGAACCACCCGTTTGAGCTAATGTGTGATGCATCAAATTTTGTTGTTGGTGCAATCTTAGGATAGCACATTGATAAGATGCCACATGTGATTTATTATGCAGGTAAGACCTTGAATGATGCCTCGTAAAAGGGGTATCAACATAAGAGGGTGGGGGAGGTTGAAACGGTTGATACGAAATAGATTGCGGAATGCAAGTGGTAGTCCTAGATGCGTCTATCCGATCTTTCAAAGAAATTTTGGGCATGGAGGGGTCGTTCGAAATTCGGCCAAAGCAAGCACCGTAGGAAGTAATGTCTGGTTGTGGGTACCAAAGTTTGGCAAGAGTTTTTCTAGGTGGGGTACCCATGATATGAGGAGATGAAGGAGAAGAAGAGAAAAGAAGGGGAAAAAGAATGTGGTTTTTTTTTATATATTTTTTTTAAAATTTAGTTATTAACAAAAGAATGAAATATACATGCAAAAATAATCTGGATAAAAACAATCACGACACAAAAATACCACACACCTAATCGGTCTAGGGTTCACCTAGGTCAAATAGACCTGCTCAAGAACTTGATTGTCGAAGTAAAACTGTGTCGAGAAACGGGCTCAAGATTTACTGATCACGAGGCCAGGTAAGTGCAGAGATAAGGGGAGGTTTTCCGACGCTTTCACGAAGGTCCTTAATTAAATAACCCTTTCTCTTTTAGCGGTTTCGCCGTGAACACTTTTCTAGACACCTCGTAAACGATATACCGTTAAGCGGTGTTCTAAACACAGTTAACTTCTCTTAATGAGCGCGAAGTCCTTAAGGCTTAAAGTCTAGTTTCTTTTAAAAATTTTGTGCGGGTAATCGTTATGCTTAAGTTCGTGATTTGTGGGCCACGGAAAAGGTGATGAAATCTTTTACTGTATGTTGTGGGGTTCGCTTGCCCTTAAGTCCGTATTAATGAATGCAATGCGCAATTCAATAAAAAAATTTGTTCAAAACATAAAACAATCTCTTTTTTAGTTTAAGCACGGCACTGCAACAAATACGGGTTAGTCAATTTTGGCATTTGGTAGCGAACTTGCAAAGAAACCTGCAAAGATATTATGTTGGATGTGTCGGATTTGAGAAGAAGATGTTAATAAAGCACATACCGTTAAGTTTTTGGGTTAGGAAACCCCTGTTGAAGTTAAATCCAAATAGCTTGAAAAGTTCGCTTGCGCGGGTCAAACTATCCGGATCTTTGGCACTGTACTTCGCAACCACCTTAACCTTGAATGTACACTTTGCTCTCCACGATCGCAGTTCGCAAATCCGCAAAAATCTACAAATGTCGGAAAAACGGATATTAGTGCGAAAAAGCGATACGAATGCCCAAATACCTGCACACTAAAAATTAGAAAAAACAAACAATAAAAATAGGACAAAAACAGAAAACTGGAGCACAGGGGAAAATTTTGGAGCCACAGGGGATTCTTGGGCCGGCGAGCTCGGAAAAAGGAGGGATGTCGCCGGGCTTCTTATGGACTTTGGGCTCCAACTTTCTTCTGTGATCTAAGTCCTCTATAAGTGTCTCACTAGTATTGTTTATCTTTTTAGTTCAGATCCAAAGTGCTTGCAGGTCTTAAATCCAGAGAACAAAAATGTTAATTTGTTAGTTTTTTGTTTTGGTTTTTTTGAAATTTTTATGTTGTTTTTAGAAAAGAGTTAGATGGATATTAACAAGATTAACCCGAAATAACAAAAATAAAAACGTTACCATCTCCCCGGCAACGGTGCCATTTGATCGCACGCTTTTGACGTGTCGAGTTTTAAGTTCTAAAGTTTAACCGCGATCAGGACGGTGTCGCTTTGCAGCTAGCCGTGATGAGCACGGGTCGATCCACAGGGAGACGAAGCATTTTAGGTTCTTGTTTTGACGAGTTAATGCGCGTGGCGGAATTGTTCGTATCTATCCTATGTGTTATATGCAAAGTTAAACTTGTTAGGAAACAATAAGATAATGTAAGTTAATGGATTCCGTATTCAAGTCCTTTGAGCCGAACATAACGATTGAAGCTAGAGCAATTGGCAACAACGTGGATTAGGGGATTTAAACACGGTATTCGTGGAATCCGGCTTATTGACCCTTGACCTTCCGTTCTTGTCTCTTGCTTTCGCCTCCGGCCAAACCGAACGCAACCGGTCGCGGTTAGGATTCACCGTTATCTTGGTAGGGTAGGGTGCCTAACGGAGCGCTTGCGTAACGTTTGGACGGAGTTCAATGGAAAATACGGGAAAAGAAAATGAGAAACGGAACGTTAACTTACAATATCTTAATCTTTTCCTAACACATATTCACAATCCATTCACAACAACAACCAAAAGGGCAAAAGAAAAGGGAAAAGAAAAACAAGCAAGTAAGTAAATAAATGACAAGGAATTAAAGAGTAAGTAAGTAAAGCATGGTAATAAATTGCATGAATGTAAAAGCAAGTGAGAAAAAATGCAAGAAAGAAAGAACTAGGAACCAAAGAGCAAAATACAAGACATGGGTTCAATAATCTAATCTTAAACTTGCAAGCTCAATGAAAAGTTTGCAAGATCAAGAAGAGGCAAAGAACTCATGGTGAATGAAGGCACAAAAAGAGAACTTTATTAATCTTCAAGAATGATACAACCCTTGAAATCAATAACCAACCCTTAAATTTGCAAGCTCAATGAAGAGATTGCAAGATCAAGAGAAGGTTAAGAACTCAAGGGGAAGATATGTACAAGAACTAAAGAAACAAAAAGAGTTAAAGTGTAAAATGAAAGATACAATGTGAGACCCCTCTCTCTTGCTGCCTCATTCTGCTTTTATACGTAAAAAAAGAGATTAAACAAACAATAACATTATGATAAGGTGGCAGCAGGGGATGCACTGTAGAAAACTGAGGGCATTTGGGGCTAAGGGGGCCGGCCACATAGGTGTTAAGCTTGGGTCAAATCCGAGCTCTGGGGCTCGGGCTTGGTGTGGTGGCTTGTGTTGTCCCCAATATGACTCTGGTGTTGTTTGCTTGGTCAAAAATAACCTGATTTGTCTTCAGAGTTTGGAGGAAAACTTGAATCTTTTGGTCACATCACTACTTTATGCATTGAATGCACATCACACCATGCCCACTTGCTCCTTGATTCATGGCTGCCCCATCCCATGGTCCATGCCAATGAGCATATGTACACACTTGCATTGTGTTGGACCAAAATATTATGCACACATTTTATTCGCAAAATCTCTTTGGATATCGGTCGGTTTCCAGTTCTGGTTGCAGTGTCGGCTCACATATGATATATCCGTGGTTTTAAGTGTTTTTCCAGTATTATGTCACTGATACCTGTAATCTGTAATACTGAGCAGACATTGGTTAATAGTACTGATATATAACAAAATAGATAACGAATGAGCGGTATTGAAATGCAGTTTTCTTTGATAAACATCTCCTTACCGCCTAGTGTTTGGAAAGGCTTGCTACCTTCCTGTCGAGATTGAACATAAAGCAATGTGGGTCATTAAAGAACTTAACTTCGATTTAAATCAAGCCTGCAACTTTCGGAAGATGCAATTAAATGAGCTAAGCGAACTCCGCGATGAAGCTTACGATAATGCGGTGATTGTAAAGAATCAGACTAAGGTATTTCACGATAAAAATATTTTGAGAAAAACTTTTACCCCAGGACAACATGTCCTTCTTTATAATTCCAGTCTCCCTCTTCATGCGGGTAAGCTACGATCTCGTTGGAAAGGATCATTTGTGGTGCGGTATGTATATCCGCATGGGGCAGTTGAAGTTCAAAATAGAAAAAACGGTACAATTTTCAAAGTGAATGGGCATAGATTAAAACCGTATTTTTCCACTGACCCCATGGAGGAGCTCCTGTTTTTAAAGGAGCAGCTTTATAATGACTAATTTTTCTCCACCTCACCTCCATGTCTCGGTAATATTGTCCTATTTTTAGAATGGAGGTGAGTCATAAAAAAACATATATATAAACAAATATGCAAAAAATATACATAAATAAAAAATAAGTTTGGGGGAAGATTTTCACTTTCATTTATTCTTATCCCAGTTGATAACTTTTCCTCCCAAGCCTACAGGTTTTTGTGATTTAAAAGAGACAACAGTGAGGACACTGGTGTAAACAGGTTTGGGGGAGGTTTGTACTTATTTACGCATCACTTTTCATTACACTTTGTATAAGCACAAAATTTTCAAAAAATTTCTTTTATAATAAAAGATTAGAAAGTGAAAAATTACATTTAAAAGATTGGAAAAGTTTAAGAAAACAAAGAAAGTTAGATGTTTTTTTAAACGAAACTAGCAATAAGTAGTTATGAGCCGTTGTCCCAAGGGTTAGTAAGATGAAGGAAGTCACTAATCTGAGGATAAAAATAAGTCTGAAAAATAGTTACTATTCTGGAAGCCAAACATTTGAACGTTGATACCCTACTATGCGCACTTACACACATCTTGAAACTCAGGATAGCAGAGGATAATACTCTTGTCTAGAAGCCAAAGTACGAAGAAAATAACAATAAATGAAGAATAAAAAGTATAAAATGGTGAATAAAAAAATGAACACTGGTTTTGTAATCACCAAGGCAACATAAAAAAAATATAGCGAGGGTGCTTCATCACCTAGTGCCTTAGACCAACTGGTTTGGGAGTCACTGCTAAGCCTTAGATGTTGCAAGACGGGGAAATTACTAATTACGCCTAATATGTGAGCACATTTAGTAATCGGTCGATGAGTACCTCAAGAAGTATTAACGGTCGCATGAAAAATGTGTGAGTAATTCCATCCAAAATATTCACCGACTAAAAAGTACTGAGGTAGATGGACAAGAGTATGATAGCTTGAGTTGAATTATCCGAGTGTAAGGATGTCTTTTATACACACGTAGGGGTATATGATCGGTGTTTGGAAGAAACGTAGGGATGAAGAATAAAGGCGATGTTTTAATGAGGGATGATGTGATTTCTATCATTTTTTCATGACTATTAAGATAGGGCTCATGACAACCGAAAAGCTAATGTAGTTAGAAACTCTGATTTTCAAGTTCTTTCTTTTATAATTCTTATCTTTATATGTAACTTTCACAATCTTTTTTTTATTATGGGATTTTGTGGGTGAAATCCGCTGAAAACCCTCAGTAGACAACACTCTTCCTACTAGGGACACCTAGAGGTTTAAAGGCTTGTTGCACGTGCTCAGTGCAATCGTGTTGCCTACGAAAGTGTGCTAATTAGTTTTTCTTTTCTCCTTCTTTTAAATAAAAGAAGTTTGCTCGAGACGATCAAAATCATGTTTGGGGGAATTTGTTCAGTCGAAAATATTGCAATATTTAACATAACAATTTCCTCACTTTTCTAATCATCTAAGGATGTTTGTTATAAATATAACACGTATTACAAGTTCGTCTGGAAAATATCAATTACCACGTGTTATACATTATAATCAACATTTTGGAAGGAAATTGTATGTTTATCATTTCACGCATGATATTGTATATCTCAACAATCTTCATTGAGATTTTTGTGCAGAAAATTATTTCAGGACAGATATCGGAATCGCAAATTCGCCGACGAAATGCAGCAAATCAAAGAGTTAAATTCTGGCAGAGATTCAGAAGAGATGAGAAGATTTCAGATATCACCTGAACACCAATTGGCCAATACCAGAATACACAGAAAATATGAAGCAAGAAGCTCACCAAAAGGCCACGGATCCGCGGCCGAGTCAGGCCGATCCACCGCGAATCCACGGCCGAGTTAGGGCATCGGGTGACAAGTTCGTTCCAGAAGCTTCATTCCAACAGCCTAGCTTGTTGAGGACGCTCCATTGTAATAATCTTGTTCTGGAAACTTCCCTACAACAGCCTAGCTTCTTGAGAAAGCTTGATAATTATCTTATTCTAGATGTTTCCCTACAACTACCTAGCTTCTTGGGGAAGATTGGCCTAGCTTCTAGGGGAAGCTTGATTAAGGGCTATAAAAAGAGACATAAGCCTACATTAATGAGGTTGTTGAGTTGTTGATGGTAGTTGATTTCTAGTACAAAATCCAAAACCAAATCCAATTCAATTCCAAATCAAGATCCAAAATCAATAATCATTGAGAACAATATCGAGCGACGACATTCAAGATCCTTTACGCGAAGCCGATCATCATCAAGAGCACGAGATCCTCGATAGATCCAAGTCTCACGAAGATCGAGCAAAGTGAAATTCAACGGAATAGTTACCTCTTCAAGGGAGCGATCGAGAGTAATTCTTGTAATCTCGGATTGAAGGAAAGTGTAATTAGAAGTTGATTAATAAAGGTGATCATTTGTCATTTCTCTCTTTCTTTAAATTTTCGCATTATTAAATTTTCTAATTGTTGATTCTTCCATTTTCATGATGCATGAGTAAAATCTCCGCTTGCTAAGGATTCGAAGGAATTTGGTAGATCAAATAGTGATGAAATCCTAAACTCATCTTAAGTCTTATGAGAATTATGATCTTTAGAAAAAAGAATCGTCAACAACCAAATTTGGAGCGAGATCGCCGTTCTTGATAATTTCGTTACAATTTGGGAGTAAATGATGGATGATTTTCTTTGCTAAACGATAGATTTGAATGGTGATCAATGAAAAGATAAGGGATAGTGAAAAAGAAACCCTAGTTTCTTCAATAGATCCCTAATCTTCATTCATCACCATCATTCTAGCTATAATTCATTAATAGATAAGATGAGTCATTTTATTATTCATCATTGCTACTAATCCCTATCGAATCCTGCAAGCTATTCTTCAATTTTCTTGATAACTAAATTGATCTTGGACATTTTCTTGATTTCTAAATCTTAAATTCTTTCTTTATTTTCTTGAAAATATTTCATCTAATAAATCTTGAATCATTTTCTTGAATTTTCTTTACTATTTCAATTCAATTCAACTAAAGCAAGAACAAATAAATACACGAATCTCAGTGGACGACCCGTACTCATTAACGAACTACAACGTCACCGTTATTGATTGCGGTTATAAATTCTTTGATTGAGATTTACTTTTCATTTCAACCAATCAAATGACCAATCAATCACCTTGATCCTTTATGGAGAATCCTTGTGATAAGAGGATATTGACCGAGTGTAGCATAGGAAACACCTTCCCTATTAAGAGTATGTCATCTACGTACAATACGAGGAAGACCACCTTACTCTCTACTACCTTTTTCTATATACAAGGTTCATCAACCATTTTGATGAAGTCAGACGCTTTGACTACCATATCAAAACAGATGTTCTAACTCCACGATGCCTGCTTTAACACGTAAAACAACTTGCACACGTTTCCGCTGCTCCCACTGTCTATGAAGCCCTCTGGTTGTGTGCTTATAGATGCTCTCTTCTAAATCACTATTTAGAAAAGCAGTCATGACACCCAACCGCCAGATATCGTAGTCATGGTATGTAGCAATAGCAAGTAGGATCCGGATGGACTTAAGCATAGTCACTGGAGAAAAGGTTTCATCATAATCCACACCTGGTCGATGACGAAAACCTTTTACAACAAGTCTAGCTTTGAAAGTCTCAACTTTTCCATCTACACCAAGTAATCTTCTCAAGATATACTTTCTTCTGATGGGGGTTTAACCCTTCAAATATAGCAATCAAAGTCCATACTTTGTTGGGGTATATAAATTCCATTTCAGATCGCTTAGCATCCAGCCATTCTTACAGAGTCCCCACTCTTGATGGCCTGCTCGAAACTTAGTTGGGTCATCATCTCATGAAGCAATCCTCGCTCCCACTGTCATTGAGAAAACCGAAGTATCTCTCAGGTGGATGAGGAACCCTACCAGATCGGCAGAGAGACTGAGTTTCGTCAGGAGCTATTGAATCCTCCGGTTCTACCAAATCATCAGCGATAATTTGTATAGTTGGAACTTATTCCGTTTCTACCTTATGACCACTAATTTCTTCCATAAAAAATTCCTTTTCTAAAAAGGTGGCATGCCGAGAAATAAACACCTTTTGTTCCTCAGTGCGGTAGAAGATATTCCCTTGCGAATGCTTGGGATATCCAACAAACTTCTACAGAACTGATCTTGCTTCGGGCTTGTCCAGATTTTGCTTTTATACATAGGCCGAACAACCCCAAATATTAACTTACTTAAGACATGGGCTCTTCCATACCATATCTCATATGGAGTGGTAGGCACCTGATTTGGTTGGAACCCTATTCAATAGGTATGCAACTTCTCAAGTGCATAATTCCCAAAAAGGAAATAGGCAACTCGGTAGTACTCATCATAGAGCGCACCATATCTAATAGGGTGCGATTGCTCCACCCTGATACACCGTTGTGCTGTGGTGTATGCGGAGGACTAATGCCGAGAGAGAATCTCATTCTCCTTTTGAATTGTCCAGGAACTCTGTGCTCAAGTATTCTCCTTCCTGATCACATCAAAGGACATAATACTTATCCCGTTTTGGTTCTCTACTTCAGACTTATATTCTTTAAATTTCTCTAAAGCTTTAGACTTGTGTTTCAACAGGAACATATGTTCGAATCTTGAGAGATCATTAGTGAATGTATGAAGTACAAAGAACCAGTCCTGGCATGTGCAGACAGGGG
Organism: Agapanthus africanus; assembly: GCA_030015575.1. NCBI lineage: Eukaryota > Viridiplantae > Streptophyta > Magnoliopsida > Asparagales > Amaryllidaceae > Agapanthus > Agapanthus africanus. The sequence continues at coordinate 299,490,552 of JASDDO010000014.1, read as the reverse complement.
ACCTACATACATCATCATGTATCAATCCCAAGGGTTCACTAACTCTTTCTCTGTTTCCAGTAAACAAAGCTATGGTCATTTTATCTTTGTGACATGACTGACAAGTTTCATAAGATATAAATTTAAACTGATTTAAATATGCATCTTACTGTAACTTAGCTAGTCGGGTCGCATTGATAGGACCTAGTCTACAATGCCTCAAAAAGGATTCGTTCATTTCTGAACTCTTCCTCTTGTGTGTGTTTTGTACGTTAAGAACGGCAGTTTGATTTAGAACGTATATGCCATTAGATAACGTGCCTGATCCGATCAACTCTTGATATAGGAAATGTTTAAAACATTATCCATTAATACAAAATTATATCCTTCTTTACTAAATAAAGAGACTGATATGATGTTGTATATCAGGTTCGGTATCTAATAACATTCGTTCAGAATCAATGTATTTGGTAATACGGGGTGATAACCGCCAACGACTTTGGCTGCAACAATTGCACCGTTTCCAACTCTTGAAACTTATCACCCATTCCCAGTTCTCTATCTATATGTAGCCCATGTAACAGATTACATATGTGGGATCTTGATCCGGTATCTCATACCCAGGACGTAGAGTAGACAGAGAATTAGTTCTCTGTAACGAACACACCCGAAGAAGATGCATCATCATGTACTTTCTTCGTTTGGGCGGCACGGGAATCCTGGTAATCCCCTATTTCCTGCTCTGTCTTATAACAATTATAAGAAAGAACGGAACCAACAGTCCCCAGCTCAGTATAACAAGCGGGTTCGGTCAATACATCCATATTATTATCTTGATTAAGGCCTGACATGGTCGCTACCTGGAGAAAGAGATAAGAAAACACTTTAGCGTATGCTCTTGCAAGATTAGATTGGTTTATTATCTTATATAATCAGGATGGCTCCTGCTGTTTTTATCAAATCTTCCTTCAAACCATAAAAGGTAAGACTAGCCGGGATTAATTACACCTTACAAGTTCGCCAATCATTCAGTTAGGCCAGTGTTGGTACTTTGAGGGAGTTCCCCATGCTTTCACACAGACCTAATTAAAATAAACCTCGTTTTCCCATAGGAATAACCCCGTTAACACCTTTCTAGACACCTACTTGATCGGCTAATTGTGATGTGTAAAACTCTCCCAGGAGTAACTCTTACTCGCAGTGGGTATCGGGATCCAACTATCTCATAGAAGGTATGCAATCTCATTTTAAATTTCAACACTTGAAACTCCCGATAATATTTTGCCCCTAGCGTCTTATGACCTTGACGGAGGTCAACAAACCATAGGCTGCTAGTCAAGTTCAACCCGTCATTTCCTGATTGAATTAAACCCACCCAAACGACCCTTGACGTAGGTCAACAAGGTCATACGACTACCCTAAAACAATCGCATCATATGCAACAGATAAATACTAGTCAGCTACCGCACACTACGTCTTGACGGAGGTCAACAAACGTAGTACGAATACTAAGTAGGACTTATCTGAAATGACGGAGGGCTACGATAGGTTTTTATGAAAACCTTTTGCGTAATGAACTTGATATCGTTGTAGAAACAAGTGATTTTTGAAAAGGAGTGTTTTTGAGGCTTTTTACTAGTTTTGCTAAAGAGGTCACTCCCAGCGAAGGGATCTCGGCTCATTCCTTATCGAATAAGGTGCAGGATATTTCATAAATACTACTATGCAAAGCAAGAACTATAGAAGCAATCAAAAACAAAACCGAGTGAGTTGTAGCATCTGCCAGTTTCGCTAAAGAGGTCACTCTCGGTGAAGGGATCTCTGCTCTTTCCTTATCGAATAAGGTGCTGGATATTCTGCAAGAAATACCGCTATGCAAAGCAAAAACTAGAGCTATCCTTTTTGAAAATTTGATTCTACAACATCTTTTAGGTTTCTTTTTCTTTCATTAATCTCATTAATGAAGTCATATCATTTATGCTTCCTCAGAATCACAGAAGAAACAAAAATACAACGTATGCTTATGCCATCCACATTCGCCACAGTGTCCCGTTATGTACCGTTAGGTTACTTAACTAACGGCATAGCGAGGCGGGACTAGCGCGGGTGCAAAACATAAGCAGCGTTTATTATATATCATATATATAATAATAAAGCATTCGTCTCAGACATATAAAGTGATCAAATCACAGAATATCAGCAGCAGAAGATAACATATGAAATATTGGATATACTAGGAATTCCGTGTTTTAAATTAAGCCAGTATAAAACACGGATTCCACGGTCGCGATGAATAGCCAAACCCACATCCCTAGACCCCTACGAGAGTGGCAAGCAACCCTACCAATTTTAGAGTTAGGAGACCCGGACTCGACTCCTCGAGATGGTCTCCCACTGGACTCTAGAACCCGGTTTCTTGTGCTCCCCTCCTAAGGTCTATCCTAATGCGGAAAAGTAAATAATCTACAACAATGGTGACATCATCCTCAACCCGGAAGTGCCCCAATAAAAGAATATTACATGCAATTAATTTTACATGAATAAAAATAAAAACTCTCATCTCACATAAAACACCCGGCTATTCAGAACACGACGATCCAATATAACATATCACAGCAACACATAACATCACATATCATCAACGTAAGTAAATATGTGTATTCCAATTATCATTGACATATAGCAATGAAACCGGCGATACACGACATATTACACTTACGGTCGCAGAAAAGAAAATGTCAAATTACAACATTTGGAATCCACAATCACCTTAGACATCATAAACCCGAAATATCACATACTTCGGATTTCATGCCTAACTTTATGAATTCTACATATTGTATCACATTCCAGAAAGCTAGGCGAAGTTTAAACAATTCGATCGAATCAACGGATTCCCAAATTTCCCAGAAAGCTCAACACTTGAGCAGTGTTAGAAGTACTCAGAACCATACCACAGGTTAGTCTGTCGACCCGAAATCGTCATAGAGTCTTGTGTGATTCCCATTGTGCTTTGATTTTCACCTTACCACATTCAAGAGAACGTGCAAAACGGTGGTTTTTGGGTACAGTCCCGAGTCACATGGAGGCAATGAGCGATAGGAGGGGATTTCGTCTCTCCCGGTATTGGGGGTTGATGTTGCGCTGTGCTCGATTGGCTATAACAGGAAGTCCCTGGCTAAGGCTGTTTTTGAGATTTACTGTTAAGTGTTATCAGTAGTTTTTCGACCTGTTATGAGCCTCACATCGGCATGACTTATCAAGATATTGGGGTCTGACGTTTACCACCCCCGGCTATTCAGAATACGACGATCCAATATAACATATCACAGCAACACATAATATCACATGTCATCAATGTAAGTAAATATGTGTATCCCAATTGTTGTTGACATATAGCAACGAAACCGGCGATACACCACATATTACACTTACGGTGGCAGAAAAGAAAATGTCAAACTACAATATTTGGAATCTACAATCATCTTAGACATCATAAATCCGAAATATCACATACTTCAGATTTCATGCCTAACTTTATGAATTCTATATATTTTATCACATTCCAGAAGTTAGGCAAAGTTTAAACAATTCGATCGAATCAACAAATTCCCAAATTTCCCAGAAAGCTCAACACTTGAGCAGTGTTAGAAGTACTCAGAACCATACCACAGGTAATTTCATGGACCCACCTGAAGAACGAGTCCCTAACTCGTCTAAGTGACCACGGAACCACGGCCAAAACATAGTTTTGGCGGTAGTTCCGCGGAGCTACTTGAGAGGCTTGGGATGGGCCTTCAGCTGCTGGTCCATAGGCACTGTGGTATAGTTCTGAGTACTTCTAACACTGCTCAAGTGTTGAGCTTTCTGGGAAATTTAGGAATTTGTTAATTCGATCTAATTGTTTAAACTTCGCCTAGATTTCTGGAATGTGATACAATATATGGAATTCATAAAGTTAGGCATGAAATCCGATGTATGTGATATTTCGGGTTTATGATGTCTAAAGTAAATATACGTATCCCAATTGTCGTTGACATATAGCAACGAAACCGGCGATACACCACATATTACACTTACGGTCACAGAAAAGAAAATGTCAAACTATAACATTTGGAATCCACAATCACCTTAGACATCATAAACCCGAAATATCACATACTTCAGATTTCAGGCCTAACTTTATGAATTTCACATATTGTATCACATTCCAGAAAACTAGGCGAAGTTTAAACAATTCGATCGAATCAACGAATTCCCAAATTTCCCAGAAAGCTCAACACTTGAGCAGTGTTAGAAGTACTCACCATACCACAGTGCCCATGGACCAGCAGCTGAAGGCCCGTCCCAAGCCTCTCAAGTGGCGCCGCGGTTCCGCGGTCACTTAGAAGAGTTAGGGACTCGTTCTTCAGGTGGGTCCATGGAATTACCTGCATGATTTTTAGAGTATTTTTAACATGGAAAAATCCAACTTTTGGAAAAATTTCCAGAGAGGGGTCCAAAATTGGGTTTGCGGGGTTTGATCGGACTTCTAACTTCGTCTATACAACAACTAAAGCTCTAGCCTGGCTCTCATACCACTGTAGGATTTCTTGGTACGACAGCAAGGTTTAGGGAGGCATCGTCCATACCATTTTCAAAATTTTTCCGTACAAAACAATCCTAACCCTAGAATCTTTAACTAGAGATTTAGACGATATGATATGCAAACAACTTTACATCTAAGTGAATGAGGAATACAACCTTTGTAGACTGTTCCTTCACTTCTAAAGTTCCGTGTAGTAGTCCCTTCGCTCCAAGTAGTGAACACCTGAACTCTAGTAAGGGTTCACATGAAGAAATGAACAAGTTTGCTCGAAGTCTTCGAGGCCGAAGATGATCTACGTCGAGGAGACTCAAGCTCATGCTACCTCTTCACTAATGGTAGATTAGTGAAGAAAACATCCTAAACTAAATGGCAAATATAGTACAGGATGATGAAGTAGGAAACGGGCTCATTTTAGATTAATTTTTCTCACAATATTTCATCACCTTTTTTCAAGCTAGAAAGCTTTTCCATGAGGAAGAAGAAGATGAAGTGAAAAAAATGAATCTCATGAGATGAGAATAGCAACCATGGGTGAGTTAGTGTCATATACTAACCAATGTAGAGAATAAACCATGGCTAATTAATAATTGTTAGGTTAATAAATATCTACAAGTAAAACAAAATTAGTGGACTTGATCAATGGTTCCACAAGCTTCTACAAGCTTCAACCATGTGACTAATTTCCACTAATTTGGTTAACTTTAAATAAACAAAACCCTCACATTATTATAAGCATGGTGTTAGTCTCATACACTCATGTAGCATGTGGCATCTAGCATGACCTATACCGGTAGAACAATATTACTCGAGATGAAAGTATGCTATCTGGTTTGTCTTTATCATAATATACATGCTTCAGGTGGTATTACAGATCACTATTACATGTTGATAGAGCCCATAGGATTCTTACTTGACTACCAGCATTATGATGGCGATCATATATGTGGGAGCTGGGTGGTCTATAAGCACATCCTTAAATGTCCCTAGTCATAGGAGTATCGAGACTGGGCATCAGTACTCCAGAGTAGACTAGTGTATACTTATCCAGACCCTGACGAGGGGCGGTGGCCAGTCTCACAAGCCATTGGTGTCAGTTAGTCGCCTAAGATAGTATACAGGTGCTCATTAGGTTATGAGTACACTGGACGGACTCGCCGGGAACCTGCTAGTTGGTATTATACCTATTGTCAGATAGCAGTTCTCAGGTGACATGTGTACAGGTTAGTCTGTCGACCTGAGATCGTCATTTGTCTCGTGTGAGTTCCCATTGTGCTTTGATTTCTACCCTACCACGGCTCAAAGGAGTCATGCATGTAGGGTTACTAGGCACACTAACGAGGCTCTACAAGGCATCGACCATGCCAAAATTAAATTTTTATGTGCCGAACAACCCTAAGCAAGATCGTATACTAGAGTTTAAGCGAAACTAATAGTAAGTAAATAAATTTACTTCTAAGGCAACACGAAATACAACCTTTGTAGATCGGTCCTTCACTTCATTTGCTCCTCGTTGAAGTCCCTTCGCTGCGATCAAGGTACTCCCGGGCTCTTGCATGGCTTCACGAGGCGAAAGATGCGACCTTGCTTGAAGTCTCCGAGGCCGAAGATGATCTACGTCGAGGGAATTCCGACTCAAGCTACTACATCACAAATTTGAGAATTAGTGAAGCAAACACCCTATACTAAAGTGCTAGTCTAGTAGAGGATGGAGAAATAGGAAATGGGTTCTCTTTAGAATTTTATTTCTCACAAGCTTTCTCACTTTTGATCAAACCCTAGCAAGCTTTTTTCTTTTAACAAACGAAGAAGAAGATGAACTCAAGAAAGAGATGAGGATAATGATCAAGTGAGAAGGCTAACCATGGTGAGTGAGTATCATATACTAACTCTTGTAGAGCCATAACCATAGCTAATTGAAAATGGTTAGGTTAATAAAAATCTAAAGTAAAACAAATTTAGTGGACTTTGTCAAAGCATCCACAAGCTTCTACAAGCTTCATGCTTATGACCTAAGCACCACTAATTTGTAATTACCTAAAATAAATATTAACCACCATTTTATATAGTATGGTGTATGTCTTACACACCCATGTTTAGTGTATCATCAACCATGATACAAAAGAAAACACTTTTAATATATATATATCACATATATATATATATATATATATATATATTCAAGTGTGCATATGAGAAAAACCCTAAAGTGAACAAGTGTTAGTAAATGTAAATTAGTATATCTAATATACAATTATACACTTAATTATTAAATCAACACTTGACTTAATAATCCGGTCATATCTCATATAACCGGCTAACATCCATTGTATCGACTTATCGAATCAACACTTGATTCGATAACCCGGCTATATCATATATAACCGACTGATACAAAAGGTCGCGAGAATAGAATACGGTATCATATACATACATTATTCTCGGTCTCGCACATATCACATCTGCGCTCCTATTTCGTTTTGCCTGAGCCAGTAAAACCTCTATGTAGGACTCAGAAGACTCGTCAATACGCCGGCAGTAGGTGATGATCACATCAAGCGCCCACAAGCCGTCAGCGGTACTAGCTGGACGTAACGGCTACTCGGGTATTGAGCGATCAGAAGATCAGCAAGCAAGCCCCCTCCAACTCCTGTAAAAAGCCTGCCGGTAACACTTCCCGTACTGTCCGGTCTCCTCGTCTGATATATCGCATATCAAGTCTAGGGGTGGTAAACGTCAGACCCCAATAACCGATAAGTCATGCCGATGTGAGGCTCATAACTGGTCGAGAAACTACTGGTAACACTTACCAGTAAATCTCTATATCAGCCCTGGCCAGGGACTTCCCTGTTACGGCCAATCGAGCACTGTACGACATCAACCCCCAATACCGGGAGAGACGAAACCCCTCCTATCGCTCATTGCCTCCATATGACTCGGGACTGTACCCAAAAACCACCATTTTGCATGCCCTCATGGACGTGGTAAGGTGGAAATCAAAGCATAGTGGGAATCACACAAGACTCTATGACGATCTCGGGTCTACAGACTAACCTGCACAAGTGTCACCAGAGAACTGCCATCTGACGTGAGGTATAATACCATCTGGGAGTTCTCAGCGAGTCCATCCAGTGTACCCAGTCTCCACTGAGCACCCGTATACCATCTCTGATGTCAAACACCAATGGATATGGGATCATCCATCGCCCATCTCATGGGTCGAGAAGCGTATACGCTAGTCTACACTGGTATATCTGAAAGGTTCCTAGGCACCCTAGTGGGTTCTCACAAGGCATCGAACATGCCAAATTAAAATTTTTAGTGCCGAGAAACCCTAGACTACGGATCTTTAACTAGATGTTTAGGCGAAATAGAAAGCTAGTTAACAGTTAACTACTATGATACGGATATACAACCTTTGTAGATCCGGATTTCCACCTCCACGGCTCCGCAACGTCATGTCCTCGCTGTCCATCATGAATCCTCGACTCGATCATCGGCTTCATCGGGAAAGCAAGCGGAATAGCTCGTCGGCTTTGTGTCAAAGACGATCTACGTCGAGGTTGCACAAACTCAAGCTCCGACTTCACAAACTTGTGAAACTTGTGAAGTAAACACCCAAAACAACTTGGCAAGAGGTAGAGGGTGAAGAAATAGGAGGTGGGTTCACTTTGGATTTGGATTTAACTCACTAAAGCTCAAGTTGCCATTGGAGTAGCAAGCTTGAAGAAGAAGAAGAAGATGAGCTCTAGAAAAATTATGATAAGTATTCTCTTAAAAATAAATATAAAACAAATACTTATCATAACTTGAACTAGGGTTAAGTGTAGAGAATTAACCATGGTCACTTTGATGGGTTAGGGTTAAGCATGAAGATAAGGATGGTTAGCATAGTCAAAGTTTCATGAAGCTTCAATAAAATGACAAAGAAAGCCACCATTCTCATCTTATTGTTTTCCAAATAAATAAATAAATAAATAAGTAAATAAATGAAAATGCAAAATCCTAATTATCATATTAACCATGGATTAATTTTATACACTTAACTAAATGATCAAGTATCATCAAACATGATACAGAAAAGTGCACGAAAGTATATCACATATACAATGTGCAATCCAAGTGAGAAAAATCCGTTTAAAGTGAACCAATACTAGTTAATGCAAAGTAATATATCAAATATATAATTATACATTAAATCATTAAATCAACACTTGATTCAATGATCCGGTTATATCGCATACAACCGACTAGTATGCAATGCATCGATTTATCGAATCAATGATTCGATAACTAGGTCATATCGAATATAACCAATCGAAACATATATCGCGAGAATGAAATGCCGTATCACATACACGCATTATTCTCGGTCCTGCGCATATCTCATATGCGCTCCTATTTCGTTTCGCTTGAGCCAGGAAACCTCTGTGTAGGACTCTAAAGACTCGTCAATACGCCGGTAGCAGATGATGATCATATCAAGCACCTACAAGCCGCAAGCGGTCTGCTAAACGTAACGGCCACCCGGGTATTGAGCGATCAGAAGATCGACGAGCTAGCCCGCTCACACTCCTGCGAATCCGACCAGTAACACTTACCATACAGTCAAGTCTCTTCGTCTGATACGTCGCATATCAAGTCTAGGGGTGGTATACGTCAGACCCCAATAACCCGATAAGTCGTGCTGATATGAGGCTCGTAACGGGTCGAGAAACTACTGGTAACACTTACCAGCAAATCTCTGATCAGCCCTGGCCAGGGACTTCCCTGTTACGGCCAATCGAGCACTGTGCAACATCAACTCCCAATACCGGGAGAGACGAAACCCCTCCTATCGCTCATTGCCTCCATGTGATTCGGGACTGTACCCAAAGACCACCGTTTTGCACGCCCTCATGGACGTGGTAAGGTGGAGATCAAAGCACAGTGGGAATCACACAAGACTCTATGACGATCTCGGGTCTACAGACTAATCTGTACAAGTGTCACCTGAGAACTGCCATCTGACGTGAGGTATAATACCATCTGGGAGTTCTCGGCGAGTCCGTCCAGTGTACCGAGTTTCCACTGAGCACCCGTATACCATCTCTGATGTCAAACACCAATGGATATGGGATCATCCATCGCCCATCACATGGGTCGAGAAGCGTATACGCTAGTCTACTCTGGTAAATCGATGCCCCGTCTCGAGATACCCACGACTAGGGACCTTGAAGGATGTACTTATGGACTACCATGTTCCCACTAGTATGATCTGCATCATAGTCTAGGTAGTCAAGTACAAATCCTAAGGGCTTTACCAACATGTAACTATAAGACAGTATAAAGAGACTAGTGTACATGTTAAGATAAATGGCAACCAGATAGCATACTATCATGTCGAGCAAGAAAGTCATCTCTATATATGTCCAAGCATCCAATATAATATACATCATCTGTACAATACTGGCCTCTAGGGCATACATACAACTAACAATCTCCCACTTGCACTAGGGCCAGCTGCTGTAGTATCTCATACCGAGCATCCCGAAGAGTCTCTCAAACTGTATCTGGGGAATGGCCTTCGTGAGTGGATCCGCCGTGTTGTTCTTCGTGTCAACTCTCCTGACCTCGATCTCCCGGCGATCAACTATCTCCCGGATCAGGTGATACCGCCTCAGAATATGTCTGGACCGCTGATGGGACCTGGGTTCCTTGGCCAAAGCCACCGCTCCATTGTTATCATAATACAAAGGTATTGGATGCTCAATGGATGGAACCACTCCAAGTTCAGTAATGAACTTCTTGACCCAGACAGCTTCTTTAGCAGCATCGTTGGCAGCGATGTATTCAGCCTCCATCGTCGAGTCTGCCACGGTTTCCTGCTTGGAACTCTTCCAGCTAACCGCCCCTCCGTAAAGGGTAAAGACAAAGCCCGACTGCGACTTAGAGTCGTCCTTATCACTTTGGAAGCTCGAATCGGTAAAGGACTCCACTTGGAGTTCTCCGTTACCATACACCAAGAACATATCTCTAGTCCTTCGCAAGTACTTGAGAATGCTCTTCACAGCTGTCCAGTGACTCTCTCCAGGATCAGCTTGATACCTGCTCACTACACTTAGTGAGTATGCTACATCGGGTCTGGTACATAGCATCGCATACATGATAGAGCCTACTGCCGAAGCATAGGGTATCCCTTGCATGCGAGCTCTCTCCAAATCAGTCTTGGGAGACATCTCTTTGGAGAGAGTGACTCCAGAGATCGTGGGCAAGTTCCCACGCTTGGACTCTTCCATACTAAACCTCTTTAGTATGGTGTCAATGTACCTGGATTGGGACAATCCCAAAATCCGTTTGGATCTATCTCTATAGATCCTGATTCCCAATATGCAGGAGGCATCACCAAGATCTTTCATTGAGAATCTTTGTGATAAGAAGAGCTTGACCGATTGCAGCATAGGAATATCATTTCCTATCAAGAGTATGTCGTCCACGTACAATACGAGGAAGACAACCTTACTCTCTGCTACCTTCTTGTAAATACAAGGTTCATCTGGATTTTTGACGAAATCAAACTCTTTGATAACGACGTCAAAGCAGATGTTCCAACTCCGCGATGCTTGCTTTAATCCATAAATGGATTTAAGCAGCTTGCACACCTTCCCGCTGCTCCCACTGTCTACGAAGCCCTCTGGCTGAGTCATGTACACGCACTCTTCTAAATCACCATTTAGAAAGGCGGTCTTAACATCCATTTGCCAGATTTCGTAGTCATGAAAGGCAGCAATGGCAAGCATGATTCGGATGGATTTAAGCATAGCCACTGGAGAAAAGGTCTCGTCATAGTCCACACCTGGTCTTTGACGAAAACCCTTTGCTACAAGTCTAGCTTTGAAAGTCTCCACCTTCCCATCTACACCAAGTTTTTTCTTGAAGATCCACTTGCTCCCAATGGGTTTTACCCCTTCAGGAGCAACTTCCAAAGTCCATACTTTGTTGGTGTACATGGAATCCATCTCGGACCGCATAGCATCCAGCCATTTCACTGAGTCCCTACTCGTGATGGCCTGCTCGAAGCTAGTTGGGTCATCATCCTCCATGATGCAATCCTCGCTGCCACCATCAATGAGAAAACCGTAGTATCTCTCAGGTTGGCGAGGAACCCTACTAGATCGTCGGAGAGGCTGGGGTTCGTCGGGAGCTACTGAATCCTCTGGTTCCACTAAATCTTCAGTTTGAGTTTGTGTTGGTGGAATTTCTTCCAGTTCTACCTCATCGCCACTAATTTCTTTTGCAAGAAATTCCTTTTCCAAAAAGGTGGCATGGCGAGAAACAAACACTTTTTGTTCCTCTGTATGGTAGAAAAGATATCCATGTGAATGTTTTGGATATCCCACAAACTTGCATAGAACTGACCGTGCCTCGAGTTTGTCCGGATTTTGCCTTTTGACATAGGCCGGGCAACCCCATATCTTAACTCGTTTAAGACATGGTCTCTTCCCACTCCATATCTCATATGGTGTGGTAGGTACAGATTTAGATGGAACTTGATTCAATAGGTATGCTGCTGTCTCCAGCGCATGACCCCAGAAGGAAATAGGTAACTCAGCTGTACTCATCATTGAGCACACCATATCTAATAGGGTGCGGTTTCTCCGTTCAGATACACCGTTGTGCTGTGGTGTATAAGGAGGAGTCAGCTGAGAGAGAATCCCATTCTCTTTTAGGAAGTCCAGGAATTCATTGCTCAAGTATTCACCTCCCCGATCTGATCGAAGGATTTTAATACTTTTTCCGGTTTGGTTCTCGACTTCTTGTTTATATTCTCTAAATTTCTCAAAAGCTTCTGATTTGTGTTTCATCAGGAACACATATCCGAATCTAGAGAGATCGTCAGTGAATGTAATGAAGTACGAAGAACCATCCCTGGCATGTGTAGACATGGGACCGCATACATCACTATGTATCAGTCCTAAGAGTTCGGTAACTCTTTCTCCGTGTCCCGTAAACGGAGTCTTGGTCATCTTGCCTTTGAGACATGACTGACAAGTGTCATAAGATGAAAATTCGAAAGGTTTCAAATATCCATCTTTATGCAACTTAGCCAGTCGTGTCACATTGATGTGACCCAGTCTACAATGCCACAAGAAGGATTCGTTGAGTTCAGAACTCTTCCTCTTGTGTGTGTTTGTTATGCTCAGGACTGTTGATTGGTTTAGAACGTAAATGCCATTGCACAACGTGCCTGATCCAACCAACTTTTGGTTATGGAAAATGTTCATAACATTGTCCTGTAATACAAAATTATATCCTTCTTTACTTAATAAAGAAACCGATATAATGTTGCATATCAGGTTCGGCATGTAATAGCATTCGTTCAGAACCAATGTATTACCTGCTGGTAATACAAGGTGATATTCCCCGACAGTCTTAGCTGCAACAATTGCACCATTTCCAACTCTTATGTCTTTATCACCTTCTCCAAGTTCTCTACCTTTCTTAAGCCCATGTAACTGATTACATATATGGGATCCTGACCCGGTATCCAATACCCAGGACGTAGAGCAAATGGAGAAACAGTTCTCAGTAACGAACACACCCGAAGAAAATGCATCATCATGTACTTTCTTCATTCGGGTGGCATGGGAATCCTGGTATTCCCCTATATCCTGTTCATTCCTATAACTCTTATAAGAATGAACGGAACCAACGTTCCCCAGCACAGTATAACATGCGGGTTCGGTCAATACATCCATTTTATTATCTTTATTAAGGCATGAAATGGTCGCTACCTGGAGAGAGAGAGAAGAAAACACTTTAGCGTAAGCTCGTGCAAGATCAGATTGGTTTTTATCTTATCTAATCAGGATGGCTCCCATTGCTTTTTATCAAATCTTCCTCCAAACCCTAAAAGGAAAGACTAGCCGGGATTAATTACACACTACAAGTTCGCCAATCTTTCAGCCAGGCCAGTGTCGGTACTTTGAGGGAGGTCCCCCGTGCTTTCGCACGAACCTAATTAATGTAAACCTCGTTTTCCCAGAGGCGTAACCTCGTTAACACCTTTCTAGACACCTACTTGATCGGCTAATTGCAATGTGTAAAACTCTCCCAGGAGTAACTCTTACTCGCAGCGGGTATCGGGATCCAACTATCTCATAGAAGGTATGCAATCTCATTGCAAATTTCAACACTTGAAATTCCCGATAATATTTTGCCCCTAGTGTCCTATGACCTTGACAAAGGCCAACAAATCACAGGATGCTAGTCAAGTTCAACCCGTCATTTCTTGATTGAATCAAACCCACCCGCACGACCCTTGACAAAGGCCAACAAGGTCGTACGACTACCCTGAAACAATCTGCATCATATGCATAAACAGATAAGCACTATTCAGCTACCGCACACTACGCCTTGACAAAGGCCAACAAACGCAGCACGAATACTAAACAGTCTTTATCTGAAATGACGGAGGGCTACGCAGGTTTTCATAAAACCATGAGCGTAATGAACTTGATATCGTTGTAGAATCAAATGTAGTTTTGAAATGGAGTGATTTTGAGGCTTTTCTAGTTTTGCTAAAGGAGTCACTCCCGGTGAAGGGATCTCGGTCCTTTCCTCGTCGAATGAGGTGCGGGATATATCAAATATATCGCTGTGCAAAGCAAAAACGCAAAAGCAGTCAAAAGCAAACCGAGTATGTAGCATCTGCCAGTTATTGCTAAAGGAGTCACTCCCGGTGAAGGGATCTCGGTCCTTTCCTCGTCGAATGAGGTGCGGGGTATATCGTATATACCGCTGTGCAAAGCAAAAACTGTAGCTACCTGTTTTATTTAAAATCTGATTCTATAACATCTTAGGTTTCTTTTCTTTCATTAATCACATTAATGAAGTCCCATCATTTAATACCTAAACATCTCAGATAGATATGACGTACACTTATGCCATCCGCATTCGCCTCGATGTCCCCTCGTGCACCGTTAGGTTAGGTAACTAACGACAGAGCAGGGCAGGGCTAGCGCGGGTGTAAAACATAAGTAACGTCTATATAATATATCATATATACTATATACTATATCCATCATCAGAATCACATCACAGATATCGCAGCAGAATAAACATATGAAATATTGGATATACTAGGACGTCCGTGTTTTCAATACGAGCCAGTATAAAACACGGATTCCACGGTCGTGATGAATAGCCAATCCCACACCTCTAGACCCCTACGAGAGCGGCAAGCAACCCTGCCAATTCTAGGGTTAGGAGACCCGGACTCGACACCTCGAGTTGGTCTCCCACTGGACCCCAGAACCCGGTTACTTGTGCTCCCCTCCTTGGGTCTATCCTAGTGCAGAAAAGTAAATAATATACAAAGGGTGACAGCTCCCGCATCCTGGAAGTGCCCCGAATAAAAGAATATTACATACAAGTTTATACATGAATGAAAATGAAAAACACTCATCTCACATAAAAACCCCCGGCTATTCGAATACGACGATCCAATATAACATATCCAGCAACACATAACAACACATGTCATCAACGTAAGTAAGTATGCATACCCCAATTGTCGTTGACGTATAGCAACGAAACCGGCGATATGTGCATACTACACTTACGGTCACAGAAAAGAAAGTGTAAAACTACAACAATTTGAATCCGCAATCTCTTTAGACATCACATGCCTAACAGTTATAAATCCCGCATTTTAGTCCCATCATCGAAAACTCTTTTCGATATCTTGTGAAACTAAACTGCTAGATCTATAACATTCATCCAGTTATCTCATAACCTTTTGTGAATTCCAATTATTGTATCCAATTCCGGATAAATAGAATATATCAAACTTTCCGATCGAACTTTCGAACACCCAAGTTTTCCCGACACCGATCAACACATGAAATAGGTTCAAAGACATTCACTTCATACCTCAGTACCAACGGTCCAGCCGTAGAAGGGTCAAGCCAACGCCTCACATGTGGCACGCCGTACTGCCCCAAACCCGAAGGTTCAAAGGGCAGTTCAAGACGGTCACATAATCGAGTTAAGGTTTGTGTCTTCTAGAGGGACCATCGCGTTACTTGCACTACTCAGAACGTCTTTTAACCACACAATAATCCAACACTTGGATATTTTGGCAGGGGAAAACCTGGGTATTTTTATCCGGTCGAACTCTTTAACATATTCTACAATTATCTGGAAAAAACACTTAGACAAAGTTTGATATTCCGATCGAATTCATCGATTCCCAGTAATACTCCAGAGCACTCAACACTTAAATAAATTTAAAAATATCCAGAAAACTCAGTGGAATTTATCAGGTATTACTGTGCTTTTAAATAGGGCTGACGTCACCATGTGGCCGCGGAAGGGCGGCAGAAAGCATGCTTCTGCCGCGCTTCCGCGGCAGTATGAACAGTTCAGGGAATCGTTTTGCACAGTAATGCTTAGAATTCTATGCTGAATTTTTTAGACATTTTTAATATCAAAAATTCCCAGATTTATGAAAATGTCCAGAGAGCTCTAAAATTCTAGGGTTTCGAGTTCGTTCGGACTTCAAACGTCGTCGGGACTTCGCCTAAGGCTCTAGCTTGGCTCTGATACCAGTGAAAGTCAGGCAGCAACCCCATCCAATGGGGTCGCCGTGGCACCAACGGGTCCCTCAGCGGCTACTTTTTACGCATGCCCCCTCGCGAGGACTACAACCCGCCGGAACACCTTCCGGTCTCGGGACACCCTGGGGGTAAGAGCCTATGCTTCGCCACACTGTCACACAGTGAGAACCCCCCATAGGTCGACATCCAATGCCTAGTAGCTCTGATACCAGTGAAAGGTTCCTAGGCACCCTAGTGGGTTCTCACAAGGCATCGAACATGCCAAATTAAAATTTTTAGTGCCGAGAAACCCTAGACTACGGATCTTTAACTAGATGTTTAGGCGAAATAGAAAGCTAGTTAACAGTTAACTACTATGATACGGATATACAACCTTTGTAGATCCGGATTTCCACCTCCACGGCTCCGCAACGTCATGTCCTCGCTGTCCATCATGAATCCTCGACTCGATCATCGGCTTCATCGGGAAAGCAAGCGGAATAGCTCGTCGGCTTTGTGTCAAAGACGATCTACGTCGAGGTTGCACAAACTCAAGCTCCGACTTCACAAACTTGTGAAACTTGTGAAGTAAACACCCAAAACAACTTGGCAAGAGGTAGAGGGTGAAGAAATAGGAGGTGGGTTCACTTTGGATTTGGATTTAACTCACTAAAGCTCAAGTTGCCATTGGAGTAGCAAGCTTGAAGAAGAAGAAGAAGATGAGCTCTAGAAAAATTATGATAAGTATTCTCTTAAAAATAAATATAAAACAAATACTTATCATAACTTGAACTAGGGTTAAGTGTAGAGAATTAACCATGGTCACTTTGATGGGTTAGGGTTAAGCATGAAGATAAGGATGGTTAGCATAGTCAAAGTTTCATGAAGCTTCAATAAAATGACAAAGAAAGCCACCATTCTCATCTTATTGTTTTCCAAATAAATAAATAAATAAATAAGTAAATAAATGAAAATACAAAACCCTAATTATCATATTAACCATGGATTAATTTTATACACTTAACTAAATGATCAAGTATCATCAAACATGATACAGAAAAGTGCACGAAAGTATATCACATATACAATGTGCAATCCAAGTGAGAAAAATCCGTTTAAAGTGAACCAATACTAGTTAATGCAAAGTAATATATCAAATATATAATTATACATTAAATCATTAAATCAACACTTGATTCAATGATCCGGTTATATCGCATACAACCGACTAGTATGCAATGCATCGATTTATCGAATCAATGATTCGATAACTAGGTCATATCGAATATAACCAATCGAAACATATATCGCGAGAATGAAATGCCGTATCACATACACGCATTATTCTCGGTCCTGCGCATATCTCATATGCGCTCCTATTTCGTTTCGCTTGAGCCAGGAAACCTCTGTGTAGGACTCTAAAGACTCGTCAATACGCCGGTAGCAGATGATGATCATATCAAGCACCCACAAGCCGCAAGCGGTCTGCTAAACGTAACGGCCACCCGGGTATTGAGCGATCAGAAGATCGACGAGCTAGCCCGCTCACACTCCTGCGAATCCGACCAGTAACACTTACCATACAGTCAAGTCTCTTCGTCTGATACGTCGCATATCAAGTCTAGGGGTGGTATACGTCAGACCCCAATAACCCGATAAGTCGTGCTGATATGAGGCTCGTAACGGGTCGAGAAACTACTGGTAACACTTACCAGCAAATCTCTGATCAGCCCTGGCCAGGGACTTCCCTGTTACGGCCAATCGAGCACTGTGCAACATCAACTCCCAATACCGGGAGAGACGAAACCCCTCCTATCGCTCATTGCCTCCATGTGATTCGGGACTGTACCCAAAGACCACCGTTTTGCACGCCCTCATGGACGTGGTAAGGTGGAGATCAAAGCACAGTGGGAATCACACAAGACTCTATGACGATCTCGGGTCTACAGACTAATCTGTACAAGTGTCACCTGAGAACTGCCATCTGACGTGAGGTATAATACCATCTGGGAGTTCTCGGCGAGTCCGTCCAGTGTACCCAGTTTCCACTGAGCACCCGTATACCATCTCTGATGTCAAACACCAATGGATATGGGATCATCCATCGCCCATCACATGGGTCGAGAAGCGTATACGCTAGTCTACTCTGGTAAATCGATGCCCCGTCTCGAGATACCCACGACTAGGGACCTTGAAGGATGTACTTATGGACTACCATGTTCCCACTAGTATGATCTGCATCATAGTCTAGGTAGTCAAGTACAAATCCTAAGGGCTTTACCAACATGTAACTATAAGACAGTATAAAGAGACTAGTGTACATGTTAAGATAAATGGCAACCAGATAGCATACTATCATGTCGAGCAAGAAAGTCATCTCTATATATGTCCAAGCATCCAATATAATATACATCATCTGTACAATACTGGCCTCTAGGGCATACATACAACTAACAATATCGATGCCCCATCTCGATACACCCACGACTAGGGACCTTGAAGGATGTACTTATGGACTACCATGTCCCCACTAGTATGATTCGCATCATAGTCCAAGTAATCAAGTACACATCCTAAGGGCTTTACCAACATGTAACTATAAGACAGTATAAAGAGACAAGTATACATGTTAAAGTAAAGTGCAACCAGATAGCATACTATCATATCGAGCAAGAAAGTCCTCTCTATATATGTCCAAGCATCCAATATAATATACATCATCTGTATAATACTGGCCTCTAGGGCATACATACAAATAACAATGCAAACAGATTTTAGTTGGGTACAGTCCCGAGCCACATGGAGGCAGTGAGCGGATCGTTGGGGATTCGCCTCTCCCGGTATTGGGGGTTGATGTCGCGTTGTGCACGGGTGTCCATCACCAGAAATCCTCGGCCGGGGTTGTCGAGAATTACTGATCCAGGATCGATATTTTCTCAGGTGGTGATGAGTTTCATGCCGACACTAAATGGCGTGTTATTAGGGGTCTGACTTTATCCACCTCCCAGACTCGATATGCGATACCCATAGACGTACATACCGGAATGTACGGATATTGTCACTGTCAGGCTTAGTAGGGGTTTGGATGAGTTTGCTCGTCGGCCTTCCTTTCGCTCAATACCTGAGTAGCCGTTACGTACAGCTAGTGCTGCTGACGTGCTTGTGGTTAAACCCACTGCCAGCGTATCGACGAGTCTTTAGAGTCCTGTATAGAGGGTTTTCACGGTTCAGGTAATATGGTGTAGATGACATATATTGGTACATACAAGTGTCCGATTAAATATGTGTACAGGCTGCACAGACTTTAATCGGACGGTTGATAATACCAGCGGCTTAGGATTAAGCAGGATTATTAGTTAGGTTTTGATTTAATAATTTATATATATGTATTTATATATATGTATTCTAGTATTATTGTTCACTATTCATTTTCTCTCTTGCCATTCGCATTTTTGTACAAATACGCGTATATGTATTTCGATACGTGTACCGGGTTGTATTCCGTATTTATACGGAATAGCTTCTAGAAGATTTGACACCTCATTATTTGATTTTCTTTTTAGAAAATCAATTATAGAAATGAGGTGGAGGGTGAGTTGGAATGAGCATGGGTGATGGCATGTAGAGAGGTATGGTTTGCATTTGTTTATTGTAAAATGAAAAGAGATATTTTGGTGCATGATTGAGAGAGTGGGGGACAACCACTTTCTTAGGGTGAGCCTTGCTAATTTCTTTTCTTCACTTGATTGATCACTTGCTTCATTGCACATTTTCATTCTTATTTCTCACTTGGAGAAAACACTTAGCCATTTTTCTTTAGTTGCTCATGCCAAATGTTTCCTCACCTCCTTCTTCATCTTCTTGAGTTGCTCCTTGAGCATTTTGATGACAGAAAATTATAGTGAGATAATCCTACACCTCCACTCTCCATTGCTAGCAACCTTGGAGCGTCGGTAGTCTCTCTAGGTGAGGCTGGAGCTTGCGCCGTTTCTCGGGTGGATCATCATAGATGGAGGAAGACCGGCAACCAAATTTGATCCGCGACTGCTAGGTGCTTAGGATGATGGTTGAAGACCCGAAGGACTTGGTTCATTCGGTAGAACCATCTAACTCCTAGTTTTTTATATTGCTAGTATAGGGTTTAAGGTACATCCGGGTATTGGGTTGTGGTAGAGCCAGTTTAGAAAGTTTTTGTTCCGCATTTGGCCATGGTTTGATGGCCGGGGTGCTGCCGTAACCCAACATGGTATCAGAGCGAACCCTTTAACCCCATACTAGCTTGTTTGCATAACGTTAGAATATCGATCGACAAATTTTTCCGAATCAAATTTTCATTTCATGTGCTTGCTGTCGAATTTCAAAGTTGTTCAGAAATTTTTTTGTAGGGTTACTAGGCACACTCAAGAGGTTCCATAAGGTATCAACCATGCCAAATTAAAATTTTCCGGTGCCGAGAAACCCTAAACTAGATCGTTAACTAGAGATTAGGCGAAAACTATGAACAAGTAAACAACTTTACTTCTAAGAGAGCGGGAATACAACCTTTGTAGACCGGTCCTTCACTTCAATAGCTCCGTGTAGTATTCCTCTTTGCTGCGATCGGAAAAACCCGGACTCTAGAGAGGCTCCACGAAGAAATGAACATGCTTGCTTCGATGACTTCGAGGCCGAAGATGATCTACGTCGGGGAGACACTAACTCAAGCTATTCCTTCACTAGGTTAAGAACTTTGTGAAGAGAACACCCTCTACTAAATGCCAAGTAGTAGAGGATGATGAAGTAGGAAGGTTGCTCACTTTAAAATTGATTTTCTCTCATTTTTCCTCAAGGCACCATTAGAGCTAGAAAGCTTTTCAAGGAGCTTGATGAAGAAGAAGAAGAAGTGAATTATTCATCCAAATGGAAACTTATCCTTTTTGAATTATTCACCCATGGTTGAGTTAAGCCCTCATGCTTAACTCATGTAGAGAATTAACTAAGGTATGAGGTTTAAGGGTTAGGTTAAAGAAATATCAAGAGAATTGACAAAAGAGTGGACTTTGTCAAAGTTTCTCCAAGCTTCTTCAAGCTTGACAACTTTGACTAAGTTTAACTCATTTGTTAAATCTTAAGATAATCCAATAACCCTAATCTTAACCCTAATCTTAGTATAAGTCTCATACACCCATCTTGTGTGTATCATCAAGCATGATACATACATGTACACTTGCATATATCACATATAAACAATGTGCACAAACTAGTGAGAAAATAAATCTTAAGTGAGCTAATATTAGTTAATGTAATATAATATATCAAATATATAATTATACATTAAATTATTAAATCAACTCTTGATTTAATAATCCGGCTATAACCGACTAATATCAAAAGTAACAACTTACCGAATCAACACATGATCCGATAACCCGGCTATATCCATACAACCGATGAATGTCACAAATCGCGAGAATCGAATACGGTATCTCATATCGTATCAATCTTGGTCCCGCACATATCACATATGCGCTCCTACTCCGTTTCGCTTGAGCCAGGAAACCCCTGTGTAGGACTCTAAAGACTCGTCAATACGCCGGCAGTAGGTGATGATCATATCAAACACCCACAAGCCGCAAGCGGTCTGCTAAACGTAACGGCCACCCGGATATTGAGCGATCAGAAGATCAACAAGAAAGCCTGCTACTACTCCTGCGAATCCAATCAGTAACACTACCGTACAGTCCGGTCTGTTCGTCTGATATGTCGCATATCTCGTCTAGGGGTGATAAACGCCAGACCCCAATAACTCGATAAGTCGTGTCGATATGAGGCTCATAACGGGTCGAGAAACTACCGGTAACACTTACCAGTAAATCCCTAAAACAGCCTTGGCCAAGGACTTCCTGTTATAGCCAATCGAACACTGCGCAACATCAACTCCCTATACCGGAAGAGACGAAATCCCTCCTATCGCTCATTGCCTCCATGTGATTCGGGACTGTACCCAAAAGCCACCTTTTTGCACGCCCTCTTGGACGTGGTATGATGGAAATCAAAGCACAGTGGGAATCACACAAGACTCTATGACGATCTCGGGTCTACAGACTAACCTGTACCAGTGTCACCAGAGAACTGCCATCTGACGTAAGGTATAATACCATCTGGGAGTTCTCGACGAGTCCGTCCAGTGTACCCAGTCTCTACTGAGCACCCGTATATCATATCTGATGACAAACACCAATGGATATGGGATCATCCATCGCCCATCTATATGGGTCGAGAAGCTACACGCTAGTCTACTCTGGTATATCGATGCCCCGTCTCGATACACCCACGACTAGAGACTTTGAAGGATATACTTATGGACTACCACGTCCCCACTAGTATGATCCGCATCATAGTCCAAGTAGTCAAGAACTCATCCTGAGGGCTTTACCAACATGTAACAGAGAGACAATCAGTGTACACGTTAAAGTAAAGAGTAACCAGATAGCATACTATCATATCGAGCAAGAAAGTCATCCCTATATATGTCCATGCATCCACTACAATATACATCCTGTATAGTAATGGCCTCTAGGGCATACATATAACTAACAATCTCCCACTTGCACTAGGGCCATCTGATAGCAGTAGTTGTAGTATCTCATACTCAACCATCCCATAAAAGTCTCTTTCTTGGAAAAGGCCTTTGTGAGTGGATCCGCCGTGTTGTCCTCTAAGTCTACTCTCCTAACCTCGATCCCTTGGAGATCAACCATCTCCTCGATCAGGTGATACTGCCTAAGAATGTGTCTGGATCACTGATGGGACGGGCGTTCCTTGGCATAAGCCACAACTCCATTGTCACACAATGGGAGGAACGAAGTTCATCTCATGAACTATTATACACCCAGACTGCCTCTTTAGTAGCATCTTTGGTAGCGATGTATCCAGCCTTTATCGTCTAGTATGCCACGGTATCTAGCTTGGAACTCTTCCAACATACCGTCCCTTTACTGAGGGTAAAGACAATGCATGCGACTGACACTCAGTCGTCCTTATCATCCTGGAACCTTTCCAGTGATTCTCCCCAGGATCAATTGATACCATCTCACTACAACTAGTGAGTATCCTAACATCCAATTAGATCTATCTCATAGATCCAAAATCCAGGATTTAGTAGGTATCACTTTGATCCTATATGGAGAATCCTTTTGATAAGCGGAGATTGACCGAGTGTAGCATAAGAAACTCCTTCCCTATCAAGAGTATGTCATCCACGTACTCTACGAGGATCACCAGTATAATCCCTACTACCTTTTTGTATATACAAGGTTCATCTACGATTTTGATGATGTCAAACACTTTGACTAACTCATCAAAACAGATGTTCCAACTCCGCGATGCCTGCTTTATCACATAAAACATCTTGCATACGTTTCCGCAGCTCCCACAGTCTACGAAGCCCTCTGGCTGTGTACTTATAGACGCTTTTTTCCAAATCATCATTTAGAAAAGAAATCAAGACACCCAACTGCCAGATATCGTAGTCATGGTATGTAGCCGTAGCAAGTAGGATCTGGATGGACTTAAGTATAGCTACTTAGAAAAGGTTTCATTATAAGCCATAACTGGTCTATGATGCAAACTTTTAACAAGTCTAGCTTTGAAAGTCTCAACTTTTCCATGTACACCAAGTAATCTTCTCAAGATATACTTGCTCCTGATGGGGATTTAACCCTTCAGATAAAGCAACCAAAGTCCATACTTTGTTGGTGTATAATGATTCCATCTCAGATCGATAAGCATCCAGCCATTCTTACAGAGTCCTACTCCTGATGGCCAGCCCGAAACTAGTTGGGTCATCATCTCATGATGCAATCCTTGCTCCCACTGTCATCGAGAAACCAAAGTATCTCTCAGGCGGATGAGGAACCCTACCATCGGCGGAGAGGCTGAGGTTCGTTGGTTACTATTGAATCCTTTGGTTCTACCAAATCATCAGCTGCAGTTTGTATAGCTGGAACCTTTTCAAGTTCCACCTTATGTCCACTTATTTCTTCACAAGAAATTCCCTTTCACAAAGGTGGCATGTTGAGAAACAAAACATTTTTGTTCCTCGGTTAGGTAGAAGATATTCCCTTGCGTATGCTTGGGATATCCAACAAACTTCCATAGATCTGACTTTGCCTCGAGCTTGTCCGGATTTTGCTTTTAGACATAGGCCGGACAATCCCAAATCTTAACTGACTTAAGAGATGGACTCTTCCCTTTCCATATCTCATATGAAATGGTAGGCATCTGATTTGATCGGAACCCTATTCAATAGGTATGCAACTTCATAAGTGCATAACTCCCTAAAAGGAAATAGGAAACTCAGTAGTACTCATCATAGAGCATACCATATCACATAGGGTGCTATTGCTCCACCCCGATATACCATCGTGCTATGGTGTATACGGAGGAGTAATGCTGAGAGAGAATCTCATTCTCCTTTAGAATAATCCAGGAATTCCGTGCTCAAGTATTCTCCTCCTTGATTTACATCAAAGGACATAATACTTTTACCCGTATTTTGGTTCTCTACTTCTAACTTATATTCTATGAATATCTCAAAAGGTTCGGACTTGTGTTTCAACAAGAACATATGTCTGAATCTTGAGAGATTATCAGAGAATGTAATGAAGTACAAAGAACCGGTCTTGGCATGTGTAGACAGGGGACCTTCATACATCAATATGTATTATCCCAAGAGTTCACTAACTCTTTCTCTGCTTCCAATAAACAGAGCTATGGTCATCTTATCTCTGTGACATGACTGGCAAGTTTCACAAGATGAAAATTCAAACTAATTTAAATATGCATCTATATGTAACTTCAGCTAGTCGGGTCGTATTGATATGACCTAGTCTACAATGCCTCAAGAAGGATTCGTTCATTTTTGAACTCTTCCTCTTGTGTGTGTTCTGTATACTAAGAACTGTAGTTTGATTTAGAACATTAATGCTTTTAGATAACGTGCCTGAACCGATCAACTATTGATATAGGAAATGTTCAAAACATTATCCAATCAATACAAAATTATATCCTTCTTTATCTAAATAAAGAGACTGATATGATTTTGTATATCAGGTTCGGTATCTAATAACATTTGTTCAGAATCAATGTATTCTGGTAATACAGAGTGACAGTGACCAACAGACCTAGCTGCAACACTTGCACCGTTTTCTGCCTCATGAAACTTATCACCCAATCTCAGTTCTCTACCTTTCTGTAGCCCATGTAATATATTACATATGTGGGATCCTGATCCGGTATCATTTACCCAGGACGTAAAGGACATTGAGAAAATGGTTCTCTGTAATGAACACACCCGAAGATGATGCATCAACATACACTTTCTTTGTTTGGACGGCACGGGAATTCTGGTAATCCCCAATTTCCTGCTCTGTCTTATAACAATTATAAGTTGGAGCGGGACCAACGTTCCCCAGCTCAGTATAACAAGAGGGTTTGGTCAATATATCCATTTTATTATCTTGATTAAGGAGTGATATGGTCGCTACCTGGAGAGAGAGAGAAGAAAACTCTCTGCGTGCGCTCTTGCAAGATCAGATTGGTTATTATTTTATCTAATCAGGATGGCTCCCACTGTTTTTATCAAATCTTCCTTCAAACCTTAAAAGGAAAGACTAGCCAGGATTAATTACACACTACAAGTTCGCCAATCTTTCAGCCAGGCCAGTGTCGGTACTTTGAGGGAGGTTCCCCGTGCTTTCGTACGAACCTAATTAAAGTAAACCTCGTTTTCCCAGAGGGGTAACCCCGTTGACACCTTTCTACACACCTACTTGATCGGCTAATTGTAATGTGTAAAACTCTCCCAGGAGTAACAATTACTCGCAGCGGGTATCGGGATCCAACTATCTCATAGAAGGTATGCAATCTCATTGCAAATTTCAACACTTGAAATTCCCGATAATATTTTGCCCCAAGCGATCTATGACCTTGACTGAGTCAACAAACCATAGACCGCAAGTAAAGTTCAACCCGTTATTTTCCGATTGAATTAAACCCACCCGCACGACCCTTGACTGAGTCAACAAGGCCGCACGACTACCCTAATCCAATCGCATCATATGCCTTGCAGATAAGCACTAATCACCTACCGCACACTACGCCTTGACTGAGTCAACAAACGCAGCACGAATACTAACTATTACTTATCTGAAATGACGGAGGGCTACGACAGGTTTTTAAGAAAACCCTTTGAGTAATGAACTTTATATCGTTGTAGAATCAAATGATTTTAAAATGGAGTGTTTTTTTAGGCTTTTCTGGTTTTACTAAAGGGGTCACTCCCGGTGAAGGGATCGTCGGCCCTTTCCTCATCGAATAAGGTGCAGAATATATCATATATACCGCTGTGCAAAGCAAAAACTATAGGAGCAATCAAAATACAAACCGAGGATTGTAGCATCTGCCAGTTATTGCTAAAGGGGTCACTCCCGGTGAAGGGATCTCGGCCCTTTCCTTATCGAATAAGGTGCAGGATGTTCTACAAGGAACACCGCGATGCAAAGCAAGAACTGTAGCTACCTGTTTTTGAAAATTCGATTCCACAACATCTTAGGTTTATTTTCTTTCATTAATCACATTAATGAAGTCCCATCATTTAAATCACCTAAACATCACAGATAAATACGACGTACCCTTATGCCATCCGCATTCGCCTCAATGTCCCCTCGTGCACCGTTAGGTTAGGTAACTAACGACAGAGCGGGGCAGGGCTAGCGCGGGTGTAAAACATAAGTAACGTCTATATAATATATCATATATATCATATACAGTATCTATCATCACATATCAAATGATCACATCATAGATATCGCAGCAAAAGAAACATATGAAATATTGGATATACTAGGACGTCCGTGTTTTCAATACGAGCCAGTATAAAACACGGATTCCACGGTCGCGATGACTAGCCAAACCCACACCCCTAGACCCCTACGAGAGCGGCAAGCAACCCTACCAATTCTAGAGTTAGGAGACCCGGACTCGACTCCTCGAGTTGGTCTCCCACTGGACTCCAGAACCCGGTTACTTGTGCTCTCCTCCTTGGGTCTATCCTAGTGCGGAAAAGTAAATAATATACAATGGTGACATCTTCCGCAACCTGGAAGTGCCCCAATAAAAGAATATTACATACAATAAATTTTACATGAATGAAAATAAAAACTCTCATCTCACATAAAACCCTCGGCTATTCAAAACGCGACGATCCAACATAACATATCCAGCAACACATAACATCTCATGTCATCAACGTAAGTAAATGTGCGCATCCCAATTGTCGTTGACATATAGCAACGAAACCAGCGATATCACATATTACACTTACGGTCGCAGAAAAGAAAGTATAAAACTACAACAGTTGGAATCCGCAACCTACTTAGACATCACATGCCTAACCATCTGAATTCCTTAGACATCATATGCCTAACAATTATAAACCCCGCATTTTAGTCTCATTATCGAAAACTCTTTTCAATATCAAGTCGGGCAATTCAACAAGATTCCCGACATTTAGATCGAATGCTCGTCGCAAACTTTAGTAGGCGGCCGCACCCCCGATACCGTCGACGAAGTGCACCAAGGCGGAACACCGCTGCCGCGAGCACCCGAACGGATGCTTTCGGCGACGGGGTTCTCCTACAGTCACTTGGTCGGGGCTATGGGGTGTGGCTGTCTATTAAGTTTACCCGGCGAGTATCCGCATACGCTACGTGATTGCGACAGGCTTTTGATCACATCAAAATTCTGTAGCAACCGATCAAGTGAGACTAAAGTGCTATGTTTATAACATCCAAATCAGTTATCTCATAACTACTTGTGGATTCCAAATATTGTATCACATTCCAGATAAATAGAAAATGTTAAACTTTCCGATCGAACAATCAAACACCCAAGTTTTCCCAAAACAGCTCAACACTTGAAATAAGTTTAAAAACATTCACTTCATGCCACAGTACCAACGGTCCAGCCGTAGAAGGGTCAAGCCAACGCCTCACATGTGGCACGCCGTACTGCCCCAAACCCTAAGGTTCAAAGGGCAGTTCAAGACGGTCACATAATCGAGTTAAGGTTTGTTGTCTTCTAGAGAGTCCATCGCGTTACTTGCACTACTTAGAACGTCTTTAAACTACGGAAAAATCCAACACTTGGAAATTTTTCCGGCAGGGGAAAAATTGGGTATTTATATCCAGTCGAACTTTTTAACATATTCAAAAATTATCCGGAAAAACACAGACAAAGTTAAATATTCCGATCGAATCGTCGAACTCCCAATACAACCCAGAAAACTCAACACTTGAGTATAAGTTAAAATTACCCAGAAAACACAGGAATCAATATAGGACATTACTGTGCAAAGAACGTGCCAAGAATCAACTTTGTGGCCGCGGAACCGCCGTACATGCTAGTGTGGGGCCACAGTTCCGTGGCGCTTTAGTGGACTTGGGCTCACGTGCTTCACAGTAACTCTTATAATACCCTGCTCTAATTTTTGGATATTTTTAATTTGGAAAAATCCACATTTTCAGAAAATGTACAGAGAAGGGTTTGAGTTAGGGTTTCGGGGTTCGATCGGATTTCTAACATCGTCTACACTTCGCCTAAAGCTCTAGCTAGGCTCTGATACCACTGTAGGGTTACTAGGCACACTCAAGAGGTTCCACAAGGCATCAACCATGCCAAATTAAAATTTTCCGGTGCCGAGAAACCCTAAACTAGATCGTTAACTAGAGATTAGGCGAAAACTATGAACAAGTAAACAACTTTACTTCTAAGAGAGCGGGAATACAACCTTTATAGACCAGTCCTTCACTTCAATAGCTCCGTGTAGTATTCCCCTTCGCTGCGATCGGAAAAACCCGGACTCTAGAGAGGCTCCACGAAGAAATGAACATGCTTGCTTCGATGACTTCAAGGCCGAAGATGATCTACGTCGGGGAGACACTAACTCAAGCTATTCCTTCACTAGGTTAAGAACTTTGTGAAGAGAACACCCTCTACTAAATGGCAAGTAGTAGAGGATGATGAAGTAGGAAGGTTGCTCACTTTAAAATTGATTTTCTCACATTTTTCCTCAAGGCACCATTAGAGCTAGAAAGCTTTTCAAGGAGCTTGATGAAGAAGAAGAAGAAGAAGTGAATTATTCATCCAAATGGAAACTTATCCTTTTTGAATTATTCACCCATGGTTGAGTTAAGCCCTCATGCTTAACTCATGTAGAGAATTAACTAAGGTATGAGGTTTAAGGGTTAGGTTAAAGAAATATCAAGAGAATTGACAAAAGAGTGGATTTTGTCAATGTTTCTCCAAGCTTCTTCAAGCTTGACAACTTTGACTAAGTTTAACTCATTTGTTAAATCTTAAGATAATCCAATAACCCTAATCTTAACCCTAATCTTAGTATAAGTCTCATACACCCATCTTGTGTGTATCATCAAGCATGATACATACATGTACACTTGCATATATCACATATAAACAATGTGCACAAACTAGTGAGAAAATAAATCTTAAGTGAGCTAATATTAGTTAATGTAATATAATATATCAAATATATAATTATACATTAAATTATTAAATCAACTCTTGATTTAATAATCCGGCTATAACCGACTAATATCAAAAGTAACAACTTACCGAATCAACACATGATCCGATAACCCGGCTATATCCATACAACCGATGAATGTCACAAATCGCGAGAATCGAATACGGTATCTCATATCGTATCAATCTCGGTCCCGCACATATCACATATGCGCTCCTACTCCGTTTCGCTTGAGCCAGGAAACCCCTGTGTAGGACTCTAAAGACTCGTCAATACGCCGGCAGTAGGTGATGATCATGTCAAACACCCACAAGCCGCAAGCGGTCTGCTAAACGTAACGGCTACCCGGGTATTGAGCGATCAGAAGATCAACAAGCAAGCCTGCTACTACTCCTGCGAATCCAATCAGTAACACTACCGTACAATCCGGTCTGTTCGTCTGATATGTCGCATATCTCGTCTAGGGATGGTAAACGTCAGACCCCAATAACTCGATAAGTCGTGTCGATATGAGGCTCATAACGTGTCGAGAAACTACGGGTAACACTTACCAGTAAATCCCTAAAACAGCCTTGGCCAAGGACTTCCTGTTATAGCCAATCGAACACTGTGCAACATCAACTCCCTATACCGGGAGAGACGAAACCCCTCCTATCGCTCATTGCCTCCATGTGATTCGGGACTGTACCTAAAAGCCACCTTTTTGCACGCCCTCTTGGACGTGGTATGATGGAAATCAAAGAACAGTGGGAATCACACAAGACTCTATGACGATCTTGGGTCTACAGACTAACCTGTACCAGTGTCACCAGAGAACTGCCATCTGACGTAAGGTATAATACCATCTGGGAGTTCTCGGCGAGTCCGTCCAGTGTACCCAGTCTCTACTGAGCACCCGTATATCATCTCTGATGTCAAACACCAATGGATATGGGATCATCCATCGCCCATCTATATGGGTCGAGAAGCTACACGCTAGTCTACTCTGGTATATCGATGCCCCGTCTCGATACACCCACGACTAGGGACTTTGAAGGATGTACTTATGGACTACCACGTCCCCACTAGTATGATCCGCATCATAGTCCAGGTAGTCAAGTACACATCCTAAGGGCTTTACCAACATGTAACAGAGAGACAATCAGTGTACACGTTAAAGTAAAGAGTAACCAGATAGCATACTATCATATCGAGTAAGAAAGTCATCCCTATATATGTCCAAGCATCCACTACAATATACATCCTATGTATAGTAATGGCCTCTAGGGCATACATATAACTAACATTTTTTGGATATCTTAAAAATATGTGCAGGAAAAACTATAGCTGTGGAAAAAATTTGGGCACGTAACTCCAAAATTCGACGGCGGAACCGAAGCAAAATGGCACATTTTGCGGCGGTTCCGCCGCGCTTTTTAGGCTATAGTGCCCTAAATTTTTTTTGGGGCTTTAGTTCATAGAAATTTTATTTTTAGTATATATGGTTTTGGCCCAGATTTGTCTAAGTGCTGGTTTTACATTTGGGGTCAATTTGGAAAGATTTAGTCGATCGAAATTTTAATTATGTGTTTACAGTACATGCATTTCTATCTGCGACCGTGAATGTCATTCGAGTGGTACAATCCGTCTAGCTACTATATGTTCTTTTAGGCGGGTTTGCGAACGTGACATTCACGTTGATGTTCTGTGTTGTGCTGTGGTTGTAGTTGGATCGTCGTGCTGGATAGCCAGTGGTGCATTAGTAGTACAGTTTAGATTCATTTGTATATTTGATTTTACGGGGTGAGCGTCCGACATGTGGACTGCAGTCACTGCTAGTTTGTATATTATTTGTTTGGGGCACGACCGGCTTGAGGTCGATGTCATCCTTGTACATATTATTTTCTTTTCTGTACTAGGATTACCCTGCGGTGGAGCTCACGAATAATCGGGTTCTAGAGGGCAACGAGTCCGCATCTCATGGCGTTGATACGGAGGGGACTTTACTCTAGAATTGGCAGGCTATTCGCCGCACCTGTAGAGGGTATAGGTTGACCCACGGAGGGGTGTCCAAGTTACCAGATTCCGTGAAGTGCGAGGTGGCCCATTCACTTTGTTGATTGGGGTTGCCTCGCTTCTGGGATTGGCGGGTAACTTTCCGCATTCGTAAGGGTCTAGGTTTTCATTACACAGGCTATCCACACGACCCGGGGAACGTCGGGTTTCATTTGCGGCTCAAAGGAAACCCGAGACTCCTAGATTATCCGTTATTCTGTGATGTTGCTTATATCATGCCTGGGACGAATGTTATATATATATTTATATATACTAGTAGATGTTGTATATGTTTTGCACCCGCGCTAGTCCAGTCCCCGCTCTGCCGTTAGTTAAGTAACCTAACGGGTGATAACGGGACCCAGTGGCGAATGCGGATGGCATGTACGTACATCATATTTTCGTTCTTTTCTGGTGTGATTAATTGATGGGACTGCGTTGATTCTGATCGATGCAATGATAAAACAAACCTATATATGATTTTGTTGGAACCAAGTTTTTAAAAAACTGACATTACAGACGTTCTCTTTTGCTTTGCACAGTGGTATTCGATTGGGAATATCCTGCACCTCATTTGACAAGGCAAGGGCCGAGATTCCTTCATCGGGAGTGACCCCTTGAGCAAAAGTTTGCGTCAGCGTAATAACTTCACTATAGTCTTTTCTTTTGCTTTGCATCGTGGTATTCACTTTGGAATATCCTGCACCTCATTCGACGAGGAAAGAGCCGAGATCCCTTCACTGGGAGTGGCCTCTTTAGCAAAAGTTTTCGCCACTATATATTTGTAAAACCACTCGGTTCCTTCAACGATATCAAGTTCATTACGTTAAAGGTTTTTCGCCAAAAAACCAGCCGTAGCCCTCCATCATTTCTTATAAGTACTATTTAGTATTCGTGCTATGTTTGTTGGCAAGCGTCAAAGCATAGTGTACGGTAGCTGAATAATACTTATTTGTAGCATGGATATGCGATTGATCGGGACAGTCGTACAGCTTTGTTGGCAAGCATCAAGGGTTTGTGCGGGTGGGTTCGAGTTAATCCAGGACAATGACGGGTTGAACTTGACTAGGGGCCTATAAATTGTTGGCAAGTGTCAAGGTTATAGGTCGTTAGGGGTAAAAACACACATCGGGAGTTTCAAACATACAGGAAACTTGCCAGGCATGCGCATACCTCCTGGAGTGTGGTGACTTGAGTGGCTTCCATTAGGTTATCATGCGATGATAGTTGGCTCCCGATCCCCACTGATGAGTAGGTTTACTCCTCGGGTGATTTTAGATGATCCCGACTAATTCTTTTTTTGGGTTTGGAGGAGAATTCGAGAAAACAGTGGGATCCATCCTGATTAGATAAAGAGATTAACCATTCTGATCTAAGTTAGAGTGCACGCTGAGTGTTTCTTTTCTCTCTCTCTTTGGCAGCGACCATGGCCCGACCCTAGACTAAACTCAAGAAAACCAAGTTAATCGAGCCTTCTTAAAACACTTTGGCTTTTGGAATGTCACGGTGTCGCATAACTCATTGCCACTACTACTTTCCCTTTGCATTTCTCCGGAACATTCTGTTTCACTATGAAGATCCACATTTATAGGATACGCCATCGTATAATTACATACGAACTCGCTGGAACTTGTTCCAGTTCGAGGATGGTTTCCGGTTCTGGAGAAATTAAATATGATTATTCGGTTGTCTTTTCTCTTTACCTTCTCTCAAGTTCCGAGAGCTCCTAGGATTAAGAGAGTACACCTATTACGCTTATTGGATAGTCTTCTTCCAAACCATAGACAAGTGCCAAAAGGTAGGGAGGGAAGAAAACCAAATAGCCTTAGTGTGGTGTACAGAAGGTAATAAGTAAAGACAAATAAAGGGATTAGAAAGAGGGCAAAAGAAATTGCGACTGCTATCATTCATGACGAAACCACGTATACCCCTGCCACTCCTACATCCACTTTGCATTTCTCCGGAACACTCCGTATCACTACGAAGATCTACATTTATTGGATATGCCATCATATAATTACATACGAACTCGAAGGAACTTGTTCCAGTTCGAGAATGGTTTCTGGTTCAGGAGAAATAGAATAAGGATTATTTAGTTGTCTTTTCCCTTTACCTTCTCTCAGGTTGCGAGGGCTCCTGGTATAAGGAGAGTAAACCTATTATGCTTATTGGATAGTTTTCTTCCAAATCTTAGGCTGGTGCCGAAAGGTAGGGAAGGAAGAAAATCAATTAGCCTAAGTGTGGTATACAGAAGGTGATAAGTAAAGACAAATAAAGGGATTGGAGAGATGGCAAGGAAATATACGGTTACTGTCATGAATCTGGATAGTGGAAGAGACAATACTAGGAATACCCGGATACCCTTTCGAAACATTTTCATGTTTCAGATTTACTGTGCAATGTTAATTGAAAACTATTTTCCCAATTGGATTCTAACTCCGAGGTATGTATTTACCAGATTCGTTTCACACATCTGTATAAGGTTACAGATGGTGAGTAGGAGTAAGATATTGGGAATTAGGTGATTATATTCTCATTATATCAGAATTCGTTGTAATTGGTGATATTTTAGGAAATCACCTGGGTTTTGCCGGATGGCAAATTTTTGGTTTTGAATATCCGTAGTTATTTACCAGTTTCAAACTGATATATCTGTACATTTATTTTATAAAGTGAGATATAACTTTTTGAAATTATGTCTGTGACATTTACCTATATCAGTTGATGATTAGGTAAGGTGCATTCAACAGCGGTGTAATTCGTCTTAACCATAGTTTTCACGACCCAAAATTTGGCCCGTAACCGGCACTTAAACTACGTAACGTCTACATGCGTACGCAACTTAAGCCGAAACCCAGAAATCTAAACCACCCAAAACTGGATAAGCGGAGAAAAACATAGTTTAAAACATTCGGAAATTCTCAAGTAAAAATCTTTAAGTTGAGTTTTCGTTCTAAAAAAAATTCGGCAGCACCTCCTTTGTAAAAACTAGCCCCAAAAACGGGTACAACATAGATAATATATAAAGTATCCCAAACGGGAGCAAATCACACCCAACGGCGGAGACAGCCACCACAAGATATAAATACGACGCCGAAGCGAAGAATATAAAGGAAAACTGCATAAAGAGGAAAAACTTTTCAACAAGACCGGCTCCCACGAACACGGCACCCAAATATTAATACAACACCAAATCCTCACAACTCGTCTCTAAGTCAAATACAAGAAGTGGTAGATGGAGAATACTGCTCCAACAAAAAGATATACAATGTACAGACGGATAACCGCAAACCCACCTAAAAGCGAAGGCCTCACAGCCAATCGTAGCGGTATCCGCAAAAGTAGAGATGATAAGACGCCCTGCCGCGACTACTCAGAGGGTAAGTCCTACAAAACACTGTGGCACAACGGGGGTGAGTTGCCAACTCGTGAATAGTAAATAACATCATACTGTAATCGCAAGTATGCACGAACAGCGATTAATCTATCACATGTAATCCGATAACATAAGTATAAAAAGATGAATATGCAAGGTATATCATCAGGGTACTACAACTACATGAAGCAATGCATATCAACATACTCCTAAGTGTGGGATAATATAATATGAAATTTTATGCAAATCATCAGCATGGAAAACACCAGTGTCCCTCACTGACACATCGAATCCTAAATCCTCAGGCACCGCATCCACAGATCGACCCTCACATCCTGTAAGTCTCATGGAACCTGAGTGTCAAACATCGACACCCAAAACATCATGAAATCATATACCTGTAAGTATATATATATATATATGAGGATATCAACCACGTATGTCCACCGACGATACGTAAAAATCATGGAAACCTGAATGTCAAACACCGACACTCGAAACGTCATGAAACCCATGTCTAGCATCGACACGTAAATCCTCATAACTCAAGCGCTGTCACCACGACTGGCCCTGACGATATGTCGTACATCACTCCGGTCGGTATCCCCACGATAACCGCCGAGTCCAAATAAAATCACTGGTAGGTAGTGGTCCCACCGCCAAGCTTATAATCTACACCACGAAATCACCACTCGCCCCGGGGTACCATACCGGGTCCACCATGTACCCACAGACGGTGCCTCCCACTCCTCGAATCGGGTATCATAAGCCAAATCTCAGAACCGAGAAATCACATGGTGAACGCACTGAAATATCATATCAAGAGAAACCGGGTTTTCAAACAATACATAGTTTTATTGAAATACCCTCACGGTTCTCAAATCCATAATCATATGAAATCCATATCTCAATGCGTAAATCCATGAAAAACTGATATATACGACATAAAACAACAATATGAGCATATTAAGGGAAAACCGCTCTTTAAATTGAATCCAGCTTTAAAACATATCATGCGGTTCCCAAATCCTCCGAAAACAAGTGCAGCATCATATGAGGTATACATCTAATTGTAGCAAGGTTTAAGTATCTACATGTAAGAAAGTATGTATGAGGCATTTCATAAGCACAATAGTCAACGTCTCAATATCACATGTCAAAACAATACCACTTAGGGTATATACAACTATAGCAAAATATGTGGGTGTACATGTCAGTACGTATGCATGATGTACATGTAGCTGTAATCGGGTATGTGGGTGTACATGTCAATCTGTATGTATGCTGTACAAGTAGCTATAATCGAGTATGTGGGTGTACATGTCAATCTGTATGCATGATGTACAAGCAGCTATAACAAGATGTACATGAAATGGAATAAGGGTCACTACCTCAACAATTCCTGCCCAATGCAATATCACGTATATATGTGTCCACAGTATTTCATATGCATAATAGAATAAGAGTTACTACTCCAACTATTCCTATCCACTACCATATCACGTATATAGGTGCTTTGTGCATGTCATGGCAATTACAGATGGTGTGGGTGTAGCATACAATTTAGTGCCCGTGCAACATGAACCGTTAGTAATGTGTTATATCTAAAGGTACAAGTCAAGGTACAACAGATAATACTATGCAATGACGTTCGTATGAAATCAACTAATATGCAATAACATGCAGCTATCATATTATATTAGCCCCGACGCATAACGTCATACGGGCGATTTCCCCGTAGATGTTAAATCTACTCACCGAAGTCCCCGCTTGCGATTTCCCTTTGTTCGCAGCGTCCGAAGTCCCCGCTTGCGACGCTATAATTCCACAAACACAAAGACAGTGCAAAAATCTTAGAAATCTACCAAAATAACGTAAAACTGCGTTGTAAGCGACACACTAACACTAAACTAGCTCACAAGTGTCCGTCTAGTGGTTAACGTGCTTGACGACACTACGAAACCTACCCATGTACAACAGCTGCACAAGATCACGATTCGTGTCGCAAAACGTAACACGCGGACTCAAAACACTAGATTATAGGTAAACGATTCCAGATTTTGCATACTGTAAATACTAAAAAAGTAAACAGTACCAAACACCCCTAAACCACAGCAGACAACTACTCACAAAAACCAAACCCTAACACCCCTTTACTAATCCGGCGTCGCCGGAAATCTTGCTTGGGTCGCCGGCCAAAGCCGGTGGGTTGGTCCTCGTGTCTCAGGTGGAATCCTAGGGTCACTAGTACAACACTACTATCTTGTTTGATTTTTCTGTAAAATTTCCAGGTCACAGCAGATCACAGAGGCTCTAAAAAGACACTAAAAATACGATATTGCACTAATCGATACTTTAAGTGTTCTACGCGACAACCAATGAGCTATACATCATAAAAACTCCTATTTAACAGTTTAGGGATTATACCTATCAACACTTGCTCACAAGATCCAAGCTTTCCTAGCTCCAAGTGATCAAAGAGGCATAAAGCAAGACTTGATGTATTTTTGTGATTTATTTTGGGAATTTTGGAGTTTTATTGATTTGGAATTGTTGCAAATGGAAAAGAAATGATCAAGGGCAGAAGAAAGAAGGAGAGCTCGGCCAAGAGAGGAGGTGGGGGATTTGTGAAGGCTTGTGTGGATTGTTCTAGCTAATTCTTGTGATAAATGCACATAAATGCACAATCATGCACATGCCACCTCTCCCATTCATTTCTAATTTCTATAAACTTTAAATCCTTAGCATAAACAAATATCTAGATATAATATGGAAGGTTTGTTTAACTTATGCTTGATTTAATTTGCCAAGATACAAATTTAAGAATAGTTACCCAAACCCAAAATGTAAATACCACATTAAAATAATATTAAAATAGGAAAAAATTCTATCTGAACCAAAACTTCCCATATACCCCCAAAGCTCACGCACTAGCTTTATTTTAGCTAAACTAGGTGCTGGTAAGTTTATACGGGCGTTTGATCACAGTCGGGTTAAAACATAAAATACCGACAATTTTACCCTAAAACGGAAAAATTCGCATAACGATTTCTAAAACGTTACAATCTCCCCCCCCTATAGAAATTCGGTCCCCAAATTAAAATTTCATACTAAGCGTACTTTCAAAGAGATGAGGGAATTTCTTTCGCATCTCACTCTCGGCCTCCCAAGTGATCTCCTCACTAGTAGGGCTATGCCAAAGAACCTTCACAGATGGCAAGACCTTTGACCGAAATTTCTTCACCTGCCTATCCAAAATAACTACCGGCTGCTCGGTGAATGAAAGATCATGCTCAAGCTGAATGGTCTCGTGCTGAATCATGTGAGAAGGATCATGAAGGTATCTACGAAGCATCGACACATGGAAAATGGGGTGAACATCCGGAAAACTAGGCGGGAGCGCTAAACGATAAGCAACAGAACCCACTGGCTCAAGGATCTCGAAAGGACCTACAAATCTGGGACTGAGCTTCCCCCTCTTCCCAAATCGCATAACGCCCTTCATCGGAGAAATCCTCAAGAATACATGATCCCCCACTGCGAACTCGAGTCTGCGACGACGACGGTCGGCATAAGACTTTCTGCCTGCACTGGGCTGCTCTCATCCTGTCTTGAATCAGCTGGATCATCTCCGTAGTCTCCTGAACTAGCTGGGGTCCCAAAACTCTACTCTCGCTGAGCTTGGTCCAACAGACTGGCGATCGACACTTCCTACCGTACAAAGCTTCAAAAGGTGCCATCTGAATAGTCTCCTGAAAGCTGTTGTTGTAGGAGAACTCAATCTACGGCAAGTGACGATCCCAACTGCCACCAAAATCCAGCACACATGCACGAAGCATATCCTCCATAGTCTGTATATTCCGCTCCGACTTACCATCGGTCTGTAGATGAAAAGCGGTGCTAAAACTCAACCGGGTACCCAAAGCTTCCTGAAGCTTCTGCCAAAGACGGTTAGTAAACTGGGTGCCTCTGTCGGATACTATGCATGTAGGAACACCGTGCAAACGCACAATCTCATCTATATACAGCTGAGCATACAGAGCATAACCGAAAGTGGTTTTCACTGGAAGGAAGTGAGCCGCTTTCGTCAACTGGTCAACAATTACCCAAATAGAGTCATACCCTCTACTGGTCCTGGGTGGACCCACCACGAAGTCCATGGAAATCTGCTTCCATTTCCACTCCGGAACGGGTAAAGGCTGCAACTCTCCAGCCGGTCTCTAATGCTCAGCCTTGACTTGCTGACAAGTCAGGCACCTCGAAACGAAGTCCGAAATATCGCACTTCATCCCTTCCCACCAGTAAAAGTCTCTCAAGTCACGGTACATCTTGGTGGAACCTGAATGAACGCTAAAGGCTGACTGATGTGCCTGCTCTAGGATCTCACATCTCAACCCATCAATATCTGGTACACACAAGCGAGTCCCGCATCGTAGCATACCCTGGTAATCAATCATGGACTCCGAAACTGTACCCTGTCGAACAAGCTCAAGAATCTCAGACAAACGGCCATCACTGGGTTGCGCCTCATGGATACGATCAAGTAGTAGTGGACGGGCGCGGACATGAGCAAACTGTCCCCCAGCGGAAGTGAACTCGAACTGCACTCTACCATCATACAAGAGCTGCCAATCTGCAGAAGACTGACGCTGAACTGCGCTCAACTGGAACAAGCTACCCCCGAGCCTACGACTCAAGGCATCAGCTACCACATTCGCCTTGCCCGGGTGATAAAGGATCTCACAATCATAATCCTTCACTAGCTCCATCCAACGACGCTATCTCAGATTCAGATCCCGCTGCTGGAAGATGTACTTCAAGCTCTTGTGATCCATGAAGATCTGACACGACTCTCCGTACAAGTAGTGTCTCCAAATCATCAACGCAAAGACCACCGCGGCCATCTCAAGATCGTGAGTGGGGTAATTCTGCTCGTGCTTCTTCAGCTGCCTAGAAGCGTAAGCAATCACTCTATCGTGCTGCATAAGTACACAACCGAGCCCCACTCGAGAAGCATCACAGTAAACAACATAGGCGCCCAATCCAGAAGGTAAAGATAGAACCAGTGACGTCGTCAACCGAGTCTTCAACTGCTAAAAACTATGCTCGCACGCATCAGTCCAAAGAAAAGGAACTTCCTTCCGGGTCAGTCCAGTCAGCGGTGCAGCGATACTCAAGAAATCCTGCACAAAACGGCAATAATAACCAGCTAAGCCCAAAAGGCTGCGAACCTCAGTCACCGATACAGGTCTGGGCCAAAGCTGTACAGCCTCGATCTTCCTCGGGTCCACAAGAATACCATCACCAGTCACCACATGACCCAGGAAGTCAACTCTATCAAGCCAAAATGCGCACTTTGAGAATTTATCATACAGCTGGTGCTCTCTCAATATCTGCAAAGCAATCCTCAAGTGCTGTTCAAGCTCCTCACGACTCCTAGAGTAGATCAGTATGTCATCAATAAACACAATAATAAACTGGTCGAGGAACGGCTTGAAAATCCGATTCATCAGATCCATGAACGCTGCTGGCGCATTGGTGAGTCCGAATGACATCACCAAAAACTCATAATGCCCATAGCGCGTACGAAAAGCAGTCTTCGGAATGTCATCATTCCGAACCCGCAACTGATGATAACCCGAACGCAAATCAATGTTGGAAAAATGTTTCGCACCCTGGAGCTGATCAATTAAATCGTCAATGCGAGGTAAAGGATACATATTCCGCACCATAACTCGGTTCAATTGACGATAATCCACACACAGCCTCAAACTGCCGTCCTTCTTCTTGACGAACAGAACAGGAGCTCCCCACGGCGAAACACTCGGACGCACAAGTCCCCTATCAAGCAAACCTTGCAATTGATCTTTAAGCTCTCTAAGCTCTGCCGGAGCCATCCGATACGGCGGTATAGAAATAGGCTCCGTGCCAGGAATCAGATCAATGCAAAACTCAATATCGTGCTCTGGCGGCATCCCAGGTAACTCATCGGGAAAGACATCGGGAAACTCTCGCATGGTAGGAACCAGGTCCAACGACTCCACTGTGGCTCCAGTATCATGAATGAAAGCCAAGAATCCCCGACATCCCCTCCTCAAAAGCCGACTAGCGCAAAGAACAGAAATCAAACTGTGAGGGGCGGCACCTCGGTCTCCCTGCACAACAAACACTGACTCGCCGGGAAAACAAAACCTAACTGTCTTCTCGCGGCAGTCCACGGACGCGTAGCAAGTAGCTAACCAGTCCATGCCCAACAGAACATCGAAGTCCAACATCTCAAGAAGGATCAAGTCGACGGATAAATCTCTGTCTCCTAAACGGACAGCACACGACCGGAACACGTGTCGCGCAACAAACGTCTCTCCAACCGGAGTAGTCACGACAAGTGGCTGATCTAGCAAACACGACTCTCGGCCTAACCTTAGCATGAAGTGCACAGAAACATATGAATGCGTAGATCCCGGATCAAAAAGAACATGTGCATCATAAGAACATACAGAAAGGGTACCTGAAACCACATCATTGGACGCCTGCGCGTCCTGGTGAGTCAAGGCAAAAACCCGAGCCTGCTCGCTACCGGCTACTGGCTGTCCTCTGCCTCTGCCACCTCGTCCTCTCGGCACAAAACCACTGCGACCATGACCTCTCTGAACAGGAGTCTGACGCGGCGTAATCATAGGAATAAGAGGCAATGCTCTCTGAGGCGGAGAAGGTAGTAAGGTAACCTGGGGTACTGCTGGCCCTCTCTGACGCACCACGGTACAATCCCGAACAAGGTGATGTATACTGCCACACCCAAAGCACCCATAAGAAGGTCGCTGGCCCTCCTGGGAGTAAAAGCTGAATAACTGTCCCCGTCCAACTTCTCAGCTACTCCCCGAGTCTGAAGGAACTCTGCCTCGGCGTGCAAACCTCTGTCTCCGTGCTGGTACATCAGTACGAGTCCTCTTCGGTTCCGGAACAACCGACGACTCAGAAAGACGCTCCTCCACCAAAAGGACTGCATCCACCGCTGCCGCATACGTATCACAATGCTAAATGCTGATGGTTAGGAACAACTGGGTAAGCAGGCCTCGAACAAACCTCTTCACCCTCATCTCCTCAGTCGCCACCAAGTACGGAGCATACACAGACAGCTCAGTAAACAGTACATCATACTCAGACACCGTCATCCACGGAGTCTGACGTAACGACTCAAATTTGCGTGCTCGCGCATCCCTGACGCGCGGTGGAAGAAAACGGGCGAGAAACACCGTCACAAACTCAGCCCAGGTCATAGGAGCAAGACCTGCAGCTCTTCCCCTCTCCAAGGACTCACACCACTTCTGGGCCAGACCCTCCAGCCGGAAACTCGCGAACTCCACCCATCTCTCGTTGGAGCATCCGAGCGAACGACAAATCCTGGCCATACGGTCGATAAACGACTGCGGATCATCAGTAGCATCAGTGCCAGTGAACACCGGAGGCCTTGGCCTCATGAACTCCGTCAGTGACACGGTAATAAACTCCGGAGCTGTAACTGCGACTGCCGGAACTGTAGGTACCATCGTGGTCCCTGCAACGGGTGGAACAACTGCCTGCCCCTGCGCTCGAATGGCCTCTACTAAAGTCCCCATCATCTGGCGCAGGTCCTGCATACCAGCCCCAAACATAGCAATGTGCTCCGGTACAACAAGCGTACCACCCTGGTCAGTCCTCGCCTCAGACGAGTCAAGTCTGACCTCGGCCCTCGCGGCCGTTCTCTGTGCCCTCGTAGTCTTCGGCAGCATATAGGCTGGAAATTGAAACAAAATTCGATAAGGAAACAGGAATCGAATCACAAGGATGTATATCATCACGGAAGAAATTTCAATCAATAAGTCCTAAGGTCACTTAGGCGGAGCACCGTGTTGTAAGTATGCCACGGAACATACACACGCTACGTTACTCTGCTTAAGCTACCTACTCCATCATACCAAGGTCATCCTACACTCCGAAAGGTAAAAACCTAGCGCTTTGATACCAACTTTGTCACGACCCAAAATTTGGCACGTAACCGGCACTTTAACTACGTAACGTCTACAGGCGTACGCAACTTAAGTAAGCCAAAACCCAGAAATCTAAACCACCCAAAACTGGATAAGCAGAGAAAAACATAGTTTAAAACATTCGGAAATTCTCAAGTAAAAATCTTTAAGTTTAGTTTTCGTTCTAAAAAAAATTTCGGCAGCACCTCCTTTGTAAAAAGTAGCCCCGAAAACGGGTACAACATAGATAATATATAAAGCATCCCAAACAGGAGCAAATCATGCCCAACGGTGGAGACAGCCACCACAAGATATAAATACGACGCTGAAGCGAAGAATATAAAGGAAACTGCATAAAGAGGTAAAACTTTTCAACAAGACCGGCTCCCACGAGCACGGCACCCAAAGTCACCAAAATAATAATACAACACCAAATTCTCACAACTCGTCTCTAAGTCAAATACAAGAAGTGGTAGATGGAGAATACTAGATCCAACAAAAAGATATACAATGTATAGACAGATAACCGCAAACCCACCTAAAAGCGAAGTCCTCATAGCCAATCGTAGCGGTATCCGCAAAAGTAGAGATGATAAGACGCCCTGCCGCGACTACTCAGAGGATAAGTCCTGCAAAACACTGTGGCACAACGGGGGTGAGTTGCCAACTCGTGAATAGTAAATAGCATCATACTGTAATCGCAAGTATGCACGAACAGCGATTAATCTATCATATGTAATCCGATAGCATAAGTATAAAAAGGTGAATATGCAACAATCATATAAAGGTACATCATCAGGGTACTACAACTACATGAAGCAATGCATATCAACATACTCCTGAGTGTGGGATAATATAATATGAAATCTCATGCAAATCATCAGCATGGAAAACACCAGTGTCCCTCACTGACACATCGAATCCCAAATCCTCAGGCACCATATCCACAGATCGGCCCTCACATCCTGTAAGTCTCATGGAACCGGAGTGTTAAACATCGATACCCAAAACATCATGAAAACATATACCTGTAAGTATACATATATATATATGAGGATATCAACCATGTATGTCCACCGACGATACGTAAAAATCATGGAAACCTGAGTGTCAAACACCGACACTCGAAACGTCATGAAACCCGTGTCTAGCATCGACACGTAAATCCTCATAACTCAGGCGCTGTCGCCATGACTGGCCCTGACGATATGCCGTACATCACTCCGGTCGGTATCCCCACGATAACCGCCGAGTCCAAATAAAATCACCGGTAGGTAGTGGTCCCACCGCCAGGTTTATCGTCTACACCACGAAATCACCACTCGCCCCGGGGTACCATACCGGGTCCACCATGTACCCGCAGACGGTGCCTCTCGCTCCTCGAATCGGGTATCACAAGCCAAATCTCATAACCGAGAAATCACACGGTGGACGCACTGAAATATCATATCAATAGAAACCGGGTTTTCAAACAATACATAGTTTTATTGAAATACCTCCACGGTTCTCAAATCCATAATCATATGAAATCCATATCTCAATGCGTAAATCCATGAAAAACTGATATATACAACATAAAA
Source organism: Agapanthus africanus (assembly GCA_030015575.1). Lineage (NCBI taxonomy): Eukaryota > Viridiplantae > Streptophyta > Magnoliopsida > Asparagales > Amaryllidaceae > Agapanthus > Agapanthus africanus. Next base: position 299,445,828 of record JASDDO010000014.1, on the reverse strand, counting down.
CAACAATATGAGCATATTAAGGGAAAACCGCTCTTTAAATTGAATCCAGCTTTAAAACATATCATGCGGTTCCCAAATCCTCCGAAAACAAGTGCAACATCATATGAGGTGTACATGTAATTGTAGAAAGGTTTAAGTATCTACATGTAAGAAAGTATGTATGAGGCATTTCATAAGCACAATAGTCAACGTCTCAATATCACATGTCAAAACAATACCACTTAGGGTATATGCAACTATAGCAAAATATGTGGGTGTGCATGTTAGTACGTGTGCATGATGTACATGTAACTGTAATCGAGTATGTGGGTGTACATGTCAATCTGTATGTATGATGTACAAGTAGCTATAATCGAGTATGTGGGTATACATGTCAATCTGTATGCATGATGTACAAGTAGCTATAACAAGATGTACGTGAAATGGAATAAGCGTCATGATCAGTCAAAAATACTGCATTTCTAACACGGCAATTTCCCTACCTTTTGCATTCATGTATAGGTATCCGGTATTCATATCGCACATATTAGCAAAACACATGTAAAATACTGGATTACTTGTACTGTATACTAAAACCGGCACTTTTGGGAAAATTAACTGTGTTTCATGGCATCGCATCATCCTTGTATTGCGCAACTCTTGTCTGGGGTCTAATGCAGGAAATTCCAGAAGCAAAAGACCAAAATTGGGAAAAGATCTGATAAAAGATACGCCAACTCAAAGATGCAAGATCTGGCAGTGACACAGAAGGCCAAATAAGATTTCACATATTATATAAAGGCCCACCAAGAATTCCAAGAATTACCATAAAAAAAATAAATCACCAAGGCCTATAAAGGACCGCGGATCCGCGGCCCAAACCCCCTTGGCGCCGCGGATCCGCGGTGGTATAATGTGATCAAAGCTCCAGTTTTCCTCCACGTGTCACCTCTAACGGCCCAAGCTTCCAGAAGACCCCAGAAGCTCCACGTGGCACTTCTAGAAGGCTCGGCTTAACAAACTCTTGGAGGGAAATTCAAATTTTGGCCTAACAAACTCTTGGAGGGAAATTCAAACTTTGGGTTAACTAACTTGTGGAGGGAGAATTCAAAATTCAATCCTAGATCTAGAATTTGGAGGGCTATAAAAAGGAGCCTAGATCTAGGGTGCAAATGGTTCAAAAAAATTCATTAATCTCTCCCTCTTCCCTCCATAAGTTTAGTGACAAAACTTGTGTCAAATTCCAATTCAACCTCAAGATCAAGATCCCGAGATCAATTAAAGCAAGAATTCCTTCAACCTTTAGAAGCGACGCCGGATTTTCAACGGAGTAAGAGATCCACGCCGATCCGCGACTCAAGGAGCCGAGCGAAGCCGAAATCGACGATCTAGTTCCTACCTTTCGTAAATTCAAGAGAGTTGTAACGAAATTTGTCGATAAATAAAGGTGAATTTTCTATATTCTTGCTTATCTTTTAATTCAAGCATAATGATTAGATCTCAATTTGTGATTGTGTTTGTGATCATGATGTTTGAGTAATCTCCGCTCGTGTAGGAGTTGTGACGATCTTTAGATGATGATGATTTAGATATTCTTACAATTCTTAAATCCTATAATGCTTTGAAATTCTAGTGAATCAAATGATTAATGACCTAGTTTCGAGATGATGCTTTCTAGATCGTGTTCACTCGAAACTAGGGAACAACTATTAACCATTTAATTAACTAGAAGCTAGAATTTGAATGCGATCTATCGAAAGGACAAAGGATGAGTTGCGGAATCCCTAATTTTCCCGCACGATCCTTAAACCTCGATGAATTTGCATCGATCTAGTATCAATTCGTTAATGGATAAGAATGAGTAATCATTAGATCTCATCACATCTATAAATCCGATCTACTTCTACGAGCTATACCTATAATCTTGAGTGTTGATTGGAAATTATCTCTCATCTCAATTCTTGTTTTTAACGTTTCTTTTAGATCTAGATTTTTCTTACTCTTGATCTTCAATTACAAATCATGAATTGTTTTCTTTTCTTTGCCTTAAATTTTCAACTCATCTAATTCAAGAATTGAACGGATCTCACTTTCCCTGTGGACGATCCGCACTTATTAACGCGCTACATCCGACACCGTTATTGATTGCGGTCAAATATTTTTGGTTGTGATTTCTATATACAATTTTCTAAAAACCATACACATCAAGAATATCATTCAATCAAAATGGCGCCGTTGCCGGGGATCGTGTGCTATTTGTTCATTTTTTGAAATTTGAGTTGAAAAGTTTATTCCATCAATATTTTTTAGATCAAAACTCGCGCAAAATACTTATACGTGTTGTTGTGGTTAATTGCAAGGAGATCTGGAGCTTGCTGTGAAATTGGAAAATTATTTGAAGAATTCCAGAGGACTAAGGAAGTGATCTGGAGCTTGCTGGAAAAATTTTGTGCAGGGATTCCACTAAAGCACCGCGTTTACGCGGCCCTAGCTCCCAAATGCAGCGGTTCCGCGGCTTCATGAGGGCTTCTCTGTAAAAAATTTATCTGGTAACCTCTAACTTTCTTATCTCCTTCCTAAAATCTGCTCTAATTAACAATTTGTTGCAGGCTTCTTTGAAAAAATCGCAGCACCGCAAAAAGCAAAATAAATTGTGCTTGTTTTTTATTTTGTGGTTGTTTGCATAATTAATACGGACATTAAGGGGCACGGACAAATTCAGATTAGGTGGGGAGTTCATTACCCTTCCTAGGCCCCAAAAATCATAAACCTGCATCCGCATTACCCACATTAATTAAAAAATATCTAGAGATGACTCTAAGGACCGTCGCGCTCACATAGGACAGAAGAAGGTCGTGGGTAATTCATTGCTTATCCGCGTTTCTTTTTGTGGTGTCTAAGGTAAGTGTGTCGAAGGCTAGTGGTTACTTAATTAGGCCCACTACTTACGTAGTGGAGAACCTCCCACTTACCTGGCACTTACCTGGCCACAGGAGAAACAAAGAGGCAGTGGAGGATTTTATCCTGCGACTTGTCTTTTGGAAGTTAGGAGCGGTCTAGACATTTGACCTAGGTGACCATAAATTTTAGGGTATTGCTTGTTGCATTTGTTGTGATCGCATCATATTTTCAAAATCCGTATCATTTTTCAAAACAAACACCGCATTCATTTCATCCCCTTAATTATAAATCACGCTGCCACTTGTACTAACCCCTTTTAGTGCAAGATAGGCTGGACACGGGATTCTAGTGCCCGACTTGTCCGCGTCCCCTCGATCGACTCCGAAGTCGGTATTTCTCTATTTACCTTTCTTTTACCCCCCACCACACCCACACCGATGGATCAGTCTCCATCGAACCTCTTTACCGCTGCTCTGCCGCCGTCCGTTGGTGCGCAGAATCCTCCCCGCATCTCTCTCCAAGAGAGGTGCTACCCTTTGCGAGGTCCTCTCTCGACCTGCTTATCCATTCCACCAGCCAACGGGGATAACTTTGAGATTAAGCCCCAGTACATCAACCTTCTACCCAAATTCCACGGTCTCGAGACTGAAGATGCGTACGTTTTTATCACCAAATTTGAAAACGTATGCGCAATGATGGGTACATCACAACTTTCTGTGGATGCCATGCGTCTACGACTTCTTCCATTTACCTTGTGCGATATAGCCGAGAAGTGGCTGTATAACACCACCGCACATTCCATCACGAATTGGGAAGAATTCGTTGCGGCATTCCTTAAGAAATTCTACCCCATGCAAAAGACAGCTCGAATCCGTAGCGAACTATATCAATTCTCCCAGCTTCCAGCTGAACCATTCTCAAAATACTTTGACCGATTCAAGGATCTTTTGGTTCAATGCCCACATCACGGCATCCCGAGATGGGAACTTTGTCGAATCATATATGAGGGCAGTAACCCTAGCACTAAACAAAACCTTGAAAACATGTGTCAAGGCACCTTTATGACCAAGGATGATGGGGAAGCATGGAAATTTTTAGAAGAGTTCGCTGAAAAGTCACTACAGTGGGAGACTGGAACCCAGCCATCGAGTAGGGGTGGCGTACACCAAATAGACATGTCCACAGGTGTTCGAGCTGAGATGGCAGCAATGCAAAAGAAGCTCGACGCTATGGAACACAAATTCTTAGCAGCCTCCCTAAACCCAATGTCGCTCCCCAAAACTGTTTGTGGGTGCTGTTCTGATCCATCTCACTTAACGGAAGAATGTCCATTAAACTCTCAGTTTCAAGGTCTCGAGCATACCAATGCCGCATTTCAAAGACCTAGAAACGATCCATATTCTTCAACATACAATCAGGGTTGGAGGAATCACCCGAATTTTGCCTGGAACCAATCCCAAAACACGGTTCCAAACCCGAATCAATTTCAAAGGGTCATTCCTCTACAACAGCAACCACTTTAACTCACCCAGCACCCCTACCAGTCACAAAATTTTCAAAACTAGGTCAACCCTCCTGCACCTTCTAATCCTATGCAGTCGACCTGTTCTGACGAGTTCTCTCAATTCGCTTAAACCATGAAATCACTCTTGTCAAATTTCACGGAAATGTCGGCCGACGTTAGGTCTTCCGTTGGTGAGATAAAGAAAAACTCAGCGTCCCAAGCTGAGAGTATCAAAACGATGGAAGCTGAGATTGCACGACTTGAGGCCGAAATGAGTGCAAGAGAGAAAGGGAAACTCCCAGCTCAACCTTTGCCCAATCCTGGCTATTCACATCATGTGAATGCAATCACCACGTTGAGATCTGGGAGAGTGCTGGATAACCATGTTGGGGAAGAAGTTGATGATATTGATGATCCTATCAACACCCCGGCTGAGACCTTCCCTCACACACACACTTCTACGTCTGATTCTTGTTCTCCTACCCCACTGCCTTCTCGCGAGCCTATTCTCCATTTTCCTCTAGGCTCGACACCTCAGCCCATCTCTTCTAGTCTACCACCGATGATCCCTATTTCTATTTTGGGATCGGGGCCACACACACTTCCTTCTCCTATGATGGACCCAGCGCTCATTGCTAAAGCACCTTACCCTAATCGGTTAAGGGCTAACAAATCGAGTTCACATATGGAGAAGATTATGAACATGTTTAAGCAAGTTAACATCAACATCCCTCTCCTAGATGCCATCCAACAAGTTCTGTCCTATGCGAAAACTCTTAAGAACTTGTGCACTAGGAAGAGGAAGACTCAAGTGCCCAAGAAAATTTTCATGGCAAAAACGGTAGACACGGCTTTCCCCCAACAATTACCGAGGAAACGTAAGGATCCTGGATATCCTACTATTTCCATTTCTATCGGGGAAAAACACATCAACCGTGCTCTACTAGACCTTGGCGCTAGTGTTAACTTGCTTCCATACTCAGTCTATGAGCAACTAGGTATCGGAGAGTTGAAACCAGCTCATTGCACTCTCCAGATGGCTGACCGATCAATCACCAAACCTAGGGATGAACTGGAGGATGTGTTAATAAAAATCGGGGAATTCGTATTCCCTGTGGATTTTATTGTACTTGATACACAGCCTGTAGCGAACCCACGAAATCAAATTCCGGTGATTTTTAGGTCGCCCCTTTTTGGCCACTTCCAACGTTATCATCAACTTCGTAATGGTTCTATGACCCTATCCTTCAGGAATAGGTCAATAGAGCTGAACAATTACAAGTTGGGAAGTGTACCCTCCGAACCTACTGCTCATGTCTGTTCTGTCGACTTAATGGATGTCGACAGCAGCGAATTTGATGATCCTCCTGATACCGATCTTGACTCTTTTCATACGTTGTTGTTTGACCCAACTATTATCATATACATACAGACTCTTCCACTGAGATATCCGGGTCAACAACTAACACCGATTATGAACTGCTTTTAGAGTCTGAAGATCACCCCGCACATTGTGATGACATTATTCATCGGGGTATTGAGGAAATCTTCGCTGATAAACTCGCATTTTTGAATGACACGGGTGTTGAGATGAATCATGTCCCAATTACTGAAATTGAACCTCCACCCCTTCCTCTGAACTGTAAAAAGAATGCGAGTTATCCATCACATTCACTGCTTCGTCCCTCCAAAATGAGACGCACACACATTCTGTTCCACCACTTACCCTTTCCCCACTTCTTCTTCCACCAACCCGAGCACCGCATTGATAAAATCTTCGAATGGTTGGTGTTGATCTTCGGTCTTTGCAAAGCTTGGCATCGACCAATGATTCTTGACCCCCTCATGTGACTTTCAAAGCTTAACATTGCATAACTCAAGTTTGGGGGGGGGACATTTTTTTTCAAATCCAAGAACAAGTTTGGGGAAGGATCTTCACTTATATATTTTGCCCCCAATAATAAATTCCTCCCAGGCTTACAGGTTTTGTAGGTATAGCGGTTGGCAACAGTGAGGACACTGTTGAAAACAAGTTTGGGGGAGGTTTGTGCTTAGTTTTGCATCATTTGCATAAGCACAAAACATTTCTTTAAAAACCATAAAAATTTAAAAATTTTCAAAAACCCATAAAAATTCTGTATACATATTTTTGGCTCATCATTTTTGTAAATAGTTTTTCAAAACCCATAAAAACCTATAAAAATTTAAAAAAAATTCAAAATCCATAAAAATTCAAAAAATTTCAAAACTCGTAAAAATTTAAAATTTTCAAAATATAAAAATATTTAATATTTATGATAATAAAAGATTAGATAGTGAACAATTACATCCATGAGATTAGAAAAATTTAAGAAAACCAAGAAAATTAGAAGTTTTCTTATACGAACTAGTAATAAGTAGTTATGAGCCGTTGTCCCAAGGGTTAGTAAGATGGAGGAAGTCACTAATCTGAGGATAAAAATAAGTCTGAAAAATAGTTTCTATTCTGGAAGCCAAACATTTTGAACGTTGATACCCTGCTATTCGCACATACACACGTCTTAAAGCCCGGGATAGTAGAGGATACCTTGAAATGCTCTTGTCTTAAAGCCGATGTATGAAGGAAAAAAATGAAGAAAGTGGTGAGAAAAATGGACACCGGTTTTGTTATCACCAAGGGCAATAATAAAAAAATATATAGCGAGGGTGCCTTTTCACCTAGTGCCCTAAGGCCAACTGGTTTGGGAGTCACTGCTATACCTGAGGTGGTGCAAGACGAGGAAAATACACCAAATAAGCAAGCGCATAAGTAATCGGTCGGTTAGTACCTCAAGAAGTATTAACGATCGCATGAAAGTGTGTAAGCACATCTAATTAAAAAAGTACTGAGGCTGATGGGCAAGAGTATGATAGCTTGAATTGAATTCTCCGGGTGTAGGGATGTACTTTACACGCACGCAAGGTGATATGATCGATGTTTGGAAGAAACATAGGAATGAAGAATAAGACGATATTTTATTGAGGGAGGACGTGATTTCTGACATCTTTTCATGACCATTAAGATAGGGCTCATGACAACCGAAAAGCTAGCTTAGTTGGAAACCCTAATTTTTAAGGCTTTTCTTTTACAATTCTTGTCTTTAAATGTAATATTCATGATCTTCATTTTATTTTTGGATTTTATGGGTGCAATTCGCTGAAAACCCTCAGGAGACAACACTCCTCCTACTAGGGACACCTAGAGGTTTAAAGGCTTGTTGCACGTGCTCAGTGCAATCGTGTTGCCTACGAAAGTGTGCTTTTCTCTTTTTTTATCTTCTCCTTCTCTTTTTATTTTCTCCTTCTCTTTTTAATAAAACAGTTCGATCGAGACGATCGAAAATAAGTTTGGGGGAATTTGATCAGTCGAAAATACTGCATTTCTAACACGGCAATTTCCCTACCTTTTGCATTCATGTATAGGTATCCGGTATTCATATCGCACATATTAGCAAAACACATGTAAAATACTGGATTACTTGTACTGTATACTAAAACCGGCACTTTTGGGGAAATTAACTGTGTTTCATGGCATCGCATCATCCTTGTATTGCGCAACTCTTGTCTGGGGTCTAATGCAGGAAATTCCAGAAGCAAAAGACCAAAATTGGGAAAAGATCTGATAAAAGATACGCCAACTCAAAGATGCAAGATCTGGCAGTGACACAGAAGGCCAAATAAGATTTCACATATTGTATAAAGGTCTACCAGGAATTCCAAGCATTACCATAAAAAAAATAAATCACCAAGGCCCATAAAGGACCGCGGATCCGCGGCCCAAACCCCCTTGGCGCCGCGGATCCGCGGTGGTATAATGTGATCAAAGCTCCAGTTTTCCTCCACGTGTCACCTCTAACGGCCCAAGCTTCCAGAAGACCCCAGAAGCTCCACGTGGCACTTCTAGAAGGCTCGGCTTAACAAACTCTTGGAGGGAAATTCAAATTTCGGCTTAACAAACTCTTGGAGGGAAATTCAAACTTTGGGTTAACTAACTTGTGGAGGGAGAATTCAAAATTCAATCCTAGATCTAGAATTTGGAGGGCTATAAAAAGGAGACTAGATCTAGGGTGCAAATGGTTCAAAAAATTTCATTCATCTCTCCCTCTTCCCTCCACAAGTTTAGTGACAAAACTTGTGTCAAATTCCAATTCAACCTCAAGATCAAGATCCCGAGATCAATTCAAGCAAGAATTCCTTCAACCTTTAGAAGCGACGCCGGATTTTCAATGGAGCAAGAGATCCACGCCGATCCACGACTCAAGGAGCCGAGCGAAGCCGAAATCGACGATCTAGTTCCTACCTTTTGTAAATTCAAGAGAGTTGTAACGAAATTTGTCGATAAATAAAGGTGAATTTTCTATATTCTTGCTTATCTTTTAATTCAAGCATAATGATTAGATCTCAATTTGTGATTGTGTTTGTGATCATGATGTTTGAGTAATCTCCGCTCGTGTAGGAGTTGTGACGATCTTTAGATGATGATGATTTAGATATTCTTACAATTCTTAATTCCTATAATGCTTTGAAATTCTAGTGAATCAAATGATTAATGACCTAGTTTTGAGATGATGCTTTCTAGATCGTGTTCACTGGAAACTAGGGAACAACTATAAACCATTTGATTAACTAGAAGCTAGAATTTGAATGCGATCTATCGAAAGGACAAAGGATGAGTTGCGGAATCCCTAATTTTCCCGCACGATCCTTAAACCTCGATGAATTTGCATCGATCTAGTATCAATTCGTTAATGGATAAGAATGAGTAATCATTAGATCTCATCACATCTATAGATCCGATCTACTCCTACGTGCTATACCTATAATCTTGAGTGTTGATTGGAAATTATCTCTCATCTCAATTCATGTTTTTAACGTTTCTTTTAGATCTAGATTTTTCTTACTCTTGATCTTCAATTACAAATCATGAATTGTTTTCTTTTCTTTGCCTTAAATTTTCAACTCATCTAATTCAAGAATTGAATGGATCTCACTTTCCCTGTGGACGATCCGCACTTACTAACGCGCTACATCCGACACCGTTATTGATTGCGGTCAAATATTTTTGGTTGTGATTTCTATATACAATTTTCTAAAAACCATACACATCAAGAATATCATTCAATCAGGTCACTACCTCAACGATTCCTGCCCAATGCAATATCACGTATATATTTGTCCACGGTATTTCATATGCACAATAGAATAAGAGTTACTACTCCAACTATTCCTATCCATTACCATATCACGTATGTAGGTGTTTTGTGCGTGTCATGGAAATTACAGACGGTGTGGGTGTAGCATATAATTTAGTGCTCATGCAACATGAACTGTAAGTAATGTGTTATATCTAAAGGTACAAGTCAAGGTACAAAAGATAATACTATGCAATGACGTTCGTATGAAATCAACTAATATACAATAACATGCAGCTATCATATTATATCTGCCCCGACGCATAACGCCAAACAGGCGATTTCCCCGTAGATGTTAAATCTACTCACCGATGGGAGCTATGAAAATCCGACCACCTGCTTCCCTTTGTTCGCAGCGTCCGAAGTCCCCGCTTGCGACACTATAATTCCACAAACACAAAGACAGTGCAAAAATCTTAGAAATCTACCAAAATAACGTAAAACTACGTTTTAAGCGACGCACCAACACTAAACTAACTCACAAGTGTCCGTCTAGTGGTTAACGTGCCTGACGACACTACGAAACCTACCTAAGTACAGTAGCTGCACAAGATCACGATTCGTGTCGCAAAACGTAACACGCGGACTCAAAACACTAGATTATAGGTAAACGATTCCTGATTTTGCATACTGTAAATACTAAAAAAGTAAACAGTACCAAACACCCCTAAACCACAGCAGACAACTACCCACAAAAACCAAACCCCAACACCCCCCTACTAATCCGGCGTCGCCGGAAATCTTGCTTGGGTCGCCGGCCAAACCTAGTGGATTGGTCCTCGTGTCTCAGGTGGAATCCTATGGTCACTAGTACAACACTACTATCTTGTTTGATTTTTCTGTAAAATTTCCAGGTCACAGCAGATCACAGAGGCTCTAAAAATACACTAAAAATACGATATTGCACTAATCGATACTTTAAGTGTTCTACGCGACAACCAACGAGCTATACATCATAAAAACTCCTATTTAACAGTTTAGGGATTATACCTATCAACACTTGCTCACAAGATCCAAGCTTTCCTAGCTCCAAGTGATCAAAGAGGTATAAAGCAAGACTTGATGTATTTTTGTGATTTATTTTAGGAATTTTGGAGTTTTATTGATTTGGAATTGTTGCAAATGGAAAAGAAATGATCAAGGGCAGAATAAAGAAGGAGAGCTCGGCCGAGAGAGGAGGTGGGGGCTTTGTGAAGGCTTGTATGGATTGTTCTAGCTAATTCTTATGATAAATGCACATGCCACCTCTCCCATCCATTTCTAATTTCTTTAAACTTTAAATCCTTAGCACAAACAAATATCTAGATATAATATGGAAGGTTTGTTTAACTTATGCTTGATTTAATTTGCCAAGATACAAATTTAAGAATAGTTACCCAAACCCAAAATGTAAATACCACATTAAAATAATATTAAAATAGGGAAAAATTCTATCTGAACCAAAACTTCCCATATACCCCCAAAGCTCGCGCACTAGTTTTATTTTAGCTAAACTAGGTGCTGGCAAGTCTATACGGGCGTTTGATCACAGTCGGGTTAAAACGGAAAATACCGACAATTTTACCCTAAAACGGAAAAATTCGCATAACGATTTCTAAAACGTTAAATAAAACAGTTTTCAACCTACGACGCACAAGGTTTGAGTTATTGAACTCAGGAAAATTTTACAAAGTATTGTATGTTGTCCAGTGTCCATTACGACAATGGGGTTGGTACTCGTACTATATTCTGTTTACTCATGATTTCTACAGTTTTAGACAAGCATTTCGTTGAAATACAAGGTCCAGATTTTGAGAAGCTATAGGTATAAGAATAAAGAAGAGAACCATTTGTTGGAAGTATCAGGATTCTTCGAACTAGTCGAAGATGTAGATACTTGTGTTGGTATTCCGTTGATAGTAATGGTTTTAAGAACTTTCTTCTCTTTCGGGTTACTCATATATGGATGTGCTCCTAGATGAGTAATGCTGATTGGCCTCTTTCTATTTGGTTGATATGCACTGGAGACAGCTGCATGGTTTTGAATCTGGTTCCAATTAAATTAGTGCTTTTGTTTCTATATTGGATATATATAGAATCAATTTATATCTTAACGATGTTAAGGTATACGGAGTTGTCTAGATGACGCTTAAAACCAGAATCTGGATAAACACAAGGCACGTTTTATTAATAGCAGTTTATGGGTTATCCCGGGCTTTGACGAGGGTTAACTTTCTACCATCAGGAAGATCAATAATGATATTGTTCTTGACTCGCCACAGTTTTAGTAAAATGGATTTTTTCATAAAACAGTAGTGGGAGTATGGTAGAACTGGAAGTGATTCCGGAACTATAAATGATTACTGAAATTTTAATATAACCTAAAGATTCAATCGGGTTTACATTCTATTAGCCACTCCGCAGATATGGTGAGTAACCTCATGCATCCGAGAGGTATTTCGGTCTTCTCAAAGACGGTAACAGGGAGGTTTTTGTTTACCCAGACTTGTCATTGCTGCTGTTCTAGACTATAACACCCGGCAGGAGGATGAGTATAGCATCGTTCTAAACTAGCTTTAGAAGTGCACGTGTATATGACTCTGCCAGAGGGTTGTTGTGTAAGTCCATGCTACCTCTCCCGGTACTTACGGGCTTGCGGAATTTGGTGAAAAACGATTTTCTTAGAGGCGGTAACATGGACTCAAAACCCGGATCTTTGTTAAACTGCTAACTAACAACCTAACAAGAGTTTACCTACTCGGTTAAGGGGGCTATACCTTTCTTGAACTCCTTCGTCTTCAACTCGTCCCGGAGTTCGGATCGGCCTCACCTCGTCGTCTTCTTGCGTCGAAGATGGATCCACCCAAAAGCTTCTACCTTTGTCTTGTTCTTCGGACTATGAAGAAACTAGATCACTTGGCTTGCTAGGCCTTGTGAGCTAGAATGAGTAGAGAAGAGTATGTTGGGATTTTGCTCTATGGTTCTTGCTTCTCAACACATGAGACAAGTGAACCATAGACTAAAGAGAGAGAGCAAGAGGAAGAGAGTGAGAGCAAGAGCATGAGAGCTCAAAAACAAGAGAGAGAAAGGTCAAGCAAGAATGAGCCTCTCTTTTGTCTTTCACCCTCTCATAATCCAAAAGCATCATTAGCCATAATGTCAACCAAGTATTATGTGATGGTTCATATCATGACAAAGGCAATATCATTTCCATGCACTCATTTTGCAAACTACAACAAGCAAGCAAAAGTCTTTGCATGAAAATGACAACCATTGTGATGATGATGGTCAACTAGTCCAACCTAGTCAACCAGTCAACAAAGTCAACAAGTCAACAAAGTCAACCCTCCAACAACTATGTCACTATAATACTTAATTAATATTATTGCTAAATATATATATATATATATATATCATATTCTCATTAGGGTTGAGCAAAAAGTCAATAGTCAACAGTCAACGGTCAACAACCCTAATGAGAATCCTCTGCCTCTGTCTCTCCATCAACTGTGCATACACACCCGCATCCGCGTTCCGAGGAACACGGATGCAAACTGGATAAAACTAATCCCAATACGTACACTAGGATCTGGCTTAAACCAAAGCCCGCTAGTGTAAACTGTCCGGACACTAACCATGTACAAGTGCACAGATGTGACTGAACCCTGTCGCAAAACCATGCGACCTGTCGCAAAACCATGCGACCTCTACTCTTTTGCCTAAAGGCGAATAGCTTTCTGTGTGAGACTCTAAAGACTCGACACTACGCTGGCAGTGGGTTTAACCACAGACCGCAAGCGGCACTAGCTGTGCGTAACGGTCCCCTGGTAGATGCCGACAAGAAGACTGACGAGGCGAAACCCATCTGAACTCCTACTGAGCCTGAATGTGACATTCTCTGTACAGTCCGGTCTGTTCGTCTGATACATCGCATGGCGGGCCTAGGGGGCGGTAAACGTCAGTCCCCCAATAGCGGTACAAGTCGTGTCGGAGTGAAGCCCAAAACACCCTGAGATAACACTGGAAGCCTACCAGTATATCTCGTTTGCCCTGGCCAGGGACTACTCGTGTAATGGCTCTCCTAGACACAGCGCGATGTCAACCCCCAATACCGGGAGAGACGAATCCTGTCTAACCGTCACTGCCTCCAAGTGCTTCGGGACTGCACCCAACTACCACCTGTTTGCATGACTCCTTTGAGTCATGGTAGGGTAGTAATCAAAGTACAGTGGAAACACACTCGAGGCGAAGTGACAGTGTCAAGTCAACGGACTAAGCTGTACTCATGTCACCTGGGAACTGATAACTGACGATAGGCATAATACCAACTAGTCAGTTCCCAACGAGTCCTGTCCAGTGTACTCGTAACCCAACGAGCACCCGCATACTATCTCAAGTACGACGTACCGACGGCTGTGGGACAGACCGTCTCCCACACTGGGATGAGAAGCGCATGCGCTAGTCTACTCCGGAGTATCGATACCCTGTCTCGATAGTCCTGCGACCAGGGACCTGCATAAGGATGTGCTTATAGATTACCCAGCCCCACTAGTGTGACCGCCATCACAACGCTGGTAATCAAGCAAAGATTCTAAGGGCTCCACTAATGTGTATAGGCGATATACTAAAATAAACACATGTACACATTGAAGTAGAAACAAACCAAGTAGCATACTACCATTTTGAGTAAGATTGTCAATACAAGGTGAATATCCCAAGCTTCCATTAAGTAATATACATACTAGTATGATACAGTAATGGCCTCTAGGGCATATACACTAACAATCTCCCACTTGCACTAAGGCCATGTACTGGCGTATCGAAGACCTATCATCTCGATCAGCCGCTCGAACTGAGTCTGGGGTAAGGCCTTCGTGAGTGGATCAGCAGTGTTATCTTCCGTATTTACTCTCTTCACCTCGATCTCCCGGCGATCGACGATCTCCCTGATCAGGTGGTACCGCCTCAAAATATGCCTGGACTTCTGATGGGACCTGGGTTCCTTCGCTAAAGCTATAGCGCCGTTGTTGTCACAATACAGCGGTATTGGATCAACACTGGTAGGAACCACCTGAAGTTCCGTGAGGAACTTCTTCATCCAGACAGCTTCCTTTGCGGCATCGCAAGAAGCTATGTACTCCGCTTCCATAGTTGAGTCAGCAACGGTTTCCTGCTTGGAACTCTTCCAGCAAACCGCCCCTCCATTGAGGGTAAAGACATAACCCGACATGGACTTGGAGTCATCCTTATCACTCTGGAAGCTGGAGTCAGCAAAGGCCTCAATCTGGAGGTCTTTTCCGCCATACACCAAGAACATCTCCTTAGTCCTTCTCAGGTACTTGAGAATGTTCTTTACTGCTATCCAGTGTTTCTCCCCTGGGTTCGACTGATACCGGCTTACAACGCTCAATGCGTATGCTACATCTGGTCTGGTACACAACATCACATACATAATAGAGCCTACCGCAGATGCGTAGGGTATTGATGACATGCGAGCCCTTTCCAAATCAGTCTTGGGAGACATCTCTTTGGAGAGGGTGATTCCGTGACAAGCCGGTAGATCACCACGCTTGGAATCTTCCATACTGAATCGTTTCAGTAAGGTGTCGATGTACCTTGACTGTGAAAGTCCCAACATCCTCTTAGATCTATCACGATAGATCTGGATCCCCAGAATGTAGTTGGCATCGCCCAGGTCTTTCATGGAGAACCTCTGCGACAAGAATCCTTTGACTGACTATAGCATAGGAATATCATTTCCTATTAGGAGAATGTCATCGACATACAAGACGAGGAATACCACATTTCTCCCTACAATCTTACTGTAAATGAATGGTTCATCTGGGTTTTTGACAAAGTCGAATTTTTTGACAGTATCATCAAAGCAGATGTTCCAACTCCGCGATGCCTGCTTGAGTCCATAGATGGACTTGAGCAATTTGCACACTTTACCGCTGCTCCCACTCTGATTGAATCCCTCTGGCTGATCCATATAGACGCACTCTTCCAAATTTCCATTTAGAAAAGCCGTCTTTACGTCCATCTGCCAGATTTCATAATCGTGGAAGGCAGCAATGGCAAGAAGGATCCGAATGGATTTAAGCATGGCCACCGGAGAAAAGGTCTCTTCATAGTCCAAACCAGGTCTTTGACGAAAACCCTTTGCAACGAGCCTAGCTTTATAGGTTTCAACCTGCCCATCTACACCAATCTTCTTTCTGAAGATCCATTTGCAGCCTACGGGTTTTACCCCTTCTGGAGCAAAGTCCAAAGTCCAAACTTTGTTGGTGTATATGGACTCCATCTCGGTCCGCATTCATCCAGCCATTTTGCCGAGTCACCTCTCTGAATGGCTTGCTGGAAGCTAGTAGGCTCACCATAATCCATGGTGCAATCCTCTCTATCCCCGTCTATGAGAAAACCGTAGTATCTCTCGGGCGGATGAGACTGCCTACTACTTCTGCGGAGCGGCGTAGGAATGTCCGGTTCTCTTGAAACGTCTGGTTCATCCAAGCTTTCAGTAATAGCCTGTGGTTCTGGAATTTCTTCCAGTTCTATTGCGCCCCCACTTATCTGATTTTCCAAAAATTCAGTTTCCAAGAAGTGGGCATGCGGAGAAACAAAAACTTTTTGTTCTTCTGCGGAATAGAAAAGATACCCTCTGGAGTTCTTTGGGTATCCCACAAACTTACACAGTACTGAGCGTGCCTCGAGCTTGTCCGCATGCTGCTTTTTCACAAAAGCTGGACATCCCCATACCTTAAGATACTTAAGACAGGGTTTCTTCCCACTCCACATCTGATATGGGGTGGTAGGCACAGTCTTGGTTGGAGCCTTGTTCAAGAGATATGCAGCTGCTTCTAGTGCATAACCCCAGAAAGATCGCGGTAACTCAGCCTTACTCATCATGGAACGAACCATATCCAATAGGGTCCGATTCCGCCTTTCCGATACACCGTTGTGTTGTGGTGTGTATGGAGGAGTAAGTTGAGAGAGAATTCCATTCTCTTTTAAGTAGCCCAGAAACTCGGCACTCAAGTATTCTCCACCTCGATCCGATCTTAGAATCTTGATACTTTTGCCGGTTTGTTTTTCAACTTCATTCTTGTATTCTTGAAATTTCCTAAAGGCCTCGGATTTGTGCTTCATTAAGAAGACATTTCCATACCTAAAGAAATCATCTGTGAAAGTAATGAAGTATGAATAACCACTTCGCACATGTGTAGACATTGGACCACACACATCACTGTGTATGAGTCCCAAGAGCTTGATCACTCTTTCTCCGCATCCAGTGAACGGAGTCTTTGTCATCTTTCCCAAGAGACAAGATTCACAAGTGGCATAAGACTGATACTCGAACGGATTCAAGTACCCTTCTTTATGTAACTTAGTTAATCGTGTCTCATTAATGTGACCCAGTCTACAATGCCATAAGAAAGCCTGATTTGTTTCCGGAGACTTTCTTTTAAGTGTGTTCTGGACACTGAAAATCTGAGCTTGATTTAACACGTATATTCCGTTCTGTAATGTACCTGACCCAATCAGAACTTGATTTAGGTGGATGTGTACTACATCGCTTACAAAAGTAAATTCATATCCTTCCTTAGAAAGTAAGGATACAGATATGATATTACAAGTCGCACCTGGTACATACAAACAGTTACGCAGAATCAATATCTGCCCAGTTGTCAGTCCTAGGTGATATTCCCCTACGGATACAGCATCCATGCTCATTCCGTTAGCAACCCTGAGAGTCATATCACCTTTCCTGATAACCCTACGGTTTCTCAGAGCCTGTAACGAATTACAGATGTGAGATCCTGATCTGGTATCCAATACCCAGGAAGTAGGGTTAACTGACAAACAGTTCTCTATTACAAACACACTCGAAGCCGAAGCCACAACATGCTTCGAATTCTGGCTACTGGCTTTGCAAGCCCTGCAATCCTTCTGCCAATGTTCATTCCCGTTACAATAGGAACGTCCCTCTTTAACCATATCCAGTCCTAAAACTTTTGCCCTTGCTTTTCCTTTTTCTTCCCTGGTTTCTTTCAGGGTATAAGCAGAGGGCAGGGACTGTAGAATTAAGTCAGTACTTGACCCATTCTCCAACGTGGTCTCCAGGTCCGAGAGCTCAAAATAGCTGGTCTCTGTAAGGACGTTGTCCCTTACAAATGACCCGACAGTCAACCTCGCTTGAAGCAATTCGTTCGAGGTCTCATATCTTGCGATACTAGATTGCTCTCCATATAAAACTTTGTTATGGAGGAAGATAGAAACTGAGTCCATCTTCTCGCGCTGCCTCTGGTTTGCACCATCAACTGAGGCTAACACGAGGCACTTGGCTTTCGCACAATCCTTTTCCGATGTCCTGCGGATGTAAACATCCGTGACAGGGGAAACTGGACCTGAGACGGTAGGGGTATGATCAGTTAAGAGGTGTCCCAGCTTGTTATGGGCAATGGACATCTGGACAGACCTTTGCCAGTCATAACAGTCAGGTTCAGTCATTTTATTATCTAGATGTAACCTAGGTGTGGTCACAGGGTCGCTGCAATTAAGAGAGAGAGAAGAAAACACTCAGCATGATGCTCTTGCAAGTTTAGAGTGGTTTTTAATTTGTCTAAACAGGATGGCTCCCACTGTCTCTCGAATCCTTCCTCAAACCATAAAGGAAGAATTAGTCGGGATCAATCTCACCGTACAATACTTGCTTAACCGTTCAGCCAGGCTAGTGTCGGTACTTCGAGGGAGGTTTTCCAACGCTTTCGTGAAGTTCCTTAATTAAATAATCTCTTTTCCCTGTGGGCGTAGCCCCGCTAACACCTTTCTAGACACCTACTTGGTTTATAGCATTGATCGTTAAGTGAGAAATTTCCCGAGGAGTAGCATATACTCACAGTAGGATCGGGATCCAAATATCATTGCGTGACAAAACTGAAGAAATCCTACCAGAATCATCACACTCCAAATGGTATGCAACGCTAGCAAGTTTCAGTTCTTTTGAAACTCCCGATGTGGATTTTTGCCCCATGCTCTTATGACCTTGACGAAGGTCAACAAATCATAAGTCACATGTCAAGTTCTACCCGTCATTATCCAGGTTAATTTGAACCCATCCGTATATACCCTTGATGAAGGTCAACAAGGTAATACGACTGTCTCAAACCAACGCATCTATCTATGCTACATATGAACACCCAACAGCTACCAATCACTATGCCTTGACGAAGGTCAACAAACATAGCTTGAATACTATTGAATATTCATACGAAACGACGGAGGGCTACGAATGGTTTTGGCGAAACCTTGAACATAGTGAACTTGATATAATCGAAGGAACGAGATAGATTTTAGAAGGAGTGGCTCAAGCTCCGCATTTAAAAGTTAGTTTTGAAAAGAACCGAGTGGGTTTCCGAAAGTGTTCCAACGATTTTAACTTGGTTTATTTTCTTGCATTAGTTCTTTTAATGCGTGATATTCTTGCATTAGTTCTTTTAATGCGTCCCATCATTTAATCCTACCATTGCAGAAAACAACCAAAATATGACGTACGCTTATGCCATTCGCATTCGCCACGGGGCCCCGTCATTACCCGTTAGGTTACTTAACTAACGACAGAGCGGGGGCTGGGCTAGCGCGGCTGTAAAACATAAGCAACGCCTAAATAATATCATATATAGATATACTGCAATGATAGCCATTTCAGATCACAGATGAACACATTGGATATACTAGGAATCCGCAATTCGTACGAGCCTGTAACGAAAAGCAGATTACACGGTCGCGGTGAATAGCCAAAACCCCACCCAATACCCCTACGGGTGCGGCAAACTACCCGCCAAGTACCCGAAGCGAAGCAACCTCCCTCAACTCCGTGAGTAGGCCACTCGGCACTTCGGCATACCCGGTAGTTTGTGCACCCCCTCCATGGGTCTATCCTAGGAGCAAAAACAGTAAAAAGAAATTATACAATGACGGCTACAACCCCGACCCGGTTGTGCGGCCATACAAATAATTATTACATCGATTTACAAATTTACATGAATTGAAAGAAAAGAAAACTCTCGTCGCACAACCCCCGGCTATTCACCCGCGACAATCCAATGAATTCATATACACATTCCAATAACATTACAGATCACAGATTTGTATAACCCCCACTAATCGACATATAGCGATTAGCAGACGTTCAATACAAATATCACATTACAGAAAAACCCGTCAGCTTAAGTCTTTTAGAAGTTCGATCAAAAATACGGATTTTTAGGACCCCAAAAATAAAATTTTCGTTCTGGAAAATCTGGGATGAAAATACATATTCCAAAAATCCCAAAACAACACCAGAAAAACACTGCACCAAACTTGGACCTCGGCCGAGTCAACTCGGTCGCGGAACCGCGGCGGGAGCGTGCTCCCGCCGCGTTTCCGCGGCGCTTTGACTCGATCGTTGGACCAAATTTGGTGGGTGATCACACAAAAGCCTAAGCCGATTTTTAAGATAAAATTTATCAATTTTTGAACAGAAAAAAAATCGGCAGAAACTTGGCATATCGGGTTCGTTTTGTGACTTTTTCTTTGATCGATCTTCTAGACACATTGCTAACATGTTAGATAGAGTTTAACTAGGCTCTGATACCACTGTAAGTCCATGCTACCTCTCCCGGTACTTACGGACTTGCGGAATTTGGTGAAAAACGATTTTCTTAGAGGCGGTAACATGGACTCAAAACCCGGATCTTTGTTAAACTGCTAACTAACAACCTAACAAGAGTTTACCTACTCGGTTAAGGGGGCTATACCTTTCTTGAACTCCTTCGTCTTCAACTCGTCCCGGAGTTCGGATCGGCCTCACCTCGTCGTCTCCTTGCGTCGAAGATGGATCCACCCGAAAGCTTCTACCTTTGGCTTGTTCTTCGGACTTTGAAGAAACTAGATCACTTGGCTTGCTAGGCCTTGTGAGCTAGAATGAGTAGAGAAGTGTATGTTGGGATTTTGCTCTATGGTTCTTGCTTCTCAACACATGAGACAAGTGAACCATAGACTAAAGAGAGAGAGCAAGAGGAAGAGGGTGAGAGCAAGAGCATGAGAGCTCAAAAACAAGAGAGAGAAAGGTCAAGCAAGAATGAACCTCTCTTTTGTCTTTCACCCTCTCATAATCCAAAAGCATCATTAGCCATAATGTCAACCAAGTATTATGTGATGGTTCATATCATGACAAAGGCAATATCATTTTCATGCACTCATTTTGCAAACTACAACAAGCAAGCAAAAGTCTTTGCATGAAAATGACAACCATTGTGACGATGATGGTCAACTAGTCCAACCTAGTCAATCGGTCAACAAAGTCAACAAGTCAACAAAGTCAACCCTCAAACAACCATGTCACTATAATACTTAACTAATATTATTGCTAAATATATATATATATATATCATATTCTCATTAGGGTTGAGCAAAAAGTCAATAGTCAACAGTCAACGGTCAACAACCCTAATGAGAATCCTCTGCCTCTGTCTCTCCATCAACTGTGCATACACACCCGCATCCGCGTTCCGAGGAACACGTATGCAAACTGGATAAAACCAATCCCAATACGTACACTAGGATCTGGCTTAAACTAAAGCCCGCTAGTGTAAACTGTCCGGACACTAACCGTGCACAAGTGCACGGATGTGACTGAACCCTGTCGCAAAACCATGCGACCTTTCGCAAAACCATGCGACCTCTACTCTTTTGCCTAAAGGCGAATAGCTTTCTGTGTGGGACTCTAAAGACTCGACACTACGCTGGCAGTGGGTT
Organism: Agapanthus africanus; assembly: GCA_030015575.1. NCBI lineage: Eukaryota > Viridiplantae > Streptophyta > Magnoliopsida > Asparagales > Amaryllidaceae > Agapanthus > Agapanthus africanus. The sequence goes on along the minus strand of JASDDO010000014.1, from coordinate 299,424,453 downwards.
TAACCACAGACCGCAAGCGGCACTAGCTGTGCGTAACGGTCCCCAGGTAGATGCCGAAAAGAATGGTGACGAGGTGAAACCCATCTGAACTCCTACTGAGCCTGAATATGACATTCTCCGGACAGTTCAGTCTGTTCGTCTGATACATCGCATGGCGGGCCTAGGGGCGGTAAACGTCAGTCCCCCAATAGCGGTACAAGTCGTGTCGGAGTGAAGCCCAAAACACCCTGAGATAACACTGGAAGCCTACCAGTATATCTCGTTTGCCCTGGCCAGGGACTACTCGTGTAATGGCTCTCCTAGACACAGCGCGATGTCAACCCCCAATACCGGGAGAGACGAATCCTGTCTAACCGTCACTGCCTCCAAGTGCTTCGGGACTGCACCTAACTACCACCTGTTTACATGACTCCTTTAAGCCATGGTAGGGTAGTAATCAAAGTACAGTGGGAACACACTCGAGGCGAAGTGACAGTGTCAAGTCAGCGGACTAAGCTGTACTCATGTCACCTGGGAACTGATAACTGACGATAGGCATAATACCAACTAGTCAGTTCCCGACGAGTCCTGTCCAGTGTACTCGTAACCCAACGAGCACCCGCATACTATCTCAAGTACGACGTACCGACGGCTGTGGGACAGACCGTCTCCCACACTGGGATGAGAAGCGCATGCGCTAGTCTACTCCGGAGTATCGATGCCCTGTCTCGATAGTCCTGCGACCAGGGACCTGCATAAGGATGTGCTTATAGATTACCCAGCCCCACTAGTGTGACCGCCATCACAACGCTGGTAATCAAGCAAAGATCCTAAGGGCTCCACTAATGTGTATAGGCGATATACTAAAATAAACACATGTACACATTGAAGTAGAAACAAACCAAGTAGCATACTACCATTTTGAGCAAGATTGTCAATACAAGGTGAATATCCCAAGCTTCCATTAAGTAATATACATACTAGTATGATACAGTAATGGCCTCTAGGGCATATACACTAACATGTTGTAGACGGTAGGAGCAGCGGAAGCATAGAGGGCAAGTATCTTATGTCTATTTCTAGACTAAAGCAGGTATAGCAAAAATAGATCATCTATTTTTTATGTGACAATCATAGGTTTTGACTTCATCAGAATAAGAGATAGATCTGGTAAGAAGGTAGTAGGGTGTGATGTCCTGGTATTTAGGATAACATGCACTTTATAGGAAGTGAAATTCCTATACTACGATCGGTTATACTATGGTTGTCACACAGTTGTTTCTCCATATAGGACATGGATATAATATCAAGGTTTCTAGTTACTAGATCTATGGTTTTAGATCTAGATTTGGAAGTGTCCCAATTTGGGAACTTGACACTATTCTAAAGTATTTTAGAATGGACGACTCCTGGCATGGTGGCGTACCTGCAGGTGATGGAGTCGCCCTCTCTAAAGGTGTCTTACAGACTAAAGGGAGAGAGATCTGCATGATTAGCATATCACTTGCTTAGGCAATTGAGTTAATCATGAAATATCAAGTACCACACCAGATGTTGTTTTTGCACTAGCTGCAATAAACATATATTATTCCAATCCTGAAGAAATGTAGGGAAGCAGTTTATGAACATAAATGGATGTTCTAGGGATATGGTAACGGCAGCCTCCTTCAGAAGTTAGTTATCATTTTAGGCTTCCAAGATGACCTGGATGACAGAGTGGCTGACTGAGTTATAGTTTTTCCCTCTTCTGAGGGACAGTATGTTGGACAAGTGGTCCAAGCGGATACTGAGGAAGGCATGGAGCAGTATACTGATTAAGTTCAGTGGACGATACAGTCTAAGAAGTTTGCTGGATTTGGAGTTCATTTGTGAACTGGGTCCCATCAGATATCCAGACATATTCTAAGACGGGTATTGCTCATTCAGGAGATAGTTTTCTCTGCAAAGTTGAGATATAGAGAGATACAGAAAGAAACACTGGAGCGGATCCACTCACTGAGAATATTTCTCGAACGCAATAGTTTTGCAAACAGGCTTTGCGAGACTGATTAGTAGAGAAGTTGGGTGTTCAGTATCACACGGGCTGTGAGTATGCGACACCGCAATAATTAGCCTTAAGTGCAAGTTGGAGATTGTTGGCTATAGTGCCCTCAAGTCAATTATTGAATCGCAGGCATGCGATTGTGATGATTGAGAGAGGACCTATACCGGTAGAACAGTCTTACTCGAGATGATAGTATGCTATCTGGTTTTTCTTTATCATCATGTACATGCTTCAAGTGATATTACAGATCACTATTACACCTTGATAGAGCCCATAGGATTCTTGCTTGACTACCAGAATTATGATAGCGATCATATACATGGGAGATGGGTGGTCTATAAGCACATCCTTAAATGTCCCTAGTCGTGGGAGTATCGAGACTGAGCATCAGTACTCCGGAGTAGACTAGTGTATACTTATCTAGACCCTGACGACGGGCGGTGGCCGGTCTCACAAACCATTGGTGTTGGTTAGTCACCTAAGATAGTATACGGGTGCTCATTGGGTTATGAGTACACTGGACGGACTCGCCAAGAACCTGCTAGTTGGTATTATACCTATTGTCAGATAGCAGTTCCCAGGTGACATGTGTACAGGTTAGTCTGTCGAACTGAGATCGTCATTTGTCTCGTGTGAGTTCCCACTATGCTTTGATTACTACCCTACAATGGCTCAAAGGAGTCGTGCAAACAGGTTTTAGTTGGGTACAGTTCCGAGCCACATGGAGGCAGTGAGTGGATCATCGGGGATTCGCCTTTCCCGGTATTGGGGGTAGATGTCGCGTTGTGCACGGGTGGCCATCACCATACATCCTCGGCCGGGGCAGTTGAGAATTACCGATCCAGGATCGATATTTTCTCAGGTGGTGATGGGTTTCATGCCGACACTAAATGGCGCGTTATTAGGGGTCTGACTTTATCCACCCCCTAGACTCGATATCCGGTACTCATAGAAGAACAGACCGGACTGTACGAATATTGTCACTGTGAGGCTCAGTAGGGGTTTGGATGAGTTTGCTCATCGGCCTTCCTTTCGCTCAATACCTGGGTAGCCGTTAGGTACAGCTAGTGTCGCTGACATGCTTGTAGTTAAACCCACTGCCAGCGTATTGATGAGTCTTTAGAGTCCCACACAGAGTGTTTTCGCGGTTCAGGCGATATGGTGTAGATGACGTATGTTGGTACATACAGGTGTCCGATTAAATATGTGTACAGGCTGCACAGACTTTAATCGGACGGTTGATAATACTAGCGTCTTAGGATTAAGCCGGATTATTAAATCAAGTTTTGATTTAATAATTTATATATATGTATTTATATATATGTATTCTAGTATTATTGTTCACTATTCATTTTCTCTCTTGGCTATTCGCATTTTTGTATAAATACGCGTATATGTATTTCGATACGTGTACCGGGTTGTATTCCGTATTTATACAGAATAGCTTCTAGAAGATTTGACACCTCATTATTTGATTTTCTTTTTAGAAAATCAATTATGGAAATGAGGTGGAGGGTGAGTTGGCATGAGCACGGGTGATGGCATGTAGAGAGGTATGGTTTGCATTTGTTTATTGTAAAATGAAAAGAGATATTTTGGTGCATGATTAAGAGAGAAGGGGGCAACCACTTTCTTACGGTGAGCCTTGCTAATTTCTTTTCTTCACTTGATTGATCACTTGCTTCATTGCTCATTTTCATTCTTATTTCTCACTTGGAGAAAACACTTGGCCATTTTTCTTTAGTTGCTCATGCCACATGTTTCCTCACCTCCTTCTTCATCTTCTTGAGTTGCTCCTTGAGCATTTTGATGAAAGAAAATTATATTGAGATAATCCTACACCTCCACTCTCCATTGCTAGCAACCTTGGAGCATCGGCAGCCTCGCTAGGTGAGGCTGGAGCTTGCGCCGTTTCTCTCGGGTGGATCATCGTAAATGGAGGAAGACCGGCCACCAAATTTGATCCACGACCACTAGGAAATTGGGATGATGGTTGAAGACCCGAATGACTTGGTTCATTCGGTAGAACCATCTAAATCCTAGTTTTACATATTGCTAGTATAAGGTTTAGGATAGATCCGGGCATCGGGTTGTGGTAACGCCGGTTTAGAAAGTTTTTGTTCCGCATTTGGCCACAGTTTGATGGCCGGGACGCTGCCGTAACCCAACATGTTGTCTGTTGTCCGTTAGGACAAAGGGGTTGGTACTCGTACTATATTCCGTTTACTGACGACTTCTCTAGTTTTAGACACGTATTTTGTTGAAATACAATGTCCAAATTTTGAGAAGTTATAGGTATAAGAATAAAATAGAGAACCATGCGTTGAAAGTATCAGGATTCTTTGAGGTGATCAAGGTTGTAGATACTTATGCTGGTTATTCCGTCGTAAGTAATATATTTGAGAACTTGCTTCTCTCATAGGCTACTCATCTGTAGGTGCGCTCCTTGATGAGTAATACTGCATGGCCTTCTTCCATTTAGTCGATATGCACTGGAAACAGCTGCATATATTTTGAATCTGGTTCTAATTAAATTAGTGCCTTTATTTCTATATTGGATATAGAATGGATTCATATCTTAACTATGTTAAGGTATATGGAGTTGTCCGACTTATGCTTAAAACCTGAATCCGGATAAATTCAAGGCACGTTTCAGTAATGGCAGTTTGTGGGTTATTCCGTGCTTTGACGAGGGTTAACATTCTACCATTTGGAGGATGAATAGTTATATTGTTCTTGACTCGCCACCCATTTTAGTAAAATGAATTCTTTTCAGAAAACATTAGTAGGAGTATGGTAGAACTGGAGTGATTCCAGAACCACAAACGATTACTGAAAATTTAATAGAACCTAAGGATTCAATTGGATTCGACAGTTTATTAGCCACTCCGCGGATATGGTGGATAACCTCAGCCACCCAAGAGGTACTTCGGTCTCCTCAAAGACGGTGACAGGGCGGTTTTGATGACCCAAGCTTGCCGCTACTGCTGTTCCAGACTATGAGAACTAGCAGGTGGATGACTATAACATCGTTCTAAATTAGCTTTAGAAGTGCATGTGCATATGACTCTGCCAAAGAGTTGTTGCAGTCAGTGGGAGCAGCGGAAGCATGGTGGGCCAGTAGCTTATGTCTATTTATAGACTAAAGCAAGAATAGCGAAGATAGATCATCTATTTTTGATATCACAGTCATAGGGTTTGACTTCATCAGAATAACAGATGAACCTGGTAATAAGGTAATAAGGAGTGATGTCCTGGTATTTAGATGACAGACTCCTTTGATAGGAAGTGATGTTCCTATACTATGATCGTTTATACTGTTATTGTCATAAGGTATTTCTTCACATAGGATCTGGACAAAATATCAGGGATTCTGGTGACTAGATCTATGGTATTAGATCTAGATTTGGGACGTGTTCCAATTCGGGTAATTTGACACTATTCTAAAGTGTTTTAGAATGGACGACTCCTGGCGTGGTGGTGTAACTGCAGGTGATGAAGTCACCCTCTCTAAAGAGATATCTTCTAGACTGATGAAGAGAGGGATTCGCATGAATAACAAATCACTTGCTTAGGAAATTGAGTCAATCATGCTTTGTCAAGTACCACACCAGATATTGCTTTTGCACTAGCAGCAATAAATACATATTAATCCAATCCTGGAGAAACATTGGGAAGCAGTTATGAACATAAGAGAATGTTCTTGGTATATGATAACAGCATCCTTCTTAAGGAGGCGGTTATCATTTCAGGCTTCCAAGGTGACATGGATGACAGAGTGACTGTCAGAGTTAAAGTTTACCCTCTTCTGGGGGGCGGTATGTTGGATAAGGGGTCCAAGCGGATACTGAGGAATGCATGGCACAGGATACTGATTAAATTCAGTGGAAGATACAGTCTAAGAAGTTTGTTGGATTTGGAGTTTATTTATGAACTTGGTCCCATCAGATATCCAGACAAATCTGAGACAAGTATCGGTCGTTTTGGGAGATAGTCTTTCTCCGGAAAGTTAAGATATAAAGAGATAAAGATAAAAACATTGGAGCGGATCCATTTACTGAGGCTGTTTCTCGAACGCAAATATCTCGTAAACATGATTTTTGGAACTGATTAGTGGAGAAGTTTGGTGTTCGGTAGCACACGGGCTGTAAGTATGCGACACCGCAAAAATTATCCTTAAGTGCAAGTGGGAGATTATTGGATATAATGCCCTTAATTCAATTATTGTAATCACAGACAGGCGATTATGATGATTGAGGGATGACCTATATGGGTAGAACAGTCTTACTCGAGATGATAGTATGCTCTCTGGTTTGACTTTATCATCATGTGCATGCATTATGTGGTATTAAAGATCACTATTACATGTTGATAGAGCCCATATGATTCTTGCTTGACTACTATCATTATGATGGCGATCATATACGTGGGAGATGGGTGGTCCATAAGCACATTCTTATATCCCTAGTCGAGGGAGTATCGAGACTAGGCATCGAAACTCCGAAGTAGACTAGTGTATACTTTTCGAGACCCCGACGAGGGGCAGTGTCCAGTTTCACAAGCCATTGGTGTTAGTTGGTCACTTAAGATAGTATACAAGTGCTCACTGGAGGTGAGTACACTGGACGGACTCACCGGGAACATGCTAGATGGTATTATACCTATTGTCAGATAACAGTTCTCAGGTGACATAAGTACAGGTTGGTCTGTCAACCTGAGATCATCATGTAATTCGATGTCGCTCACCCCACGTGTTCGTGGGGAGGCGGAATTTGCAAAAAATGATTTTTACTAGCTTCGTAACACCGACTAGAACCAAGGATCGTCCATAAACCCTAGCTAGCAAACAACATGAGATTTAACTACTCGGAAAGAATGTTATACCTCATGATACAAATCCTTCGGGTCTTCTCCACTGTCCTCCTCGTCATCGTAGGCTCCAAGGATCGATCCAGATCGTAGCAACCTCGACGGCCTCCTCGAGTCAAAGACGATCCACTCGAGAGTCTATAGTCTGAGCTCCACCTTAAAACAGAGGTAACTAGGGCAACAAGCATGCTAAACTTGATGTCAAATGTGATGTAGAGTATGAAGATGGATTTATTTGTCTCTTGAAACCCTAGTATACTCAACTCATGAGACCTTAAGGGTTTTTGATGTGAAGAAGAAGAAAAGAGCTAACATGAGGAAAGAGAAATGATTTTTGATAATGATCATAATAAAAAATGAGATGGCTACCTTGACTTGACTACAAGCATGGCATGAAAATATCTCATCCAAAATATCTAGTGCCACAAAATATCTCACAAGAAATATCTAGTCAAAGAGTCAAACAAAGTCAAATGGTCAAACCAAGTCAAGTAGTCAAAACAAGTAGCCATGCCTCAATTATCATTTACAAAAATAATAAATACTTTCCTCCACCTCATAATTGTTTTAATCAAGTCAATGGTCAAAACCCTAATGAGGTGTCTCCTTCTATTCCCCTCTCATCCGTATATACATACCCGCATTCGTATTCCGAGAAACACGAATACAAAAAGATGAAACTGATCCATCAATACAATACTAGGATCCGGCTTAAACCAAAGCCCACTAGTATTATCTGCCCGAACATCATACGCACACAAGTGCACGTACGTGATCGAAGCCCTGCAGTAAAACCATACGGCCTCTACACCTTTTGCCCAGTGCAGGGAAACTCTCTGTGTGGGACTCTAAAGACTCGACACTATGTTGGCAGTGGGTTTAACCACAGGCCGCAAGCGGTACTAGCTGCACGTAACAGTCCCAAGGTAGATGTCGATAAGAAGGCCGATGAGCTAACTCATCCAAACTCCTACTGAGCCTGAATGTGACAATCTTTGTACAGTCTGGTCTGTTCATCTAAGAGTATCGCATATCGGGCCTAGCGGGGCGGTAATCGTCAGACCCCTAATAGTGCAATAAGTCATGTCGGAGAGTTGCCCAATACACCCTGAGAAACTACTGGAATACCTATCAGTAAATCTCGCTTGTCTTGGCCAAGGACTTTGTGTAATGGCCTTCCGAACACAGCGTGATATCAACCCCCAATACCGGGAGAGACGAATCCTATCTAACCTCCACTGCCTCTAAGTGCTTCGGGACTGCACCCAACTACTACCTGTTTGCACGAATCCTTTAAGCGGTGGTAGGGTAGTAATCAAAGTACAGTGGGAACACACTCGAGGCAAAGTAGCAGTGTCAAGTCGACAGACTAAGCTGTACTCATGTCACTTGGGAACTGCTACCCGACGACAGGTATAATACCCACTAACAATTCCCGAAGAGTCATGTCCAGTGTACTCATAACCTAATGAGCACCTGCATACTATCTCCAGTACGACGTACCGATGGCTACGGGACAGACCATCTCCCTTGCTGGGATGAGAAGCGTATACACTAGTCTACTGTGGAGTATCGATGCCCTGTATCGATAATCCTATGACTAGGGACCTGTATAGGATGTTTTTAAAGACTACCCAGCCCCCACTAGTGTGACTGCCATCACAACGCTGGTAATCAAGCAAAGATCCTAAGGGCTCTACCAATATGTATAAGCGATATGCTAAGAAAACACATGCACATATTCAGGTAGAAACAAACCAGGTAGCATACTACCATTTTGAGCAAGACTGTTACTATATCCGTGTATATCCCAAGCTCCCATTAAGTAATATACAATCAAGTATGATACAATAATGGCCTCTAGGGAATATATCACTAACAATCTCCCACTTGCACTAAGGCCATATACTGGCATATCGCAAACTGAAGATCTCGAATAGCCTCTCAAACCTTGTCTGAGGGATGGCCTCTGTGAGTGGATATGCAGTGTTATTCTTCGTATCTACTCTCCTCACCTCGATTCCCTGGGGATCAACGATCTCCCTGATCAGGTGGTACCGCCTCAAGATATGTCTGGATCTCTGATGGGACCTGGGTTCCTTCCCTAAACCTATAGCGACGTATGTTGTCGCATTACTAAAGTATTAGACCAACAAATGGAAGGAACCACCTGAAGTTTAGTTAAGAAATTCCAAATCCAGACTGTTTCTTTTGCGGCGTCTCATGCAGCGAACTACTCCGTTTCCAACGTCGAGTTTTCAACAGTGTCCTGCTTGGAGCTCTTCCAACAGACCACCCCTCTACTGAGGGTAAAGCCATAACCTGACATGGACTTGGAGTCATTCTTATCACTCTGGAACCTGGAGTTAGCAAAGGCCACGATCTGGAGGTCCTTTTCCGCCATACACCAAGAATATCTCCTATGTCCTTCTCAGGTACTTGAGAATGTTCTTTACTGCTTCCCAGTGCTTTTCCTCTGGGTTTGACTGATACCGGCTTACCACGCTCAGTGCGTAAGCTACATCTGGTCTGGTACACAACATCGCATACATTATAGAGCCTACCGCAGAAACGTAGGGTATAATCGACATGCGAACACTTTCCAAATCAATCTTGGAAGACATCTTTTTGGAGAGGGTGATTCCGTGACAAGCCGGTAGACTACTGCGCATAGAATCGTCCATAATAAATATTTTCAGTATGGTGTTGTTGTAGCTTGACTGTGAAAGTCCCACCATCCTTTTTGATCTATCACGATTGATCTGGATCCCCAGAATGTAGTTGGTATCACCCAGGTCTTTCATGAAGAACCTCTGTGACAAGAATCCTTTGATTGATTGTAGTATAGGAATGTCATTTTCTATCAAGAGAATGTCATCCACGTGCTCAACGAGGAATTCCACAGTTCTTGCTACAATCTTACTATAAATGCATGGTTCATCTGGATTTTTGATAAAGTCGAATTCTTTGACTGTCTCAATAAAACAGATGCTCCAACTCCGCGATGCCTGCTTTAGTCCATAAATGGACTTAAGCAACTTGCACATTGTCCTGCTGCTCCTACTCTGATTGAAACCCTCTGACTGATCCATATAGATGCACTCTTCCAAATTACCATTTAGAAAAGCCATCTCTACATCCATCTGCCGGATCTCAAAATCTTGGAAGCCAGCAATGGCAAGAAGGATCCGAATGGATTTGAGCATAGACACCGGAGAAAAGGTTTCATCATGGTCCAAACTAGGTCTTTGAAAAAAAACCTTTTGTACTAAGTCTAGCCTTATAGGTTTCAACATATCCATCTACACCAATCTTCTTTCTGAAGATCCATTTGCAGCCTGCGGGTTTTACCCCTTCTAGAGCAATGTTCAAAGTGCATACTTTGTTGGTGTACATGGACTCCATTTCGGTCCGCATTGCATCCATCCATTTTACCGTGTCGTCGCTCTGAATGACTTACTGGAAGCTAGTTGGCTCATCATTGTCAATGATACAATCCTCTCGATCCCTGTCTATAAGAAAACCAAAGTATCTCTCGGACGGATGAGACTGCCTGCTAGTCTTGTGGATTGGCGTAGGGATGTTCGGTTCTTTTGAAACCTCTGGTTCTACCATACTTTCAGTAATAGTTTGTGATTCTGGAATTTCTCCCATTTCTATTGCACTCCCACTATTTCATTTTACAAAAAATTGATTTTCTAAAAAGTGAGCATGACGAGGAACAAAAACCTTTTGTTCCTCTGCATAAAAGGAAAGATACCCCCTGGAGTTCTTTGGGTATCCCATAAACTTACACAGTACTGAGTGTGCCTCGAGCTTGTCCGCATACTGCTTTTCAACAAAAGCTGGACATCCTTATATCTTCAGATACTGAAGATAGGGTTTCTTTCCACTCCACATCTGATATGGTGTGGTAGGCACAGTCTTGGTAGGAACTTTATTCAAAAGATATGCAGCCTATTCTAGTGCATAACTTCAAAAGGATTGCGGCAACTCAGCGTTACTCATCATGGAACGAACAATATCCAATAAGGTTCTGTTCCGCCATTCCTATACACCGTTGTGTTGTGGTGTATATGGAAGAGTAAGCTGAGAGAGAATTCTATTCTCTTTTGAGTAATCCAGGAACTCGGCAATTAAGTATTCATCATATCGATCAGATCTTGGTGTCTTGATACTTTTGCCTGTTTGTTTTTCCACATCATTCTTATATTCTCGTAGTTTTTCAAAGGGTCTCAGATTTATGCTTCATTTAGAAGACATGTCCTAACCTAGAGAAATTATCCGTAAAAGTAATGAAATAGGAATAACCACTTCGTGCATCTGTTGATATTGGACTACCACGTCACTGTGTATGAGTCCCAAGAGCTCGCTTGCTCTTACTCCGTGCCCAGTGAACAGTGTCTTTTTCATCTTTCCTATGAGACAAGATTGACAAGTTGCATAAGACTAATATTCGAACAGATCCAAATATCCCTCTCTATGTAACTTCAACAACTGTGTTTTATTGATGTGACCCTATCTACAATGCCATAAGAAAGTTTTATTTAATTCCGAAGACTTTCTTTTAAGTGTGTTCTGGACGTTTGAAAACCTGAGCTTGATTCAATATATACTGTCCTCTAGTGTACTTGACCCAATCAAACTTTGATTTAGATGGATGCGGACCACATCTCTTACAAACTAGACTTCGTACACACAAACAGTTACGTAGAATCAATATCTGCCCACTTGTCAATTCTAGATGATATACCCTACGGATACAGCATCCACGCTCATTCCGTTAGCAACCCTGAGAGTCATATCACCTACCCCGATAACTCTACGGTTTCTCAAAGCCTGTAATGAATTACAGATATGAGATCCCGATCCGGTATCTTGTACCCAGGAAGTAGAGTTAATTGACATACTGTTTTCAATCACTAACACACCCGAAGTCAAAGCCACAACATGCTTCGGATCCTGGATTCTGGCTTTCCAAGCCCTGCATCCCTTCTGCCAATGCCATTTCCCGTAATAATCGGAACATCACTCCTTCCCTACTGTTAATCCTGAAACTTTTGCCCTTCCCTTTTCTTCTACCTTACTGACACCGCCTATCGGCTTTGTGGAGGACTTCTTCTTCTCACCCTTGGCATCCGCTTTAGATCTAGAAGAGGAAGATTCCCCAATAAGCAGAGCGGGTGTCTCCCTGGTTTCCTTCAGGGTGCCCTCAACTGGAAGTATAACTTTCTTTCCCTGGGCGTAAGTAGGAGGTAGGGACTGTAGAAAAAAGTCAGCATATGACCCGTTTCCCAACGTGGTCTCCAGGTCCGTGAGCTCATCAATATAGCTATTCATCGTAAGTAGGTTGTCCCCTACAGATGACCCGACAGCCAATCTCGCTTGAAGCAATTTCTTCGAGGTATCATATCTTGTGATACGAGATTGCTCTCCATATAAAACTTTGTTATGGAGGAAGATAGAAACTAAGTCCATCTTCTCGTGCTATTTCTGGTATACACAATCAAGTGAGGCCAACATGAGGCACTTGGCATTCGCACTATCCTTTTCCCTTGTCTTACGGATATCCTTATCCGCGACGGTGGAAACTGGACCTGGGACGGCGGGGGCTTGAGTAGTAATGAGGTGGTCCAGCTTGTCATAGATAATGGACATCTGGACAAACCTTTGCCGGTCATTATAGTATAACTCAGTCATTTTATTATCTATCTGTAACCTAATCTGGTCACCTGGTCGCTGCAATTAGGAGAGAGAGAAGAATACACTTAGCATGATGCTCTTGCAAGTTTAGATTGGTTTTTAATTTATCTAAACAGGATGGCTCCCACTGTTTCTCGAATCCTTCCTCAAACCATAAAAAAAAGAATTAGTAAGAATTGATCTCACCGTACAATACTTGCTTAACCATTCGGCCAGGCTAGTGTCGGTACTTCGAGGGAGGTTTTACGATGCTTTCGCGAAGTTCCTTAATTAAATAACCTCTTTTCCCTGGAGGCGTAGCCCCGCTAACACTATTCTAGATACCTACTTGGTTTATATCATTGGTCGTTAAGTGAAGAATGTCCCAAGGAGTAGCGGATACTCACAGTAGGATCGGGATCCAAATATCATTGTGTGATAATCCTGAAGGAATCCTACCAATATTATCACACTCCAAATGGTATGCAGCACTAGCAAGTTTCAGTTTCTTTAGAAACTCCCGATGAGGAATTTTGTCCCATGCTCTTATGACCTTGACGAAGGTCAAAAAATCATAAGTCACATGTCAAGTTCTACCCATCAATATCCAGGTTAATTTGAACCCACCCGTATATACCCTTGACGAAGGTCAAAAAGGTAATACGACTGTCCTAAACCAACGCATCTATCTATGCTACATATGAACACCCGGCAGCAACCAATCACTATGCCTTAACGAAGGTCAACAAATATAGCTTGAATACTATTGAATATTCATATGAAATGACGGAGGGCTACGGATAGTTTTGGCGAAACCGTGAACGTAGTGAACTTGATATAATCGAAAGAACCTGATAGCTTTTACAAGGAGTGGTTTAAGCAACGCATTTAAAAGTCTACTGTTTTAAAATAACCGAGTGGTTTTAAAATTTGTTCCAACGATTCAGCTTTGGTTTGTTTTCTTTGCATTAATGTAATGCAGTCCCATCAATTAACCTACCATTGCAGAAAACAACGAAAATACAACATACGCTTATACCATCCGCATTCGCCACGGGACCCCGTCATCACCCGTTAGGTTACTTAACTAATGACAGAGCGGGGGCTGGACTAGCGCGGATGCAAAACATAAGCAACATCTATTATATAATACATATATAATAATATCCATTCGTCAGAAGCAATGATAGGCATTCCAGATCACAGATGAACACATTGGATATACTAGGAATTCCGTGTTTCGTTTGAGCCTGTAACGAAAGACAGATTCTACAGTCGTAATGAATAGCCAAACCCCACCCTAGACCCCTACGGGTGCAGCAAACTACCCGCCAAATACCCGAAGTAAAGCAACCTCCCTCTAAAAAGTGAGTAGGCCACTCGACGCTTCAAAGTAGCCGGTAGTTTGTGCACCCTACCTTGGGTCTATCCTAGGAGCAAAAACAGTAAAAGAAATAATACAACGGTGGCTACAAGCTCAACCTGGATGTGCCCAACAAAAATAATATTACATCACTTTACAAATTTTACATCGAATGAAAGAATGAAAACCCTCATCTCACATCTCCGGCTATCCATCCACGACAATCCAACAAGTTCATATACACAAACCATCACAACAACATCACAGATATGTGCAACCCCGACTAATCGACGTATAGCAATTAGTCGACGTTCCAAACACATAAATACAACACAAAGCTTGTAAAGTAACTACGACATTAGAATTCCGCACGCAATTAACAAACTTAAACAATTTTCCAAGACTTGAAAATCCAGTGAGCTAAACTTCCAAAACCGATTGTTTTGAGCCAATCCGGGAGTCGAAACGAACTCGAAACCCGCCCGAATATTCACGGAGGTAAGGACACAAGAATTACTGTCGAATGGGGGCCTAGGGGGTATCCACCCATAGGGGCCACCATGAGGTGGCCCCCAAAGGGAGGCAGACCCGAGAGCACCAATTCCTGGTGCTCTCGGGTCACCGGCCCCTAAGGCCACCAAGTGGTGGTCTTGGGGGGTGGTCCTGGCCATTGGTCCCCCTCGGGGTGTCCCTGGGGTGCGCACGCTTCGCCCCGTAGCTTCTCGGTTCAAGCCGTGAGCCCGCGGGGTGTGCAAGCAACTCAAAACTTCACTTTTGAAAATTGTTTCTGTGCAGTTTTTGTGCGATAAAAACGGCGGAATTCTAACATCGCTACAAGCTCTCTAAGGTTTATGAGAGGCTATGATACCACTGTAAGTCGATGCCGCGCACCCCACGTGTTCTCGAGGAGGCAGAATTTGCAAAAAAATAATTTTTACGGGCTTCGCAACACCAACTAGAACCAAGGATCGTCCATAAACCCTAGCTAGCAAACAACATGAGATTTAACTACTCGGAAAGAATGTTATACCTCATGATACAAGTCCTTCGGGTCTTCTCCGGTTTCCTCATCATCATCATAGGCTCCAAGGATCGATCTGGATCGTAGCAATCTCGACGGCCTCCTCGAGTCAAAGAAGATCCACCCGAGAGCCTATAGTCTGAGCTTCACCTCAAAACCGAGGTAACTAGGGCAACAAGCTTGCTAAACTTGATGGTCTAGGTGATGTAGAGTATGAAAATGGATTTATTTGTCTCTTAAAACCTTAGTTTACTCAACTCATGAGACCTTAAGGGTTTTTGATGTGAGGAAGAAGAAGAAAGCTAACATGAGGAAAGAGAAATGATTTTTGATAATGATCATAATAAAAAATAAGATGGCTACATTGAATTGACTACAAGCATGGCATGAAAATATCTCATCCAAAATATCTAGTGCCACAAAATATCTCACAAGAAATATCTAGCCAAATAGTCAAACCAAGTCAAATGGTCAAACCAACTCAAGTAGTCAAAACAAGTAGCCGTGCCTCAATTATCATTTACAAAAATAACAAATACTTTCCTCCACCTCATAATTATTTTAATCAAGTCAATGGTCAAAACCCTAATGAGGTGTCTCCTTCTATGCCCCTCTCATCCGTATATACATACCTGCATCCGTGTTCCGAGAAACACGAATACAAAGAGACGAAATTGATCCATAAATATAATACTAGGATCCGGCTTAAACCAAAGCCCACTAGTATTATCCGCCCGAACAACATACGCGCACAAGTGCACGTATGTGATCGAAGCCCTGCCGTAAAACCATACGGCCTCTACACCTTTTGCTCGGTGCAGGGAAACTCTCTGTGTGGGACTCTAAAGACTCGACACTACGCTGGCAGTGGGTTTAATGTAATATTTCATAAATATAAAATATTATTTTTGGAAATTTAATATTAAAATAATATATTTCGCGAAAACTATTCGATTTGCGAATAGGGGTTTTTCGTAAAATGGTATAAGTATATACCAATATTTGGAAATTTATCGGAGATTAAAATGATTTACTTATTATAATAATATTTATCGGATTTTTGGCCAAATCCGTATTTTTACATTTTTTCCATGACTAGTGCACCATGTCATGTGCATGTTGGGTTTTTGTTTGTGAGTTTGTGTTTGTGACTTGTGAGATTTAAAAGAGAATGAGAAAAGAAAAGGAAATGCAAAGAGAGAAAAGAGTTTTAAGTGTGAAAAGAATAGAATTGATGCCATAAGATTTTTGTGAAAGAAACAAAAGAGATATTTTGTGAGAGAGTGAGGGTAAGGAAGAGTGAGCTTAAGAAAGAGAGGGAGAGAGACTTGGCTGCCCATATCCCTGTAGGGTTCCTAGGCACACTAATGAAGTCCCACAAGTGATCAAACATGGCCAATTGAAATTTTACAAGTGCCGAGAAACCCTAATACGGATCGTTAACTAGATGTATAGGCGATGCAATGCAAATAAACGAATTTATCTAAAAGGAAAGAAGCTACAATCTTTGTAGATCCAGTCCTCCACCTCCTAGGCTCCGTGATGACGCCCCTCCGCTGTCCAAATCGAATCTTGGACTCTTGCATCGGCTTCATCGAAGAAAAGGACGGGCTAGGTCGTCGACTTCGATGCCGAAGATGATCTACGTCGAGGCATCACAAGATCAAGCTCCAACTTCACCAAGCCATGAAAACTTGTGAAGGAAACACCCTATACTACTTGGCAAGAGGTAGAGGATGAAGAAATAGGAGGTGGGTTCACTTTAGAATTGGATTTCTCACTCATTTGCTCAAGTTGCCATTGATGGTGGCATAGTTTCTTCATGTTGAAGAAGGAAGAAGAAGAAGAAGATAATATGATATATATTTTCTAAAATAGAAAATCATATGAATACTTATCATATAGCAACCATAGTTAGGTGTAGAGAATAAACTAAGGTTAGTTGAATGGTTAGGGTTAAGCATGAGACAAGAATGGTGGACTTGTTCAAAGCTTCAAGAAGTTGAAACAAACAAACAAAATAAGCCACCATTCTTTTCTTTATCAATTCAAAAAGAATAATAAATAAATAAATGAATAAGTAAATAAACAAAACCCTAACCACTCATATAACCATGGTTTAATTCTTTACACTAACCCAAGTGAGCATGTATCATCAAACATGATACAATCTAGTGCACTAAAATATATCACATATACAATGTGCATTTCAAGTGAGAAAATCCATTTAAAGTGAACTAATATTAGTTAATGCAAAGTAATATATCAAATATATAATTATGCATTAAATCATTAAATCAATACTTGATTTAACGATCCGGTCATATCGCATATAACCGACTAATATCCAATGTATCGACTTATCGAAACAATCCTTGATTCGATAACTAGGTTATATCACATACAACCATTCGATACATTCATCGCGAGAATAGAATACGGTATCACATACACGCATTATTCTCGGTCCCGCACATATCTCATATGCGCTCCTATTTCGTTTCGCTTGAGCCAGGAAACCTCTGTGTAGGACTCTAAAGACTCGTCAATACGCCGGCAGCAGATGATGATCATATCAAACACCCACAATCCGCAAGCGGTCTGCTAAACGTAACGACCACCCGGGTATTGAGCGATCAGAAGATCGACGAGCAAGCCCGCTCACACTCCTGTGAATCCAACCAGTAACACTTACCGTACAGTCCGGTCTGTTCGTCTGATATGTCGCATATCTCGCCTAGGGGTGGTAAACGTCAGACCCCAATAGCTCAATAAGTCATGCCGACGTGAGGTCCATAACATGTGTGAAACTACTGATAACACTTACCAGTAGATCATTGCAACCCTGGCCAGGGATTTCCTGTTATGGCCAGTCGTGCACAGCGCGACATCAACCCCCAATACCGGGAGAGACGAATACCCTCCTGTCGCTCATTGCCTCCATGTGAATCGGGACTGTACCCAAAAACCACCTGTTTGCATGACTCAGTAGAGCCATGGTAAGGTGGAAATCAAAGCACAGTGGGAGACACACAAGACTCTATGACGATCTTGGGTCAACAGACTAAGCTGTACCAGTGTCACCAGAGAACTGCCATCTGACGTGAGGTATAATACCATCTGGGAGTTCTCGGCGAGTCCGTTCAGTGTACCCAGTCTCCACTGAGCACCCGTATACCATCTCTGATGTTAAACACCAATGGATATGGGATCATCCATCGCCCATCGCATGGGTCGAGAAGATATACGCTGGTCTACTCTGGAATATCGATGCCCCATCTCGATATTCCCTCGACTAGGAACATTGAAGGATGTACTCATGGACTACCCAGGCCCCACTGGTATGATCTGCATCATAGTCTTGGAAGTCGAGTACACATCCTAAGGGCTTTATCAACATGTAATCAGAGAGACGGAGAATATAAATGTTAAGATAAAGAGCAACCAGATAGCGTACTATCATGTCGAGCAAGAAAGTCCTACCTATATATGTCCCAGCATCCACTACAATATACATCCAATGTACAGTAATGGCCTCTAGGGCATACATATAACTAACAATCTCCCACTTGCACAAAGGCCATCTGTAGCAGTAGTTGTAGTATCTAATACTCAACCATCCCCTAAAAGTCTCTCTTTAGGAAAAGGCCTTTGTGAGTGGATCCGCCGTGTTGTCCTCTGAGTCTACTCTCCTAACCTCGATCATGCTGGAGATCATCTATCTCCATGATCAGGTGATGCTGCCTCAGAATATGTCTGGGTCACTGATGGGACCAGGGTTCCTTGGCCAAAGCCACACTTCCATTGTCATACAATGGTAGGAACCTAGTTCATCTTATGAACCAATATACACCCAAACTACCTCTTTGGTAGTATCTTAAGTAGTGATGTATCTTGCCTTTAATCATCTAGTATGTCACGGTATCTAGCTTGGAACTCTTCCAACATACCGTCCCTCCATAGAGGGTAAAGACAATGCCTGTGACTGACATTCAGTCGTCCTTATCACCCTGGAACACTTCCAGTGATTCTCCCCAGGATCGATTGATACCATCTCACTACAATATACATCTAGTGAGAATTCTGGCATCCAATTAGATCTATCTCATAGATGAAAACTCAGGATTTAGGAGGTATCACTTTGATCCTATTGGAGAATCCTTGTGATATTGACCGAGCGTAGTATAGGAAATCCCATTCCTATCAAGAGTATGTTGTCCACGTACAATACGAGGATGACCACCTTACTCTCTGCTACCGTTTTGTATATACAAGGTTCATCTACCATTTTGATGATGTCAAACACTTTGACGATCACATCAAAACAGACGTTCCAAGTCCGCGATGCCTGCTTCATCACATAAAACATCTTGCACACGTTTCCGCTGCTCCCACTGTTTACGTAGCCCTCTGGCTGTGTTCTTATAGACGTTCTCTTCTAAATCATTATTTAGAAAAGTAGTCATGGCACCCAACCACCAGATATCGCAGTTATGGTATGTAGCAGTGGCAAGTAGGATCTGGATGGACTTAAGCATGGCCCCTGGAAAAGGTTTCATCATTATCCGTGCCTGGTCGATGACGAAAACCTTTAACAAGTCTAGCTTTGAAAGTCTCAACTTTTCCATCTACGCCAAGTAATCTTCTCAAGATATATTTGCTCCTGATGGGGATTTAACCCTTCAGATATAGCACCCAAAGTCCATACTTTGTTGGTGTACATGGATTCCATCTCAGATCGCTAAGCATCCAGCCATTCTTACAGAGTCCCTACTCTCGATGACCTGCTCGAATCTAGTTGGGTCATTATCTCATGATGCATTCATCACTCCCACTGTCATCGAGAAACCGAGGTATCTCTCAGGCAGGTGAGGAACCCTACTAGATCGGCGGAGAGGCTGAGGTTCATCAGAAACTATTGAATCCTTTGGTTCTGTCAAATCATCAGTTGCAGTTTTGTATAGCTGGAACCTTTCCAGTTCTACAGAACTGACCTTGCCTCAATCTTGTCCGGATTTTGCTTTTGACATAGGCCGGACAATCCCAAATCTTAACTTACTTAAGAGATAGGCTCTTCCCATACCATATCTTATATGGAGTGGTAGGCCCTGATTTGAATCAAACCCAATTCAATAGGTATGCAGCTTCATAAGTGCATAACTCCCAAAAGGAAATAGGTAACTCAGTAGTACTCATCATAAAGCACACCATATCATATAGGGTGTTATTGCTCCGCCCCGATATACCATCGTGCTATGGTGTATACGGAGGAGTAATGCTGAGAGAGAATCTCATTCTCTTTTAGAATAGTTCAGGAATTCTATGCACAAGTATTCTCCTCCTTGATCTCATCAAAGGACATAATACTTATACCCGTATTGGTTCTCTACTTCTAACTTATATTCTGTGAATATCTCAAAAGGTTCGGACTTGTGTTTCAGCAGGAACATATGACTGAATCTTGAGAGATCATCAGAGAATGTAATGAAGTACAAAGAACCGGTCCTGGCATGTGTAGACAGGGGACCTTTATACATCAACATGTATCATCCCAAGAGTTCACCAACTCTTTCTCTGTTTCCAATAAACAGAGCTGGTGTCATTATATCTTTGTGACATGACTGGCAAGTTTCACAAGATGTAAATTCAAACTGATTTAAATATGCATCTACATGTAACTTCAGCTAGTCGGGTCGCATTGATATGACCTGGTCTACAATGCCTTAAGAAGGATTCGTTCATTGCTGAACTCTTCCTCTTGTGTGTGTTCTGTATACAAAAAACTGTAGTTTGATTTAGAACATTAATGCTTTTAGATAACGTGCCTGAACCAATCAACTTTTGATATAGGAAATGTTCAAAACATTATCCAACAATACAAAATTTTATCGTTTCTTTACTAATAAAGAGACTGATATGATTTTGTATATCAGGTACGGTATCTAATAGCATTTGTTCAGAATCAATGTATTGGTAATACAGGGTGACAGTGACCAACAGACTTGGCTGCAACACTTGTCCCGTTTTCTGTCTCATGAAACTTATCACCCGTTCTCAGTTCTCTGCCTTTCTGTTGCCCTATGTAACAAATTACATATCTGGGATCCTGATCTGGTATCATATACCCAGGATGCAAAGGAAACTGAGAAACAGTTCTTTGTAATGAACATACCCGAAGGAGATGCATCATATGCACTTTCTTCGTTTGGGCGGCATAGGAATTCTGGTATTCCCCTATCTCCTGCTCTGTCTTATAACAATTATAAGTTGGAGCGGGACCAACGTTCCCCAGCTCAGTATAACAAGCGGGTTCGGTCAATAATCCGTATTATTATCTTGATTAAGGCGTGATATGGTCGCTACCTGGAGAGAGAGAGAAGAAAACACTCTGCGTGCGCTCTTGCAAGATCAGATTGGTTATTTATTTTATCTAATCAGGATAGCTCCCACTGTTTTTATCAAATCTTCCTTCAAACCTTAAAAGGAAAGACCAGCCGGGATTAATTACACTCTACAAGTTCGCCAATCTTTCAGCCAGGCCAGTGTCGGTACTTTGAGGGAGGTTCCCCGTGCTTTCGCACGGACCTAATTACAGTAAACCTCGTTTTCCCAGAGGCGTAACCCCGTTGACACCTTTCTAGACATCTACTTGATCGGCTAATTGCAAAGTGCAAAACTCTCCCAGGAGTAACAATTACTCGCAGTGGGTATCGGGATCCAACTATCATATAGAAGGTATGCAATCTCATTGCAAGTTTCAACACTTGAAACTCCCGATAATGGTTTTTACCCCTAGCACCTATGACCTTGGCTAAGGTCAACAAATCATAGGTACTAGTCAAGTTCTACCCGTCATTTCGTGATTAATTAGACCCACCCACATGACCCTTGGCTAAGGTCAACAAAGCCACATTACTGTCCTAACTAATCGCATCATATGCTGTGTAGGAAAACATCACTTAGCTACCGCACACTACGCCTCGGCTATGGTCGACAAACGTAGCACGAATACTAAGTACTCTACTTCCTAAAATGACGGAGGGTTGCGACTGGTTTTTAAGAAAACTTTTAACGCTTTGAACTTGATCTCGTTGTGGAATCAAATGGTTTTTAAATGGAATGTTTTTGAAGCTTTTCTAGTTTGGCTAAAGGGGTCACTCCCGGTGAAGGGATCGTCGGCCCTTTCCTCATCGAATGAGGTGCGGGATATATCATATATATCACTGTGCAAAGAAAAAACTATAGAAGCAATCAAAAGACAAACCGAGTGTGTAGCATCTGCCAGTTATTGCTAAAGGAGTCACTCCCGGTGAAGTGATCCCGGTCCTTTCCTCATCGAATAAGGTGCAGGATGTTCTACAAGGAACACCGCGATGCAAAGCAAGAACTGTAGCTACCTGTTTTATTTTGAAATTCGATTCCACAATATCTTTTAGGTTTATTTTCTTTCATTAATCTCATTAATGAATATCCCATCATTCAAGTCCACCTAATCATCACAAATAAATATAACGTACGCTTATGCCATCCGCATTCGCCTCGATGTCCCGTCTGCATCGTTAGGTTAGGCAACTAACGGCAGAGCGAGGCAGGGCTAGCGCGGGTGTAAAACATAAGCAACGTCTATATAATATATCATATATACTATATACTATATCTATCACAGAACATCACATGATCACATCACAGATAACGCAGCAGAAAATATCATATGAAATATTGGATATACTAGGACGTCCGTGTTTTTAATACGAGCCAGTATAAAACACGGGTTCCACGGTCGTGATGAATAGCCAATCCCACACCCCTAAACCCCTACGAGAGCGGCAAGCAACCCTACCAATTCTAGGGTTAGGAGACCCGGACTCGACTCCTCGAGATGGTCTCCCACTGGACCCTAGAACCCGGCTACTTGTGCTCCCCTCCTTGGGTCTATCCTAATACGGAAAATAAATAATATACAAAAGGTGACATCTCCCGCAACCTGGAAGTGCCCCAATAAAAGAATATTACATACAAGTTTTTACATGAATGAAAAGGAAAAACACTCATCTCACATAAAACCCCCGGCTATTCAAACACGACGATCCAATATAACATATCCAGCAACACATAACATCACATGTCATCAACGTAAGTAAATATGCGCATCCCAATTGTCGTTGACATATACCAACAAAACCGGCGATATCACATATTACACTTACGGTCACAGAAAAGAAAGTGTAAAACTACAACAGTTGGAATCCGCAACCTCTTTAGACATCGCATGCCTAATCAAATGAATTCCTTAGACATCGCATGCCTAACAATTATAAACCCCGCATTTCAGTCTCATTATCGAAAACTCTTTGCAATATCGAGTCGGGCAATTCAACAAGATTCCCGACATCTTGATCGAATGCTCGTCGCAAACTTCAGTAGACGGCCGCACCCCCGATACCGTCGACGAAGTGCACCAAGGCGGAACACCGCTACCGCAAGCACCCGAACGGATGCTTTCAGCAACGGGGTTCTCCTACAGTCACTTGGTCGAGGTTAAGGGATGTAGCTGTCTAATAAGTTTACCCGGCGAGTATCCGCGTACGCTACGTGATTGCGACGGACTTTTGATCACATCAAAATTCCGTGGCAACCGATCAAGTGAGACTAAAGTGCTTGATTTATAACATTCATTCAGTTATCTCATAACTACTTGTGAATTCCAATTATTGTATCACATTCCAGATAAATAGAAAATGTTAAACTTTCCGATCGAACATTCAAACACCCAAGTTTTCCGAAACAGATCAACACATGAAATAAGTTTAAAAACATTCACTTCGTGCCTCAGTACCAACGGTCCAGCCGTAGAAGAGTCAAGCCAACGCCTCACATGTGGCACGCCGTACTGCCCCAAACCCTAAGGTTCAAAGGGCAGTTCAAGACGGTCACATAATCGAGTTAAGGTTTGTTGTCTTCTAGAGGGACCATCGCTTTACTTGCACTACTTAGAATGTCTTTAAACCATGGAAAAAATCCAACACTTGGAAATTTCCCGGCAGGGGAAAAAGTGGGTATTTATATCCGGTCGAACTTTTTAACAGTTTCTAAAATATCCGGAAAAACATAAACGAAGTTAAATTATCCGATCAAATTAACGAATCCCCAATAAAACCCTAGAAAACTCAACACTTGAGTGGAATTAAAAAATTCACATAAAAAATTGCCAAGAAAGGATCTAAGAATAAATATATGAAATTTGAGGGACTAAGTCCAAATTTGGGCCGCGGAAGAGCCGCCAAAACCCTGGTTTGGCCGCGGTTCCGCGGTCTAATTATGGAATTAGGGGCCCAAACTTCACAGTAATTCTTAGTTTTTCCTGCTTACTTTTCTGCATATTTTTAATTCACAAAATTCAACAGTTTTGAAAAATGTACAGAGAGCGATTTTGCAATGGGGTTTCGGTTCGATCGGATTTCTAACTCCGTCTACGCATCGCCTAAGGCTCTAGGTAGGCTCTGATACCACTGTAGGGTTTCTAGGCACACTAATGAAGTCCCACAAGTGATCAAATATGGCCAATTGAAATTTTACAAGTGCCGAGAAACCCTAATACGGATCGTTAACTAGATGTATAGGCGATGCAATGCAAATAAACGAATTTATCTAAAAAGAAAGAAGCTACAACCTTTGTAGATCCGGTCCTCCACCTCCTAGACTCCGTGATGATGCCCCTCCGCTGTCCAAATCGAATCTTGGACTCTTGCATCGGCTTCATCGAAGAAAAGGGCGGGCTAGGTCGTCGACTTCGATGCCGAAGATGATCTACGTCGAGGCATCACAAGATCAAGCTCCAACTTCACCAAGCCATGAAAACTTGTGAAGGAAACACCCTATACTACTTGGCAAGAGGTAGAGGATGAAGAAATAGGAGGTGGGTTCACTTTAGAATTGGATTTCTCACTCATTTGCTCAAGTTGCCATTGATGGTGGCATAGTTTCTTCATGTTGAAGAAGGAAGAAGAAGAAGAAGATAATATGATATATATTTTCTAAAATAGAAAATCATATGAATACTTATCATATAGCAACCATAGTTAGGTGTAGAGAATAAACTAAGGTTAGTTGAATGGTTAGGGTTAAGCATGAGACAAGAATGGTGGACTTGTTCAAAGCTTCAAGAAGTTGCAACAAACAAAAAAAATAAGCCACCATTCTTTTCTTTATCATTTCAAAAAGAATAATAAATAAATAAATGAATAAGTAAATAAAAAAAACCCTAACCACTCATATAACCATGGTTTAATTCTTTACACTAACCCAAGTGAGCATGTATCATCAAACATGATACAATCTAGTGCACTAAAATATATCACATATACAATGTGCATTTCAAGTGAGAAAATCCATTTAAAGTGAACTAATATTAGTTAATGCAAAGTAATATATCAAATATATAATTATGCATTAAATCATTAAATCAATACTTGATTTAACGATCCGGTCATATCGCATATAACCGACTAATATCCAATGTATCGACTTATCGAATCAATCCTTGATTCGATAACTAGGTTATATCACATACAACCATTCGATACATTCATCGCGAGAATAGAATACGGTATCACATACACGCATTATTCTCGGTCCCGCACATATCTCATATGCGCTCCTATTTCGTTTCGCTTGAGCCAGGAAAGCTCTGTGTAGGACTCTAAAGACTCGTCAATACGCTGGCAGCAGATGATGATCATATCAAACACCCACAATCCGCAAGCGGTCTGCTAAACGTAACGGCCACCCGGGTATTGAGCGATCAGAAGATCGACGAGCAAGCCCGCTCACACTCCTGTGAATCCAACCAGTAACACTTACCGTACAGTCCGGTCTGTTCGTCTGATATGTCGCATATCTTGCCTAGGGGTGGTAAACGTCAGACCCCAATAGCTCAATAAGTCATGCCGACGTGAGGTCCATAACATGTGTGAAACTACTGATAACACTTACGAGTAGATCACTGCAACCCTGGCCAGGGATTTCCTGTTATGGCCAGTCGTGCACAGCGCGACATCAACCCCCAATACCGGGAGAGACGAATACCCTCCTATCGCTCATTGCCTCCATGTGAATCGGGACTGTACCCAAAAACCACCTGTTTGTACGACTCAGTAGTGCCGTGGTAGGGTGGAAATCAAAGCACAGTGGGAGACACACAAGACTCTATGACGATCTCGGGTCAACAGACTAAGCTGTACCAGTGTCACCAGAGAACTGCCATCTGAAGTGAGGTATAATACCATCTGGGAGTTCTCGGCGAGTCCGTTCAGTGTACCCAGTCTCCACTGAGCACCCGTATACCATCTCTGATGTCAAACACCAATGGATATGGGATCATCCATCGCCCATCGCATGGGTCGAGAAGATATACGCTAGTCTACTCTGGAATATCAATGCCCCATCTCGATATTCCCTCGACTAGGAACATTGAAGGATGTACTCATGGACTACCCAGGCCCCACTAGTATGATCTGCATCATAGTCTTGGAAGTCGAGTACACATCCTAAGGGCTTTATCAACATATAATTAGAGAGACAGAGAGTATAAATGTTAAGATAAAGAGCAACCAGATAGCGTACTATCATGTCGAGCAAGAAAGTCCTACCTATATATGTCCCAACATCCACTACAATATACATCCAATGTACAGTAATGGCCTCTAGGGCATACATATAACTAACAATCCCTTCATCCCCTTTGTTTCTTCACCATTTCTTCTTCATCTCATTCATCTCACTACCCCCTTGGATCAACTAAAATTCCTTTTCAAAACCCCATGCCACCTTCTCAATAAACATGAACAAACCTATTCTAAACCCTTTAGACCAATCAAGTGTGGATTTTGAAGACTTTGGGCAACTCAAGGATTTTCTTTAGTTGCCAAATGAGGTAATCCTTTCACTTTTAAATTAGTGTTTATGTTTAAATATCCTAGTTTAGTTTAGAATTTGATTTAGTTAGGTTTTGTGATCTTAGAAAATTCCAAGATGATGTTAAGTGGTAATTGAGGTGTAGTGAGTGTTTACTAGACCTTAGAGATTGATGTCCTGGCCTGAAAATGAGTTTAGAACCCGATACACGAACTTAGGATTTGTTCCGTGTCGGTTTTGTGAAACCTAAAGGCCTACAGGGTATCTGGAGCTATCTGGGGTATTTTTAAGAAAATCAAACAAGTCCATTGACCTAGATAGACCACCACCGAAGTACGAACCCAATTGCTCCTACTTAGACCGGCGAGGCCGGATTTTTTGATGACGTCGCCGGACCCCCTATCTCCTTTGGTGATGTGGTTTTGCCTATAGCTCACTTACCCTATAACCTATCCTCTGTGCTTGCTTGTTTAGTTCCTATTTACCTGAGCCAAAATCTGGGAGTTGTTTGCGAGTGTTTTGGCTATGTTTTCCGATATGTGAATTCTTGGTTTTTATATTTGAGATTTGAATTGGTCGTTGGACGTTTGTACGTCAACGACGAGGGTTGTTTGGTTGATCTTTCATGCTTAAGCTATAGGTTCTAACGCATAAGCAATCCATGTGCCGTATCGGTTTTCGGATATTGGTTTTAATAGAATTGCGATTGTGTATTGATTATAGGTACCTTCGCGTGGACTTCCGAGATGATGAAGCACATAGACTTTGGCTAAGCGAGGAGTTTAGCAGGTGAGTAGATTTATATCTACGAGGGAAATCGAGTGGATGGCGTATAGAACCCCCGCAACCATTGATATGGAAGGATTGTTATATAACTTATAAGTTGATTAATGATATGCTACGAACTTATGGGCATGGTTATAGGATTTAGTAAAGAGGTGATATGATAAAAGTTGACGCTAATGAGTATGAATTGAAAGAGGACAAGTTTGAGTTGATAATGATAGGATATGAGATCGAGATCGATAAACACGACACGAGATTGAGATAGAGGTGTGGTGAAATTAATAAGATATGACGTTTATACAAATGTGATTTGAAATATATGTGTGTGTATATATATTTATGAGTATAATGAGTAATGTGTCGTACGAGACTTTAGATCCGTACCCTCATTATTGTATAAGTCGATAGATTCCCTATTCTATTTGATGACCCCGTACGAGAGATTACCATACGTGATGAGATGTACCGGATGATTGATCCGTGCTAGTGATTTGAGAATGATGATCGAGGATTATTGTCATATCGGATGTTATGAGGCGGGATCGCCGATATAAAGATTGCCATCCGAACCATATCTATTTCCAAAAATGACGAATCGTATGCATCTTTTAAATGGAAACTTTATGGGACGCTACGGGTTTCCAAGTGATGTCTTTTTCTAAAAACACCGTAGCACCCACTTTCAAAACTACGATTCGTATCATTTAAAAAGTGACTGTATGGTTCATGTGTAGATAGATATACCTTTGATTGTCCATGTTATGTAGGATATTACCCCTAATGATGTATATACTGCGTTCCAGTATTTAATGCTATATGATATCATTTTCTAGTACACCTACACAATTATCGTTGATGCACATGTTACACTTATACAGACTTACCGGCACACACGCATTCATCATCGGTAATTGCCATGCCACTTACACAGTAGAACTGCCATATCATGAGTTTAATCTTAAACGTAAAAGTACATTCATTGTTCAGTACTATCACTTGACATGCTTGCATGATATACTCAATATACTCATATTACTACTCTATGTTGCATACATCGTACTTTATGGTTATATGCATTGAGATGTTGTTTTTATGAGATCTCTAGATTTGAGAACCGCAGTTATATTTCAAAGGGAATTATGTATTGCTTTAAAACGTGGTTTCTCTTGATATGATATTTCGAGGTGTCCACCATGAGTTTTCTTAGTTCTGAGCAGTGAGTATACCCGATTCGAGGAGCGGGAGGCACCGTCTGCGGGTACATGGTGGACCCGGTAAGGTACCCCGTGGCAAGAAGCTCGAGATATAGACGATGAGCCTGGTAGTGGGAACACTACCTACCGGTGATAGTTTTGGGCTCGGCAGTTATCTAGAGGATACCGACCGGAGTCATGAGATGATATGGGCCGATACGGACTGACGGAGCCCGAGATAGTTTGGTGTCATGACCCGAAGGTACGGAACGTGACTGGCACTTAAATTATGAAACGTCTCAAGGCGCAACGTAATCTAAGTAAGCCAAAGCCCAGAAATCTAAACCATATAAAGCAATAGAGTGAAGGAAAACTTATTTAAAGAAAGCGATCTAAACCAAATAAGTCGCATTAAACATTTTAAAAACATCAAAATTTCCCGAATATTTCGGCAGAGTCTCCTTTGTAAATACTAACCCCCAAATGGGTACAACACAAGAAAATACATATAAATCATGAATAAAGGCATCCCCAAGCTGGAGCTAGCTCTTCTCCAAAGGCGGAATCACAACCACATGCAATGAATATATCATAATAATGCGAAATAAGTATAAAAGCATAAAAGTATCACGTCATCTCAAGTGAGTATCGACACCAAACCACAAATACAAGTCTCACCGTCTAGTCCAATATACAAGGGTAGATGGAGTATACTAGATACAAAGTAATATACAAAGTGAAAACAAGATATCCTCGCAACCCACCTATGAGCAAGCCGCAAGTCTATGCAATCGAAGCAAAAAAAGAAGTACGCCCGCCGCTACTATGCTAACGGGTCAGACCTGCAAGATACTGTGGCACAACGGGGGTGAGTTGCCAACTCATGAGTAGTAAGTAACATCTAATAAAGTTATCGTAAGCATGCACGCAAATGCGTCACACCTTACATATACCGATATGATACGATCCACTAGTATGTATGCAACATGAATGCAGAATCAACACAAAACATGTATATGTTTGGTATGAAAAAATCTGTATTCTTTTCTTAATAAAACTTTTGTAAAATAACTGAGGTATCGTCAATGAAATCATCAGAAATCCGTGTCAATCATCGACACAAAATATGAATATATCATGCAGGGTTGTCTAACACGGCAGCAAGGTTTCGGGAGGCATTGTACATGCCAAATTAAAATTTTGCCGTTCTAGCTAACCCTAATATAGAATCGTTTACTAGAAATCTGACGAAATGAAATGCAAACAACTTTGCAAGTAAAGTGAACAAGGAATACAACCTTTGTAGACCGGTCCTTCACTTCATTAACTCCGTGTAGTAGACCCTTCGCTGCGACCATGAAGTGCCGGACTCTAGAGAGGCTCCCATGAAGAAATGAGCATACTTGCATCGAAGTCTTCGAGGCCGAAGATGATCTACGTCGAGGAGACACTAACCCAAGCTATCTCTTCACTAATTATAGAATTAGTGAAGCAAACACCCTATACTAAAAGGCAAGTAGTAAAGGATAATGAAGTAGGAAGTGGGCTCACTTTAGATTTGATTTTCTCACAATATTTCTTCATTAATCCAAAACCTAGTGAGCTTTGGAGTTGTGATGAAGAAGAAGAAGAATGAACTCATCAAGTGAGAGTCTAGCAACCATGGGTGAGTTAACATCGTATGTAAACCCTTGTAGAGACTTGACCATGTGTTAGGATAAAGGTTAGGTTAATAAATATCTAAGTAAAGAACAAATTAGCGGACTTGGTCAAATAATTTATAAGCTTCCACAAGCTTCAAGCATTTATCCAAAATCCACCTAATTTGTAATTTACTTTAATAAATAAAAACCTAAGATTATCATAACCATGGTGTTAGTCTTATACACCCATGTCACATGTGTCATCTACCATGACACAAAAACATGTACATTAGTGTATATATCACATATATACAATATGCACATCAATGTGAGAAAAAGAATTACTTAAGTGAGCTAATATTAGTTAATATAATGTAATATATCAAATATATAATTATACATTAAATTATTAAATCAACTCTTGATTTAATAATCTGGCTATATTATATATAACCGACTAATATCAAATGAATCAACTTATCAAATCAACACTTGATCCGATAATCCAGCTATATCATATATAACCGACCGATATCATATATCGCGAGAATAGAATACGGTATCACATATCGTATTAATCTCGGTCCCGCACATATCACATATGTGCTCCTACTCCATTTCGTTTGAGCCAGGAAACCTCTGTGTAGGACTCTAAAGACTCGTCAATACGCCGGCAGTAAGTGATGATCATATCAAACACCCACAAGCCGCAAGCGGTCTGCTAAACGTAACGGCCACCTGGGTATTGAGCGATCAGAAGATCAACAAGCATGCCTTCTCATACTCCTGCGAATCCAATAAGTAACACTACCGTACAGTCCGGTCTTTTCGTCTGATATGTCGCATATCTCGTCTAGGGGTGGTAAACGTCAGACCCCAGTAACTCGATAAGTCATGCCGATGTGAGGCTCATAACGGGTCGAGAAACTACTGATAACACTTACCAGTATTTCTCTGAAATAGCCCTGGCCAGGGACTTCCTGTTATAGCCAATCGAGCACAGCGCAACATCAACCCCCAATACCGGGAGAGACGAAACCCCTCCTATCGCTCATTGCCTCCATGTGATTCGGGACTGTACCCAAAAGCCACCATTTTGCACGTTCTCTTGAACGTGGTAAGATGGAAATCAAAGCACAGTGGGAATCATACAAGACACTATGACGATCTCGGGTCTACAGACTAACCTGTACCAGTGTCACCAGAGAACTGCCATCTAACGTGAGGTATAATACCATCTGGGAGTTCTTGGTGAGTCCATCCAGTATACCCAGTCTCCACTGAGCACCTGTATACTATCTCTGATGTCAAACACCAATGGATATGGGATCAACCATCGCCCATCTACATGGGTCGAGAAACTATACGCTAGTCTACTCTAGTATATCGATGCCCTGTCTCGATATACCCACGACTAGGAACATTTGAAGGATGTACTTAACGACTACTCTGTCCCCACTAGTATGATCTGCATCATAATCCTGGTAGTCAAGTAATCATCCTAAGGGCTTTATCAACATGTAACATAGAGACAATCAGTGTACATGTTAAGATAAAGTGCAACCAGATAGCATACTATCATGTCGAGCAAGAAAGCCATCCCTATATATGTCCAAGCATCCATTACAATATACATCGTATGTACAGTAATGGCCTCTAGGGTATGCATATAACTAACAATCTCCCACTTGCACTAGGGCCATCTATCGTAGTATCCCATACCCAACAATCAGCAGTGGTTGAAGTATCTCATACTCAACCATCCCATAAAAGTCTCTTCGGGAAAAAGGCCTTTGTGAGTGGATCCGCCCTGCTGTCCTCTGTGTCTACTCTCCTAACCTCGATCTCCCTAGAGATCATCCATCTCCATGATCAGGTGATACTGCCTTAGAATATATCTGGATCACTGATAGGACGGGGGTTCCTAGGCCTAAGCCACAACTCCATTGTCACACAATGGTAGGAACGAAGTTCATCTCATGAACTTATATACATCCAGACTACCTCTTTGGTAGCAATGTATCCAGCCTTTATCGTCTAGTTTGTCACGGTATCTAGCTTGGAACTCTTCCAACATACCGTCCCTCCACTGAAGGTAAAGGCAATTCCTGTGACTGACATTCAGTCGTCCTTACCACCCTGGAAGCTATCCAGTGATTCTCCCTAGAATCGATTGATACCATCTCACTACACCAAGTGAGAATCCTAACATCCACTTAGATCTATCTCATAGATCCAAAACCCAGGATTTAGGAGGTATCACCTTGAGCTTATATGGAGAATCCTTGTGATAAGAGGAGATTGACCGAGTGTAGCATAAGAAACTCCTTTTCTATCAAGAGTATGTTATCTACGTACAATACGAGGATCACCACCATACTCCCTACTACCTTTTTGTATATACAAGGTTCATCTACCATTTTGATGAAGTCAAACGCTTTGACAACCAAATCAAAATAGATGTTCCAACTCCACGATGCCTGCTTTAACCTGTAAAGCAACTTGCACACATTTCTGCTGCTCTCACTGTCTACGAAGCCTTCTGGCCGTGTACTTATAAACGCTCTCTTCTAAATCACTATTTAGAAAAGCAGTCGTGACACCCAACCGCCAGATATCGTATTCATGGTATGTAGCAATGGCAAGTAGGATCCGGATGGACTTAAGTATAGGCACTAGAAAAGGTTTCATCATTATCCACACCTGGTCGATGACGAGAACCTTTTGCAATAAGTCTAGCTTTGAAAGTCTCAACTTTTCCATGTACACCAAGTAATCTTCTCAAGATATACTTTCTCCTGATGGGGATTTAACCCTTCAGATAAAGCAACCAAAGTCCATACTTTGTTGGTGTACATAGATTCCATCTCAGATCGCATAGCATCCAGCCATTCCCACAGAGTCCCCACTCCAGATGGCCTGCTTGAAACTAGTTGGGTTATCATCTCATGATGCAATCCTTGCTCCCACTGTCATAGAGAAAACCGAAGTATCTCTCAAGTGGGTGAGGAACCCTACTAGATCGGCGGAGAGGCTGAGGTTCGTTGGGAACTATTGAATCCTCTGGTTTTACCAAATCATCAGCTGTAGTTTGTATAGCTGGAACTCCTTCCAGTTCTACCTCATGACCACTGATTTCTTCACAAGAAACTTCCATAGAACTGACCTTGCCTCGAGCTTGTCCGGATTTTGCTTTTAGACATAGACCGGACAACCCAAATCTTAACTTACTTAAGAGATGGGCTCTTCCCATACCATATAGCATATGGAGTGGTAGACACCTGATTTGATTGGAATCCTATTCAATAGGTATGCAGCTTCACAAGTGCATAACCCCCAAAAGGAAATAGGTAACTCAGTAGTACTCATCATAGAGCGCACCACATCTAATAGGGTGCGATTGCTCCGCCCCTATACACCTACATGATGTGATGTATACGGAGGAGTAATGTTGAGAGAGAATCTTATTCTCCTTTAGAATAGTCCAGGAATTCTGTGCTCAAGTATTCTCCTCCCTGATCACATCAAAGGACATAATACTTATACCCGTCTTGGTTCTCTACTTCTGACTTATATTCTTTGAATTTCTCAAAAGCTTCAGACTTGTGTTTCAACAGGAACACATGTGCGAATTTTGAGAGATCGTCAGTGAATGTAATGAAGTACAAAGAACCAGTCCTGGCATGTGTAGACAGGGGACTTACATACATCATCATGTATCAATCCCAATAGTTCACTAACTCTTTCTCTGTTTCCAATAAACGGAGCTATGGTCATCTTAGCTTTGTGACATGACTGGCAAGTTTCACAAGATATAAATTCAAACTGATTTAAATATGCATTTAAATATAACTTATCTAGTTGTGTCGCATTGATATGACCCAGTCTACAATGCCTTAAGAATGATTCGTTCATTTCTGAACTCTTCCTTTTATGTGTGTTCTATATGTTAAGACCTGTAGTTTGATTTAGAACGTATATGCTTTTAGATAACGTGCCTAAACCGATCAACTCTTGATATAGAAAATGTTCAAAACATTATCCAACAATACAAAATTATATCCTTCTTTACTTAATAAAGAGACTTGTATGATGTTGTAGATCGGGTTCGGTATCTAATAACATTTGTTCAGAATCAATGTATTTGGTAATACAGGGTGATAACTGCCAACTGCTTTGGCTGCAACACTTGCACCATTTCTAACTCTTAAAACTTATCACCCATTCCCAGTTCTCTACCTATCTGTAGCCCATGTAACAGATTACATATATGGGATCCTGATCCGATATCTCATACCCAGGACGTAGAGGATACTGAGAAACAGTTCTCGGTAATGAACACACCCGAAGAAGATGCATCAGCATGCACATTCTTCGTTTGGGCGGCACGGGAATCTTGGTATTCCTCTATTTCCTGCTCGGTCTTATAACAATTATAAGTTGGAGCGGGACCAACGTTCCCCAGCTCAGTATAACAAGCGGGTTCGGTCAATACATCCATATTATTATCTTGATTAAGGCGTGACATGGTCGCTACCTGGAGAGAGAGAGAATAAAACACTCAGCGTATGCTCTTGCAGGATTAGATTGGTTATTATTTTATCTAATCAGGTTGGCTTCCATTGTTTTAGTCAAATCTTCCTTCATACCCTAAAAGAAAAGACTGGCCGGGATTAATCACACCTTACAAGTTCGCCAATCTTTCGGCCAGGCCAGTGTCGGTACTTTGACGGAGGTTCCCCGTACTTTCGCACGGACCTAATTAAAATAAATCTCATTTTCCCAGAGGTATAACCCCGTTGACACCTTTCTAGACATCTAATTGATCGGCTAATTGTAATGTGTAAAACTCTCCCGGGAGTAACTCTTACTCGCAGTAGGTATCGGGATCCAACTATCTCCTAGAAGGTATGCAATCTCATTGCAAATTTCAACACTTGAAATTCCCGATAATATTTTGCCCTAAGCGTCCTATGACCTTGATAGAGGTCAACAAAGCAAAGGCTGCTAGTCAAGTTCAACCCGTCATTTCCTGATTGAATTAAACCCACCCGCACGACCCTTGACGCAGGCCAAACAACGCCGTACGAATACCCTAATCCAATCGCATCGTACACAGCAGATAAGCACTAGTTAGCTACCGTACACTACGCCTTGACGCAGGCCAAACTACCGCAGCACGAATACTAAGTAGTACTTATCTGAAATGACGGAGGGCTACGCAGGTTTTTAAGAAAACCATGAGCGTAATGAACTTGATCTCGTTGTAGAATCGAGTGAATTTGTAAAGGAGTATTTTTTAGGCTTTTACTAGTTTTCTTAAAGAGGTCACTCCCGGTGAAGGGATCTCGACTCTTTCCTTATCGAATAAGGTGCAGGATATTTCACAAATACCACTATGCAAAGCAGAAATTATAGAAGCAATCAAAAGACAAACCGAGGGTTGTAGCATCTGCTAGTTTCACTAAAGAGGTCACTCCCAGTGAAAGGATCTCGGCTCTTTCCTTATCGAATAAGGTGCTGGATATTCTACAAGGAATACCACTATGCAAAGCAAGAACTAGAGCTACCAGTTTTTAAAACAAGTTTCTACAACATCTTTTAGGTTTCTTTTATTTCATTAATCTCAATAATGAAGTCCCATCATAATATGCTTCCTAAGCATCACATATGAAACAAAAGAAACAATATATAATATATATCATATATATATATATATATATATATATATAATATAAGCATTCGTCTGAACATATCACAATGATCATATCACAGAGCAGCAGAAGATAACATATAAAATATTGGATATACTAGGATTTCCGTGTTTTAAATTAATCCTATATAAAACACGGATTCCACGGTCGTGATGAATAGCCAAACCCACATCCCTAGACCCCTACGAGAGCGGCAAACAATCCTACCAATTCTAGAGTTAGGAGACCCGGTCTCGACTCCTTGAGATGGTCTCCCACTGGACCCTAGAACCCGGTTACTTGTGCTCCCCGCCTTGGGTCTATCCTAATGCGGAAAAGTAAATAATATACATCAATGGTGATATCATCCTCAACCCGGAAGTGCCCCAATAAAAGAATATTACATACAATGAATTTTACAGGAATGAAAATAAAAAAAAACTCTCATCTCACATAAAACCCCTGGCTATTCAAAACACGACGATCCAATATAACATATCCCAGCAACACATAATATCACATGTCATCAACGTAAGTAAATATACGTATCCCAATTGTCATTGACATATAGCACTGAAACCGGCGATACACCACATATTACACTTACGGTCGCAAAAAAGAAAGTGAAAAACTACAACAATTGGAATCCGCAACCAGCTTAGACATCATAAGCCCGAAATATCTCATATTGCGGATTTCATGCCTAACCAAATGAATTCCTTAGGCATCACATGCCTAACAATTACAAACCCCGCATTTTAGTCTCGATCTCGAAAACACTTTTCAATATCTAGTCGGGCAATTCAACAAGATTCCCGACAGCCTGATCGAATTATCGTCGGAAACTTTAGTAGATGGCTGCACCCTCCGATGTCGTCGACGAAGTGCACTAAGGCGGAACACCGTGGCCGCGAGCACCCGAACGGATGCTTTTGGCAACGGGGTTCTCCTACAGTCACTTGGTCGGGGCTATGGGGCGTGGCTATCTAATAATATTACCCGGCGAGTATCCGCGTACGCTACGTGATTGCGACGGTCTTTTGATCAATATCAAAATCCCGTGGCAACCGATCAAATGAGACTAAACTGCTAGATTCATAAAATTCAAACTAGTTATCTCATAACTGCATTTGTGGATTCCAAGTATTGTATCCAATCACATGCTACCCGGACGACGTTAAACTTTTCGATCGATTCATCAAGGTCCCACAATTCCCCGAGAGCTCAACACTTGAGCACAGTTTAATAATACCCAGAATATGCCACAGTACCTATGCACCAGCCGTAGAAGGGCAGACCCAAGCCTCACTCATGTCGCCACGGAACTGCGGCAAACCCTAGGGTATAACCGCAGTTCTGCGATCCAAAAAGTCGAGTTAGGGTTTCATTCTTCTAGAGGGTTCACAGAATTACTTGCATGTTTTTCCGATTACGTTAAACTTGCAAAAATAGGTTTTTGACATTCGATCGAACTTTTTAACTTCACCTAGACAATATGTGAAAACCCGAAACAATGTTAAAACTACGAATACGAAACACCCCGAATTTCTTATAGTGTAAGATTACATCACATGCAAAATTAGCAAAAACAAACAATACCTGAAACACCAAAACCCAGTCACTGGAACACACCAAAAAATCCAGCACATTCCAGCACTAAAGAACCGAGCAGGCTATGGAAAACTTAGGCATGTGGCCGGCCATTTTCCGAGGAGAGGGGCTAAATTTTTCAGTGTGTTCATGTTGCATCCCATACAACATTCTGCAGTTGTTTAAAAAAACTTTAGAGGACTTTTTAAAATCGACAGAAACTAGAGTTTCATGTTACAAGTTTCGGAGTATTTTCGGTTTCGTAATCTTAACAAAATCCGTCTAATTTTATAGCATGGCTCTGATACCACTGCAGGGTTGCCTAGCACGGCAGCAAGGTTTCGGGAGGTATCGTCTATGCCAAATTAAAATTTTGCCGTTCTAGCTAACCCTAACATAGAATCGTTTACTAGAAATCCGACGAAATGAAATGCAAACAACTTTGCAAGTAAAGTGAACAAGAAATACAACCTTTGTAGACCGGTCCTTCACTTCATTAGCTCTGTGTAGTAGTCCTTTCGCTGCGATCATGAAGTCCCGGACTCTAGAGAGGCTCCCATGAAGAAATGAGCATGCTTGCATCGAAGTCTTCGAGGCCGAAGATGATCTACGTCGAGGAGACACTAACCCAAGCTATCTCTTCACTAATTGTAGAATTAGTGAAGTAAATACCCTATACTAAAAGGCAAGTAGTAGAGGATGATGAAGTAGGAAGTGGGCTTGTAACAACTCCATTTTTAATGTACAAAGAATTGATTTAAATTCAATGTATACTTGGAGTATTTAATGTTGCTGATATCTCTTTAAATATTTATTTCACTCCATAATTACAAGAAGGAGCTTGTGGCTCATTGGTAATACCTTGCACTGCTGAACCAAGCCACCAGAGTTCAAATCCCATACCCCACATTATTTTTAATATTATTTTTGTTTTAAATTTTTAGAATACCAACAGTTACACGTGCGTTTCTCACAAATTTCCTTCTACACATGAGAATGTAAATGCACCAGTGACCACCCCAGATGAATCCCCACCCCCTGGACCCCTAACTCGGCCCGACTCGGCCGAGTCGGGCCGGCGCCGCCGGCCGGACACGGCAGGACGGCCGAGTTCCCTTCTTCAATGTTTTGTCTTTTCCTCTTCTCAACTCCCCTGCATACTTTAAATATTCAGATCAGTTACAGAGAGCCCATTAACCCCCATTTACTCCATTTTTAATGATTTTTTAATACATTTTTACATTTTTTAATTAAAAACCCTACACCTACCCTAACCCTAACCTAACCCTATAAATACACCCCCTACCTTCTACCCTCTCATCCTAAATTTTTGAGCCTACTCTCTCAAATCTCAAGAAGATCTTGTGTACTTTGGAAATGAGCGAAAGTTGAAGCTCCGACGAAATCTACGGCGAACTTCCGGTGATCGTGCTAGGAACTTGCGGCGACAAATCGACGCACCGGCGAACCCTCTTCTTCCTTATCACTCTCGTGTTGTCCAAACCCGTAAGTCCCATTCTAATCTCTCTCTCTTTTTCTAAAAAAATACGAAATTACAAAACCCGACGACATCGGAACAAATCCGATTTCTGATTCGGTTTTCTATAAAATTCCACTTCTCGCTAATACAATCATTCTTAAACTTCCTCATGTTGATTATTAAACACTAATTAAACAATTTGAACAAGTTTCATCACATGAAATGATAGCATTCCTAAATTATCGTATTTTTTCACTTAAATACCACAATATTTCGATTTCACATTTAATCTCATTAACTTGCTATACCTTTAAAGTAGATCACGAGGTAACGACCTACCTCCTCACACACTTACATACAACCTAACACGATACCATTGAAAAACTGAGAATACGATAAAATAATATTTTCATTTAAATACCATATTCTTAATAAAACCATTTTCTAAAAGTTTTAGCTTTGTTACACTTTTAAAATAAATACCTCTTAATATGAAAATACGATAAGTTGTGGACATCGGTCGTTTATCTAAACCTGACTTTGTGGTGTCTAGGCTAGGCAAGTGAGAAAGGTAACTTTAAAAGGCTCGTCTCACGATGATTCGTGAGCGGATCCCTCTTTTTTTCACTTGCACTTACCAGGCTACAATTGGCGGTGAAGAGGCGATTTGAGGCATCTAACAACTTGTTGTTTAGACTATTTAGAAATAGTCTAGTTGAATTAGAAAACCCTACAATCTAAAATACGGAAAT
Source organism: Agapanthus africanus (assembly GCA_030015575.1). NCBI lineage: Eukaryota > Viridiplantae > Streptophyta > Magnoliopsida > Asparagales > Amaryllidaceae > Agapanthus > Agapanthus africanus. Next base: position 299,384,445 of record JASDDO010000014.1, on the reverse strand, counting down.
TGACTTTTTACAAATAAAAACCATTTTCTTTATAAAACCGTTTTCTAAAAGATTTAGTAATTTACAATCTTTGCAAAGCGCCGCTACAACCCATTTTTGGAGAACCCATTCGGGATGGTGCGGTTTATCGCACATCCTCGGGCTTAGTAGTGCGAGATTCAGACCTCCGCAAGGAGCATTCGGTCTCGAAAGATTTAAAATACGACATCTTAAGAAAATGAGATTTTTAGAATATAAAATATTTATTAAAATTATTTTTGTATAAATATATGTATATTTATCATTAAAATATCTATTTTGTTATGATATAAATATTCCACCCTTTTTCTAAAAATCACAAGAATAAATTTTACATTAAAATACCATGAATTTCAAATAAATCAATATTACAGATAAATACCTTATTTATGAAATTAGGATATTTTCACTAGAAATATCACAATATAAAATCCACCTTCATTACAACTCTAAAGACGAATAATGAATGCTTGGGGTATATTTTGAAAAGTATATAAAAGTATTTTTACATAAAACCCCCTCAAGTTTTATATATTACCCTAAGGACCCTAGTAAGTATAGGACTTCGATTTACATTCAATTGTCTGACTCGGGTTTGAGTCTGATTATAACTGACTTGAATATGATTCAAGTACAATCTATAATCTACAATCTTCAACCTACAATATACAATGTTATAATTCAATATGAACACATGAATCCAGTTATCAATCTACATAACTTGACTGAATCAAACCATGGATATACATCCATTATCCAGTTATTCCATTATATGATTATGCGGTTACATCTGTTTACTGATATCATGGTTTTGGTCAGTCATCCAACTATACAATACAATACAACAATATAATCAAAACACTACGCGGTTTAAGGGGTAGATTGGTGCGGAAGGTGTTAGAATTGGCACGAGACGAGACAGTAAGATTAAGACACCTAACCTATATTCCGTTGCTGTTGTACCATGGCTTAACGGTTCCTTGTACATTCCGTTTGCCCTGGTCTCTAGCATACTGAGACCCCTCTCGTATACACTGGAATCCTTCCGTACCAACCTACAAATAACAGCGTAAACACAATATTCTACAATATTATACAACTTTAAAAGATACCTCTTATTCTGTCTTTTCTAATTCTCCCTTATCTTTGGGACTTACCGAGCGACCTGTTCGCTGACGACATTCTATTTCTTCCTTCTTTGAATGTCGTCAGGTAATCTGGACACAGCAGAGATCGAGCCCACCAGTGAAGACTTGGATCAGTTCCTCGAAGACCCTGAGCTCTAGACATTGTACTTTTTTCTATTCGGTATTTTTCATTTCCTGTTATGCCATTGTTTAGGCATCGCTTTTATTCTAGATGTATTTATTTTTCATGCATTGTACAAAAGAATGTTAAGAAATAAAGTTGCTATTATTTTTATATCTCTTGTCTCTTGTGATTTACCATTATATTGCTTAGATACGCTTAGCGTATTTACTTCACAGTAAATACGTAGCGGACCGGTCCCATCCCCTTCGCCGTATACCGGGAAGCGGGGCGTGACAGGGCTCACTTTAGATTTGATTTTCTCACAATATTTCTTCATTAATCCAAAACCTAGTGAGCTTTGGAGTTGTGATGAAGAAGAAGAAGAATGAACTCATCAAGTGAGAATCTAGCAACCATGGGTGAGTTAACATCATATGTAAACCCTTGTAGAGACTTAACCATGTGTTAGGATAAAGATTAGGTTAATATATATCTAAGTAAAGAACAAATTAGTGGACTTGGTCAAATAATCTATAAGCTTCCACAAGCTTCAAGCATTTGTCCAAAATCCACCTAATTTGTAATTTACTTTAATAAATAAAAACCTAAGATTATCATAACCATGGTGTTAGTCTTATACACCCATGTCACATGTGTCATCTACCATGACACAAAAACATGTACATTAGTGTATATATCACATATATACAATATGCACATCAATGTGAGAAAAAGAATTACTTAAGTGAGCTAATATTGGTTAATGTAATGTAATATATCAAATATATAATTATACATTAAATTATTAAATCAACTCTTGATTTAATAATCCGGCTATATTACATATAACCGACTCATATCAAATGAATCAACTTATCGAATCAACACTTGATCCGATAACCCGGCTATATCATATATAACCGACCAATATCACATATCACGAGAATAGAATACAGTATCACATATCGTATTAATCTCGGTCCCTTACATATCACATATGTGCTCCTACTCCGTTTCGCTTGAGCCAGGAAACCTCTGTGTACGACTCTAAAGACTTGCCAATACGCCGGCAGTATGTGATGATCATATCAAACACCCACAAGCCGCAAGCAGTCTGCTAAACGTAACGGCCACCCGGGTATTTAGCGATCAAAAGATCAACAAGCATGCATGATCATACTCCTGCGAATCCAATCAGTAACACTACCGTACAGTCCGGTCTCTTCATCTGATATGTCGCATATCTCGTCTAGAGGTGGTAAACGTCAGACCCCAGTAACTTGATAAGTCGTGCCGATGTGAGGCTCATAACGGGTCGAGAAACTACTGATAACACTTACCAGTATATCTCTGAAGTAGCCCTGTCCAGGGACGTCTTATTATAGCCAATCGAGCACAGCGCAACATCAACCCCCAATACCGGGAGAGACGAAACCCCTCCTATCGCTCATTGCCTCCATGTGATTCGGGACTGTATCCAAAAGCCACCGTTTTGCACGTTCTCTTGAATGTGGTAAGATGGAAATCAAAGCACGGTGGGAATCACACAAGACTCTATGACGATCTCGGGTCTACAGACTAACCTGTACCAGTGTCACCAGAGAACTGCCATCTGACGTGAGGTATAATACCATCTGGGAGTTCTCGGCGAGTCCGTCCAGTGTACCCAGTCTCCACTGAGCACCCGTATACTATCTCTGATGTCAAACACCAATTGATATGGGATCATCCATCGCCCATCTACATGGGTCGAGAAGCTATACGCTAGTCAACTCTGGTATATCGATGCCCTGTCTCGATATACCCACGACTAGAAACATTTGAAAGATGTATATAACGACTACTCTGTCCCCACTAGTATGATCTGCATCATAATCCTGGTAGTCAAGTACTCATCCTAAGGGCTTTATCAACATGTAATATAGAGACAATCAGTGTACATGTTAAGATAAAGTGCAACCAGATATCATACTATCATGTCGAGCAAGAAAGTCATCCCTATATATGTCCAAGCATCCACTACAATATACATCGTATGTATAGTAATGGCCTCTAGGGCATACATATAACTAACATATCAATGTCTCGATATCTCAATGTCTCAACATCTCGATGTCTCAATATATTAATATCTCAATATCTCGGGCTCCGTCAATCCGGATTGGCCCATATCATCAAATCTCACGAATACGGTCGGTATCCTCCGGATATCCGCCGCGCCAGACATCACCGGTAGGTAGTCTTCCCCAGCCAGGCTCATCGTCATCCACACAATCACTTACCCTGAGGTACCTTACCGGGCCCACCATGTACCCGAGACGATTCGTCCACTCCTCGAATCGGGTCTCCAAAACCAACAGAAATCAGGAAAAACTCATGGTGGACGACACATACATCACAAGAAAACCGCAACTTGCATTTTTCAAAAAAGATAATAAGTATGCAAAATTCTTGCGGTTTTCCCCAAAATCCAGAAATCTCATAAATACTGAAATTCTCGAGAAGAATCACAATATATAAACATGCTGGTGATGATGGAAATCTATGATACGGTAGTATATACCATGCGAAGTACGGCCAGAAACTATGCATGAATCATGATGCAATGAGGTATGTATATATGACGAACAATCCTACGCATCCATTTTAATGAAATGAATATACAAGTATAAATGTACGGATCATATATGATGCAGTTGCGCTAATACCAATTCAAAGCAAGTTCTATAGTGATCGTGACATAGCAATTACCAATGGCGTGTGTGTTTGCATAAATAGTGCACGTGCGGTGATTGATCGTTTTCTGATGTGTAAAATAAACTTGTAAAGAAATTACAATCAAAAACTTATATTGACCGCAATCAAACTACGGTGTCGGATGTAGTTAATGAATGAGTGCGGATCGTCCACAGGGATTGCACAATTCAATTGTATTTTGATACGTTTGAAATGAAAAGTTAAGCAACAATAAAAGAAAACATGATTCAAGAATGATTTGTATTCAAGTGTCACTATTCTTTACTCAAGAATCAAGAAACTATAAACAATCAAGAATCGGTTGTTTTGATAATATTTCCAATCAACAATCAAGAATCTAAAAGAGGCTCGTAGGAATCGATAGGATCGATAGACGTGATGTAATCTAAAGATATCGTATTCTTATCCTTCGAAGGATTGATACTAGATCGATGATCATCGACAAGAGTTAGGGTTTTCTCGTGAAACTAGGGTTTCATCTTATCCCTTGTTCTGTTGTCGATATCATTCACATTCTAGCCTCTAGCAATTTCAAGAAACGATCCTAACTCCCCCATTTTGAACGATGTCAATCAAGAAAGCATCGAAACAAAATGGGTTGTCGGTTCTTGAATTTGCTAGGGTTTACAAAACTTGTAGGAATCAAGAATCGATTAAAGCTATGTTACATCATCTTTCTATTGACCGTCTCGACTCCTCGACGAGCGGAGTTTTATTCACACATCACCACATATAAAAGATTCACGAATTGTAAGGATATCATGATGCGGAAATTAAAGAAAACAAGATAAAAGAATATCACCTTTATTGATCTCAACAATTTTGATTACATTTGCTTCAAGAACTACAAGAAGAAGAATCTAGATTGTTGATCGGGCGTCGCTCGGCTTCATGAGTCGTGGATCGGCTCGGATCGCTTGCTCTGTTGAAGATCGGCTCCGCTCCTAAAGGTTGTCGGGCTTCTTGCTTAATGGGTACTCGGGATTCTTGGATTTGGAGTGGAATTAGGGTTAGGGTTTCCTACAAGCCCTGTCACTAGACTTGAGGAAGAAGGAGATGAAGAAAGGGATAGATTCACTAATTGGATGAATAATTCCCAAGGTTGAATAATGTGGAATAATGAGCCTAGGGTCTTATTTATAGAGCTCCCAAACCCTAGGTTTGAGTTTGAATTTCCCTTTCCCTCCAAAAGTTTGTTGAGGAGTTTCTAGAAGGAGTTTGTTAGGAGCTAGCTTAGGGTTTAAGCTAGGGTTTAGGGAAAGTTCTAGAATAATAGGCTAATTAAGTGAAGCTCAAAGTGTTTGCTGATCTGGTAGAAGTCTATGGAGTTTTCTGGAACTTGGATACATTTCTGAGCAGTGGGCCCTGGCAGAAGCATTATGGTGCAATTTGTAGCTGATGACGTCACCAATAAGCCGCGGATCCGCGGCCTAAGCAAGCTCATGCCGCGGATCCGCGGCTTGTTGGTGAGCTTGGACTTTGGGTCTTCTGGTGTGGGCTTAGACTGCTGTTTAGACTTTTCTCTGATATTTTGAATTGCAGTTTCCCTTCTGTGTTGATACCAGATTTGATTTTAGTGAGTTTACAAGCAATTGTAATGGTCGAGCAATGTAATGATCGAGCAAGCTTCTCTTTTCCTGCACAGACTTCGAAACACGGGTTGCAAGATATAGAAAATATGCTATGTAATGCAATGCAGTCAATTTCCCTAGAAATGCCGGTTTTAAGGTCTAGTACATGTAATTTGATAATCTGTGATAGATTTGCTAATATGTAGAATACTGATGCCGAACACTTCTATATGTATGCAAATGATGAGGAAATTGCCGGTAAAAATATGCAATATTTTCGACTGATCAAATACCCCCAAACTTAATTTCGATCGTCTCGAGCGAATGTTTTATTAAAAAGAGAGAAGGAGAAAATAAAGAAAGAGAAAAACTAACTAGCACACTTTCGTAGGCAACACGATTGCACTGAACACGTGCAACAAGCCTTTAAACCTCTAGGTGTCCCTAGTAGGAGGAGTGTTGTCTCCTGAGGGTTTTCAGCGGATTGCACCCACAAAATCCAATAATAAAAGAAAGATCATGAATATTACATTTAAAGACAAGAATTGTAAAAGAAAAGCCTTGAAAATTAGGGTTTCCAACTAAGCTAGCTTTTCGGTTGTCATGAGCCCTATCTTAATGGTCATGAAAAGATGTTAGAAATCACGTCCTCCCTCAATAAAACATCGTCTTATTCTTCATTCCTATCTTTCTTCCAAACATCGATCATATAACCCTGCGTGTATGTAAAGACATCCCTACACCCGGAGAATTCAATTCAAGCTATCATACTCTTGCCCATCAGCCTCAGTACTTTTTAATTAATGAATATTTAGATGAGATTGCTCACACACTTTCATGCGACCGTTAATACTTCATGAGGTACTAACCGACCGATTACTCATGTGCTTGCTTACTTGGTGTATTTTCCTCGTCTTGCACCACCTCAGGCATAGCAGTGACTCCCAGACCAGTTGGCCTTAGGGCACTAGGTGGAGAGGCACCCTCGCTATACATTTTTCTTGCCTTCGGTGATAACAAAACTAGTGTTCATTTTTCTCACCACTTTATATTTTCTTTATTCATTTTTTTCTTTTTATTTCCTTCATACTTTTGGCTTTAAGACAAGAGCATTTCAAGGTCTCCTCTACTATCCCAGGCTTCAAGACGTGTGTAAGTGCGAATAGCAGGGTATCAACGTTCAAAATGTTTGGCTTCCAGAATAGAAACTATTTTTCAGACTTATTTTTATCCTCAGATTAGTGACGTCCTTCATCTTACTAACCCTTGGGACAACGGCTCATAACTACTTATTACTAGTTCGTATAAGAAAACTTCTAATTTTCTTAGTTTTCTAAAATTTTTCTAATCTCATGGATGTAACTTTTCACTATCTAAACTTTCATTATCTTATTTATATACAAAAATATTTTTATAGTTTTGAAAATTTTTAAATTTTTATGGTTTTTCGAAAATGTTTTGTGCTTATGCAAATGATATGCAAATGATGCGAAAATAAGCACAAACCTCCCCCAAACTTGTTTTCAACAGTGTCCTCACTGTTGCCGACAGCTATATCTACAAAACCTGTAAATCTGGGGGGGATTATTAGTGGGGGCAAAATATTTAAGTGAAGACCCTCCCCCAAACTTATTTTTGGCTCATCATTTTGTAAAAATTTTCTTTTCAGGAGCCAGAAAAATTATACCCCCCCAAACTTGAATTATGCAATGTTAAACTTTGAAAATCACAAGTGGGGGTAAAAAAATCATTGGTCGATGCCAAGCTTTGCAAAGACCGAAGGTTAACACCAACCATTCAAAAATTTTATCAATGCAGTGCTCGGGTTGGTGGAAGAAAAAGTGGGGAAAGGGTAAGTGGTGGAATAGAATGTGTGTGCGTCTCATTTTGGAGAGACGATGCAGTGAGTGTGATGGATTACTCGCATTCTTTTTACAGTTCAGAGGAAGGGGTGGAGGTTCAATTTCAGTGATTGGAAGATGATTCGTCTCAACACCCGTGCTTTTTAGAAATGCGAGTTCATCAGCGAAGATCTCCTCAAAAGTTTCATCTATACCCCGAAGAATAATGTCATCACAAGGTGCGGGGTGATCTTCAGACTCTAAAAGCATTTCATAATCGGTGTTAATTGCAGACCCGGACATCTCGGTGGAAGAGTCCGTATGTGTATGATACATAGTTGGGTCAAACAATAACGTATGAAAAGAGTCTAGATCGGTATCAGGAGGATTATCTAATTCGCTGCTGTCGATATCCATTAAGTCGACAGAACAGACCTGAACAGTAGGTTCGGAGGGTACACTTCCTAACTTATAAATGTTCATCTCAATTGTCCTGTTTCCGAAGGATAGGGTCATGGAACCGTTTCGACAATTGATGATAGCATTGGAAGTGGCCAAAAAGGGGAGACCTAAAATCACCGGAATTTGATTCCGTGAGTTCGCTACAGGTTGTGTATCAATTACAATAAAATCCACAGGGAAGATAAATTCCCCGATTTTTATTAACACATCCTCTAGTTCACCCCTAGGTCTGGTGATTGATCGGTCAGCCATCTGGAGAGTGCATGGAGATGGTTTCAACTCTCCGATTCCTAACTGCTCATAAACTGAGAAAGGAAGCAGGTTAACACTTGCCCCAAGATCTAGTAGAGCACGGTTAATGTGTTTCTCCCCAATAGAGATGGAAATCGTAGGATAGCCAGGATCCTTACGTTTCCTTGGTAATTGCTGGGGGAAAGCTGTGTCTACTGTCTTAGCCATGAATATCTTCTTGGGCATTTGTTTCTTCCTCTTTCTAGTGCAAAAATCTTTAAGAACTTTTGCGTATGCAGGTACTTGTTGGATAGCATCTGGAAGAGGGATATTGATGTTAACCTGTTTAAACATCTCAGTGATCTTCTCCATTTGTGGACTTGGTGTGTTAGCCCTTAACCGATTAGGATAAGGTGCTTTAGCAATAAGTGATGGGTCCATCATAGGAGAAGAAAGTGTGTGTGGAACCGATCCCAGTATAGAAGTGGGGATCGTCCGTGGAGGGGTAAAAGAGATGGGCTGTAGTGGCGAGCCTTTTGGGAAATGGAGAATAGGCTCGGAAGAGGGTGGTGGGGTAGAAGAAGTAGGGTCAGAAGTGTGTGTGTGTGGAAAGGTTTCAGCCGGGGTGTTGACATGAATTTCAGTATCATCAACTTCTTCCCCAACATGATTGTCAAGCACTCGTCCAGATCTCAACGTGGTGATTGCATTCACATGATGTGAATAGCCAGGATTGGGTAAGGTTTGTGCTGGAAGTTTCCCTTTCTCTCTTGCACTTAGTTCGGCTTTTAATCTTGCAATTTCTTCTTCCATCGATTTAATACTCTCGTTTTGGGACGCAGAGTTTTTCTTCATGTCATCGACGGAAGATTTCATTTCAGCCGAAACTTGCATGATATTTGTCAAGACCAAATTCATGTATTGTGCAAAAGAAGAGGATTCATCAGTTCCGGTCAACTGTAAAGGACTAGACAGTGCAGGTGTGTTGACCTGATTTTGAAAATTATGTGCTTGAAAGGGGTGCTGACTTAATTGAAGTTGTGGCTGCTGTTGTGGCGGAGAAACCCTTTGAAAATTGTTTTGGTTTGGAACCGTGTTTTGTGATTGTGATTGGTTCCAAGCAAAATTAGGGTGATTCTTCCAACCCTGATTATATGTGGAAGAAAAAGGATCGTTTCTAGGTCGTTGAAATGCGGCATTGGTATGCTCACGACCTTGAAACGGACATTCTTCCGTCAAGTGAGACGGATCAGAACAGCAGCTACATACAGTTTTGGAAAGTGACATTTGGTTAAGGGAGGCAGCTAAAAATTTGTTTTCCATAGTCTCGAGTTTCTTTTGTATAGCTGAAATGTCAGCTCTAACTCCTATGGAAACATCTGATTGGTTGTTGCCACTCCTAAATGATGGACTTTCCCACTGTAAAGACTTCTCAGCGAACTCTTCTAAGTATCGCCAAGCTTCCCCATCATCCTTAGACATGAAGGTACCTTGACACATGTTTTCAAGGCTCTGTTTAGTGTTAGGGTTACTGCCCTCATATATGATTCGGCAAAGCTCCCATCTCGGGATGCCGTGATGAGGACATTGAACCAATAGATCCTTGAAACGTTCAAAGCATTTAGAAAATGGTTCAGCGGGGAGCTGGGCAAATTGATTTAGTTCGCTACGGATTCGAGCTGTCTTTTGGATTGGGTAAAATTTCTTAAGGAATGCCGCGACGAATTCTCCCCAATTCGTAATAGAATGTGCAGTAGTGTTATATAGCCACTTCTCGGCTACATCGCACAATGTAAATGGGAGAAGTCGTAGACGCATAGCATCCACTGAAAGTTGTGACGTACCCATCATTGCGCATACGTTTTCAAATTTGGTAATGAAAACGTAAGCGTCCTCAGTCTCGAGTCCGTGGTATTTAGGTAAAAGATTGATATACTGGGGCTTAATTTCAAAGTTATCCCCATTGGCTGGTGGTGTGGATAAGCAGGTCGAAAGAGGACCTCTAAGTGGATAGCATCTTTCCTGGAGAGAAATGTGGGGTGGATTCTGCGCACCAATGGACGGCGGCAGATTAGGGTCAAAGAAGTTTGATGGATTCGGATCCATCGGAGTCGGTGTGGTAGTGGGTAAAGAAAAGGTAAATGGAGAAATATCGACTTCGGAGTCGATAAAGGGTACGCGGACTAAACGGGCACTAGAATCCCGTGTCCATCCTATCTTGCACTAAAATGGGTTAGTACAAGTGGCAGCGTTGGCTTATAATTAGGGGTAATGAATGAATGCGGTGCTTGCTTTTGAAAAAGGGACGGATTTTGAAAAAATGATGCAACAAAACAAATGCAGCACACAACCCTAGAATCTAGTGGTCACCTAGGTCCGGCTCTAGACCGCTCCTAACTGCCAAAAGACAAGTCGCAGGATAGAATCCTCCACTGCCTCTTTGTCCCCCTGTGGCCGGATAAGTGCCAGGTAAGTGGGAAGGTACTCCACTACGTAAGTAGTGGGCCTAATTAAAAACCACTAGCCTTAGACACACTCGCCTTAGACACCACAAGAAAACGCGGATAAGCAATGAATTACCCACGGCCTTCTCTTGTCCTAATTGAGCGCGACAGTCCTTAGAGTCTTCTCTAGATTTCTTTTAGTTAATGAGGGTAATGCGGATGCAAGTTTTGCGATTTTCGGGGCCTAGGAAGGGTAATGAAATCCCCACCTAATTTGGATTTGGCCGTGCCCCTTAAATTTCCGTATTAGAATGCAAACAACCAAGAAAACAAAAATCACGCACAAATTTAATTTGCTTTTGCGGCGCTGCGATTTATTTGCAAAGAATCCTGCAGCAAGGTGTTAGTTGGAGCTAAAAAGGGCGAGGGGAGAGAGCAAGAAGTCACCTGAAGAAAGACTGCACAGAGATCCCTCTGTGGGACCGCGGTTCCGCCGCGATTACACCCTAAGTACCGCGCTTCCGCGCCTAGATTGTGGGTTCAATGCACACGATTTCAACAGATTCTTGCTGTTGCTTCCGTCTGTTCTCTGGTACCCTCCAAACAATTTTATCACAGCACAGAATGCTCCAGATCACCTTGCAATCAAATCACAACACACGTGTAAGAGTTTGTACGAATTTTGATTTCAAGAAGTAAAATGTAATAATTCTTTCACTTCAAACTATAAATGCAAATGAATTAGCGCGATCCCCGGCAACGGCGCCATTTTGATTGATCGTTTTCTGATGTGTAAAATAAACTTGTAAAGAAATTACAATCAAAAACTTATATTGACCGCAATCAAACTACGGTGTCGGATGTAGTTAATGAATGAGTGCGGATCGTCCACAGGGATTGCACAATTCAATTGTATTTTGATACGTTTGAAATGAAAAGTTAAGCAACAATAAAAGAAAACATGATTCAAGAATGATTTGTATTCAAGTGTCACTATTCTTTACTCAAGAATCAAGAAACTATAAACAATCAAGAATCGGTTGTTTTGATAATATTTCCAATCAACAATCAAGAATCTAAAAGAGGCTCGTAGGAATCGATAGGATCGATAGACGTGATGTAATCTAAAGATATCGTGTTCTTGTCCTTCGAAGGATTGATACTAGATCGATGATCATCGACAAGAGTTAGGGTTTTCTTGTGAAACTAGGGTTTCATCTTATCCCTTGTTCTGTTGTCGATATCATTCACATTCTAGCCTCTAGCAATTTCAAGAAACGATCCTAACTCCCCCATTTTGAACGATGTCAATCAAGAAAGCATCGAAACAAAATGGGTTGTCGGTTCTTGAATTTGCTAGGGTTTACAAAACTTGTAGGAATCAAGAATCGATTAAAGCTATGTTACATCATCTTTCTATTGACCGTCTCGACTCCTCGACGAGCAGAGTTTTATTCACACATCACCACATATAAAAGATTCACGAATTGTAAGGATATCATGATGCGGAAATTAAAGAAAACAAGATAAAAGAATATCACCTTTATTGATCTCAACAATTTTGATTACATTTGCTTCAAGAACTACAAGAAGAAGAATCTAGATTGTTGATCGGGCGTCGCTCGGCTTCATGAGTCGTGGATCGGCTCGGATCGCTTGCTCTGTTGAAGATCGGCTCCGCTCCTAAAGGTTGTCGGGCTTCTTGCTTAATGGGTACTCGGGATTCTTGGATTTGGAGTGGAATTAGGGTTAGGGTTTCCTACAAGCCCTGTCACTAGACTTGAGGAAGAAGGAGATGAAGAAAGGGATAGATTCACTAATTGGATGAATAATTCCCAAGGTTGAATAATGTGGAATAATGAGCCTAGGGTCTTATTTATAGAGCTCCCAAACCCTAGGTTTGAGTTTGAATTTCCCTTTCCCTCCAAAAGTTTGTTGAGGAGTTTCTAGAAGGAGTTTGTTAGGAGCTAGCTTAGGGTTTAAGCTAGGGTTTAGGGAAAGTTCTAGAATAATAGGCTAATTAAGTGAAGCTCAAAGTGTTTGCTGATCTGGTAGAAGTCTATGGAGTTTTCTGGAACTTGGATACATTTCTGAGCAGTGGGCCCTGGCAGAAGCATTATGGTGCAATTTGTAGCTGATGACGTCACCAATAAGCCGCGGATCCGCGGCCTAAGCAAGCTCATACCGCGGATCCGCGGCTTGTTGGTGAGCTTGGACTTTGGGTCTTCTGGTGTGGGCTTAGACTGCTGTTTAGACTTTTCTCTGATATTTTGAATTGCAGTTTCCCTTCTGTGTTGATACCAGATTTGATTTTAGTGAGTTTACGAGCAATTGTAATGGTCGAGCAATGTAATGATCGAGCAAGCTTCTCTTTTCCTGCACAGACTTCGAAACACGGGTTGCAAGATATAGAAAATATGCTATGTAATGCAATGCAGTCAATTTCCCTAGAAATGCCGGTTTTAAGGTCTAGTACATGTAATTTGATAATCTGTGATAGATTTGCTAATATGTAGAATACTGATGCCGAACACTTCTATATGTATGCAAATGATGAGGAAATTGCCGGTAAAAATATGCAATATTTTCGACTGATCATGCGGCAGGAACCAATGGTAATGGTGCAAGTGTCCTATGAGATGATATCACATATATATATATATAACGATGCGATGCAATGAGATGGCTAACTAGGAAACTACGCATATAAATGCCAGTACTACTAGCAATCCTACTGTCGGGCGCCTCGCGCCATCCAGACGATCCCCCCATAGATGTGTACATCTACTCACCGGGACGTCTCGGTTATTCTGATCCGATCTCCGCCTTGTCCCTCCACGCCACATCCGACGCCTCTGCACCCAATCCTAGAATCGCACACAAGCAATTAAGAGAATAAATATACAAATAGTCGCGGAACAAACGACATAAGTCAACCACGCGCACAACAAGACGCGCACCCACTTGGTGCACAAACGCGCTCGTGACAACGCCATAACCCACGACTAGGGTCGCTATACGTGACCACAACCATGTCTAAAACCCAATCGCGCATTCACAACACATTAAATATCTTAGTGAATAGGTTAGAGATCATCAAAACAGCAAACTAAATTAAAATCAATTTATTCCAAAAACCTAGTAAGCATCCATATACCATTTTAGTTGAAATCTTGATGTTTTAACAAATCTAGTGGCCACAATATTCACTTAATATCTTAATTAGGTCACACAAATATTAACTAGATTTTTCTCTCACTTGTTTATATTAATCCTAAAACCTAGTTTGCAAAATAGCTAAATTAAGACAATTTAGAAATAACAATTAATAATTTAACAACTAGATTACATTTTACATGCCTTAAGATATTACACTACACTTTCAACCATAATCAATTAATAAAACCCCTAACTTTAATTCCAAACCCTTTTCTTGAAATTTCAAAATTGTAATTAAAACCATATTACAACCTAATTAAATTTGATTTAAAGTAATTAAACAACAATTTAGCTATAGGGTTAAGATTATACCTCCACAAACATGATATCAAACATGCAAACTTGCCTCCAAAATGGTCTCTTGCTCCAAGAATTCAAGCTAGTTTGGCTAAAGAGTATAGGGTAAAGGTTTAATGATGAATTAGTGGGGTTTTATATTGATTTTGGATGGAAAAATGAAGAATTTTTTTAGAGAAAGGGAGGTGAGAAACTTTGGGGATGCATGAAGGGGGCTCGGCCAGGTCATGAAGGAAGAGAAAGAGAGAGAGAGAGAGAGAGAAATGTGTGGGTGTGTGTAGAAACATCTTTACTTAATACATCATTTCACTTATTTCCTTAATTAATTTATTTCCTTTTCTTAATTGAAGTGGAGAAAAATGAGTGGGGAAGTGGGGGGAAAATTTGGGGCTGCCACAAGGCTCGGCCAAAGAGAAGGGAAATGGGAAGTGTGTGTGAGTGTGTAGAAATTTCTACGTTAATACAACCCTTCAAGCTTCATTTAATGCACCTCACTCCAATTCTATTTTAATTTCTTTTCTAATTAAAACTAAAATTCTCTAGAACTTGAAGACAACTAGAGAAAAAGGAAACATGTTGTAAACTAGGTTCTAAGTTGTCATGGTTCATAAGTATGTAATTAACCCATTAAAATTGTAATTATCACTAATTTAATGTATATTTAAAGGCTTAAAAATATTTAAAATAATTAATTAAGGAAAATATTTAAATAACTAGCAATTTATAAGTGACTAATTAATTACCAAATACTAGCAATTACATAGTTAAAATAGGCGTATTCAAGTCTATGTTGAAAAATAATTACAGTTATGTTTTACGAAAAATACGAGTTATTTTACCGGTTATCGAAAAATTCACCTAAAGAATTTATTTATTTGTTTGTTTATTTTTAAAACGTTACAATCTTCCCCCTTAAAGAAATTCGGTCCCTGAATTTAAAATCTAACTACGCGTACCCTCGAAGAGATGGGGATATTCCTTCCGCATCTCGTCCTCGGCTTCTCACGTGTCCCTTTTCGCTAATCGGGCCGCGCCAAAGAACCAATATGGTCAGTATAACCTCGGACCTCAGTTTCTTCACCTGCCGATCTAAAATGACTATCGGCTGCTTGGGAAAAGAAAGATTGCGCTCCAGCTGAATTGTCTGATGTTGTATCGCGTGAGAGGGGCTGAAGGTACTTGCGTGGCATTGATACACAGGGTGAACATCTAAAAAGCTAGGTAGAAGAGCCAAACGATACGCAACTGTGCCGATATGCTCAAGAATCTCAAAGAACCCACATATCTGGAACTACGCCTTCCTTCCTTTCCGAATCTCAACACGCCCCTTACTGGAGAAACCCTCAAGCAAACATGATCACCTTTAGCAAATTCCAGTCTGCGACGGCGTCTATCAACAATAGATTTCTGCCTTCTCTAGGCCGCTCTTATCCTATCTTGAATCAACTGAATCTCTTCGGTCATCTCCTGCACAATCTATTGCCCCAAATACTACTTTTACTGAGCTCTGTCCAACATACGGGTGATCGACATCTCATCCCACATAACGTCTCGAAGGGTGCCATCTGAATCTCCTCCTGGAAGCTATTATTGTAGGAAAACTCTATCAATGGTAAGTGGCGATCCCAACATGCCACGAAATCTAGAACGCAAACCTAGAGCATGTCCTTAAGAATCTGAATGGTCTGCTCTGATTGACCGTCGGTCAGCGGATAGAAAACTACACTGAAACTTAATTGGTGTCCAAAGCCTCCTGCTGGCCTCTGAAGCATGGCCTTGACTTGCTGACAAGTCAGCATCCCGAAACAAAATCTGTGACATCTCTCTTGATCCCTTCACACTATTAGACTTCTTTTAAGTCATGATATATCTTGGTGGAAACCGGATGAACACTATATGCTGACTGATGTGCCTCCTCTAAGATCTTGCATCTCTGTCCCTCGGAATCTGGTACACACATTCGTGTCCCAAACCGCTGTACCCCCTGATCATCAATCACGAACTCTGAATCTCTGTCCCGTCAAACATATTCCATGATCTTTGACAAACGAACGTCATCGGACAGTGCCTCACGAATACGATCAAATCACTGTGGATGTGCACGGACAAGTTGTCCCCCGGTCGAAGTAGACTCGAACTGTACTCGGCTGTCACATAGAATCTGCCATTCTGCCGTAGTCTGTCTCTAAACTGTGCTCATGTAGGGTTGCTAGGCACACGCACAAGGGTCTACGAGGCATCAACCATGCCCGATTTAAAAATTAGCCGTGCCGGACAACCCGATACGAGATCTTTAAACTAGAGTTTAGGTGAAAACAAGCATGTTAAACTCTTTAACACTAAGTGAGAGGAATTACAATCTTTGTAGATCTGGTCCTTCACTTCATAAGCTCCGTGTTGTGGTCCCTTCGCTACGATCATCGTGTTCTGGACTCTCGAGAGGCTCCACGAAGAGAAAGATGCAGTCTTGCTTCCGATCTTCGATAACATAGATGATCTACCTTGAAGTTTCATTAACACAAGCTAGCACTCACTAAATGAAGTGAACACTCTCATCTAAAGGGCAAGGATAGATGAGGATGATGAAGTAGGATTTTTGCTCTCATTTATAATCTTTTTCTCATACATAATTCATCAAAAAATCAAAGCTAGAAAGCTTTTCAAGAAGGAACTCAAGGAAGAAGAAGAATAGTCATTCTATTTGTGATGAATAATGAATTGTGTTAATAATTGCTTATGCAACCATGGTTCAAGATGATAGGCTAACCATTGTAGAGACTTAACCAAGGGTTAGGGTTTAGGTTAGGTTAAAGAATGAGTCACTCACAAATATCTTTATCATAACAAAAATAAACCTTCTAGAAACTTCTAGAAAGAGCTAACCCAAATCAAACCCTAACCTTGTTTAATCTCCACTAATCATGTTGCATTAGTAATTATAACATGTTACAATATTATATATCACATATATAATATTTATTGTAACAAAATAAAATAATACAATTAACATATATCGCATATATATCAATGTATTACCCGAGTGAGAAAAAGAATCTTTTAGTGAGCTAATATTAGTTAATGTAATTTAATATATCATATATATTATTATACATTAAATTATCGAATCAACACTTGATCCGACAATCCGGCTATATCGCATATAACCGACTAATACGATGACTCGGCTATATCACATATAGCCGGCCGATATCTCATATCGCGAGAATCCAATACGGTATCACATACCCCATTATCCTCGGTGCCGCACACATCACATATGTGCTCCTACTCCGTTTTTCCTGAGCCAAGAAATCTCTGTGTAGGACTCTAAAGAATCGTCAATACGCCGGCAGTAGGTGATAATCATATCAAACACCCACAAGCTGCAAGCGGTCAGCTAAACGTAACAGCCACCAAGGTATTGAGCGCTCAGAAAATCAACAAGAAAGCCTGTACATTCTCCTGTGAATCCAAACAGTAACACTCCCGTACAGTCCGGTCTCGTCGTCTGATATGTTGCATATCTCGCCTAAGGGTGGTAAACGTCAGACCCCAGTAGCTCGATAAGTCGTATCGATATGAGGTCTATAACTGTTCAAGAAACTACTGATAACACTTACCAGTAAATCTCAGCAACCCTGGCCAGGAATTTCCGGTTATAGCCAATCGAACACAGCACAACATCAACTCCCTATACCGGGAGAGACGAATCCCCTCCTATCGCTCATTGCCTCCATGTGATTCGGGACTGTACCCAAAAGCCACCTTTTTGCACGCCCTCTTGGACGTGGTATGATGGAAATCAAAGCACAGTGGGAATCACACAAGACTCTATGACGATCTCGGGTCAACAGACTACTCTGTACCAGTGTCACCGGAGAACTGCCATCTGACGTGAGGTATAATATCATCTGGGAGTTCTCGGTGAGTCCGTCTAGTGTACCCAGTCTTTACTGAGCACCCGTACACCATCCTTGATGTCAAACACCGATGGATATGGGATCATTCATCGCCCATCATATGGGTCAAGATGCGTATACGCTAGTCTACTCTGGTGCATCGATGCCCTGTCTCGATACACCCTCGACTAGGAACAGTTATAGGATGTACTCATCGACTACCGTGACCCCACTAGTATGATCTCATCATAGTCCCGGTAGTCGAGTATATATCCTAAGGGATTCATCAACATGTAACATAGAGACAATCAGAGTACATGTTAAGATAAAGTACAACCAGATAGCATACTATCATGTCGAGCAAGAAAGTCCTCCCTATATATGTCCAAGCATCCATTACAATATACATCGTATGTACAGTAATGGCCTCTAGGGCATACATATAACTAACAATCTTCCACTTGCATTAGGGCCATCTGTTGTGGTATCATATGCCCAACAATTAGCTACGGTTGAAGTATCTCATACTCAACCATCCCATAAAAGTCTCTACTGGGAAAAAGGCCTTTGTGAGTGGATCCGCGCTGTCGTCCTCTGTGTCTACTCTCCTAACCTCGATCTCCCTGGAGATCAACCATCTCCATGATCAGGTGATACTGCCTAAAAATTATATCTGGATATCAGATGGGATGGGGGTTCCTTGGCAAAAGCCACAACTCCATTGTCACACAATGGTAGGAACGAAGTTCATCTCATGAACTTATATAACCAGACTGCCTCTTTGGTAGCATCTTTGGTAACGATGTATCTTGCCTTTAATCGTCTAGTAAGTCACGGTATCTAGCTTGGAACTCTTTCAACATACCGTCCCTCCACTGAGGGTATAGACAAGCCTGCGACTGACATTCAGTCGTCCTTATCACCCTGGAACCTTTCCAATGATTCTCCCCAGGATCGATTGATACCATTTCACTCCAACTAGTGAGTATCCTAACATCTAGTTAGATCTATCTCATAGATCCAAAACCCAGGATTTAGGAGGTATCATTTTGATCCTATATGGAGAATCCTTGTGATAAGCGGAGATTGACTGATCGTAGCATAGGAAACTCCTTCCCTATCTAGAGTATGGCATCCATGTACTCTACGAAGATCACCACCATACTCTTTACTACCTTTTTGTATATACAAGGTTCATCTACCATTTTGATGAAGTCAAACTCTTTGACTACCACATCAAAACAGACGTTCCAACTCCGCGATGCCTGCTTTATCACATAAAACATCTTGCACACGTTTCCGCTGCTCCCACTGTCTACGAAGCCCTCTGGCTGTGTACTTATAGACGCTCTCTTCTAAAACATCATTTAGAAAAGCAGTCATGACACCCAACCATCAGATATCGTAGTCATGGTATGTAGCCGTAGCAAGTAGGATCTGGATGGACTTAAGCAGAGCTTTGAAAGTCTTAACTTTTCTATATACACCAAGTAATCTTCTCAAGATATACTTGCTCCTGATGGGGATTTAACCCTTCAGATAAAGCAACCAAAGTCCATACTTTGTTGGTGTATAAGGATTCCATCTCAGATCACTAAGCATCTAGCCATTCTTACAGAGTCCCACTCTTGATGGCCAGCTCGAAACTAGTTGGGTCATCATCTCATGATGCAATCCTCGCTCCCACTGTCATAGAAAAACCGAAGTATCTCTCAGATGGGTTAGGAACCCTACTAGATCGGCGAAGAGGCTGAGGTTCGTTGGAAACTATTGAATCCTTTGGTTCTACCAAATCATCAGCTGCAGTTTGTATAGCTGGAACTCCTTCCAATTCTACCTCATGACCACTAATTTTTCCATAAGAAATTCCTTTTCACAAAGGTGGCATGTTGAGAAACAAAACATTTTTGTTCCTCGGTTAGGTAGAAGATATTCCCTTGCGTATGCTTGGGATATCCAACAAACTTCCACAGATCTTACTTTGCCTCGAGCTTTTCCGGATTTTGCTTTTAGACATAGGCTGAACAACCCCAAATCTTAACAAACTTAAGATATGGGCTCTTCCCTTTCCATATCACATATGAAGTGGTAGGCAACTGATTTGATTTGAACCCTATTCAATAGGTATGCAGCTTCTCAAGTGCATAACTCCCAAAAGGAAATAGGAAACTCAGTAATACTCATCATAGAGCACACCATATCACATAGGATGCTATTGCTCCGCCCCGATACACCGACGTGCTGTGGTGTATACGGAGGAGTAATGCTGAGAGAGAATCTCATTCTCCTTTAGAATAGTCCAGGAATTCCGTGCTCAAGTATTCTCCTCCTTGATCTCA
The DNA here is from genome assembly GCA_030015575.1 of Agapanthus africanus. Taxonomy (NCBI): domain Eukaryota; kingdom Viridiplantae; phylum Streptophyta; class Magnoliopsida; order Asparagales; family Amaryllidaceae; genus Agapanthus; species Agapanthus africanus. The sequence goes on along the minus strand of JASDDO010000014.1, from coordinate 299,364,116 downwards.
TCAAAGGACATAATACTTATACCCGTATTTTGGTTCTCTACTTCTAACTTACATTCTGTGAATATCTCAAAAGGTTCGGACTTGTGTTTCAACAGGAACATATGTCTGAATGTTGAGAGATCATCAGAGAATGTAATGAAGTACAAAGAACCGGTCTTGGCATGTATAGACAGGGGACCTTCATACATCGGCATGTATCAATCCCAAGAGTTCACTAACTCCTTCTCTGTTTCCAATAAACAGAGCAGTGGTCATCTTATCTTTGTGACATGACCGGCAAGTTTCACAAGATGTAAATTCAAACAAATTTAAATATGCATCTAAATGTAACTATGCTAGTCGGGTCGCATTGATATGACCTAGTCTACAATGCCTCAAGAAGGATCCGTTCATTTCTGAACTCTTCCTCTTGTGTGTGTTCTGTATACTAAGAACTGTAGTTTGATTTAGAACGTCAATGCTTTTAGATAACGTGCCTGAACCGATCAACTCTTGATATAGGAAATGTTCAAAACATTATCCAACAATACAAAATTATATCCTTCTTTACTAATAAAGAGACTGATATGATGTTGTATATCAGGTTCGGTATCTAATAACATTCGTTCAGAATCAATGTATTCTGGTAATACAGGGTGATAGTGACCAACAGACTTGGCTGCAACACTTGCACCGTTTTCTGTCTCATGAAACTTATCACCCGTTCTCAGTTCTCTACCTTTCTGTAGCCTATGTAACAGATTACATATGCGGGATCCTGATCCGGTATCTCATACCCAAGACGTAAAGGATACTGAGAAACAGTTCTCTGTAATGAACACACCCAAAGAAGATGCATCAGCATGCACTTTCTTCGTTTGGGCGGCACGGGAAATCTGGTATTCCCCAATTTCCTGCTCTGTCTTATAACAATTATAAGTTGGAGCGGGACCAACGTTCCCCAGCTCAGTATAACAAGCGGGTTCGGTCAATACATCCATATTATTATCTTGATTAAGGCGTGATATGGTTGCTACCTGAAGAGAGAGAGAAGAAAACACTCAGCGTATGCTCTTGCAAGATTAGATTGGTTATCTAATATATCTAATCAGGATGTCTCCCACCGTTTTAATCAAATCTTCCTTCAAACCCTAAAAGGAAAGACTAGCCTACACGCTACAAGTTCGCCAATCTTTCAGCCAGGCCAGTGCCGGTATTTTGAGGGAGGTTCCCCGTGCTTTCGTACAGACCAAATTAAAGTAAAGCTCGTTTTCCCAGGGGCGTTGTAAGTCCACGTTGCCCACCCCGGTGCTTACGGGGAGGCGGAAACGTTATGAAAAATTTGATTTTTACAACACTAGGCAACATGGACTAACCAAAGGAGGGATCTTTGCTAAACATAAACTAACTACCAAGCTAAAAGAGTTAGCTACTCGGTTAAGGGGTTATACCTAAGTCTTGAAGTCCTTCTCTTCTTGCTCCTTGAAGTGGGATGAACGGGTTCTCCTCGTCGCCTTCTCTTGCCGAAGAAAGATCCACCCGATGGCCTCTACCTTTGGCTCCAACCTCAAACTAGAAGTACCTAAGGTGCTTGGTGTGCTAAACCTAGAACCTTAGAAAGAGTAGAGAGTAATTTTGAAGGTTTTATCTCAAGCTTAATGATTCTCAACTCATGAGAGGGGAGAGCTTTTTGAGAGAGAGGAAGAGGATGAGAGAGAATCAATATGAGAGAATGATAATAGTTTTTACAACCATAACCAATATATGTGAATTAATATAATTAACAATAATAATCAAAATGAAAAAGGTGATGGTTGGTTTGATAAGACCATTATCATTTCACATTAAATGTATTTGCAAAGATCAAAAAGCATCTTTGGAGTGAAATGATGATGGTCAATGTTTCAACCATGGTCAACAAGTCAACCTTGGTCAACAAGTCAACAACCCTAACCATAACCCAATTTCATTTAATTAATATTATTAATTGATATTTCACATATTCATCAGGGTTTGGAAAAAGACGGCTGTCAACTGTGCACACACACCCGTTCAAAAACCCTGAAAATCCTCTTCCTCTGCCTCAGTCAACTGTGCATACACACCCGCATTCGTGTTCCGAGGAGCACGAATACAATGAGATAAAACTAACCCCAAAGCATATACTAGGATCTGGCTCAAACCAGAGCCCGCTAGTAATGACTGTTCGGACACCAAACGTGCACAAGTGCGCGGATGTGAACGAACCCTGTCGCAAAACCATGCGACCTCTACTCTGTTTTGCCCAAAGGCGAATAACCCTCTATGTGGGACTCTAAAGACTCGACACTACGCTGGCAGTGGGTTTAACCACAGACCGCAAGCGGCACTAGCTGTATGTAACGGTCCCCAGGTAGATGCCAATAAGAAGACTGACGAGGTGAACCCATCCGAACTCCTACTGAGCCTGTATGTGACAATCTCCGTACAGTCCGGTCTGTTCATCTAAGAACATCGCATGACGGGCCTAGGGGGCGGTAAACGTCAGTCGCCTAATAGCGGTACAAGTCGTGTCGGAGTGTAGCCCAGAACACCCTGAGATAACACTGGAAACCCACTAGTATATCTCGCTTGCCCTGGCCAGGGACTTTGTGTAATGGCTCTCCTAGACACAGCGCGATATCAACCCCCAATACCGGGAGAGACGAATCCTGTCTAACCGTCACTGCCTCCAAGTGCTTCGGGACTGCACCCAACTACTACCTGTTTGCACGACTCCTTTGAGCCGTGGTAGGGTAGTAATCAAAGTACAGTGGGAACAAACTCGAGGCGAAGTGACAGTGTCAAGTCAGCGGACTAAGCTGTACTCATGTCACCTGGGAACTGATAACTGACGATAGGTATAATACCAACCAACAGTTCCCGACGATTCCTGTCCAGTGTACTCGTAACCTAACGAGCACCCGCATACTATCTCAAGTACGACGTACTGACGGCTGTGGGACAGACCATCTCCTAAGCTGGGATGAGAAGCGCATACGCTAGTCTATGCCGGAGTATCGATGCCCTGTCTCGATAGTCCTACGACTAAGGACCTGCATAAGGATGTGCTTGTGGATTACCCAGCCCCCACGAGTGTGACTGTCATCACAACGCTGGTAATCAAGCAAAGATCCTAAGGGCTCCATTAATGTGTAAAGGCGATATGCTATAAGAAACACATGCACACATTAAAGCAGAAACAAACCAAGAAGCATACTACTATTTTGAGCAAGAATGTCAATACAAAGTGAATATCCCAAGCTTCCATCAAGTAATATACAATCTAGTATGATACAGTAATGGCCTCTAGGGCATATACACTAACAATCTCCCACTTGCACTAAGGCCATGTACTGGCGTATCGAAGACCTATCATCTCAATCAGCCGCTTGAACTGAGTCTGGGGTAAGGCCTTCGTGAATGGATCGGCAGTGTTATCTTCCGTAGCAACTTTCCGAACCTCGATCTCCTGGCGACCTACGATCTCCCTGATCAGGTGATACCGCCTCAAGATGTGTCTGGACTTCTGATAGGACCTGGGTTCCTTCGCTAAAGCTATAGCCCCGTTGTTGTCGCAATACAGAGGTATTGGATCAACAATAGACGGAACCACCTGAAGTTCTGTCAAGAACTTCTTCATCCAGACGGCTTCTTTTGCGGCATCTGCTGCAGCGATATATTCCGCTTCCATCGTCGAGTCAGCAACGGTTTCCTGTTTGGAACTCTTCCAACACACCGCCCCTCCATTGAGGGTAAAGACATAACCCGACATGGACTTGGAATCATCCTTGTCACTCTGGAAGCTGGAGTCAGCAAAGGCCTCGATCTGGAGGTCTTTTCCGCCATACACCAAGAACATCTCCTTAGTCCTTCTCAGGTACTTGAGAATGTTCTTTTCCGCTATCCAGTGTTTCTCCCCAGGGTTCGACTGATACCGGCTTACCATACTCGGTGCATAAGCTACATCCGGTCTGGTACACAACATCGCATACATTATAGAGCCTGCCGCAGAAGCGTAGGGTCTAATAGACATGCGATCCCTTTCCAAATCAGTCTTGAAAGACATCTCTTTGGAGAGGGTGATCCCGTGACAAGCCGGTAGATTACCGCACTTGGAATCTTCCATACTGAATCTTTTCAGTATGGTGTCGATGTACCTGGACTGTGAGAGTCCTAATATCCTCTTTGATCTGTCACGATATTGATCTGTCACGATAGATCCGGATCCCCAGAATGTAAGAGGCACCACCCAGGTCTTTCATGGAGAACCTGTGTGACAAGAACCCTTTGACAGATTGTAGCATAGGAATGTCATTTCCTATCAAGAGAATGTCATCCACGTATAAAATGAGGAATACGAGAGTTCTTGCTACAAATCTACTATAGATGCATGGTTCATCTGGATTTTTGATAAAGCCAAATTCTTTGACCGTCTCATCAAAACAGATGTTCCAACTCCGCGATGCCTGCTTTAGTCCAGAGATGGACTTAAGCAACTTGCACACCTTTCCGCTGCTCCCACTCTGAATGAAACCCTCTGGCTGGTCCATATAGACACACTCCTCTAAATTTCCATTCAGAAAAGCGGTCTTTACTTCCATCTGCCAAATCTCATAATCGTGGAAGGCAGCAATGGCAAGAAGGATCCAAATGGATTTCAGCATAGCCACTGGAGAAAAGGTTTCGTCATAGTCCAAACCAGGTCTTTGACGAAAACCCTTTGCAATAAATCTAGCCTTATAGGTCTCAACCTGTCCATCTACACCAATCTACCTTTTGAAGATCCACTTGCATCCTACGGGTTTTACCCCATCTGGAGCAACGTCCAACGTCCATACTTTGTTGGTGTACATGGACTCCATTTCGGTCCACATTGCATCCAGCCATTTTACCGAGTCAGCGCTCTGAATGGCCTGCTGGAAGCTAGTCGGCTCATCACTATCAATGATGCAATCCTCTCTATCCCCGTCTATGAGAAAACCGTAGTATCTCTCGGACGGATGAGACTGCCTACTACTTCTGCGGAGCGGTGAAGGAATGTCCTGATCTTTCGAACCCTCTGGTTCTACTAAGCTTTCAGTAATAGCTCGTGGTTCTGGAATTTCTTCCAGTTCTATTGCGCTCCCACTTATCTGATTTTCCAAAAACTCAGTTTCCAAGAAGTGGGCATGACGAGAAACAAAAACCTTTTGTTCCTCTTCACAATAGAAGAAATATCCCTTGGAGTTCTTTGGATATCCCACAAACTTGCACTGTACTGAGCGTGCCTCGAGTTTGTCCGCATGCTGCTTTTTGACAAAAGCTGGACATTCCCATGTCTTAATGTGATTAAGATAGGGTCTCTTCCCACACCACATCTGATATGGTGTAGTAGGCACAGTCTTAGTAGGAACTCGGTTCAAAAGGTATGCAGCTGATTCTAGTGCATATCCCCAGAATGATCGCGGCAACTCAGCGTTACTCATCATGGACCGTACCATATCCAATAGGGTTCAGTTCCGTCTCTCCGATACACCGTTATGTTGCGGAGTGTATGGAGGAGTAAGCTGAGAGAGAATTCCATTCTCTTTTAAGTAATCCAGGAACTCGGCACTCAAGTATTCACCACCTCGATCAGATCTCAGTGTCTTGATACTATTGCCTGTTTGTTTTTCTACTTCATTCTTATATTCCTGGAATTTTCCAAAGGCTTCGGATTTATGTTTCATTAAGAAGATATATCCGTACCTTGAAAAGTCATCCGTAAAAGTAATGAAGTAGGAAAAACCGCTTCGTGCATGCGTAGACATTGGACCGCACATGTCGCTGTGTACGAGTCCCAAGAGCTCGCTCGCTCTTACTCCGTGTCCAGTGAACGGAGTCTTTGTCATCTTTCCTTTGAGACAGGATTGACAAGTTCCATATGATTGATATTCGAACGGATCCAAATATCCTTCTGTATGTAACTTCGTCAACCTTCTCTCATTGATGTGACCCAGTCTACAATGCCATAAGAAAGCCTGATTAGTTTCCGGAGACTTTCTTTTGTGTGTATTCTGGACATTGAAAATCTGTGGTTGGTTTAGTACGTATATACCATTACTTAATGTACCTGACCCAATCAGAACTTGATTAAGGTAAATGTTTACAACATTACTTACAAACGCAAATTCATAACCTTCTTTAGATATTAAAGATACAGAAATGATATTACAAGTTGCATTGGGTACAAAAAAGCAATTACGTAAAACCGAAACATGTCCATCTGACATTCCCAGGTGATAGTCCCCCACGGCCTCAGCATCCATGCTAGCTCCGTTTGCAACTTTGAGGGTCATGTCACCTGCCTTCAAAAACCTACGCTTTCTCAATGCCTGCAAAGAATTACAGATATGAGATCCTGATCCGGTATCCAATACCCAGGAAGTAGAGTTTATTGATAGACAGTTTTCAATAACATACACACCTGAAGCTGAAGCCGCAACTTGCTTCAGATCCTGGATTCTGGCCTTCCAAGCCCTGCAATCTTTCTTCCAGTGTCCACTCTTATGACAGTAAAAGCACTCTTCCTTATCCACAAGCTTTCCCGCTACCTTTGTTGCCTTTGCCTTTCCCTTCGTATCCACTTTACTGACACCGCCCCTTGGTTTGGCGGGGGTTTTCTTCTTCTTTCCCTTGGCTTTCGCCTTGGACCTAGAAGAGGAAGATCCTCCTACAAACAAAATGGATGTTTCCTTACCTTTCTGTAGGGTGCCCTCTGCACTCCTCAGCATGTTGAGGAGCTCTGAAAGTTCAACCTCTTTTTCTTGCAAGTTGAAGTTCAGGATAAACTGGGCGTAAGTGGAAAGAAGGGACTGGAGAATCAAGTCCGTATATGTTAGTTATATGTATGCCCTAGAGGCCATTGCTATACATAGGATGTATATTGTAGTGGATGCTGGGACATATATAGGGAGGACTTTCTTGCTCGACATGATAGTATGCTATCTGGTTGAACTTTACCTTAACGTGTACACTACTTGTCTCTCTGTTACATGTTGGTAAAGCCCTTAGGATGTGTACTTGACTACCTGGACTATGATGCGGATCATACTAGTGGGGACATGGTAGTCCATAAGTACATCCTTCAAAGTCCCTAGTCGTGGGTGTATCGAGACGGGGCATCGATATACCAGAGTAGACTAGCGTATACCTTCTCGACCCATACAGATGGGCGATGGATGATCCCATATCCATTAGTGTTTGACATCAGAGATGATATACGGGTGCTCAGTGGAGACTGGGTACACTGGACGGACTCGCCGAGAACTCCCAGATGGTATTATACCTTACGTCAGATGGCAGTTCTCTGGTGACACTGGTACAGAGTAGTCTGTTGACCCGAGATCGTCATAGAGTCTTGTGTGGTTCCCACTGTGCTTTGATTTCCACCTTACCACGTCCAAGAGGGCGTGCAAAACGGTGGTTTTTGGGTACAGTCCCGAGTCACATGGAGGCAATGAGCGATAGGAGGGGATTCGTCTCTCCCGGTATAGGGAGTTGATGTTGCGCTGTGTTCGATTGGCTATAACCGGAAATCCCTGGCCAGGGTTGCTGAGATTTACTGGTAAGTGTTACCAGTAGTTTCTCGAACTGTTATAGACCTCATATCGACACGACTTATCGAGCTATTGGGGTCTGACGTTTACCACCCCTAGGCGAGATATGCGACATATCAGACGATCAGACCGGACTGTACGGTAAGTGTTACTGGTTGGATTCACAGGAGTGTGAGCGGGCTTGCTCGTCGTTCTTCTGATCGCTCAATACCCGGGTGGCCGTTACGTTTAGCAGACCGCTTGCGGCTTGTGGGTGTTTGATATGATCATCACCTGCTGCCGGCGTATTGACGAGTCTTTAGAGTCCTACACAGAGGTTTCCTGGCTCAAGCAAAACGAAATAGGAGCGCATATAAGATATGTGCGGGACCGAGAATAATGCGTGTATGTGATACCGTATTCTATTCTCGCGATGAATGTATCGATTGGTTGTATGCGATATAACCTAGTTATCGAATCAAGTATTGATTCGATAAGCCGATACATAGGATACTAGTCGGTTATATGCGATATGACCGGATCGTTAAATCAAGTGTCGATTTAATGATTTAATGTATAATTATATATTTGATATATTACTTTGCATTAACTAGTATTGGTTCACTTTAAAGGATTTTCTCACTTGGATGTACAAGTTGTATATGTGATATACTTTTTGTGCAAATGATTGTATCATGTTTGATGATACATGTTTACTTGGTTAAGTGTAAAGAATTAAACCATGGTTAAACTTATGATTAGGGTTTTGTTTTATTTTTCATTTATTTGTCTATTTATTCTTTTTGAAAAATAATTAGCATAAAGGAAAATGGTGGCTTAATTTGTTTTCTAGTTAAAGCTTCATGAAGCTTTGACCAAGTGACCATTTTGTCTCCATGCTTAACCCTAACCATTCCACTTAACCCTAGTCTATTCTCTACACTTGACCATGATTACATTATGATAAGTATTCATTTTATTTCCTTTTTGAAAAAATACTCATCATAATATTCATCTTCTTCTTCTTCTTCTTCACTTGAAGAAAGCAAGACTTCATCAATGGTGATTGATGAAAATGAGTGAGAAATCCAATTCTAAAGTGAACCCACTTCCTATTTCTTCATCCACTACCTCTTGCCAAGTAGTAGGGTGTGTTTTCTTCACAAGTTTCATGACTTGGTGAAGTGGGAGCTTGATCTTGTGATGCCTCGACATAGATCATCTTCGGCATGAAGCCGACGACCTTGCCCGCCCATTTCTCCGATGAAGCCGACGCTAGAGCCCGGGATTTCCATTTGGACAGCGAGGAGACTTCATTACGGAGCTATGGAGGTGGAGGACCGGATCTACAAAGGTTGTATTTCCGTTCTCTTAGTAAAGTAGTTTACTAGTTCTAGTTTTCGCCTATATATCTAGCCAACGATCCGTATTAGGGTTTCTCGGCACCCGTAAAATTTGAAATTGGCATGGTTGATGCCTTGTGAGACCTCTTGAGAGTGCCTAGGAACCCTACAGTATAGAGCTCATTCTCCAACATGGTCCCAAGGTCCGCGAGCTCCTCTATGTAGCCAATCATCTTAAGCACGTGTTCCGCTACCAATGATCCGACGGCCAATCTCGCCGAAAACAACTTTTTCGAGACTTCGTATCTGGCGATACAGGATTGCTCTCCATACAGTTCTTTTATATGGAGAAATATGGATTCGAGGTCCATATTCTCGTGCCTCCTCTGATGTTCATTGTCCATAGAAGCAAGCACGAGGCACTTGGCCTTCGCGCAGTCGATTTCCCAGGTCTTACGGATTTCCCTATCCACGATGCTGGTTTTGGGACCTGGGACAGGGGGAGCTTTGGTGGTAAGAAGATACCCCAACTTGTCATAAGTGATTGCCATTTTGACATTCCTGAGCCAATCTTTGTAGTTTGGCCCTGTCAGTATGTTTTTATCTAGTTGTAACTTAAGTCCGGTCATGATATTTGGTCACTGCAATTAGGAGAGAGAGAAGAAACACTTTAGCATGATGCTCTTGCAAGTTTAGAGTGGTTTTTAATTTGTCTAAACAGGATGGCTCCCACTGTCTCTCGAATCCTCCTCAAACCATAAAGGAAGAATTAGTCGGGATCAATCTCACCGTACAATTCTTGCTTAACCGTTCAGCCAGGCCAGTGTCGGTACTTCGAGGGAGGTTTTCCAACGCTTTCGCGAAGTTCCTTAATTAAATAACCTCTTTTCCCTGTGGACGTAGCCCCGCTAACACCTATCTAGACACCTACTTGGTTTATAGCATTGATCGTTAAGTGAGAAAGTTCCGGAGGAGTAGCATATACTCACAGTAGGATCGGGATCCAAATATCATCGCGTGACAAAACTGAAGGAATCCTACCAGAATTATCACACTCCAAATGGTATGCAGCGCTAGCAAGTTTCAGTTTCTTTTGAAACTCCCGATGTGGATTTTTGCCCCATGCTTTTATGACCTTGACTTTGGCCAACAAATCATAATTCACATGTCAAGTTCTACCCGTCATTCTCCAGGTTAATTTGAACCCACCCGCACATACCCTTGACTTTGGCCAACAAGGTAGAACGACTGTCCCAAACCAACACATCTATCTATGCTGCACATGAATACCCAATAGCTACCAATCACTATGCATTGACTTTGGCCAACAAACATAGCTTGAATACTTATTGACTATCCATGTGAAACGACGGAGGGCTACGAATGGTTTTGGCGAAACCGTGAACGTAGTGAACTTGATATAATCGAAGGAACGAGATAGCTTTCAAAAGGAGTGGTTCAAGCTCCGCATTTAAAATTTGGTTTTGATTGGTTTATTAATTTATCTAACCAGGATGTCTCCCACTGTTTCCTCAAATTCTTCTTAAAACCTTTTAAAAGAAGAACTAGCCGGGTTTTAATTCACGTCACAATACTTGCTTAACCTTTCAGCCAGGCTAGTGTCGGTACTTCGAGGGAGGTTTTCCAACGCTTTCGCGAAGTTCCTTAATTAAATAACCTCTTTTCCCTGGGGGCGTAACCCCGCTAACACCTTTCTAGACACCTACTAGGTTTATAGCATTGATCGTTAAGTGAAATAATCTCCCGAGAGTAAACCAACTCATCAGTGGGATCGGGATCCAACTGTCATTGTGTGATAACCTAGATGGAATCCACTCTAGTCACCACACTCCAGAAGGTATGCCAAATCTGCAAGTTTCAGTTCTTTTGAAACTCCCGATATGGTTTTTGCCCCTAACGATTCATGACCTTGACAATGCCAACATATCATGAACTGTTAGTCAAGTTCGGCCCGTCATTATCTTGATTAACTTAGACCCACCCGCATAACTCTTGACAATGCCAACATAGCTATGCGACTGTCCTAAATAATCCGAAAAAATAAGGCTGCAAACAAGCAATACTTAGCTACCGATCACTACGCCTTGACAATGCCAAAATACGTAGCTCGAATACTGAGTAGTACTTGTAGGAAATGACGGAGGGCTACGGCTGGGTTTTTGGCGAAAAACCCGTTAACGTAATGAACTTGATATCGTTGAAGGAACCCGATTGCACCTTTTTGAAAAATACAGTGGCGAAAATTTTTGCTAAAGAGGTCACTCCCTGTGAAGGGATCTCGGCTCTTTCCTCGTCGAGTGAGGTGCTGGGCATTCGTAAGATGAATACCTCGATGCAAAGCAAGAATAATCGACTATAGTGAAGTTATTACCCTGACGCAAAGTTTTGTCCAAGGGGTCACTCCCGGTGAAGGGATCTCGGCCCTTGCCTCGTCAACTGAGGTGCTGGGCATTCATAACCGAATACCGCGATGCAAAACAAAAAGATGAACGTCCTTGTAATAACAGCTTTTTGAAAAACTTGTTCCAACAACGTCTTTTAGGTTTATTTTCTTGCATTAGTTCTTTTAATGCGTCCCATCATTTAAATCCTACCATTGCAGAAAACAACCAAAATATGACGTACGCTTATGCCATTCGCATTCGCCACGGGGCCCCGTCATCACCCGTTAGGTTGCTTAACTAACGACAGAGCGGGGGCTGGGCTAGCGCGGCTGTAAAACATAAGCAACGCCTAAATAGTTATTATATATAGCAATATAGCAATGATAGCCAATCCAGATCACAGATGAACACTTTGGATATACTAGGAACCCGCAATTCGTTCGAGCCTGCAACGAAAAACGGATTACACGGTCGCGATGAATAGCCAAAACCCCACCCAAGACCCCTACGGGTGCGGCAAACTACCCGCCAAGTACCCGAAGCGAAGCAACCTCCCTCAATGCCATGAGTAGGCCACTCGGCACTTCGAGCTACCCGGTAGTTTGTGCACCCCCTCCATGGGTCTATCCTAGGAGCAAAAACAGTAAAAATAATTATACAATGACGGCTACAGCCCCGACCCGGTTGTGCGGCCAAACAAATAATATTACATCAATTTACAATTTATTACATGAATGAAAGAAAAAGAAACTCTCATCTCACATCCACCCGGCTATTCATCCGCGACAATCCAACGAGTTCATATACACAAACCATCAACAACAATCACAGATCACAGATATGTATAACCCCGACTAATCGTCATATAGCGATTAGCCGACGTTCAATACATAAGAACATCACAGATATAACCAACATAGTCAAAGTATATTGAAGTTCGGAAAAATACGGATTTATAGGCCCCCAAAAACAAATTTCTATTCTGGAAAATCTGGGCACATATAATATATCTGAAAAATCCTAAAACCATGTCAGAAACATACTGCACCAAAATCGATGCAGTAACTCACAAAGTTGGCCGCGGTTCCGCGGCAAGAGCTTGCTCTTGCCGCGGAAGGGCGGCGCTTTGGTTGAGTTGCTGCATCGTTTTTGGTGGTTTTCTTCTAAAAAGCCTGAGATGATTTTTGGGATATAACAAATTTTGTTTTGACCAGAAAAAGTTTTAACAGAAACTCAGGTTTTTATAACTTGGTTTTTTCGATTTTTCCGTTTCGAACTTCGATGCACTTTACTACCAAGCTAGTTTATGTTTAGTTAGGCTCTGATACCACTGTTAGGTCCACGTTACCTCTCCCGGTACTTTCGGGGTTGCGGAAACGGTAAATCAAAATTTTTTCTAAGCTTTGTATCATGGACCGTAAAAGCCGGATCTTTGCTAAACTATAAACTAGCAACCTAACAAGAGATGTATCTACTCGGTTAGGGGTTATACCTCAACTTGAACTCCTTCTCTTCTTGTTGTTGTTCTTCTTTGAAGTTCTTCTCTTCTTGTTGTTCTTCTCATTGCTTGCTCAATGGTTGATCCGGACTTCGGTCACCTCCGCGGCCTCCTTGAGTCGAAGACGATCCACCCGAGAGATGTACACCGAGCTCCACCTCAAGCCGAGGTAACTAGGGCTAGGAGATTGCTAATCTAGAAGCCCTAGGATGTGTAGAGGAGATGTATGGATGTGTTTGTCAAGTGAAAACCTTTTTCTCTCAACACATGAGATCAAAGGAGAAATCAAGAGGAGGAAGAAGAAGGAGGTTTTCTTGCAACCATGGAGCTTCTCATTTCAAGAGAGAGAAAGAGAATAATATTATGAAAAGCTTAACCAAGAGAAATGCTAACCATGGTTGCAATAATGCAAAAAAAACATCATTACTAATTCCATCAAGATAAAGTTGATGGCTACTTTGAAATGACCATTATCATAATCCAAAAGAAAAAGGAAAAGAAAAGAAGAGTGTGGAAACCTCTTGAAAGTCAATGGTCAACCCGGTCAACCGGTCAACAAAGTCAAGAGGGGTCAACGGGGTCAAATGGTCAATGCAATTAGCCATCATAAGATTATCACTAATAGGATTAGTAAATGATGTTCGCGGCTCATAATGGTTTTGACCAAACGAACTGTCAAAACCCTAATGAGCCTGCCACATAATGGTTTTGGCCGAACCAACTGCCAAAACCCTAATGAGGCACCTCCTCCTTCATCGCTCCAGAAAACTGTGCATACACACCTGCATCCGTATTCCGTAGAATGCGGATGCACAGAAGACAAAACAAATCCATCCATGCAATACTAGGATCCGGCTTAAACCAAAGCCCACTAGTATTGCCTGCCCGAACACCACACGCACACAAGTGTACGTAAGTGATCGCAGCCCTGCCGTAAAACCATACGGCCTCTACACGTTTCGCTCAGTGCAGGGAAACTCTCTGTGTGGGACTCTAAAGACTCGACACTACGCTGGCAGTGGGTTTAACCACAGACCGCAAGCGGCACTAGCTGTACGTAACGGTCCCCAGGTAGATGTCGATAAGAAGGCCGATGAGGTAAACCCATCCGAACTCCTACTGAGCCTGTATGTGACAATCTCCGTACAGTCCGGTCTGTTCGTCTGATACATCGCATGGCGGGCCTAGGGGGGCGGTAAACGTCAGTCCCCTAATAGCGGTACAAGTCGTGTCGGAGTGAAGCCCAATACACCCTGAGATAACACTGGAAACCTACCAGTATATCTCGCTTGCCCTGGCCAGGGACTACTCGTGTAATGGCTCTCCTAGACACAGCGCGATGTCAACCCCCAATACCGGGAGAGACGAATCCTGTCTAACCGTCACTGCCTCCAAGTGCTTTGGGACTGCTCCCAACTACTACCTGTTTGCACGACTCAGTAGAGCCGTGGTAGGGTAGTAATCAAAGAACAGTGGGAACACACTCGAGGCGAAGTGACAGGGTCAAGTCAGCGGACTAAGCTGTACTCATGTCACCTGGGAACTGATAACTGACGATAGGTATAATACCAACCATCAGTCCCCGACGAGTCCTGTCCAGTGTACTCGTAACCTAACGAGCACCCGCATACTATCTCAAGTACAACGTACTGACGGCTGTGGGACAGACCGTCTCCCGTGCTGGGATGAGAAGCGCATACGCTAGTCTACTCCGGAGCATCGATGCCCTATCTCGATACTCCCACGACTAGGGACGTGTATAAGGATATGCTTGTAGATTACCCAACCCCCACGAGTGTGATCGCCATCACAACGCCGGTAATCAAGCAAAGATCCTAAGGGCTCTACTAATGCATATAGGTGATATAATAAATAAACACACATGTACACATTAAAGCAGAGACAAACCAAGTAGCATACTACTATATTGAGCAAGATTGTCTGTACAACTGTGAATATCCCAAGCTTCCATCAAGTAATATACATACTAGTATGATACAGTAATGGCCTCTAGGGCATATACACCAACAATCTCCCACTTGCACTAAGGCCATGTACTGGCGTATCGAAGACCTATCATCTCGATCAGCCGCTCGAACTGAGTCTGGGGTAAAGCCTTCGTGAATGGGTCCGCAGTGTTGTCCTTTGTGTCCACTCTCCGCACCTCGATCTCCTGTCGATCAATGATCTCCCTGATCAGGTGATACCGCCTTAAGATGTGCCTGGATTTCTGATGGGACCTTGGTTCCTTCGCTAAAGCTATAGCCCCATTGTTATCGCAATACAAAGGTATTGGGTCAACAATGGACGGAACCACCTGAAGTTCACTAATGAACTTCTTAATCCAGACCGCCTCTTTTGCGGCATCGCTTGCAGCAATGTATTCAGCCTCCATCGTCGAGTCTGCGACGGTATCCTGCTTGGAACTCCTCCAACATACCGCCCCTCCGTTGAGAGTAAACACAAAACCCGAGACGGACTTGCTGTCATCTTTGTCACTCTGGAAGCTTGAATCGGTAAAGGACTCGACCCTGAGGTCTCCATTACCGTAAACCAGGAACATCTCCTTAGTCCTTCTCAGGTACTTGAGAATGTTCTTCACTGCTGTCCAGTGGTCCTCCCCTGGGTCCGACTGATACCGGCTTACCGTGCTCAACGCGTAAGCTACATCTGGTCTTGTACATAGCATCGCATACATTATAGATCCTACCGCCGAAGCGTAGGGTATAGTGCTCATGCGAACCCTCTCCTCGTCAGTCTTAGGAGACATCTTCTTGGAGAGGGTAATTCCGTGCAATGCGGGTATGTTACCGCGCTTGGAATCCTCCATACTAAATCTCTTTAGTACGGTCTCTATGTACCTGGACTGCGAAAGTCCCAATAGTTTCTTGGATCTATCTCTATAGATCTTGATCCCCAGAATGTACGAGGCATCACCCAGGTCCTTCATGGAGAACCTTTGTGACAAAAACAGCTTGACCGATTGTAGCATAGGAATGTCATTTCCTATCAGAAGAATGTCGTCCACGTACAAGACTAGGAATACGACAGTTCGTCCTACAATCTTCTTATAAACACAGGGTTCATCTTCGTTCTTGATGAAATCAAATTCCTTGATTGCCTCATCAAAACAGATGTTCCAGCTCCGCGATGCCTGCTTTAATCCATAAATGGATTTAAGCAACTTGCACACCTTTCCGCTGCTCCCACTGTCTACGAAACCTTCTGGTTGATCCATGTAAACGCACTCTTCCAAACAACCGTTTAGGAAAGCCGTTTTAACATCCATCTGCCAGATCTCATAGTCATGGAAGGCAGCAATGGCAAGTAGGATCCGAATGGATTTGAGCATAGCCACCGGAGAAAAAGTTTCGTCATAGTCCAAACCAGGTCTTTGACGGAAACCTTTTGCAACGAGTCTAGCTTTATAGGTTTCCACCTGCCCATCTACACCAAGTTTCCTTTTGTAGATCCATTTGCATCCAACGGGTTTTACCCCAGCTGGAGCAATATCCAAGGTCCACACTTTATTGGCGTACATGGACTCTATTTCGGATTGCATTGCTTCCTGCCACTTATCAGAGTCCCTACTGATAATGGCCTGCCTGAAACTGGTAGGGTCATCTTCTTCCAAGATGCAATCCTCTCGATCCCCGTCTATGAGAAAACCGTAGTATCTCTCGGGCGGATGAGAAATCCTACCAGATCTGCGGAGTGGCTGAGGTTCGTTTGGGGTCACTGAATTTTCTGGTTCTGCTAAATCCTCAGTTTGATTTTGTGGATCAGATATTTCATCCAGTTCTACCGTGCTCCCACTTATTTCTTTTGCAAGAAATTGCCACTCTAAAAAGGTGGCGCGGCGAGCAACGAACACCTTCTGTTCCTCAGTGTGGTAGAACAGATATCCCAGAGAATTTCTAGGATATCCCACAAACTTACATAAAACTGACCGTGCCTCAAGCTTGTCTGGTTTTTGTACTTTTACATAGGCCGGACAGCCCCATATCTTAATTCGTTCTAGATATGGTTTCTTACCACTCCATATTTCATATGGAGTCTTAGGCACGGATTTAGACGGAACCTGATTCAGCAAGTATGCCGCTGTCTCTAGCGCAAGTCCCCAGAATGAAAGAGGTAACTCAGCATCACTCATCATGGATCGAACCATATCCAATAGGGTACGATTCCTTCTCTCCGACACACCGTTGTGCTGCGGTGTATAAGGAGGAGTGAGCTGAGAGAGAATACCATTCTCTTTTAAGTAATCTCGGAATTCCGTGCTTAAGTACTCCCCTCCTCTATCAGACCGGAGGATCTTGATACTTTTGCCTGTCTGGTTCTCTACTTCGTTTCTGAATTCCTTGAATTTCTCAAAAGTTTCAGATTTGTGTTTCATCAGATACACATATCCGAACCTAGAGAGATCGTCAGTGAATGTGATGAAGTACGAGAACCCACCCCTTGCATGTATAGACATCGGACCACACACATCACTGTGTATGAGTCCCAAGAGCTCTCTTGCTCTTTCTCCATATCCGGTGAACGGAGATTTGGTCATCTTCCCTTTGAGACAAGACTGACAAGTTTCATAAGATGAAAACTCGAACGCATTCAAGAGTCCATCTTTATGCAACTTACTCAGTCTTTTCTCTCCAATATGACCAAGTCTACAATGCCACAAGTAGGATTCATTCGTATCTGAATTCTTCCTCTTGCGTGTGTTATGTATATTGAGAACTGTATTCTGATTTAGAACGTAGATACCATTAAACAGTGTACCCTCTACAACCAGTACCTTATCAAGGTAAATGTTCATGATATTCTTTTCAAGAACAAACTTATATCTATCTTTATCGAGTAAAGAAACTGATATGATGTTGCAAACCATGGAGGGTACATAGTAGCAATCGTTCAAAATCATAGTCTTGCCATTTGGCAATACTAGGTGATATTCACCGACGGCTGCCGCATTAACTTGTGCTCCGTTCGCTACTCTGAGCGACATATCACCCGGTGCAACTTTCCTACTTTTTCTCAGTCCTTGCAATAAATTACAGATATGAGATCCTGATCCGGTATCAAGTACCCAGGAGGTAGGGCTGACCGTAAAACAGTTCTCAATTACAAGAACACCTGAAGTAGATGCAAAACCATGCTTCTTCTTCAACTGGGTATCCTGGAAATCCAAACTTTCCTCTTTCCCATTCTCATACTTATGACTGTTATCACAAGTTAGAGCTGAACCAACTTTCCCCAGTCCCGAATAAGAATTCGGTTCGGTCAAGCGATACATTTTATGAAAATATGACGTACGCTTATGCCATCCGCATTCACCACAGGGTCCCGTCATCACCCGTTAGGTTACTTAACTAACGACAGGGCGGAGGCTGGACTAGCACGGATGCAAAACATAAGCAACGCCTAAATAGATATCATATATAGATATATAAATCCATTCGTCAGATGCAATGATAGCCATTCCAGATCACAAATGAATATATTGGATATACTAGGAATCCGCATTCCGTTCGAGCCTGTAACGATAAACGGATTACACGGTCGTGATGAATAGCCAATACCCCACCCTAGACCCCTACGGTTGTGGCAAACTACCCGCCAAGTACCCGAAGCGAAGCAACCTCCCTCAACGACGTGAGTAGGCCACTCGGCACTTCGAGATACCCGGTAGTTTGTGCACCCCACCTTGGGTCTATCCTAGGAGCAAAAACAGTAAAAAGAAATTATACAATGACAGCTACAACCCCATCCCGGTTGTGCGGCCATATAAATAATATTACATCAATTTACAAATTACATGATTGAAAGAATAAGAAAACTCTCATCTCACAACCCCCCGGCTATTCATCCGCGACAATCCAACGAATTCATATACACAAACCATCAACATTACAGATCACAGATATGTATAACCCCCACTAATCGACATATAGCGATTAGCAGACGTTCAATACATATATCACATCACAGATATAACCCATTAGCCAAAGTGTAAAGAAGTTCGATCAAAATACGGATTTGTAACCACCCTAAAAACAAACTTGTTCTCTGGAAATTCTGGGCAGAAACAAACCATCTCAAAAAACATAAAACACCAACAGGAGAAAACTGCAGGAGAAACGATCCATGGCCGAGTCAACTCGGCCGCGGTTCCGCGGCAGGAGCAAGCTCTTGCCGCGGATCAGCGGTGAGTTGGTCGACTCACTGGATCGTTTTTCTTGCCTGTTCTTTAAAAGGCCTGGGCCGATTTTTAATACATGATTTATTATTTTTTGAGCAAAAATAAAAATCGGTAGAAACTTAGGTTTTAGAAAACGTGTTTTGCGATTTTTTCCGATCGAAGTTTTAGATACTTTGCTAACTTGCTAGTTTGTGTTTAGCTAGGCTCTAATACCACTGTAAGTCCACGTTGCCCATCCCGGTGCTTATGGGGGGGCGGAAACGTTATGAAAAATTCAATTTTTACAACACTAGGCAATATGGACTAACCAAAGGAGGGATCTTTGCTAAACATAAACTAACTACCAAGCTAAAAAAGTTAGCTACTCGGTTAAGGGGTTATACCTAAGTCTTGAAGTCCTTCTCTTCTTGCTCCTTGGAGTGTGATGAACGGGTTCTCCTCGTCGCTTTCTATTGCCGAAGAAAGATCCACCCGAGGGCCTCTACCTTTGGCTCCAATCTCAAACTAGAAGTAACTAAGGTGCTTGGTGTGATAAACCTAGAACCTTAAAAAGAGTAGAGAGTAATTTTGAAGGTTTTATCTCAAGCTCAATGGTTCTCAACTCATGAGAGGGGAGAGCTTTTTGAGAGAGAGGAAGAGGATGAGAGAGAATCAATATGAGAGAATGATAATAGTTTTTACAACCATAACCAATATATGTGAATTAATCTAATTAACAATAATAATCAAAATGAAAAAGGTGATGGTTGGTTTGATAAGACCATTATCATTTCACATTAAATGTTTTTGCAAAGATCAAAGAGCATCTTTGGAGTGAAATGATGATGGTCAATTTTTCAACCATGGTCAACAAGTCAACAACCCTAAGCATAAACCAATTTCATTTAATTAATATTATTAATTGATATTTCACATATTCATTAGGGTTTGGAAAAAGACGACTGTCCACTGTGCATACACAGCCGTTCCAAAACTCTAATGAAAATCCTCTTCCTCTGCCTCAGTCAACTGTGCATACACACCCACATTCGTGTTCCGAGGAGCACGAATACAATGAGATAAAACTAACCCCAAAGCATATACTAGGATCTGGCTCAAACCAGAGCCCGCTAGTAATAACTGTTTGGACACCAAACGTGCATAAGTGCGCGGATGTGAACGAACCCTGTCGCAAAACCATGCGACCTCTACTCTGTTTTGCCCAAAGGCGAATAACTCTCTATGTGGGACTCTAAAGACTCGACACTACGCTGGCAGTGGGTTTAACCACAGACCGCAAGCGGCACTAGCTGTACGTAACGGTCCCCAGGTAGATGCCGATAAGAAGACTGACGAGGTGAACCCATCCGAACTCCTACTGAGCCTGTATGTGACAATCTCCATACAGTCCGGTCTGTTCGTCTAAGAACATCGCATGGCGGGCCTAGGGGGCGGTAAACGTCAGTCCCCTAATAGCGGTACAAGTCGTGTCGGAGTGTAGCCCAGAACACCCTGAGATAACACTGGAAACCCACCAGTATATCTCGCTTGCCCTGGCCAGGGACTTTGTGTGATGGCTCTCCTAGACACAGCGCGATATCAACCCCTAATACCGGGAGAGACGAATCATGTCTAACCGTCACTGCCTCCAAGTGCTTCGGGACTGCACCCAACTACTACCTGTTTGCATGACTCCTTTGAGCCGTGGTAGAGTAGTAATCAAAGTACAGTGGGAACACACTCGAGGCGAAGTGACAGTGTCATGTCAGCGGACTAAGCTGTACTCATGTCACCTGGGAACTGATAACTGACGATAGGTATAATACCAACCAACAGTTCCCGACGAGTCCTGTCCAGTGTACTCGTAACCTAACGAGCACCCACATACTATCTCAAGTACGACGTACTGACGGCTGTGGGACAGACCATCTCCTAAGCTGGGATGAGAAGCGCATACGCTAGTCTACTCCGGAGTATCGATGCCCTGTCTCGATAGTCCTACGACTAAGGACCTGCATAAGGATGTGCTTGTGGATTACCCAGCCCCCACGAGTGTGACTGCCATCACAACGTTGGTAATCAAGCAAAGACCCTAAGGGCTCCACTAATGTGTAAAGGCGATATGCTATAAGAAACACATGCACACATTAAAGCAGAAACAAACCAAGTAGCATACTACTATTTTGAGCAAGAATGTCAATACAAGGTGAATATCCCAAGCTTCCATCAAGTAATATACAATCTAGTATGATACAGTAATGGCCTTTAGGGCATATACACTAACAGGCGTAACCCCGTTAACACATTTCTAAACACCTACTTGATCGGCTAATTGTAATGTGTAAAACTCTCCCAGGAGTAACTCTTACTCGCAGCGAGTATCGGGATCCAACTATCTCATAGAAGGTAAGCAATCTCATTGCAAATTTCAACACTTGAAATTCCCAATAATATTTTACCCCTAGCGTCCTATGACCTTGACGAAGGCCAAACTACCCATAGTCCGCTAGTCAAGTTCAACCCGTCATTTCCTGATTGAATTAAACCTACCCGCACGACCCTTGACGGAGGCCAAACTACGCCGTACGAATACCCTAATCCAATCGCATTGTATGCTAGCAGATAAGCATTAGTTAGCTACCGTACACTACGCCTTGACGGAGGCCAAACTACCGCAGCACGAATACTAACTAGTACTTATCTAAAATGACGGAGGGCTACGACAGATTTTTAAGAAAACCCTTTGCGTAATGAACTTGATATCGTTGTAGAATCGAGTGATTTTAACCGGAATGTTTTTTAGGCTTTTCTAGTTTTGCTAAAAGGGTCACTCCCGGTGAAGGGGTCGACGGCCCTTTCCTCATCGAATAAGGTGCAGGATATTTCACAAATATCACTATGCAAAGCAAAAACTATAGAAACAATCAAAAGACAAACCGAGTTTGTAGCATCTGCTAGTTTCGCTAAAGAGGTCACTCCCGGTGAAGGGATCTCGGCTCTTTCCTTATCGAATAAGGTGCTGGATGTTCTACAAGGAACACCGCTATGCAAAGCAAGAACTAGAGCTACCAGTTTTTAAACAAGTTTCTACAATATCTTTAGGTTTCTTTTAGTTTCATTAATCTCATTAATGAAGTCCCATTTTTATTATGCTTCACAAGCAACACATTTGAAACGATATCTGCAATATAACATATATCTCAGATATATAATATAAACATTCGTCTCAGGCAGTAATATGATCTCATCACAGAACATTGCAGCAGAAGAACATATATGAAATATTGGATATACTAGGATGTCCGAGTTTTCAATACGAGCCTGTATAAAACACGGATTCCACGGTCGCGATGAATAGCCAAACCCACATCCCTAGACCCCTACGAGAGCGGCAAGCAACACTGCCAATTCTAGGGTTAGGAGACCCGATCTCGACTCCTCGAGATGGCCTCCCACTGTACCCTAGAACCCGGTTACTTGTGCTCCCCTCCTTGGGTCTACCTAATGCGGAAAAGTAAATAATATACAATGGTGACATCATCCTCAGCCCGGAAGTGCCCCAATAAAAGAATATTACATATAAATGAATTTTACGTGAATGAAAAAGAAAAACTCTCATCTGACATAAAAACCCCGGCTATTCAGAACGCGACGATCCAATATAACATATCACAGCAACACATAATATCTCATATCATCAACGTAAGCAAGTAAGCGTATCCCGATTGTCGTTGATGTATAGCAACGAAGCCGGCGATACACCACATACTACGCTTACGGTCACAGAAAAGAAAGTATAAAACTACAACAGTTGGAATCCGCAACCTCTTTAGACATCGCATGCCTAACCAAATGAATTCCTTAGACATCGCATGCCTAACAATTATAAACCCCGCATTTTAGTCTCATTATCGAAAACTCTTTTCAATATCAAGTCGGGCAATTCAACAAGATTCCCGACATCCTGACCGAATGCTCGTCGCAAACTTTAGTAGACGGCCGCACCCCCGGATGCCGTCGACGAAGTGCACTAAGGCGGAACACCGCTGCCGCGAGCACCCGAACGGATGCTTTCGGCGACGGGGTTCTCCTACAGTCACTTGGTCGGGGCTATGGGGCGTGGCTATCTATTAAGTTTACCCGGCGAGTATCCGCGTACGCTACGTGATTGCGACGGACTTTTGATCGCATCAAAATCCCGTGGCAACCGATCATCTAAGACTAAACTGCTATGTTTATAACATTCAAATTAGTTATCTCATAACTACTTGTGGATTCCAAATATTGTATCACATTCCAGATAAAAAAAAGTCAGTGTTAAACATTCCGATCGAATAATCAAACACCCAAGATTTCCCCAATATATCTCAACACTTGAAATCAGTTTAAAAACATCCATCACATGCTACAGTACCGATGGTCCAGCCGTAGAAGGGTCAAGCCAACGCCTCACATGTGGCACGCCGTACTGCCGCAAACCCTAAGGTTTAGAGGCAGTTCAAGACGGCCACATAATCGAGTTAAGGTTTGTTGTCTTCTAGAGGGTCCACCGCGTTACTTGCACGACTTAGAAAGTTTCAAACTCGAGAAAAAATCCAACTTTTGAAAAAATTTCCGACTGGGGAAAAAGTGAGTTATTGATATCCGTTCGAACTTTTTAACAGTTTTTAAAATTATCCGGACAAAACTAAACAAAGTTAAATTATCTGATCGAATCAACGAGTCCCCAATACAACCCTAGAAAACTCAACACTTGAGTGGAATTAAAATATTCCCAGAAAAAAATAACAAGAAAGGACCTAAGAATTAATATATGAAATACGAGGGACCAAATCATAATTTTGGCCGCGGAACCGCCGCCAAACCCTTGGTTTCGCCGCGATTCCGCGATCATTTGAGCGGATTAATGGGCCGTACTCCACGTTAATTCTTAGTTTTTCCTGCTTATTTTTCTGAGTATTTTTAATGCTGAAAAAATCACATTTTTAGAAAATGTACAGAGAGGGGTATAAATCGGGTATTCGGAGTTCGATCGGACTTTAAACTTCGTCTAGATTTCGCCTAAAGCTCTAGCTTGGCTCTGATACCACTGTAGGGTTGCTAGGCACACGCACAAGGGTCTACGAGGTATCAACCATGCCCGATTTAAAAATTAGCCGTACCGAACAACCCGATACGAGATCTTTAAACTAGAGTTTAGGTGAAAACAAGCATGTTAAACTCTTTAACACTAAGTGAGAGGGATTACAACCTTTGTAGATCTGGTCCTTCACTTCATAAGCTCCGTGTTGTGGTCCCTTCGCTACGATCATCGTGTTCCGGACTCTCGAGAGGCTCCATAAAGAGAAAGATGCAGTCTTGCTTCCGATCTTCGATAACATAGATGATCTACCTTGAAGTTTCATTAACACAAGCTAACACTCACTAAATGAAGTGAACACACTCATCTAAAGGGCAAGGATAGATGAGGATGATGAAGTAGGATTTTTCTTCTCATTTATAATCTTTTTCTCACACATAATTCATCACAAAATCAAAGCTAGAAAGCTTTTCAAGAAGGAACTCAAGGAAGAAGAAGAATAGTCATTCTATTTGTGATGAATAATGAATTGTGTTAATAATTGCTTATGCAACCATGGTTCAAGATGATAGGCTAACCATTGTAGAGACTTAACCAAGGGTTAGGGTTTAGGTTAGGTTAAAGAATGAGTCACTCACAAATATCTTTATCATGACAAAAATAAACCTTCTAGAAAGAGCTAACCCAAATCAAACCCTAACCTTGTTTAATCTCCACTAATCATGTTGCATTAGTAATTATAATATGTTACAATATTATATATCACATATATAATATTTATTGTAACAAAATAAAATAATACAATTAACATATATCGCATATATATCAATGTATTACCCAAGTGAGAAAAAGAATCTTTTAGTGAGCTAATATTAGTTAATGTAATTTAATATATCATATATATTATTATACATTAAATTATCGAATCAACACTTGATCCGACAATCCGGCTATATCGCATATAACCGACTAATACGATGACCCGGCTATATCACATATAGCCGGCCGATATCTCATATCGCGAGAATCCAATACGGTATCACATACCGCATTATCCTCGGTGCCGCACACATCACATATGTGCTCCTACTCTATTTTGCCTGAGCCAAGAAACCTCTGTGTAGGACTCTAAAGAATCGTCAATACGCCGGCAGTAGGTGATGATCATATCAAACACCCACAAGCTGCAAGCGGTCAGCTAAACGTAACAGCCACCCAGGTATTGAGCGCTCAGAAGATCAACAAGAAAGCCTGTACATTCTCCTGTGAATCCAAACAGTAACACTCCCGTACAGTCCGGTCTCGTCGTCTGATATGTTGCATATCTCGCCTAGGGGTGGTAAACGTCAGACCCCAGTAGCTCGATAAGTCGTGTCGATATGAGGTCTATAACTGTTCGAGAAACTACTGATAACACTTACCAGTAAATCTCAGCAACCCTGGCCAGGGATTTCCGGTTATAGCCAATCGAACTCCGGTTATAGCCAATCGAACACAGCACAACATCAACTCCCTATACCGGGAGAGACGAATCCCCTCCTATCGCTCATTGCCTCCATGTGATTCGGGACTGTACCCAAAAGACACCTTTTTGCACGCCTTCTTGGACGTGGTATGATGGAAATCAAAGCACAGTGGGAATCACACAAGACTCTATGACGATCTCGGGTCAACAGACTACTCTGTACCAGTGTCACCGGAGAACTGCCATCTGACGTGAGGTATAATACCATCTTGGAGTTCTCGGCGAGTCCGTCCAGTGTACCCAGTCTTTACTGAGCACCCGTACACCATCCTTGATGTCAAACACCGATGGATATGGGATCATCCATCACCCATCATATGGGTCAAGATGCGTATACGCTAGTCTACTCTGGTGCATCGATGCCCTGTCTCGATACACCCTCGACTAGGAACAGTTATAGGATGTACTCGTCGACTACCGTGACCCCACTAGTATGATCTCATCATAGTCCCGGTAGTCGAGTACATATCCTAAGGGCTTCATCAACATGTAACATAGAGACAATCAGAGTACATGTTAAGATAAAGTACAACCAGATAGCATACTATCATGTCGAGCAAGAAAGTCCTCCCTATATATGTCCAAGCATCCATTACAATATACATCGTATGTACAGTAATGGCCTCTAGGGCATACATATAACTAACAGCTCAAACAACAAAAGTTTCCTACGGGCCACCAACTTAAAGTATCCGCCAGAACATTCGCCTTGCCCAGACGATAAAGAATCTCGCAGTCATAGTCTTCACTAGCTCCAACCATCGGCGCTGTCTTAAAATTAGATTTCGTTGCTGAAAGATATACCTTAAGCTTCTTGTGATCCGTAAATATCTGGCACGACTCGTCTCCAAATCTTAAGTGTAAGGATCACTGCAACCATATCTAAATCATGCGTGGAATAGTTTTGCTCGCGCTTCTTCAACTGCCGAGAAGCATCGCAATAACCAACAAAACCGCCTGATCCTGAAGGCAACGACAATACTGGTGTCGTAGTCAAACGAGTCTTTAACTGTTGAAATCTATGCTCGCATGCATCAGTTCAAAGAAAAAAGAACTCCCCTCTGGGTCAACCCGATTAACGTTACAGCTATATGCGAAAATCCTGTACGAAATATTAGTAGTATCTGTCCAAACCCAAAATGCTGCGAACCTCCATCACTGATACAGGTCTGGGCCAATGTTGAACGGCCTCGATCTCATTCGGGTCCATTCATATACTATCTCTCTTAACTACGTGACCCAAGGAGTCAACACCATCCAACCAGAAAACACACTTAGATAAATTAGCGAATAGTTGGCGCTCCCTCAAGGTCAGCAACGAAATCCTCAATTACTGCCTAGGTTCCACTCAGGTCCAAAAGTACACTAAGTTGTCCTCAATGAACACGATGATAAACTGATCAAGAACGGCCTGGATATTCGGTTTATCAAGTCCATAAATGCTGCTGGGGCATTAGTGAGCTCGGACGACATCACCAAAACTCATAACGCCCGTAACTTGTGTGAAAAAATAATCTTCGGAATATCATCCTCTCAAACCCACAACTGGTAATAGCCTGACCGCAAGTTAATCTTCGAGAAATGTCCCATACCTTGAAGCTAATCAAATAAATCGTCGATGCGAGGTAGGGGATATCTATTCCACACAGTAACCTGATTCAACTAAAAATAATCAATGCATCAACACAAACTGCCGTCTTCCTTCTTGACGAACAGGACAGGAGCTCCCCAAGTGACGTGCTCGGACGAACAAGCCCTTATCCAACAAATCTTGCAACCGATCCTTCAATTCTTTATGCTCCGTCGAGTCCATCCGATATGGCGGTATAGAAAAAGGCTCCATGCCGGGAATCAAGTCAAAACAGAACTCAATATCGCGCTCTGGCGACAAACCAATCAACTTGTCAGGAAAGACATCTTGAAATTCCCTCACAATCGGGACCTGGTCCAACGGGACCTCTACGGCTCTAACATCACAAACATACGCAAAGAATTCCTGACATCCTTTCCTTAAGAGCTGACTAGCGTGAAGAGAATAAATCAAATCGGGAAGGATGGCACTAAGGTCTCCCTGAACAACAAGAACTGGCTCATCCGGAAAACTAAATCTGACTGCCACCGCACGGCAATCCACGGACGCATAACACATGGCTAACTAATCCATGCCCAGAAAAACTTCGAAGTCAATCATATTGAGAAGAATCAAATTGATAGGAGAATCCATATCTCCGATGCGAACAAAACAAACACGAGCGAGAAATCATATCGAGCGACAATAGATTAGCCTACGAAAGAAATCACAACAAGCGGCTGATTTAGCAAGGACTACTATTGGCTAGACTTCGATACAAAGTATGTGGATACCATCTCAAATGACACCGGAAAGAAATATGTATCGGAAGAAAACACCGAACGAATACCTGTTACAACGGCGTCTATCTAACCGCCTCTGAGCTGGCCTACCGGTACAAATCTGCTTCGGTCCAGAAATGATTGAAGTGTCAGAAATGCGCTCCTTTAACAATTAGGTTGCTTTCATAGCAGCGGCGTAAATGTCAAAATGCTGAGCGCCAATAGCAATAAATAACTGTATGTCGAATCTCCACACGAACCTCTTTATCCGTTTCTCTTCAGTGTCCACCAGGTAAGGAGCATATCGGACCGCTAAGTAAACTAAATATCGTACTCAGACACTGTCATCCCTGAAGTCTTACGCAAAGACTTGAAACTACGAGCTCGACATCTCGAACGCTCTTCGGAAGGAAATGAGCAAGAATACAGCTGTAAATTTATCCCAAGTCATAGGAGGTAGATCTGCAGCTCGGCCTCTCTCGACTGACTCGCACCACATCTGAGCAAGACATTCTAGAAGAAAATTCGCAAGCTCTGTAGGGTTACTAGGCACTCTAACAAGGTTCTACAAGGCATCAACCATGCCCGATTAAAATTTCAGCCGTGCCGAATGACCCTAAACAAGATCTTTGCTAGATTAGTAGGGTTTCACATGCAAGTAAATATCAATTACCACTAAGTGAATACAAAATACAACCTTTGTAGATCGGTCCTTCACTTCATAAGCTCCTTGTAGTAGTCCCTTCACTGCGATCATCGAACTCCCAGACTCTCGGACGGCTCCATGAGGAGATGACAACGGTCTTGCTTGTAGTCTTCGAGGCCGAAGATGATCTACGTCGAGGGAATACGAACTCAAGCTTCTACTTCACTAACTAGAGAATTAGTGAAGCAAACACCCTAAACTAAAGTGCTAGTCTAGTAGAGGATGGTGAAATAGGAAATGGGTACACTTTAGAATTTCTTTTCTCACAACATTTCTCTCTCTTTATCAAACCCTAGCAAGAATTTGAAGGAGGAAGAAGATGAGCTCAAAAATGAGAATGAAAACTAAATCAAGAGAGAGAGAGAGCTAACCATGGGTGAGTGGGTATCATATACTAACTCATGTAGAGATATAACCATGGCTAATTATAGTGGTTAGGTTTATAAATATCCTAAGTAAAACAAAACTAGTGGACTTTGGTCAATGCACTCACAAGCTTCATGAAACTTCATGCACTTGAACAATTATCCACTAATTTTGTGTTTACTTTGTATATTAAAACCCCACCAATATAATTATAATGGTATATGTCTCATACACCCATGTAGAGTGTATCAACAACCATGAAACAAAATGAACACAAATAAATATATATATCACATATATATATTAAGTTGTGTACAAGTGAGAAAAACAAATGCTTAAGTGAACCAATGTTAGTTAATATAAATTAGTATATCACATATACAATTATACATTAAATTATTAAATCAACACTTGACTTAATAATCCGGTTATATCGCATATA
Organism: Agapanthus africanus; assembly: GCA_030015575.1. Taxonomy (NCBI): domain Eukaryota; kingdom Viridiplantae; phylum Streptophyta; class Magnoliopsida; order Asparagales; family Amaryllidaceae; genus Agapanthus; species Agapanthus africanus. The sequence goes on along the minus strand of JASDDO010000014.1, from coordinate 299,334,665 downwards.
ACCGGCTAACATCCAATGTATCGACTTATCGAATCAACCCTTGATTCGACAACCTGGTTATATCACATATAAACGATCGATACAAACATCGCGAGAATAGAATACGGTATCACATACTCGCATTATTCTCAGTCCCGCACATATCACATATGCGCTCCTATTTCGTTTTGCCTGAGCCAGTAAAACCTCTATGTAGGACTCTAAAGACTCGTCAATACGCCGGCAGTAGGTGATGATCATATCAAGCACCCACAAGCCGTCAGCGGTACTAGCTAGACGTAACGGCTACCCGGGTATTGAGCGATCAGAAGATCAGCAAGCAAGCCCGCTCTAACTCCTGCAAAAAGCCTGACAGTGACACTACCGTACAGTCCGGTCTCCTCGTCTGATATGTCGCATATCAAGTCTAGGGGTGGTAAACGTCAGACCCCAATAACTGATAAGTCATGCCGATGCGAGGCTCATAACGGGTCGAGAAACTACTGGTAATACTTACCAGTAAATCTCTAAACCAGCCCTGGCCAGGGACTTCCCAGTTATGGCCAATCGAGCATAGTGCAATATCAACCCCAATACTGGGAGAGACGAAACCCCTCCTATCGCTCATTGCCTCCATGTGACTCGGGACTGTACCCAAAAACCACCATTTTGCATGCCCTCTTGGACGTGGTAAGGTGGAAATCAAAGCACAATGGGAATCACACAAGACTCTATGACGATCTCGGGTCTACAGACTAACCTGTACTAGTGTCACCAGAGAACTACCAGCTGACGTGAGGTATAATACCATCTGGGAGTTCTCGGCGAGTCCATCCAGTGTACCCAGTCTCTACTGAGCACCCGTATATCATCTCTGATGTCAAACACCAATGGATATGGGATCATCCATCGCCCATCTATATAGATCGAGAAGGTATACGCTAGTCTACTCTGGTATATCGATGCCCTGTCTCGATACACCACGACTAGGGACCTTGAAGGATGTACTTATGGACTACCATGTCCCCACTAGTATGATCCGCATCATAGTCCAGGTAGTCAAGTACACATCCTAAGGGCTTTACCAACATGTAACAGAGAGACAATCAGTGTACACGTTAAGGTAAAGAGTGACCAGATAGCATACTATCATGTCGAGCAAGAAAGTCCTCCCTATATATGTCCAAGCATCCACTACAATATACATCTCATGTATAGTAATGGCCTCTAGGGCATACATATAACTAACAAGCTCAACCCATATCTCGTCATAACATCTTTGTGAACGACAATTCAAGCCATCCTGTCGAGGAATGTCAGTAGATCCTCCGCCGCATCTGTGCTGGTAAAAGCTAGAGGCTTCAGCCTCGAAAACTCCTGTAAGGAAACGGAAATAATCCCGGTAACAACAGAAACAGCTGCCTGAGCAACAGGTACAAACACAGTCCCTAAAATAGGAGGGACATCATAGGCTCTCGGACCTCGGCTAACCACCACTAACAATCCAATCATCTGTCATAAGTCCTGAATACTCGACTTCTGCCTAGCCATCCATCCTGGAGAAAGTGGATCACTCTATCCCCGAGGGGTAGGCGTACCGCCTTGATCGGTCCTCATCTCAAATGAGCCTACTCTAATCTCATCCCCGGCGGCAGCTCTCTAGCCCTCGTAGTCTCCGGCGGCATAGTGGCTGGATCAAGAAACAGGATTGATAGGAACATTGCGATCGAATCAAAAGATTTTCGGAATCAAAGAAGGAGATACATCAAATATATATATATATATATATATATATATATATCCTAAGGTCACTTAGACGGAGTACCGTATCGTAAGTATATCGCGGAACATACACACGCTACGTTACTCCGCTTAAGTCACCTACTCCAACTACCAAGGGTCATCCTACACTCGGAAAGGTTAAACCCTATGCTTTGATACCAACTTTGTCATGACCCGAAGGTACGGAACGTAACTGGCACTTAAATTACGAAACGTCTCAAAGCGCAACGTAATCTAAGTAAGCCAAAGCCCAGAAATCTAAACCATATAAAGCAATAGAGTGAAGGAAAACTTATTTAAAGAAAGCGATCTAAACCAAATAAGTCGCATTAAACATTTTAAAAACATCAAAATTTACTGAAAATTTCGGCAGAGTCTCCTTTGTAAATACTATCCACGAAACGGGTACAATATAAGAAAATACATATAAATCATGAATAAAGGCATCCCCAAGCGGGAGCTAGCTCTTCGCCAAAAGTGGAATCACAACCACATGCAATGAATATATCATAATAATGCGAAATAAGTATAAAAGCATAAAAGCATCACGTCAGCTCAAGTGAGCACGACACCAAACCATAAATACAAATCTCACCGTCTAGTCCAATATATAAGGGTAGATGGAGTGTACTAGATACAAACTAATATACAAAGTGAAAACAAGATATCCTCGCAACCCACCTATGAGCAAGCCGCAAGTCCATGCAAACGAAGCAAAGGAAGAAGTACGCCCGCCGCTACTTGTTAGTTATATGTATGCCCTAGAGGCCATTACTATACATAGGATGTATATTGTAGTGGATGCTTGGACATATATAGGGAGGACTTTCTTGCTCGACATGATAGTATGCTATCTGGTTGCTCTTTACCTTAACGTGTACACTGATTGTCTCTCTGTTACATGTTGGTAAAGCCCTTAGGATATGTACTGGACTACCTGGACTATGATGCAGATCATACTAGTGGGGACAGATAGTCTATAAGTACATCCTTCAAAGTCCCTAGTCGTGGGTGTATCGAGACGGGGCATCGATATACCAGAGTAGACTAGCGTGTACCTTCTCGACCCATACAGATGGGCGATGGATGATCCCATATCCATTGGTGTTTGACATCGGAGATGATATACGGGTGCTCAGTAGAGACTGGGTACACTGGACGGACTCGCCGAGAACTCCCAGATGGTATTATACCTCACGTCAGATGGCAGTTCTCTGGTGACACTGGTACAGAGTAGTCTGTTGACCCGAGATCGTCATAGAGTCTTGTATGGTTCCCACTGTGCTTTGATTTCCATCTTACCACGTCCAAGAGGGCGTGCAAAATGGTGGTTTTTGGGTACAGTCCCGAGTCACATGGAGGCAATGAGCGATAGGAGGGGATTCGTCTCTCCCGGTATAGGGGGTTGATGTTGCGCTGTGTTCGATTGGCTATAACAGGAAATCCCTGGCCAGGGTTGCTGAGATTTACTGGTAAGAGTTACCAGTAGTTTCTCGAAGTGTTGTAGACCTCATATCGACACGACTTATCGAGCTATTGGGGTCTGACGTTAACCACCCCTAGGCGAGATATGCGACATATCAGACGATCAGACCGGACTGTACGGTAGTGTTACTGGTTGGATTCACAGGAGTGTGAGCGGGCTTGCTCGTCGATCTTCTGATCGCTCAATACCCGGGTGGCCGTTACGTTTAGCAGACCGCTTGCGGCTTGTGGATGTTTGATATGATCATCATCTGCTGCCGGTGTATTGACGAGTCTTTAGAGTCCTACACAGAGGTTTCCTGGCTCAAGCGAAACGAAATAGGAGCGCATATGAGATATGTGCGGGACCGAGAATAATACCAGTATCTGATACTGTATTAGATTCTCGCGATGTGACATTGATCGGTTATATGCGATATAGCCGGGTTATCGGATCAAGTGTTGATTCGATAAGTTGTTACTAATGATACCTGTTGGTTTTGTGCGACATGACCGGATCATTGAATCAAGTGTTGATTTAATGATTTAATGCATAATTATATATTTGATATATTACTTTGCATTAACTAGTATCGGTTCACTTTAAGATGGATTTTCTCACTCGGATGTGTGCATTACATATGCGATATGATTTTGTGCACTAGATTGTATCATGTTTGATGATACATACATTTTTGGTTAAGTGTAAAGAATTAAACCATGGTTAAGTGGATAATTAGGGTTTTGTTTTTCTTATTAATTTATATATATACATTTATTCTTTTTGGAAAAGAAAAAGAGCATGAGAAAATGGTGGCTTTCTTTAAATGCTTCATGAAGCTTCATGAAGTCTTTGACCTTGTAACCATTTTTGTCTCATGCTTAACCTAACCATTCCACTAAACCATGATTGATTCTCTACACCTAACTATGGTTCAATTATGATAAGAATGAATTTCTTTTCTCATTATAATTATTCTTATCATAATATTTTAGCTTCTTCTTCTTCTTCCTTCAAGTGAAGAAAAGCTTGACCATCAATGGCAACTTGATGAAATGAGTGAGAAATCCAATTCTAAAGTCTACCCACTTCCTATTTCTTCATCCTCTACCTCTTGCCAAGTAGTAGAGTGTGTTTTCTTCACAAGTTTCATGACTTAGTGAAGTGAGAGCTTGATTTAGCGATGCCTCGACGTAGATCATCTTCGGCATGGACATCGACGACCTAGCTCGCTTATTCTCCGATGAAGTCGACGCTAGAGCCCGGATTCTTTTTGGACAGCGGAGAGGACTTCGTTGCGGAGCTATGGAGGTGGAGCACCGGATCTACAAAGGTTGTATATCCGTATTCTCATAGTTAAGTGTTAACTTGTTAGCTTTTTCGCCTAGTTTTCTAGCAAACGATCCGTAGTCGGGTCTCTCGGCACCTAGAATTTTTGAAATTGGCATGTTCGATGCCTTGTGAGACCTCACTAGGGTGCCTAGGGACCCTACACTACTATGCTAACGGGTCGGACCTACAAGATACAGTGGCATAACGGGGGTGAGTTGCCAACTCTTGAGTAGTAAGTAACATCTAATAAGGCTATCGTAATTATGCACGCAAATGCGTCATACCCTACATATACCGATATGATACGATGCACTAGTGTGTATGCAACATGAATGCAGAAATAACACGAAACCTGTATATGTTTGGTATGAGAAAATCTGTATTCTTTTCTTAATAAAACTTTTGTAAAATAACTGATGTATCGTCAATGAAATCATCAGAAATCCATGTCAAGTATCGATACAAAATATGAATATATCAATGTCTCAATATCACAATGTCTCAACATCTTGATGTCTCAATGTATCAATATCTCAATATCTCGGGCTCCGTCAGTCCGGATCAGCCCATATCATTAAATCTTATGACTACGGTCGATATCCTCCGGATATCCGCCGCGCCAGACATCACCGGTAGATAGTCTTCCCCAGCCAGGCTCATCGTCATCCACACAATCTCTTGCCCTGAAGTACCTTACCGGGCCCACCATATACCCGAGACGGTTCGTCCACTCCTCGAATCGGGTCTCCAAAACCAACAGAAATCAGGAAAACTCATGGTGGACGACACATACATCACGAGAAAACCGCAACTTGTATTTTTTTAAAAAGATAATAAGTTTGCAAAATTCTTGCGGTTTTCCCCAAAATCCAGAAATCTCATAACTGAAATTCTCGAGAAGAATCACAATATATAAACATGCCGGTGATGATGGAAATCTATGATATGGTAGTATATACCATGCGAAATACGGCCAGAAGCTATGGATGAATCATGATGCAATGAGGTATGTATATATGACAAACAATCCTACGTATCCATTTTAATGAAATGAATATACAAGTATAAATCTACGGATCATATATGATGCAGTTGCGCTAATACCAATTCTAAGCATGTTTTATAGTGTTCGTGACATAGCAATTACCAATGGCGTGTGTGTTCGCATAAATAGTGCACGTGCGGCAGGAACCAATGGTAATGGTGCAAGTGTCCTATGAGATGATATCACATATATATATAACGATGCGATGCAATGAGATGGCTAACTAGGAAACTACGCATATAAATGCCAGTACTACTAGTAATCCTACTGTCAGGCGTCCCGCGCCATCCAGACGATCCCCCCATCGATGTGTACATCTACTCATCGGGACGCCTCGGTTAATCTGATCCGATCTCCACCTTGTCCCTCCGCGCCGCGTCCGACGCCTCTACACCCGATCCTAGAATCACACACAAGCAATTAAGAGAATAAATATACGAATAGTCACGGAACAAAGGACACAAGTCAACCACACGCACAACAAGACACGCACACACTTGGTGCACAAACGCGCTCGCGACAACGCCATAACCCACGACTAGGGTCGCTATACGTAACCACAACCAAGTCTAAAACCCAATCGCGCATTCACAACACATTAAATATCTTAGTGAATAGGTTAGAGATCATCAAAATCGCAAACTTAATTAAAATCGATTTATTCCAAAAACCTAGTAAGCATCCATATACCATTTTAGTTCAAATCTTGATATTTTAACAGATCTAGTAGCCACAATATTCACTTAACATCTTAATTAGGTCACACAAATATTAACTAGATTTTTCTCTCACTTCTTTATATTAATCCTAAAAACCTAGTTTGCAAAATAGCTTAATTAAGACAATTTAGTAATAACAATTAATAATTTAACAACTAGATTACATTTTGCATGCCTTAAGATGTTACACTACACTTTCAATCATAATCAATTAATAAAACCCCTAACTTTTATTCCAAACCCTTTTCTTGAAATTTCAAACTTGTAATTAAAACCATATTACAACCTAATTAAATTTGATTTAAAGTAATTAAACAACAATTTAGCTATAGGGTTAAGATTATACCTCCACAAACATGATATCAAACATGCAAACTTACCTCCAAAATGGTCTCTTGCTCCAAGGATTCAACCTAGTTTGGCTAAAGAGTATAGGGTAAAGGTTTAATGATGAATTGGTGGGGTTTTATATTGATTTTGGATGGAAAAATGAAGAATTTTTGAAGAGAAAGGGAGGTGAGAAACTTTGGGGCTGCATGAAGGAGGGCTCGGCCAGGTCATGATGGAAGAGAGAGAGAGAGAGAGAGAGAGAAATGTGTGGGTGGGTGTAGAAACATCTTTACTTAATACATCATTTCACTTATTTTCTTAATTAATTTATTTCCTTTTCTTAATTGAAGTGGAGAAAAATGAGTGGGGAAGTGGGGGGAAAATTTGAGGCTGCCACAAGGCTTGGCTAAAGAGAAGGGAAATGGGAAGTGTGTTTTAGTGTGTAGAAATTTCTAGGTTAATACAACCCTTCAAGCCTCATTTAATGCACCTCACTCCAATTCTATTTTAATTTCTTTTCTAATTAAAACTAGAATTCTCTAGAATTTGAAGACAACTAGAGAAAAAGGAAACATGTTGTAAACTAGGTTTTAAGTTGTCATGGTTCATAAGTATGTAATTAACCCATTCAAATTGTAATTATCACTAATTTAATGTATATTTAAAGGCTTAAAAAATATTTAAAATAATTAATTAAGGAAAAATATTTAAATAACTAGCAATTTATAAGTGACTAATTAATTACCAAATACTAGCAATTACATAGTTAAAATAGGCGTATTCAAGTCTATGTTGAAAAATAATTACAGTTACGTTTTACGGAAAATACGAGTTATTTTACCGGTTATCGGAAAATTCACCTAAAGGATTTATTTATTTGTTTGTTTATTTTTAAAACATTACATTTAGCGCGGAGGATATCTGGAGGATACTGACCACAGTCGTGATATGAGCTGATCCGGACTGACGGAGCCCGAGATATGAGGATTTACGTGTCGATGCTGGACACGGGTTTCATGATGTTTCGAGTGTCGGTGTTGGACACTCAGGTTCCATGATTTTGATGTATCGTTGATAGACACGCGTGGTTGATATCCTCATGTATATATACATGCATATGTTTTCATGATGTTCGAGTGTCGGTGTGGGACACTCAGGTTCCATGATTTTGTTTATGTCGTTGATGGACACGTGGATGATATCCACATGCATACAGGCATATGATGTCGGATGTTTATTTATATATGTCATTGCATTGATTGATTGTTGACATATATGCATATGTGATCACCCTAGATATCATAGTATTACCTTCAGGATATAGTGACCTAGGAAATCGTTGTTTTATTTGATTTCTACTTGTTGATGTTTTCTACTCACGAGTTGGCAACTCACCCCCGTTGTGCTACAGTTCTTGCAGGTTTGACCACTTGGGATCAGTTGCGGTATCGCTGGCACACAATTTCATCCAGGATGTTTTGCTTTGGTAGGTGGGACACATGTTGGATCGTGCCCACTCCCGTACTGTTATATTTTATTGTATCTAGATAAACTCCATCACATCACATCAGATCAAATCAAATTAGAGACTAGAATTTGTATATTGGCAGACCTAGTCAGACTTGGGTATTGTGCGAGACTTAGAGCGATGGGTTTATGATCGCTTTTCTTGAGTTTTGATGTCCTGTTTATTTATTATTCTTTCTGGGTTGATTCTTCGCCATTGGGCGTCGTATATATGTTATTGCGTGGTTGTGATTTCGCCAGTTGGCGAAGAGCTAGCTCCCGCTTGGGGATGCCAATATATTGTTGTGTATATGGCTTTGGACCAAAATATACGAGGGAGGTGCTGCCCAAATTTTTAAAGACGAAACATGTTTTCAACTCTAGTATAATCCACTTGCATTTTCATGTTTCATTGGCTATGCATTTAAAGAAAAACATGATTCATTATATCTTTATTTCAAAACTGCACCCCCACTATTTTCCGCAAAATGGTTTAGATTTTCTAGGCTTCGGCTTACTTGATTTACGTTACGCCTTTAGACGTTACGTAATTTAAATGCCGGTCACGTGCTAAATTATGAGTCGTGACATTTAACCATAGGCCGCAAACGGTACTAGATGCACGTAACGGTCCCCAGGTAGATGTCGATAAGAAGGCCGATGAGCTAACTCATCTGAACTCCTACTGAGCCTGAATGTGACAATCTCTGTACAGTCCGGTCTGTTCGTCTAAGAGTATCGCATATCGGGCCTAGGGGCGGTAATCGTCAGACCTCTAATAGCGCAATAAGTCATGTCGGAGAGTAGCCCAATACACCCTGAGAAACTACTGGAATACCTACCAATAAATCTCACTTGCCTTGGCGAAGGACTTTGTGTAATAGCCTTCCGAACACAGCGCGATATCAACCCCCAATACCGGGAGAGACGGATCCTATCTAACCGCCACTGCCTCAAAGTGCTTCGGGATTGCACCCAACTACTACCTGTTTGCACGACTCCTTTGAGCCATGGTAGGGTAGTAATCAAAGTACAGTGGGAACACACTTGAGATGAAATAGCAGTGTCAATTCAACAGACTAAGCTGCACTCATGTCACCTGGGAACTGCTACCCGACGACAGGTATAATACCCACCAACAGTTCCCGACGAGTCATGTCCAGTGTACTCATAACCTAATTAGCACATGCATACTATCTCTAGTACGACGTACTGATGGCAATGGGATAGACCATCTCCCCTGCTGGGATGAGAAGCTTATACACTAGTCTACTGTGGAGTATCGATGCCCTGTCTCAATAATCCTACGACTAGGGACCTGTATAGGATGTGCTTATAGACTGCTCATTCTCCACTAGTGTGACTGCCATCACAACGCTGGTAATCAAGCAAAGATCTTAAGGGCTCTACCAATATGTATAAGCAATATGCTACGAAAACACATGCACATATTCAGGTAGAAATAAACCAAGTAGCATACTACCATTTTGAGCAAGACTGTTACAATATCCGTGTATATCCTAAGCTCCCATTAAGTAATATACAATCTAATATGATACAATAATGGCCTCTAGGGCATATATCACTAACACATCATTTATCTTATGTAAGTTCCCATTGTGCTTTGATTACTACCCTACCATGACTCAAAGGAGTCATGCAAATAGGTTTTAGTTGGGTACAGTCCCGAGCCACATAGAGGCAGGAAGCGGATCGTCGGGGATTCGTCTCTTCCGGTATTGGGGGTAGATGGCGTGCTGTGCACAGGTGGCCATCACCAGAAATCCTTGGCCAAAGTGGACGAGAATTACTGATTTAGATCAGTAGTTTCTCAGTGGGTAATGGGCTTCACGCCGACACGAAATATCGCGTTATTAGGAGTTTGACTTTATCCACCCCTAGACCTGATATGCGATACTCTTAGACAAACAGACCTTACTGTATGGAGATTGTCACAGACAGTCTCAGTAGGGGTATGGATGAGTTCGCTCGTCGGCTTTCCTTTCGTTCAATACCTGGGTAGCCATTACGTACAGGTAGTGCCGCTGACGTGCTTGTGGTTAAACTCACTGCCAGCGTATTGACGAATCTTCAGAGTCCCAAACAAAAAGTTTTCCCGGCTCAAGCGATATGATGTAGATGACGTATGTTGGCACATACAGGTGTCCGATTAAATATATGTACAGGCTACACGGACTTTAATCAGACAGTTGATAATACTAGCGGCTTTGGATTAAACCGGATTATTAAATCAAGTTTTAATCTAATAATTTATATATATATTTTTAATATATGTATTCTAGCATTATTGTTCACTATTCATTTTCTCTCTTGGCTATTCGTATTTTTATACGAATACGCATATATGTATTTCAATACGTTTACCGGGTTGTATTCCGTATTTATACGGAATTTGTTCTAGAAGATGGACACCTCATTTGTGAATATTCATACAACGAGGTGGAGGGTGAGATGGTATTGAGTATGGTTGAAGACATGAAGAGTGGAATGGGCTTCATTATTTTAATTGCAAAATGTAATGATATTTTTGTAATTTGAGAAGCCATTCTATTCTTCATTCTATACTTCACTCCATTCATGCTCTCTTGCTCATAGCTATTTTTTCTCACCTCCTACTCCATCTTTAGATGCTCTCTTGAGCTTAGATTTAAGAAAAAAAAGATAGTGGGAAATTCATACATCCCCACTCTCCATTCATCGAGAGCTTAGAGCGTCGGTTGCTTCATTAGGTGAAACCAGAGCTTGGATCGGTTCTTTCGGGTAGATCATCTTCGGTGAAAGAGGACCGGCTTGCAAATGTGACACGGGGCTCTTGAGAGCATGCTAGAGTCCAACCCAATTGAAGCAAATGAAGACGCTACAAAGGTTGTGATTTTTATCATGTTATAGTTCTAGTTTAGGTGTTTGGTTCGATTCTTGAGTTTTAGTTTCTAGTGCCTAGAAAATTTTTGTTTTTGATTTCCGCATTAGCCGTGGGTTAGCGGAGAGGGCACTAAGAACTTTCATTGAGTTCATGTATACATGCCAAGTTTTCAAGTAGATAGTTCATGTTCAATTTCGTGTTCAAGTAAAGTTGAAATTTAAGTTAAGTTCGAGTTCAAGTTAAATTAGAATTCAAGTCAATTTATGGTTCAAGTTCAAGTTCTAATCATATCTTATTACAAGATTTATCCTTTGAAGATCTTAAGTTTGGGAATAATCGGGCAACCAATACACATTGGCGGCGGTATTTATGACTTTTTCAAAGATAATTGCCAACGATAATTCCTTTAATTTGTAATGTTATCTGATCTGGATAGGAAAGCACTCACTTTCTCCGGCTCCCCGAGACTCAAGAGATTTGATACCGCTTAACTCATGATTAATCTAAGATCCTTAAATATTTATTCAAATTGTTTATTATGTGTATTTGCATGTTTACATTTCTCGTGCGGGTTTTATGTAAAATGTTTTTTTTTAAATTAAAGCTCGAGGGTGTTTTTAATAAAAACATGTTAATTATAATATCAAGAGTTTTATAAAAATGTATTTTAGATTTAGATGTATTTTAGTGATAAAACCTAGCTTTTAAAAGTTTTTGGTATTTTAATGAAAAATCTAAGTTTTGGAAAACTTGAAATAATTTAATAAAAACCTAATCTTTTAATTTAGAGTATTTTATTGAAATTATATTTACAAAAACTTTTTCTTTTAAGTTACAAGTATTAATATTTAGGTTATTTTTAAATTGTTTTAACTTTGTTTTAAAATTTTCGTATTTTATTTTCCTTCGAGAACGCGCTCTGTGAAGAGCTCCGATCTCATCCACTAGACCTGAGATGTGCGATAATACGTATTATTTTTTAACAAGGCTCCCCTAAGAAGGTTGTGAGGGGTATAATTGCCAAGGGAAAAGAAGTATCGATTAATTTTCCGTATTTTGAACTTGAGAGTATTTTAATGAAAAACGTTTCTATAAAACGCTACAATCGATTGATTGTGCTGTGAATCCAAGTGTGCGTGAGTGGGGCAGGTCATTACCCCATGTGTATAACCTAAAAATATATTTAAAAAATTCTAAATATTCATATTAAACATAAAGGAACGATAAAGGTATGTATTGCTAAAAATCTATCATTAAAATACGGTTTTAACAACAATCTGTTTGAGATGATTCCATAGAATTAAGTAGAAAGTTAATTTCACAAAGTTTATTTCATGAAGTAGATTATGATAGCATGAGCGAATTATAATAAGATTATAATAGCACGGAATCATGGAGGCAGTTCAAAGTATAGGGGTGTTTAGAGACATAACAAAGGGTGGATTCAAGAGAAGGAGAAGAAGAGGGGAGACTTACGCATGTCATGAATTGGTATAACAACTAATTCACCACTAGCTAGAAGTTGGAGGATTCGATTGCGTAGAAAGAAGATTCGATTAGGCGGAGCTTCGACTTCGGGAGCTTAGGCAATTCAACTTGGGACTTGAGCAGCTTCATGTGGGATTTGAGAGTGAATTTTCTTTGATAATTTCATATGGAAGAGTATGGGGATGTTCTAGGGTATTTATAGAGATGGAGAAAGAGTATATGGTGAAATAAAAGAAATTAAAATGGATTAAAGAGAGGATTAAAGGAGGAGATGAAAGGTCTGGGGTTCTCTGTTTTAATTCAGGGTTTTTAAAATATCAAAATGATCTGAAGGGAAGCCAAAGGACACCCGTGCATGAGACAGGCTCGATTGGGCATAGCCTGACAGCCCGAACCGCCCATCAGGTCGCCCGAACTGCCCCTGCCTCAGGATTTATGCTTAGGGCTCAGGGTTTGGGTTTGAATCAGTTTAAATAGACTATTTTAATATATCTTTTCTATTACATATTTCTTAATCCCGTGTTTAGCCCGTGGAAACTCTTGGACTCCTAAAATGTCAAAAGAAAAAAAATTAAAATAATTGGGGCTGATGGGATTTAAACACTTGGGCTAAGGAATATCAGTGGAGAGGCTTAACTAGTGAGCTATAAGGAGTTTCTTGCTCTTATTTAACAATAATTACTTATAACTCATGTCAGAAATAGAAATACCTTTTATATAACATAGAATTGTTACAAATGCACAGGGATTTCAGGATCGTTACATTCTACCCACCTTAGAAAAAATTCCGTTCTCGAAATTTAAACAAGGATGATATTGTAAATGATTCAAAGAAAATTTTAAGTCAATGCAATCATGAAGGATGGGGTATGGATTGTGTGGAACAGTTCAGGTGGAAGAAAGAATCAAAGAATGCAAGAATTTGAATTGGATGAAAAAGATGTAAGGGATTTCCTAGTGTTATCTTGACCCATGGCTTCGGCCTCTATGACCGATAAAATGAAAGCATGGCGTCTCGGCACTTTTCTCTGTACCTGATGATACACTAGTTGCTGAGGGGGTAAGGGTTGTTTGTGCTGAGTTGGTGTAGGAAGAGATAAACGGGCAGGAGGAGCTTGAATAGCTGGTCTAGCTGCGGGGGCTGAGCTAGCTCGGTTCAGTGGGCATGTTCCTATAGTGTGTGTAGGCGATCCACAGATCAGGAAAATACCATTGGCTCGACAACAGTCCTTGACCTGATGTCCCCATTTTTTATAATAGCTGCAAAATTCTGGCCTACGATTGAAAAATAGCCTTTCTAGCCTCAAAGGTAGCACTGAAAAAGTTGACCTTGAAGAGGTTCCTCCTGCAATTTGGCTAACTGGGCATTTCATACCGGCCGATGGTGGCCTGCCTTTCTTCTTCACAATGGCTTCATAGCGACGGGCTGCCTTAAGAGCAAGTTTGTGAGTTGGATGGTATCATGTTGCTAGATCAGCTTGGATCTTGGGGTCTAATCCTTGCTGAAAGCGCCTGTCCTGGATTTCGGCAGTAGGGATCAAGTGGGCAGCGAACCTGCCGAGTATGGTAAATTTGGCATCGTACTCATCCACCGACTTTACCCACATCGATCCTCGTTGCAGGTGGATGAATTTCTGTTCCATCTCGAAATGTGCGGTCTTTGGAAAGTAATTGGCATCGAAGAGATAATGAAACTTCCTCCACTCGATCGGCTGTTCAAGACGGCTCTCTTCAGCCTTCCACTAAACTCTGGCATAGTCGGTAAGCTGGATCTTTGCAACATGAACCTAAGCCACATCTGGCACTTGGGCTTCCGTCAGGTCATCCTCAATACTCTGAGCCCATTCTTCCGCTTCTAACGGGCTCTCCTTCCTAGAAAAGTTCTTCGGGTAAAATTCCCGAAACTGGTTCACGTCGGGTGCCTCCGCTTTTGGGCGAATCAATCCTTGGTGAAGGAATGCAGTCTGCTCCTGCTTTCCTTCTAGTAGGCTCTTGATCACCTCCAAGAGAATCGTCTGTTCGTTGAGCAGTGTTGCAGCAGGTGGTGATGGTAGAACTGTGACAGTAGGCGGTGGTGGTGGTGTACTGCCGTTGATATTGGTACTGGTGTTGTTAGGAGAATCCATCACTTTAGATAGAAAAGGATTGATTAGGATAGATTTAAAGGGTATTCAAATTGAAAAGAATTTTGAAATTGAAAGGAATGTAAAAGTTGTCGAATTTCATAATTATTGTAGTATATTGCTTACGACATCATGCAAAACTGATCTACATTGGCCACCAATAAAACCTGTCACACCCTGCTTCCCAAAAGAGCGGTAATGGCACGTGATGAGGCCAGCGACGTATTTATTCTGAGGTCATTTCCCGAAATAAATACGCTAAGCGTTTATAAACAATATAACAACAGTCAAGAATTAGCAAGAGTAATTAAAATTCAACAGTAACTTTATTTACATTCATTTTCATAAAGTTTTGATACAAGATAACTGAAAAGAAAAGTGCAATGAAAATGCTTAACAGGTGGCATACTGACAATAAACTGCTGCAAGATATAATAGTCTGGCTGAGCTAAAAGATGATTGAAGTACTCCGGATTTGGCTCGATCTTCTCTGTCTCTAGATCACCTGACGAACATTATAAAGAAACAAAAGATGAGTGGAATGCCCGTCAGCGAACTTGCACTCGGTAAGTCTCCAAAAGAAGGGTATAATGACAAGGTGCAAAGTATAGATAAAGTGATAAGGTGATTAAGTATAGCAATTAATATATCATGACAATTATAATATAACATGACAATGCAATTGAAAAAATATGTAATCATGCTAATATAACATGAGCATAGAAACCAAATATATCATGGCCGTATAGTATAGATATAGTTAACCTGAAGTGCATGTAAATGTCCTAAAAGAGTCTCTATAAGGGTAAGCTAACTAACGTGTGTTCAAGTGTGAATCTCAACCAATATTAAGAGTGTTCTCGAACCTAACAGGTTATCATCCAAGGATAAGGAACCACAGGCCCGAATTAAGAGTGTTAGTAACAGGACTTCAACCTAGTGCTGAGTATTCCAAACCCAATAAGCGATCGTCCAAAGGCTTGGAAACACGGGCCCTCATGATAGATTGTTTATGTTAGTAGAAATGGATTCATGATCTAGAGGGACTCCTGAGATTTTGTTGGATTCACACTTAAACTACCCCAACACCCTGCGTACATTAGACTATGATTAAGATTATAAGTCTTGATCGAGTCCATGAATACAAAAGGTGATATAATATCAATATTGAGTTCATGTAGTCATATCAAGTGTAATTTATGTCATTTGTGTTCATGGTTCGAGTCAAGTTGGTTTCAGGTATACTTGTTAAGTTCATGTATGCATGTCAAGTTTTCATGTAGATAGTTCACGTTCAATTTCGTGTTCAAGTCAAGTTGGAATTTAAGTTTAAGTTCGAGTTCAAGTTAGATTATAATTCAAGTCAATTTGTGAGTCGAGTTTAAGTTATAATCATATCTTATTACAAGATTTATCCTTTGAAGATCTTAAGTTTGGGAATAATCGAGCAACCACTGCATATGGACGGCAGTATTTGTGACTTTTTCAAAGACGATAGCCAACGACAATTCCTTTAATTTGTAATGTTATCTAACCGGCATAAGAAATCACTCACTTTCTCTGGATCCCCGAAGCTCAAGAGATTTTATACCGCTTAACCCATGATTAATCTAAGTTCCTTAAATATTTATTTAAGTTGTTTATTATGTGTATTTGCATGTTCGCATTTCTCAAGGGGGTTTTATATAAAATGTTTTATTATTGTTTTAAAAATAAATCTCGAGGGTGTTTTTGATAAAAACATGTTAATTAGAATATCAAGAGTTTTATAAAAATGTATTTTAGATTTAGAGGTATTTTAGTGATAAAACCTAGCTTTTACAAATTTATGGTATTTTAATGAAAAATCTAACTTTTGGAAAACTTGAAATATTTTAATAAAAACCTAATCTTTTAATTTAGAGTACTTTATTGAAATTGTATTTACAAAAACATTTTCTTTTAAGTTACAAGTATATAATATTTAGGTTATTTTTAATTTGTTTTAAAATTTTCGTATTTTCTTTTCCTTCGAGAACACGCTCCGTGAAGAGCTCTGATTTCATCCAATAGATCCAAGATGTGCGATAATCCGCACTATTTTTTAACAGGGCTCCCTTAAGAGGGTTGTGAGGGACGTAATTGCCAAGGGAAAAGAAGCATAGATTAATTTTCCGTATTTTGAACTTGAAGGTATTTTAATGAAAAACGTTTCCACAAAATGCAACAATCGATTGATCGTGCTATGAATCCAAGTGTGAGTGAGTGGGGTAGGTCATTACCCCACATGTATTATCCAAAAATATATTTAACAAATTCTAAATATTCATATTAAACATAAAGGAATGATAAAGGTATGTATTGCTAAAAATCTATCATTAAAATACGGTTTTAACATCAATCCGTTTGAGATGATTCCATAGACTTGAGTAGAAAGTTAATTTCACAATGTTTATTTCATGGAGGAGATTATGATGGTATGAGCGAATTATAATAAGATTATAATAGCACAGATTCATCAAGGTAGTTCTTGAAAGTGCATGGTGCTCCTTGCCGTGACTACTACGGCTTTGCGGAATCAAAAACTTTAAAATCTTGAGCACAATACACTTTAAATCGCAGAATACAAGCCCAAACACTAAACTAAACTAATACTAACTAGAGTTTTATCTACTGAGTTAGTATTACAACCTTTGTAGACGGTCATTCGGGTCTTGAAAGGTTCACTCCGCAAGCTCCTAGGTGTTCAGATCGAGCTCTCGAAGTCGAACTTCCCACGTCAAAGAAGATTAACCCGAGGATGCCGATTCAAGTGATAGCTTCAACCAAAGCAAATAAAGATCAAGTCTTGCTAGGACAAGATGCTTAAGAGGATATAGTTTGTGAAACAAGATGCTCTCTTTTCTTTCTCAAAACTCAAGAAGAGAAAATGAGGAAGAAGATGAAGGAGATGGCAACTAGAGAAAAATCTCCACTTGTGATAAAAATCAACCATCACAAATATCTCATACACTCACACTTACCTCTTCATGCCACAAACAAAAGAGTAGATGGGCTAGTGACTCACTAGGGTGAGTCACAAGCCCACACACTTCTTCATTTATCATGAAGAAAATGTGAGAGAGTGTGTGTTGCCACCTCACTAAATATACATATACAAACACTTATATATAAATATAAATGCAAGTATATAAACAAGTATACCCAAAACCTGTATTTATAATAAATACGTATACCTTATTTCTACCAAAATACGAATACCATATTTGTACCGAAAATACAAAATATGCATATTCATATTTAGAAAGAAATACATGTATTTGTATCAAAGCACAAATACTCGTATTTAAACAAATACATTTATTCGTGTTAAAATACAAATACCTAAAAGAGAGCAATATAATACTAGCATCAAAACTGGCTGTCTTTCAAACCTGCTAGTACTACTAAACCGTCCGATTAAAGCACGTGTATAAATACACGTGTTCAATCGAACACCCGAGTGTAAAACTATACACAAACTACACCATTTCGCCTGACCCGGAAACCTCTGTGTGGGACTCTAAAGACTCGACAATATACTGGCAGTGGGTTTAACCACAAGCACGTCAGTGGCACTACCTGTACGTAACAGCTACCCATGTATCTGTCAAAAGGAAGATCAATAAGAGAACTTGTTTGAACCCCTACTGAGCCTATAGGTGACATTCTCCGTATAGTTATGTCTGTTCGTCTAAGAGTATCACATATTAGGCCTATGGGACGTCAGACCTTTAATAGCATGACAAGTCGTGTCGGTGTGGAGCCCAATATAACCTGAGAAACTACTGGTGTACCTACTAGTAAATCTCACTTGCCCAGTCCAGAGACCTTTAATATTGGCCAACCGTACACAGCGTGATATCAACTCCCAATACCGGGAGAGACGAATCCCTTCTATCCCCTACTGCTTCCAAGTGCTTCGGGACTGCACCCAACTACTACCTGTTTGTATGACTCAGTAAAGCCGTGGCAGGGTAGTAATCTAAGTACAATGGAATCACACTCGAGATAAATAGTGATGTCAAGTCAACGGACTAACCTGTACTCATGTCACCAGAGAACTGCTGTCCGACGATAGGTATAATACCAACCAATAGTTCCCCACGAGTTCGTCCAGTGTAACCCATAACCCAATGAGCACCTGTATACTATTTTTGGTACCGTATACCAATGGCTGCGGGACAGGCCATCTCTCCTGACGGAGATAAGAAGCGTATACACTATTCTACTCTAGAGTATCGATTCTCAGTCTCAATAATCCTACGACTAGGGACAATATTTAAGGATGTGCTTATAGACTATCCATCCCCTTCTAGTGTGACTACCATTACAACGCTGGTAGTCAAGCAAACATCCTAAGAGCTCTATCAACAAGTATTAGCGATATGTTAAAAGAAACATATACATATGTTAAGATAAACTCAAACCAGATAGCAAAATATCATATTGAGCAAGACTGTTATATATCTGTATATATCTCAAGCTTCTAAAATGTAATATACAATCCAGTACTATACAATAATGGCCTCTAGGGCATATATCACTAACAATCTCCCATTTTCACTAAGGCCATGTATTGGCATATCGCAGACCTATCATCTCAAATAGCCTCTCGAACTGCGTCTGAGAGATAGCCTTTGTGAGTGGATCTGCAGTGTTGTTCTCTGTGTCTACTCTCCGCACCTCGATCTCCCGGCGATCCACGATCTCCCTGATCAGGTGATACCGCCTCAAGATCTAGACCTTTGATGGGGCCTTGGTTCTTTTGCGAAAGCTATAGCCATGTTGTTGTCACAATACAAAGGTATTGGGTCAACAATAGATAGAACAACCTGAAATTATATAATGAACTTCTTCATCCAGACCGCCTCTTTTGCGGCGTCACATGCAGCGATATACTCTGCCTCCATGGTCGAGTCAGCAACGGTGTCCTGTTTAGAGCTCTTCCAACAGACCGTCCCTCCATTGAGGGTGAAGACATAACTCGACATGGATTTGGAGTCATCCTTGTCACTCTGGATGCTGGAGTCAGCGAAGGCCTCAATCTGGAGGTTTTTACTGCTGTATACTAAGAACATTTCCTTAGTCCTTTTCAGGTACTTGAGAATGTTCTTAACTACTATCCAGTGCCTCTCCCGTAGGTTCGACTAAAACCTACTTACCACGCTCAGTGTGTAAGAAACATCTGGTCTGATACATAACATCGCATATATTATAAATCCTATCGCCGAAGCGTAGGGTATAATACTCATGTGTTCCCTTTCCAAATCAGTCTTGGGAGACATCTCTTTGGAGAGAGTGATCCCGTGACAAGCGGGTAAATTACCACGCTTGGAATCTTCCATACTAAATCTTTTTAGTATGGTGTCAATATACCTGGACTGTGAAAGTCCGAACATCTTCTTAGATCTATCATGATAGATCTAGATCCTAAGAATGTAAGAGGCATCACCCAGATCTTTCATTGTGAACTTCTGTGACAAGAAGCGTTTGACTGATTGTAGCATAGGAATGTCATTTCCTATCAAGAGAATATCATCCACGTACAAGACAAAGAATACCACAATTCTCACTGCAATTTTACTATAAATGCATGGTTCATCTGCATTTTTAATTAAGTCAAATTCTTTGAATGTCTCATCAAAGCAGATGTTCCAACTCTGCGATACCTGCTTTAATCCATAAATGGACTTAAGCAACTTGCACACTCTTCCTCTACTCCCACTCTTTATGAAACCCTCTGGATGATCCATATAAACACACTCTTCCAAATTTCCATTCAGAAAAGCGGTCTTTATGTTCATCTGCTAAATTTCATAATCAGGGAAGGCAGCAATGGCAAGTAAGATCCGAATGGGTTTAAGCATAGCCACTGGAGAAAAGGTTTCATCATAGTCCAAGCCAGGTCTTTGACGAAAACCTTTAGCTACAAGTCTAGCCTTATAGGTTTCAATCTGGACCAATCTTCTTTCTCAAGATCTATTTGCAGCCTACGAGTTTTACCCCTTGATATGCAACGTCCAAAGTCCAAACTTTGTTGGTGTACATGGATTCCATCTCGGACCGCATTACATCCAGCCACTTTACTGAGTCTCTACTCATAATGTCCTGCTGGAAACTAGTTAGCTCATCATCATCGATGATGCAATACTCTCTATCCCCATCTACGAGAAAAACCGTAGTATCTCTCAGGCGGATGAGACTGCCTACTAGATCCGCGGAGTGGCGCAGGGACGTCCGTTTCTCTTGAAACTTCTGGATTCACCAGGCTTTCAGTAATAGATTGTGGTTCTGGAATTTCATCCATTTCTATTGTGCTCCCACTTATTTCTTTTTCAAGAAATTGAGTCTCTAGAAAGTGAGCATGCTGATAAACAGTAACCTTTTATTCCTCTGCGTAATAGAAAAGTTACCCCCTGGAATTCCTTGGGTATCCCACAAACTTACACAGTATTGATCGTGCCTCGAGCTTGTCCGCATGCTGAGTTTTAACAAAAGATGGACATCCCCATACCTTAAGATATTTAAGATAGGGTTTCTTCCGACTCCACATTTCATATGGAGCGGTAGGCACTGATTTAGTCGGAACTTTGTTCAAAAGATATGTCATAGATTCTAGTGCATAACTCCAGAAGGATAGCGGCAACTCAGTATTACTCATCATGGAACGCACCATATCTAGTAAGGTGCGGTTCCGCCTTCCGATACACCATTGTGTTAAGGTGTGTATGGAGGAGTAATCTGAGAAAGAATTCCATTCTCCTTTAAATAACCCAGGAACTCGGCACTTAAGTATTCACCACCTCGATCAGATCGAAGTGTCTTGATACCTTTGCCTGTTTGTTATTCCAATTCATTCTTGTACTCCTGGAATTTCTCAAAGATCTTGGATTTATATTTCATTAAGAATACATATTCATATTTTGAGAAATCATCCGTAAAAGTAATGAAGTAGGAATAACCGCTTCTTACATGTGTAGACATTAAACCACATACGTCGCTGTGTATAGGTCCCAAGAGCTCGGTGGCTCTTACTCCGTGTCCAATGAACGGGGTCTTCGTCATCTTTCTTTTGAGACATTGACAAGTTGCATAAGACAGATATTCAAACGGATCCAAATATCACTCTTTATGTAACTTCGTCAACCGTGTTTCATTGATATGGCCTAGTCTACAATACCATAAGAAATCTTGATTCAATTCTGGAGTCTTTCTTTTGAGTGTGTTTTGGACATTGAAAACTTGGTGTTGATTTAATACGTATACACCGTTGTTTAGTGTACCAGACCCAATCAAACCATGATTAAGGTGAATGTTTACAACATCGCTTACAAATATAAAATCATAGCCTTCATTAGATAGTAAAGATACAGAGATGATATTACATGTCAAACTTGGTACACAAAAACAGTTACGCAAAATCAAAATGTGTCCACTTATCAATCCTAAGTGATATTCCCTTACGGAAACAGTATCCACGCTCGCTCCGTTAGCAACCCTGAGGGTCATATCACCTTCCTTTATAACTCTACGGCTTCTCAGTGCCTACAATGAATTACAGATATGAGATCCTGAACCGGTATCCAATACCCAGGAAGTAAAGTTGATTGACAGACAATTTTCAATCATAAACACACCTGAAGCCGAACCCATAACTTGCTTCGAATTCTGGTTCCTGGCTTTCCAAGCCCTGCAGTCCTTCTTCCAATGACCTTTCCTACGACAATGGAAACATTCCTCTTTCCCTACTGTCGGCCCCCCAACTTTTGCCTTGTCCTTCCCCTGTATCTTACCGACACCACCTTTCGGTTTGGTGAGGGTCTTCTTCTTCTTCCTCTTGGTTTTCGTCTTGAATCTAGAGGAAGAAGGTTCCCCAACAAGTAGAATGAGTGTCTCCCTGGATTTCTTCAGGGTGCCCTCTACACTCCTCAACATATTAAGGAGCTCTGGAAGTGTAACTTTCTTATTTTTTATATTGAAATTCAATATAAACTGGGTATAGATTGAGAGAAGGGAATGTAAAATTAAGTGTATATATATAACTCGTTCTCCAACATGGTCCTAAGGTCCGCGAGATTTTCAATGTAGCTGATCATCTTAAGGGCGTGGTCCCCTACAGATGACCCAATAGCCAACTTCACTTGAAACAATTTCTTCAAGGTTTCGTATCTTGCAATACGAGATTGCACTCCATATAAATATTTGGTGTGGAGGAATATGGAAGCAAGGTCTATATTCTCGTGCCGCCTCTGGTGTTCATTATCCATAGAGGCCAGCATGAGACACTGTCTATTTCCCATGTCTTACGGATCTCTTTATCCACAACGGTGGAATCTGGACTTAGGACGGCGGGGGCTATAGTAGTAAGGAGGTAGCCCAGCTTATCATAAGTAATGGCCATCTGGACATTCCTTAGCCAATCTTTATAGTTTGGCTCCGTCAATATATTTTTTTCTAATAGTAACTTAAGCCCGGTCATCTTGGTCGCTACAATTATGAGAGAGAGAAGAAACACTCAGCATGATACTCTTACAAATTTAGATTGGTTATTAGTTTATCTAAACAGGATAGCTCCCACTGTTTCCTCGAATTCTCCTTCAAATCATAAAAGAAGAATTGGTCGGGATTAATCGTACTCTACAATTCTTGCTTTAACCTTTCGACCAGGCTAGTATCGGTACTTTGAGAGAGGTTTTACAAGGCTTTCGCGAAATTCCTTAATTAAATAACCTCTTTTCCATTGAGGTGTAGCCCCGCTAACACCTTTCTAGATACCTACTTGGTTTATAGTATTGATTGTAAAGTGAAAAACTCTGCCGAGGAGTAATAATACTCACGGTGGGATCGGGATCCAACTATCATTGTGTGATAATTTTGAAGGAATCCTACCAAAATCATCACACTCCAGATGGTATGCAACACTAGCAAGTTTCCTTTTCCTTTGAAACTCCCAAGGTGGATTTTTTCCCCCAGGTGCTTATGACCTTGACGAAGGCCAAAATATCATAAGACTCAAGTAAAGTTCTACCCGTCATTGTCCATGTTAATCTAGACCCATTCATACAAACCCTTGACGAATGCCAAAATAGTTGTACGCGTGTCATAAATTAATGTATCTATCTATGCTACAGATGAATACCCTATAGCTACCAATCACTATGCCTTGGCGAAGCTTAAAATACATAGCTTGAATACTAGTGGATACCCATCTGAAATGACGGAGGGCTGCGGCTGGTTTTGGTGAAAACCGTAAACGTAATGAACTTGATATAATCAAAAGAACTTGATAGGTTTTAAGAGGAGCGGTTTAGGCTCCGCATTTAAAAGTTATTTTTTAAAGAAAACCGAGCGGTTTTTAAATTGTTCCAACGATTTAAGCTTTTGGTTTGATTTCTTTGCATTAATCAAAATTAATGTGGTCACATCATTT
Organism: Agapanthus africanus; assembly: GCA_030015575.1. Lineage (NCBI taxonomy): Eukaryota > Viridiplantae > Streptophyta > Magnoliopsida > Asparagales > Amaryllidaceae > Agapanthus > Agapanthus africanus. The sequence continues at coordinate 299,310,561 of JASDDO010000014.1, read as the reverse complement.
AACCCTATCATTGTAGAAAGAAACGAAAATAGAACGTACGCTTATACCATCCGCATTCGCGACGGGGCCCCGTCATGCACCGTTAGATTACTTAACTAACGGCAGAGCGGGGGCAGGGCTAGCACGGGTGCAAAACATAAGCAACGCTTATTATATATATAATCTATATATATAGCCATTCGTCTCACGCTATAATAGTCATCACATATCTCATATCACAGCAAAAGCAACACAGATGAATATATTGGATATACTAGGATTTCCATGTTTCGTTTTAGTTTCTAATGAAAAACGGATTCCACGATCGTGATGAATAGCTAAACTCTCACCCTAGACCTCTACGGGTGCGGCAAACTACCCACCAAATTCCCGAAGTAAAGCAACCTCTCTCAATGAAATGAGTATGCCACTCGACACTTCAAGAACTCGGTAGTTTGTGCACCCCTCCTTGGGTCTATCCTAAGTGCAAAAAAGTAAATGAATAATATAACGGTGGCTACAACCTCAACCCGGATGTGCCCCGTAAAATAATATTACATCACTTTACAAATATATGAATGAAAGAAAAGAACACTCTTCTCACATCACTCGGCTATTCAATCACGACGATTCAATACTTCATATCCACAAACCGCAACGGCTAGATACTAGATATGTACAACCCTTACTAATCGACGTATAGCAATTAGTCGACGTTTAGAAACACATATACAATCACAAAGCGAATAAACGATACTAAAATCTCGACTTTGAAACATTCCATGAAGCCCGAATACAAAGATAACACTATAAGAAATCTAGGTCAAAGTTGCGTATCATAAAAATCCTAATTCCAAGTGACCAAACTACTGTCCAAAACACGACCCCAGAGGCAAACGTACAGCCGCAAATTGCGGTCCAAACCAATAAATTGGCGGCCAAAACTTTGCCAAATAGGTTCGTCTTTCTACAATGATATACTACTAGTATAAGGATCTCTCTGCTATATGCAAAATAATTTTCAGAGATCAAAAAAATTTCGAACAAAAACTTGGAGTTAGGTTTTTCGATTACGGAACTATTTCGGTTTTGAGACTTTAAACCTTATCTATTCTATTAGTTAAGTGTTTGGGTAGGCTCTGAAACCAGTGTAAGTGCATGGTGCTCCTTGCCGTAACTACTATGGCTTCGCGGAATCAAAAACTTTAAAATCTTGAGCACAATACACTTTAAACCCCAGGATACAAGCCCAAACACTAAACTAAACTAACACTAACTAGAGTTTTAGCTACTGAGCTAGTATTATAATCTTTGTAGACGGTCCTTCGTGTCTTGAAAGGTTCACTCCGTAAGCTCCTAGGCGTTCGGATCGAACTCTCGAAGTTGAACTTCCCACGTCAAAGACTATCCATCCGAGATTAACGATTCAAATGATAACTTCAACCAAAGCAACTAAAGATTGAGTCTTGTTGGGACAAGATACTTAGGAGGGTGTAGTTTGTGAGACAATATGCTCTCTTTTCTTTCTCAAAACTCAAGAAGAGAAAATGAGGAAGAAGATGAAAGAGATGGCAACCGGAGAAAATCTCCACTTGTGATAAAAATCAACCATCACAAATATCTCATACACTCTCACTTATCTCTTCATGCCACAAACAAAAGAGTGGATGGGCTAGTGACTCACTAGGGTGGGTCACAAGCCTCCACACTTCTTCATTTATCATGAAGAAAATGAGAGAGTGTGTGTGTTGCCACCTCACTAGGTACACATATACAGACACTTATATATAAATATAAATGCAAGTATATAAAAAAGTATACCCAAAACCCGCATTTATAATAAATACGTATAACGTATTTCTACCAAAATACGAATACCGTATTTGTACCGAAAATACAAAATACGTGTATTCATATTTAGAAAGAAATACATGTATTTGTATCAAAACATAAATACTGTATTCGTGTTAAAATACAAATACCCAAAAGAGAGCAATATAATACTAGCATCAAAACTGGTTGTCTTTCAAACCTTCTAGTACTACTAAACCGTCCGATTAAAGCACGTGTATAAATACACGTGTTCAATCGAACACCCGAGCGTAAAACTATACGCAAACTACACCGTTTCTCCTGAACGAGAAAACCCTCTGTGTGGGACTCTAAAGACTCGATAATACGCTGGCAGTGGCTTTAACCACAAGCACATCTGTGGCACTAGCTGTACGTAACGGCTACCCAGGTATCTATCGAAAGGAAGATCAACAAGAACACGTGTTCGAACCCCTACTGAGCCTATATGTGACATTCTCCATATAGTCCGGTCTGTTCGTCTAAGAGTATCGCATATCGGGTCTAGGGGTGGTAAATGGCAGATCTCTAATAGCACCACAAGTCATGTCGGTGTGGAGCCCAATACAACCTGAGAAACTACTGGTGTACCTACCAGTAAATCTCACTTGCCCTGGCCAGGGACCTTTAATATTTTCCAACCGTACACAGCGCGATATCAACTCTCAATACCGGGAGAGACGAATCCCTTCTATCCCCTACTGCCTCCAAGTGCTTCGGGATTGCACCCAACTACTACCTATTTGCACGACTCAGTAGAGCCGTGGTAGGGTAGTAATCTAAGTATAGTGGGAACACACTCGAGACGAATAGTGATGTCAAGTCAACGGACTAATCTATACTCATGTCACCGGAGAACTGCTATCCGACGATAGGTATAATACCAACCAGCAGTTCCCCGGGAGTACGTCCAGTGTAACTCAATGAGCACCAGTATACTATCTTTGGTACCGTATACCAATGGCTGCGGAACAGGCCATCTCCCCTGACGGGGATAAGAAGCGTATACACTAGTCTACTCTGGAGTATCGATACCCAGTCTCGATAATCCTACGACTAGGGCCAATGTTTAAAGATGTGCTTATAGATTACCCACCCCCCACTAATGTGGCTGCCATCACAACGATGGTAGTCAAGCAAATATTCTAAGGGCTCTATCAACACGTATTAGCAATTTGTTAAAAGAAACATATACACATGTTAAGTTAGACTCAAACCAGATAGCATACTATCATATTGAGCAAGACTGTTATATATCTGTATATATCCCAAGCTTCCAAAATGTAATATACAATTCAGTACTATACATAATGGCCTCTACGGCATATATCACTAACAATTCAGAGTATATGGGTGTTTAGCAACATAACAAAGTGTGAATTCAAGAGAAGGAGAAGAAGAGGGGGGACTTACTCGTGTCGTGAATTTGTATAACGACCAATTCACCACTAGCTAGGTGTTAGAGGATTCGATTGCATGGAAAGAAGATTTGATTAGGCAGAGCTTCGATTTCGGGAGCTTGGGCATTTCAACTTAGGACTTGAGCAACTTCTTGAGGGATTTGAGAGTGAATTTTCTTTGATAATTTCATAGGGAAGAGTATAATTTTAGAGGGAAGAGTATGGGGATGCGCTAGGGTATTTATATGGATTGAGAAAGAGTACATGATGAAATAAAATAAATTAAAATAGATTAAAGAGGGGATTAATGGAGAAGATGAAAGGTCTAGGGGTTCTCTGTTTTAATTCCGGGTATTTAAAATATCAAAACGAGCTAAAGGGAAGCCAAAGGACACCCGTGCACGAGACGGGCTCGATTGAGCATAGCCTGGCCGCTCGAACCGCCCATCAGGCCGGCCGAACTGCCCCTGCCTCGGTATTTATGCTTGGGGCTCAAGGTTTGGGTTCAAGTCAGTTTAAATAGCCTATTTTAATATATCTTTTTTGTTACAATGTTTCTTAATCTTGTGGTTAGCCTGTGGAAAATCTTGGGCTCCAAAAATGTCAAAAGAAAAAATATTAAAATAATTGGGACTGATGGGATTCAAACACGCAGGCTAAGAAACAGCAGTGGAGAAGCTTAACCAGTGAGCTATAAGTAGTTTTTTGCTCTTATTTAACAATAATTACTTATAACTCATAGTCAGAAATAGAAATACCCTTTATATAACATAGAATTGTTACAAATGCACAGGGATTTAAGGGTCGGTATAGAAAAGAAGAGGGTTACAATAAGCACAATACTCTCAAGCTCAAACTAATACTCTAGTAAGTATGGATAATCAATTGAAACTCTTGATTACGTATGAGAGTGATTTGGATAGTAAATGCAAAATCTCTTTTGAACTCTCACAAGAAATGAGATTTTTCTCTCTTGATCACTTAGAAATAATGTCAACTGAAATATTGAGTGATTAGAGCTTAAAAACAAGCCTAAAACTCTTTTATAGCCCCCACATTAAAAAAACTAGTCGTTATAAGTCAAATTAGTATTTTTTTCAATAAGAACATACGTCTGAAGTTATACAAAACAGACGTCTGAAGTTAAAAACAAAAACCCCAACGGCTATATTTTTTCAAAAAAATTCTTCTTCAGACGTCTTTCCCGTATAGCTGCAGACGTCTGTCGTTCGCTTTAAAGAAGGCAATTTAAAGCACAGATCGAAAACAAACGTCTGAAGCGTAATTGACCAGACATCTGAAGAACAAAAAAATCCTTCATCACATGTATGTCCAAAAGAACTGCAGACGTCTAGTTTTCCAAAACAAATAACAGAGCGCAAAGAAAATCTCGACAGACGTCTGAAGTTCAAATGGCAGACATCTGAAATTATAAAAATCTGTTTTGAAAATCTTCATCAGACGTCTGTCAAAATGAACATCAGACGTCTGTATCTCATAAAAATAGGCCATATGAAAGCATAGAGAATAGACAGACGTCTGAATAAGCAAAGGACAGACGTCTGAAGCACAAACAGCATGAAAAATGATATTTCTTACATTTGGGGGTTTTATGAAAACACAGAAAGTCAACAGACGTCTGAAGCACATGGGAACGGACGTCTGAAGTGTAAAAACTCAGAAACTTGTGTTTTATGATGAAAATCAATTTTAAATCGAAAATCCCGATGTTCATACAATGTAAAACGTTTGTGCAAGGGTATGTGAATGTTCAAGAGCTCTAATTGACAAAAATCATATTCAATAGAGTACTTAGATAGAATCCAAAGTTGATGTCACATTTTTTCGAAATCTTAAATCTTCGACATTTCGACACGAGCTCTTGAAACTTTGGCGCTTCGCATGAACTTTGCGTTGGTCGATTGATGTTTAATTAGTTTCAACACTTGACGCTTTAAATTCGAACATGCCATTCCACTCACTTGCGTCTTGAAGTCGATATTTGATCTTCAAAAGAATTTCGCTTCAACTTCAATTTTTGACACTTCAAATTTGAACTGGGCTTCTAGCTTCTTGGCTATTCGTAGCTTGAACTCTTAAATCCCTTGAACCTTGGCTACTTAGTATCATGAAGCTTGAATATGCAAATTGAGAAGCACTCATCCGTATCCTCCAACCTCCATTAGATATTCCAATTAAGCTCGATTTCCTCCATCCTCCTTTATATACTTGTGCCGTGAGATATCATGAAAAGCAATCTCAAAACGACCAAGCATATCATATGCAGTGTTATGAAATAAACAAATTATAGAAACACAAGTATATGAAATATTCATTATTCCGACGTCACAAACATGAATAGTATATCAATCAAGATATAACTCAAATTCAAAGCATGGGATATTGATATAATAAATGAGAATAATGGAGAAAAGAGGCCATAGGAGGGGATTTCTCCTATGGCGTGGAAAAAATACAACCTCCACCATTTTTTTCGACGATCGGCCCCCATCATCTTCATCGTTATCATCTAAGATGTGGGTACACTAAATTTCATATGATTCTACAACTTTTTCACCGTTGATTTAGCAATGTAAAAAGTTCTATTGTCGGTAAACCGTTAATTTTGAACCCACTAAATCAACAGTGAAAAAGTTATGGAATCACATGAAATTTGGTGTACGCACATCTTAGATGATAACGATGATGATGATGGGTGCCGATCGTCGGAAAAAATGGTGGAGGTTGTATTTTTTCCACGCCATAGGAGGAAATCCCCTCCTATGGCCTCTTTCCTCCATTAATCTCATAATAAATATATATACATAGTATATGAGAAGCAAGATATAGATCATATGTATATACTTATTCATATTGTGAATCATCAAAACAATAAATATGAGTAATATATCGATATCAAAGAAAATAACACAAGTAAAATAAATCGATATTGATATATTACTTGATATACACAAGTTATATGATAAGCAGGCTAAATATCAAGTGTATACAAGTTTAGTGTCGATAAGGTGAAGCAAGATAAATAAGTGACACTAAACGAACTATTCATGTTTAAGCCATCATCAAAACTAAATAAAAGGATCATCAAAATCCATAAGCTATCAACCAAATCAAGCACCGACCTCCATGTCGCAAAAAGAGAACCAAGTCAAGCAATAATCTCTACGTTGTAAAAAGGGAACCAAATCAAATACCGACCCCCATGTCGTCAAAAGGGAACCAAGCAACGACCTCAACGTCGCCAAAAGGGAATCAAGTATCGACATCCACATTGTCAAAAGGGAACCAAGTACCGACCATCACGTCACCAAAAGGGAAGCAAATCAACCTCTCCCTAAAAGATCCATCAATTTCATGCATACGACCCATACACGCGGTGTACATTTATTGATGGGGGGCAATTTATTGGAGTTAAAATTTACACCCCCGTTGCTAGAACTAAAAATCAAAATTAAAGGTCAAAAAATCAAACTCAAAGTCAACACCCAAGTAGACCCGGATCCGACTAATCTGAGTCCGACCCCAAGCAATCAGACCCATGCCCAAACCGCCTCAAACCCAAGCGAAGTCGGCTCCCATGCCAAGAGAAGAAAAAGAGCTATGCAATAAATAAATTTATATATAATTTTTATGAATAAATGTAAAGGAATGGGCAAAATATCAATATTGTAAAGCCTGAGGGACCAAATGAAAAGTGTAAAGCCTATATATGGCTACCATGATGAGAAATCTGCTAAAAATCTAGGTTTCGAGCCGTCCTCTTCACGAAGGTTCTCCTTCTTTCTCTTTAATACAAACAGAGAAAGCCTTTCTTTCGTTCTTTTTTCTCTTGCTACGCTCTGCATCTTAAAAAAGAGTAAACGCTTATTCTTATTATAAACATATAATTAATTATAAATGTCATTTTGTCTCGATGAAAATTCAACAAACAAATACTCTGTTGTTTCTTCATACATTCATACCAAGCTAATAAAAATATAAAACATAAAATCTATATATTGAACAGAGAGAGGGAAAAGGGGGAAGAGGCTCTGCAACTTTTTTTAAACTCGTCTCCAACATAAAGACATAAAATCTATATATTGAAAAGAGAGAGAGAGAGAGAGAGAGAGGGAAAAGGGAGAAGAGGCTCTGCAACTTTTTTTTAACTCGTCTCCAACATAAAGATATAAAATCTATATATTTAAAAAAAGAGAGGAAAAAGGGGAAGAGGCTCTGCAACTTTTTTTTTAACCCGTCTCCACACAACTGCAACTTTTTTTTTAACTCATCTCCAACATAAAGACAGTCATTGAACCTCTTCTAATTTTTTTGAGAAAATCCTGTGATCTTCATAGAAATTTTTTTTATTTGAATAATTACAAAACCATAATATACATAAAATATAAGTACAAGTAACTAAAGATTTCAAGGATTATTTTACAATGATATAGGTAGATTGATGAAGCTTTAATTCATGTAGAAACACCTTTCACACCTTTTTCCTGTCAGCCCCATATGCCTGCAAAATATTTACTGATTCAATTAAAAAAGATTAAAAAAATAATAATAGCAACCTGGGTAGTGATTATTTTGCGGAAAATAAAAAACAAAAAGAATAAAAACTCACAGTTTACCTTTTCACCCAAACCCTTAGCATATACATGCGCAAAGAGCTCGGAACGATCAGGCATTAACAAAAATGGAAAAAAGAATAAGATAATGAAGTAATTAGATAATTACGCTTTCATCCGATGCAAATGGAAAACAGGGAGTTTACGATTGGCCTCAGCAATTGCATCGCTTATTTCCTTCCTTATTTGTTTCTCAATGTCCTTATGATCAGTTACCATTCATAAGCGGAAAGCAAAGATAGAACATTTGCTTCAAAATGAAATCTGAAAGTTCATTAACAATATAAGTAGTTCGAGAGAAAATTTATTTACCTTGAGCTCTGATGCAAGGGCTATATCATGAGATAGTATCAGATGCTGAATTCTTTCTATTGGATCGGGTGCCTGCTACATATTTGAAAGAAAGGAAGAAAAAAACTGAGACAAAATTTAATAAAAAGAACAAATATAATATGTGACTTCAAGTTAATCAATGGCGATGAACCTTCCTAATGCCCGTGATCTCATCACGGGTGCGATAGGTGCTTCCGGGATCTGACATGGAGTGGCCTTAGCACCTGTAAGTGTCCATTTCAAGAATCTACCACCACAAAATTTGGGGGGAAAAAAGAGATCAATTATTGATTGTAAAATGAAACCATAATTAATTTAAATGAGTGAAATCAAACTTTGATTAGGTCAGAAAAAAGAATACAAATTTGAGGCCTAAATCAAAGCATATAAATTTATAGCTTTTTAAATGATTTAGGAAAGCAATAGTCAAACAGCTACGACAACTCTAAGCATAAATAGAGGATTCAGAACAAGAAATTTAAAGAAAGAAGGAAAAACACAACAACAAAAATACACTAGTTTTCATACAATAGCATGTTCCTTTGCAAATTTGCAGGTTTGCTTCACAGCAAGAGCATCCATGCCACCAACCTGATGAAGAGAAAAATATATAAATCAGGACTATATCTTTAACTTTATGTAATGTTATTGGCGAGAAATATATAAACGACATTGTATACTGAACTTAAATTATAATTCTATTTATAATGGAAATTAATAACAGCAAACAACCGCAATTTCCTACGTCAAATGCGCCAAAATTTAGACAAGCGCAATAGAATTTAAAATTACTACCTTAAGACCAGGAACAAAATCCCCAAAGCTTATAATATGCTGGATTCTTCGTGGACCTTTTTACAGCGGTGCCCATCCCATCTATACAATAATATCAATTAATGAGAGATATTTCTCAAAATAATAAAAAGGTAAATTGTAGAAAATTGTCTTCGCTTTTACCTATATGTCAGGATACAACCGTTTTAAAGTTATACATTGTTTTCTACTTGATGCAGATAATTTTACAGTGTTTGCATATATTTCTTCCTATGTACCTTTGTGTTTTTTTCCTTATTTTATTTTTAAAAAGTCCGCAGTTTTCTCCATTTTTTACAAACCCTTTACTTCTTTTTCCATATGCAGTTCTTAGAAAATAAGTGACAGAAAGTTGGATTTTAAAAAGAGAGCAGTATCCTGTTACACAGGCGAAAATGAATGAGTTTTTTGGCGATTTGACGTAAAAATATATTATAAACCACCAAGCATACTCACATTGATTATTTTCACAAATTAAAATAACAGGCAACTCCCACAAAGCCGCAATATTCAAAGCCTCAAACAACTGCTCTTGATTGGCAGCTCCATCTCCATACAAAGAAAAACTCACACTCCCATCCTTCAAATATTTCTTTCTCAATGCAATCCCAATGCCCAAGGGTATCTGGGCCCCAACAATCCGATGCCCAGCAAAAAAATTCAAATCTTTTCTATAAAAATGCATAGACCCCCTTTGCCTTTAGAAATTCCATTTTCCCTCATCATCTCCGTAAAGCATTCAAAAGGCGACCCACCTTGACCCAGAGTTATGCAGTGGTCACGATAACCGGTAATGATAGAATCATTTTTCGTAATTGAGGATTCCATACCAACGGCTATGGCTTCTTGGCCATCGTATAAATGGCAGAATCCATGGATGAGTTTGGATTTGTAGAGGGAGTCTGCAGAGAGTTCGAAGCGGCGCATGAGAATTAGGGAGCGGAAAAAGGACAGGAGTTCGGATGGGGTGGTGGGGACGGTGGTGGACAGGACGTCGCAGTTGTACCCGGTGAAAGGTATCCTGTTAAGACGTAAATATGAAATGCTTATGTAAAAGTACCAGTATTCATGCATTTGTGTTAAACGTTTATGTAAGATTTTGCAAGTATGTGACCAGATGAGATGTTGGATTATCCTGCAGTCGAAATATCAAAACCTTCTTCGTTTGGAGTAACCCATATTCAGATCCCCCTGTACGCGCATTTAAAAGACTAAATTGCAGGAAACCTCATCACTTTTGCCTGAATATCAGAATTCAGCGGACACTTTTCCTTCTACTTTAAAACCTTATTTGTTTCGTTTTGTGTATATCAGTAAAATACTGTTCACTGCTGATTTTCCTCCAACATAACACGTTTTAGGGATAAAAAATGCGAAAACGAGGACTCAGCTATTGTCACGACAGTGTCTCAGAATCCAATTTCTCGCCTATAACAATAAGGGAGCTCAACCTGCAAAAGCGTGTCAGAACATAAAAATACATCCTACTTACCCTCAACTATTGTCACGACTCTTGAGAGTTTCATTATTTTGGCAGATATATAATAATAATAATAATAATAATAATAATAATAATAATAATAATACAGATGTTTCTATGGCAAGAGTTGGCTCGGTCGAAAATGGCCGGACTAGTCGTGGGAGAGAGGTACGAGGTGATGAGACCTGGCGGCCGAGAATGAAGATGGTCATGGTGGTGGTGGTGGTGGTGGTAATTGGGGGTGTGTGTGTGTGTGTGTGTGTGTGTGAGAGAGAGAGAGAGAGAGAGTTTGGGAATGAATGGGAGTGTATAAATAGAGAGAAGGTGGTGATTTGGCAGGTAAGGAGGTTTATTTATGTTGTCAGAATCAAGGAAAGGATGGAGTGTTGGTGAAATTGGAATGGTTGAAGAGGTTACTTTTACAGGTGTCCTATTTGATCTGGCTTTCTCCCTTGTCATCGTATGGACTGAATGGAAACATGAAAGAACTGAAAAATGCAACAGTTTCTTTGTTCTTTTTAAGGCTAAATTTCACTGAACTACCCTTAACTATATAAGTGTTGTTAAATTAACTACCTTAAAGTTTCTTTAATACAGTTAACTCTCTAAACTATAGTTTAAAGGGTTCATTAAATATATATTTAAATGGACCGCTTTACAAAAGCTCGCTGTAATTAAAAGAAAGAACTTTGAAGTACTTAACTGACAAATGTTTATGGTTAAGGGTTGTCAACACAAGAATCAAATTAACCACTCTAATACTCCTACATTGGAAAACAAAGTTTTACCACTAAATTATGCTCCTTTGATGGATCAGGATCACTACAGTTTCTTCAGTAACATCTGATGCAGCATGCTGTTTCTTGGAATATCAGACCCTGAACATATATCTGAAAGCCTGAAACTTCTCGCAATTCACCATCGCCTTGTTTAAAGCTTCATCAGCTGTGATAAAAATACAATATATGTTGCATGCAGCACAATAATCACTACTCTGCTTGCTTCACATAACAAATGCTGCATGAAGATAAAGAACTAAATATAGTTAGTCTACTATCATGAAAGAATTCATTACTGAAAAAATAATACAGATACTACTTTGAGAAAATAATACAGCCATTATTCGAAAGATACACTTAATGGATGCATTTTTTTTGCCGCACAAGTTTATCAATTGCTGCAACCAAGTTCGTTGTTTCATCACTCAACACTATATATTGTGAATAAATATACAGGTGCTGATCAAACCAAGGAATTTAAATCCATTTGCTGCTCTATTTGCATCCGATTTAACATCCCTTCAGTACAAAGGATTTTCTTGCATAACCCATCGTACTACTGCAACACAGTAAAAAAAATTCCCCAGAATGAATGATTACAAACCCTGAATAACAAAGGATTAAGACCAAAAGAAAAATAAGCAAGATTTTCCATTTATATCTAAAGATGATGTGGATCCAATAATGAACAAGCTCAGAGTTTTTTGTCTCGAAGTTAGCATCCAGTTACTTTCATGGAACAAAGCTTTTTCTTTATGGAACAACACTATAGATGCAACAAAACTGTTATGAATATTGTTATGAATATATATTTAGTTACCAGTTTGATTAGTTATTATATGTTTGTTAAGAGAGGTAATCTATAACTCTCTATATATAGTTGTATGAATTATTGCTTTTCTCTTAAACCAATAAAATATTTCCTCTTGATTATATTCATGGTATTAGAGCTTTAAAAATAATTAAGTGGAAACCCTAATTTCCCAAAACTAAAAATCAAACCCTAATTTTCCCAAACCCTAAATTTCCCCCCTCACCAGCACCCTCACGCCCCCCAGCCAGCCCTCGAGCACCATCGCAACCCCCTGGATCCCCATCGAAACCACCTTCCTCACTGAAATACCCCCTGCTGCCTTCGAAACCCAACCTGCTGTTAGTTATATGTATGCCCTAGAGGCCATTACTGTACATTGGATGTATATTGTAGTGGATGCTGGGACATATATAGGTAGGACTTTCTTGCTCGACATGATAGTACGCTATCTGGTTGCTCTTTATCTTAACATGTATACTTTCTGTCTCTCTGATTACATGTTGATAAAGCCCTTAGGATGTATACTCGACTTCCAGGACTATGATGCAGATCATACTAGTGGGGCCTGGGTAGTCAATGAGTACATCCTTCATTGTTCCTAGTCGTGGGAATATCGAGACGGGGCATCGATATTCCAGAGTAGACTAGCGTATATCTTCTCGACCCATGCGATGGGCGATGGATGATCCCATATCCATTGGTGTTTGACATCGAAGATGGTATGCGGGTGCTCAGTGGAGACTAGGTACACTGAACGGACTCGCCGAGAACTCCCAGATGGTATTATACCTCACGTCAGATGGCAATTCTCTGGTGACACTGGTACAGCTTAGTCTGTTGACCCGAGATCGTCATAGAGTCTTGTGTGTCTCCCATTGTGCTTTGATTTCCACCCTACCACGGCTCTACTGAGTTGTGCAAACAGGTGGTTTTTGGGTACAGTCCCGATTCACATGGAGGCAATGAGCGATAGGAGGGGATTCGTCTCTCCCGGTATTGGGGGTTGATGTTGTGCTATGCTCGACTGGCCATAACAGGAAATCCCTGGCCAGGGTTGCAGTGATATACTGGTAAGAGTTATCAGTAGTTTCACGAATGTTATGGACCTCAAGTCGGCATGACTTATCGAGCTATTGGGGTCTGACGTTTACCACCCCTAGGCGAGATATGCGACATATCAGACGAACAGACCGGACCGTACGGTAAGTGTTACTGGTTGGATTCGCAGGAGTGTGAGCGGGCTTGCTCGTCGATCTTCTGATCCTTCAATACCCGGATGGCCGTTACGTTTGGCAGACCGCTTGCGGCTTGTGGGTGTTTGATATGATCATCATCCGCTGCCGGCGTATTGACGAGTCTTTAGAGTCCTACACAGAGGTTTCCTGGCTCAAACGAAACGAAATAGGAGCGCATATGAGATATGTGCGGGACCGAGAATAATACGTGTATGTGATACCGTATTCTATTCTCGCGATGAATGTATCGATTGGTTATATGCGATATAACCTAGTTGTCGAATCAAGGATTGATTCGATAAGCCGATACGTATGATACTAGTCGGTTATATGCGATATGACCGAATCGTTAAATCAAGTGTTGATTTAATGATTTAATGTATAATTATATATTTGATATATTACTTTGCATTAACTAGTATTGGTTCACTTTAAATGGATTTACTCACTTGTATTGCACATTGTATATGTGATATATTTTTGTGCACATCATTGTATTATGTTTGATGATACATTCTTCCTTGATTTTGTGTAAAGTATTGAACCATGGTTAGTTAGTGGTTAGGGTTTCTTTTCATTTGCTTATTCATTTATCTTTTTATTTATTTCATTTAGAAAAGATAAAGAGAAAGATAAATGGTGGACTTATTTTGTTTTTAGTTGAAACTTCTTGAAACCTTGACTAAGTCCACCATTCTTGTCTTTTCTCTAGCCCTAACCACTTATATAACCTTGGTTAAATCTCTACACTAAACCATGGTTGTTGACATGATAAGTATCATATTGTTTTTATTTTTAAAAAGAACTTATCATATCTTCTTCTTTCTTCATCTTCTTCTTCAATGAAGAAAGCTTGCTACTCCAATGGCAAGTCATGAAATCTAGTGAGAAATCCAAAACTAAAGTTTACCCACTTCCTATTTCTTCATCCTCTACCTCTTGCCAAGTAGTATAGGGTGTTTCCTTCACAAGTTTTTCCGACTTGGTGAAGTTGGAGCTTGTTCTAGCGATGCCTCGACGTAGATCATCTTCGGCATCGAACCGACGATCAAGCCCGCCCATTCTTCGATGATGCCGACGCTAGAGCCCAAGACATGATTTGGACAGCGAGGGGACTTCATTGCGGAGCCGTGGAGGTGGTGGACCGGATCTACAAAGGTTGTATATCCGTTCCCTTAGTTAAAATGTTAACTAGTTTGCTTGTTTCGCCTAAATATCTAGTAAACGATCCGTAGTCGGGTTTCTAGGCACCCGTAAAATTTGATTTGTGCATGTTTGATCACTTGTGAGACTTCACTAAAGTGCCTAGGAACCCTACACCTGCAACCCTTTGAAACCCTTTCCAGTCCTGCTGCTGCCCTCGAATCCCCTTCCAACCCTTCGAAACCCACCCTCCTGCCCTCGAACCCTTTCTGATGCCCTCGAATCCCCTTCTAGCCCTTCGAAACCCAACCTGCTGCAGTAAGGAGCCGATTTGTTGCAGAACATTTTCTTGGGATGTAGAGATCAACAACGGCTCCTTCATTGTGCATCTTGAATTGGTGTCATTTGAAGAAGAGATCAATGAGTAATACCACCCCATCCAGGCCTTTGAACCACCCTCCAGCACCTTCCAGCACCCACCATGCCCTCTCGAAGCTGCCTCCTCGAGCTCTGGATCTAGACTTTCTTGATTGCCTTCCCTGCTCTGAAATTTGTTGATTGCTACTAGATTTGATTGAACAAGCTCTGTACTTTGTTGATTGCCCAATGGTCTCTAGCTCTGGATCAACCATATTTGAAAGTGTAGTGTGAATCGCCGCCTCCGTTTGGATTTTGTTGATTTTGTCCTTTGTTCTCGCTCTCTTATGATTTACCTCTGTGCCATTCATCATGGCTTCTGATTCAATCTCAATTACTGCTCGTGATCGTTTCTCTATTACTACTTGTGCTCGTGGTTCTTATACTCGTGGTCATGGATATGCTGGCCTTTATTGTTCTTATTGCGGCGGCACTAATCATCGTGCAATCTGGTGTTGGGAAAAACATGGCTATCCTGATGATACACCTACAACATGCCAAACATCCGCACCAGTTGCTACTGCCCGATCTTTCTCTTATGCCGGCAATTTACCTTTATCCAGTGCTGAGTGGGACCGGTTGCGTCATCTCCTTTCCTCTGTAGCTCCTGCCAACATTTCTACTCTATCAGGTATATCGTTCCTTTCTCATTCTAATTCGTGGGTCGTTAATTCCGGCGAGTCACATCATGTCTGGTGATGGACGTCTGATCTTCTTTTTGGTCCTCACAAGTTGATTTCTATGACTGATAGTAATACCACACTTGTTTCTGGCTCTGCAGATTTATCACTTCTTCTTTACACCTAAAAAATGCTTTAATTGTGTCGTCTTTAAAACAAAAACTTGCTTTCTATTCGTCAGCTTATAAATGATTATAACTGCACCGTAACATTTTATCCCTCATTTTGTGATACAGGATCTTACGAAGCAGTGGATTGGTAGGGGCATGAACAGAATGGATTGTACTATGTTGATCACTTTGTCGGTACATCTGCAGTTGTTTCTACTATACAGTGGTATCGGCGACTTGGTCATCCTCCTCTTTTTTCTTTACATAATATGCTAGTTTCTCTTGATTTATCAGAGTTCAGTTGTGAAACATATATTCTTGGAAAATATCGCCCTTCTTTTCCTCCAGTTCATAAAAGACATGATTTACCCTTTGCGTTAGTTCACTCTGATATTTGAGGTCCGTTTAAAATTTCTAATGTGTTTGGTTATAGATATTTTATGACTTTTATCAATGATTATTCACGTATGACTTGGTTGTATCTTCTGCGTAATAGGTTTGAACTTTTGTATACCTTTAAAATATTCGTAGCTAAGATTACTAATCAATTTGGTGTTCCGGTAAAAATTCTTCGTTCAAATAATACTAAGAAGTATATTAGCACGGAGTTTTCTGCATTTTGTCACACCTAAGGTATATTGTATCAAACTTCACATTCTTATACTCCTCAGCAAAATAAGATTGATGAATGAATGAACCGACATTTACTTGAGAGCTCATTCTCTTGTTTTGCATATGAATATCCCTAAACGATTGTAAAATTTTGCGGTCTTAGCTGCCCGTTTTTTTATCAATCGTATGCCTTCTCCGGTTCGAGACAACCAGTCTCCTTTCTCTATTTTGTTTCCACATAGCAACTCTTTTCCCATTGCTCCTAAAGTATTTGGTTGCCTATATTATTCTCATATTCTAGATTCTCATATTGACAAGTTTGATCTTAGAGCTACTCATATGGTATTTATTGGATACTCACGATCTCAAAAAGGATATATATGCTTTAATCCTGCAACATCTAAAGTTTTACTTCTTGTGATGTGGCTTTCTTAGAAGATCAGGCATATTTTCCACCATCTATTAAGGACCCCACTCCTCCTATTCTTGTTCCTCGCATACCTTCCTCAGAGCTTGATTCGTCTATTCCACCTATATGCCCAAATTTTCTGTCTATAGCCCCTTATCCACAGGTGTATCAACGTCATAAGAAAGTTGTACCACCCCCCAATGATTCTTCTGACCATTCTTCTGCAGATACTACAATACAATCCAATGTTCCTGATTCGCCACCGTCGCTGCGATCTCTTTTCCTATTGCCTTACGCAATGGTAAGCGTTCATATACTACTGCATATCTTATTTCTAACTTTGTTTCTTACCATAGACTGACAATATTTGCTCGTCGGTTTGTTTCTTCCTTATCTGCCATCACTCTTCTTTTCTCTGCTCAGGATGCTCTTCAGCACCCAAATTGGCATGCAATTATGTTAGAGGAAATTGCCGCATTGCGCTCCAATCAGACTTGGAAATTAGTACCTCCACATTCAAATAAGAAGATTGTTGACTCTATGGGTTTTTACTGTCAAGCAAAATCCGAATGGGACGACTAACCGTCTCAAAGCTCGTTTGGTGGCCGAAGGATTTATTCAGCAATATGGTTTGGATTATGTTGAGACTTTTTCACCGGTTGCCAAATTAACATCGGTTCGTGTTCTCGTATTTTTGGTTGTTTCTAAGAAATGGACTCTTCATCAACTCGATATGAAGAATGTCTTTCTTAATGGCGATCTATCAAAGACTATTTATATGCAGCAGCCTCCGGGCTTTGAGCGACCGGGAGAGTATGGTTTGTCTTCTACACAAATCGTTATATAGACTGAAGCAGTCACCGCATGCCTAGTTTGAAAAGTTCGGTATGATTTTACAACAGATTGGCTTATAACGCAGTCGCGCCGACACATCTTTTTTTTACGCATAATCGTTCTCAAGACAGGGTAATTATGTTGGTATATATTGATAATATTATCACTGGGGATGATTTTGTTGGCATCTCGAAGATGAATAACATTTAGCGTCACTTTCATACCAAGGACTTTGGGCCACTTAGATATTTCCTTGGAATTTAAATATCACGGAATTCTAATAAATTGCAGCACTCTCAGCGCAAGTATGCACTTGATCTTCTGTCTGAGACAGGATTTCTGAGATGTAAACCAGCAAATACCCCTATGAATTCCTCAGTCAAACTATCTTGATTAAGCTCTCTCTCGGATTCTCCACTACCTGACCCAGTACGATATCGACGTTTAGTTCGGAAGCTTATTTACCTCAGTCACTCGGCCAGACATTGCCTTTGCCATTAACACAGTGAGTCGGTATATACAGAATTCTTTGACCTCACCTTAAGGCGGTTGAGCATATTCTTACATGCATCAAAGGTTTTCTAGGGCAGTGTCTTCTTTACAAACCATCATCTACATTGTCGCTCACAGCCTTTACGGATGCTAACTTTGCTGGATCCGTTGATGATCGTCGTTCCACGAGCGGTTGTCTTTTAGAAAGAAAACTTGGTTATATGAAAAAGTAAGAAGCAAAATATAGTTGCTCGCTCTTCTGCAGAGGCTGGGTATAGATTTATGGCGCATACAATTGCTGAGTTGGTATGGCTTATCTCCTTTTTGGCTGATATTGGAGTTCTTCTCTTCCGATTAAACTCTACTGTGATAACAAGGCTTTCACATTGCTGAGAATCCAGTTTTTCATGAGCGGACCAAACATATCGAGATAGATGTCAAATCATTCGTGACGAAGTGACAAATAAGATGGTTGCACTCCAGCATATTTTCTCTGCAACTCAATTAGCAGATATTCTTACCAAAGCTCTTTCTCGACCGGTTTTCACTCGTCTTCTGTCCAAACTTAGCATGATTGACATCTACGCTCTAGTTTGCGGGGGAGTGTTATGAATATTGTTAATGAATATATCTTTAGTTATTATATTTAGTTATCAGTTTGATTAGTTATTATATGTTTGTTAGAAGAGATGATCTATAACTCTTTATATATAGTTGTATGAACCATTACTTTTCTCTTAAGCCAATAAAATATTTCCTCTTGATTATTTTCAATAACAATGGACGATTCATCTAGTCCTGTACCCAAAAATAAAAAATAAAAACTAAAAACTTCTAGATCAAATCAATGATATTAGGGTCAATAGAAGCCAAGGATTAATCACTAGCAATATTTCTTGAAACTCTTTTTGAAACATTAATTTGGCAGAAATAATTTTTTTCAAAAGGATCAGTTTATGTTGGAGTTGAGATAACAGTAGCACAGACGCACAGTAGGAAACTTTCCCCCCTACCATGTGGAACCCTCTTGTGGATCACTCGCTCTTGTGCATGGATTGCTGCTGGGGGCACTCTTTGAAGAAAGGCACGTCTCGCTCGGCTTTGCCCGGTAAGGAAGCCACTTCAGAGACAATGTGAATGAATGATTCAGTTGTGGGAAAAACGCCCTGCCTAGAGGTTGTCCATCTATGAATTAGTGATATATTTTCAAAATCCTTAAACTACCCTTAAACACTCCAAAGGGCTGCATCTCTCTCTTTCACTCACAAAAGATTCTACATGTATAAAAGATTGTCACAAACTAAAGGCACGATCTTGGACATCTTGGTAAAAAGTTTTCGCGGGGGGGGGGGGGGGGGGGGGGCATAACAGATTTGGAAATTAGAGAAATAAGGCTAAATTTCCATACAGGTTAAAACTTTAAGTAATAAATACCCTATTTTTTAACAAATAAATACAGTGAACTTTGTGAATTTCAAATGAATACCTTAAGCTATTTTTCAATTTAGTACCTTGTGCTGTTTTTGATGAAATAACGAAGAGGTGTATAAAGATGAGATTTCACAGATGTGTGGCGGTAAATTGAAAAATACACAACGTTTAAACTCTTTTTGGGGCAATATACTAGGTTCACGATATCATTGTAGAAAAACTGTTAGGGTATTTATCAGAAAAAAGAGGTTTTTTGTGAAATTTATTCAATAAGCAAAGGAACAATGCTATAACCTCTAATTTGGGAGACCATTCGTACATACATCAAAAGGAAAGGCATAGGGTGAACCTGAAAAAAGACAGCGAGAAAATGGTAACAAGTGTTTATCAACAAAATTACAAGAAAGGTGAAGATGCATTCTAGTCCATTTGCTGCAGCTAATTAGTTTACCTTGGCCTCAGCAGAAGGAATCATCTACTTCACAATACCATTGCTATCAACCTCCAAGAAGATTTTTCAACTCTAACATGCTCGACCAGGCCTACGTAAATTTCTTCACTGCATTTACCAGTTGTTTTTCCCCTGCACACCCTGACCTGCACCATACAAAATCATTAGAAGTAAAGCTAGCATCAAAATAAAGTAACAGCTAATGGAAGAGGGGGGAAATCAAAAGGCATATGCTGTGCCAGACAAGATCGAACAATTGTAGAAACCTACTGCAGGAAAAGAAAGAAAGAAAGTGATT
Source organism: Agapanthus africanus (assembly GCA_030015575.1). Taxonomy (NCBI): domain Eukaryota; kingdom Viridiplantae; phylum Streptophyta; class Magnoliopsida; order Asparagales; family Amaryllidaceae; genus Agapanthus; species Agapanthus africanus. The sequence goes on along the minus strand of JASDDO010000014.1, from coordinate 299,290,366 downwards.
TGGATGTCATAGCATAGAACAAAACACGAGGATGAGAGTGTACTTCCACTAGGCACTAGGGGAGATCATTCAACTCACAAGAAAGAATTTTCCTGGTAAAATCTGAGTGTAGCTCTCCAATGCCTCTTTCTTTCCTCGAACATCCTCAAAACCTTAATAACATGGAAAAATACATCGCAACCACTGTGCACGAGAAACACAGCTTTGACCGGGAGTTACAGGATCGATAGGTTTAATCCTATACTTATGGACGCGCGCGCGCGCACAGAGAGAGGAGGGCATCAAATACACAAGAAAATAGAATAACCAAATCTTGGATAAAGAAGTGAAACTATGATCCCCAAACAGAGTAGAATATAAAGATAAAAACAGTGCCATGCAAATGAAACCTAAGATCTATGCTCCGTCATATTTTTCCTGCAATTAATATCTTACGAAGAAATCGACAAAAATCTATAGTTGCACAAAAACTATGGCCTTGAAAATGCTTTTGGAGGAAACACATCAATTTAACGGTGCTTTTAGTACCAAAAGTCTTAAATTTTGACATGTTACAAAACATTGAAAAGCTTGGAAATGCGTGTGGACCTCACCAAATGCATCCTTTCCTATCAAAGTCCACAATTCAAAATCATCAACTACCATCTCATGCTTATGGATGTGCATATATTTCGCTTCCTTCTACTCCAAATGTTTTGAGAATATTGTTCTGCTCTTCTTCAGAAACATCAGCATCAGCTAACTTCTTCTCCAGAAGCAGAATGTATAGACTGTTTTCAGAAATATATGATTTTTAAATGTAAAGTTATAGTAATTATGACATCTGTAGCATGGGAGCATAATTAGTATGCACACAAGGTCAAGGAACCGATTAATGGAACAGCCTTTTGATTAAATCAATCAGACCATCCACTAGGCCCTTTGCATCTACATGCAAGGGGAAAAAATCAGCCATCCGCAGTTCAAACGGTTTTTGTTTTTCCTACGTACATACGAAAAGGAACATCGATGAAATGTACATTTCAAGGACATCTTTTCGCAAGAATTAAACTTGAGCAGGGATTTATATTACTGAACACTATTATTTAAATCAATGCTCGAATCCCAAGCAGATAGCCCTAAAATGAAGTGTAAATGTAAGTAGTCATTTAATCTGTGCTTCTCTTCCATATAGATGATACCTACTTGACATCACCTTTTCCTGCTTAATTCATACGATCGACATAGTTTGGTGTGCCTCCTAACAATAACTTGAGCAGTTTTCATACTCGGGTAAGTCCGGTTACAAGATCATACGAAAGGAATAAGAAGGAAATAAAGAATCTATTAAATGTTTTAGGACAGGGCCTTGCACATAAACAGTAAATATTAATGGATAAGATGATGAAATTGTCTAATTAATTGCATATGGATCATAGTAGGGTTGCAATTTACAAAACTAAAAGTAAGGTTACTAATGTCTGATTGGGAGATATCATTTACAAATTACCACCTCCAAGTATCTTAATAACTCTTTCCCCATAGGACTTTCAGATATTTCTCCTCGTTGTTGTCTACATCATGTACATGCAACTCTTCAAACTAAGAAACTACAAATTGGGGCATTCCTTCTTAGAGCACGTATTTGACATAACCAGGAAACTGGCCAAGGAAACCACAAACATTCAATACATCTCCAGATAAAAGCATGATTATTAGGCGCAATTATACTCCAGAAAACATTATAACCATAAGATACCATTTGGGTTAGTTTGGTGAGATCTAACAAGTTTGTTGGAAAGAAAGAAAAAAGTAAATGCAGTATCTGCCTAAATCTGATCACCATATGCAGTGGCAGACCTAGATACATCCTTGTGGGGGGGCCCACTTGGATGTTGTAAAAATAAAGTCCCCTGCCTCTCTTTATACAACTCGGTGAACATAATGTGCCTCCAACTTGATCCTGGCCCTATTAAACTTAATCCTTCCTCCCTTTTGTGAACTACTAAAGTTTAAACAACTACTATTCTATTCTCTTATGCTTTTCTCTCTCTCCTTTCTTTGAAATTTTAAGTTGTTCTTTTGCAACTTGCAGTCATGTTTGTCTATCATGGATGTAACCGAATGGATACGGATCAGGTATAAATGTTACCATATCCCGGCAAATCCTAAAAAGATTTGAATACGGATACAGATGGTTGCCAGAAAAGAAAATTAATATACGTATTTGGAAAAGTAATATACGAATACGGATATGAAATGAATTTAGCACAAAATGTATTCAATTAAGCTAAATATTTTTTCTGACATCGGAGACGGATATGGAACAAATATAGGCGTTACCCCATATTCGTATTGCAGTGGCTATTGGCAGATACAAATACGAATTTGATTAGTCATCGAAAATGAAAATAACTATTCGTGTTTAAGAACAATCAGATACGGATACAGGGTTAGCTCGGACTATCTATAGCCGTTTACATGCCTATTGTCTATTACTTGTTGGAAAGAAGTGAATTATACTGTAGTTGAAGTTCCAAATTCACAGTTTACAAGAATATACTAGGGTTATTTGCAATTTTTCTTTGTTTGAAGAATTATATATGTTAATTTACAAGAACATATTAGGATAATTCAGGATTATTTGTGATTTTTCTTTGTTTGAAGAACTATATTTGTTAGTTTTATGCAATATTAGATGGGATTTGAAATTTTCATTAATTTTTAGTTAAGATTAGAAGTTATAAGCTATGAATATAATTCCTTAATAACATGCATTCGAAAGACATAAAGTTGTTATTATTGATAATAATATTGTCATGATTATAAAGCATCAAAAAATGTTACCCTTATCTGTTTTTATGCCTATGATTAAAGAAACTTAAAAAAAATATTACAATTTTTTATATATTATTTGGCTTTAGTTTTTAATGGATCATGGAAATTTTTGTGCCCTTATCAACCCAGATTCCTGGGTCCGCCACCATATGGTGTTCGCCCTGTTTATATTTGTTTATCCATAGACTTGATGATCATCATATGGTTAAAATGAACTGCGGCAATTTACGATTGCATCTGACATAGAATTCTATTGCATTAGATTTCTAAAACACCCTAAAGAGCATCCTCTTTTTATATTGGTTCATCCATAGACTTGATGATTATAGAATGTATAAAATTAACCATAACCATTTAACAGTACCCAACTAAGTTGGAATTTTGCCACATCTGATTTCTAAAGAATGCTATCATGTATCTAAACAATACCCAACTAACAAGTACAGCAGACGAACCATCGAATAGAATTCTAGAAACATTCTACAATTAAGCTAGATGGCTATTTACTTATCTGGATTCGATCCCTTGCATTCATTACGAGCGTCAAACTTCGCATGGGCATCTCACAACTCAGGCATAGTGCAACATGAAGATATTCACCAAATCAAACGGAAAACAAAAGGATTTACCATCCCTTTATTTCATTACTTGAGAAAATGCCATGCTTAAGAGTAGATAGCAAATTCAACTGAGCCGAAGTTTGTTTGTTTTTTGAAATCAACCCTTTCGGGGATCGAACTTGCAACCTCTCACATTGGAGAGAAAATTGATACTAACTGACTCTAAGTTACAATAATCTCAATAAAGTTGAAGAGCAGATCGATGACCCTTCCCTCGTCTATTTACCAGACCTTGCATGTTAATATTCTGAAATTAATTTCTTAACCGCACCAACATAAAGGAATTACTTATGAAACACAGGCTAGATTGATGTAAATAATACTTGACATGAATTTGCATATGATATCTATGCTAACAAAGCTTATGGAGCCCGGATTTATAAAATTAGAGGGTTTCTATAAAAAAAAACTTAACATTTTATTACATACTTTGTTATAAATTACCACTTTCAATTCTAGAAGGAATAGTGGAGACCTCCTTATTCTTTACCATGTAAATAAGGATTATTTAATGCAATTGGCTTTTCTTTCATAGATTAGCTACTTTATAAAAGAAAACTATTACACATGAAACAAGTCCTTTAATTTTTATACGGTTATCCCTATCATCAATTTTCGCTTTAATTTCCTTTAATCAATATTGTTCTTTTTATTTGTTCTCTTTAAAGGGATGCTAATCACCCAAGTTGTAAAACCCGAATTCGGTATCTGTTCGTTTTGCTGGCGAATAAAGGATAACCGAATTATTCAGTGGTAATCTGGTTTATTCGACCATCAATATTTTAATATATTCTATAAGATATATAAGTTATAGCTTTATATATAATTATAAACAGCAAAGTTAAAATAATGCACAACTTTCATTTTATAATCACATTTTTAATGAAACAACTTCACAATCACTTAATGGGTATTGTAAATTATGAAATTTATATATAGCTAAAATCCATATAGCATAAATAGATTTTAATAGTAATGAAAATAGGATGAAGAATTCTACAATCAAACATTTACAAAAGCACAAACAATAAACATAGAAAATTATGGGAGAACACATTTGAAAGAAAAGCTTAATTTAAAAATTGAAATTAAATTTCAAATAGAACTAGAATAAGAAAGAGAAGAGCGCGGGGAAGTCACTGAAGAAAACCCTAAGCTCGATTCTCGAAGTCGCGACTTGTGGAGGCGTCAAAGTTGTTTGATCAGGGAGGTGACAAAATTATAGGTTATGGTAGGAGTGGAAGCTAAGACCTTGAGATGTTCGGAGGAAAAGGTCGAGATGATCAAAATTTGTTGGAGTTGAAGTCACGGTCGCGATGAGAAGTGATCTCGGCCTCATGGTCAGAAGTCGTGGTCTCGTTCTCATAGGAGTGATGAGAAGTCACAACCCTCTTTAGAATTTAGAATTTTGTTAAGAGAAATAAAGAAAACGGAGATGTTTATATTATGGATTTTAGGCCTGATTAAAAGTTAGTCATTTGATCTAATATGTATCGGATATCCGTTATTCATCCGGATATCCGGTTTGTTCGTCGGATATCCAGTTTGACTGGATATAGGACCGGATTTAGTGTTTCTTGTTCGTTTTGGGAGTGGATTCAGATATCCGGGCAGATTTGACAACATTGCTAATCACTATTGAGTTAGAAACACGGTTGTAGTTGCATGGGCAATTCAACTTTAGTTAATTAGTTATTTTATTACAAATCATTGGTAATGAAGCTAAAATAATAAGGCTTCGGAGCCTGCAATAATCATAAGCTCTTTACCAATCTCAATGTCAATGCAATCCATTAATTTTAAAATCCAAGTTTTCGAATATTTATGCTTCTTTATGCATTTCATCTAATTTTATGGTAAATGATGTAATGACTCCTTGCAAGTACACTTTCTAATTATGGAAAAATTAAACTCTCGAGCCATAAAGAACTTGCAACGGCTTAATTTTAAATAGTTGATCAAATTTTTATAGGCCATGGTAAAATATGGTGCCTTTTTACCAACATACTTTGGATGTTTCTTAAATATCATCCCGAAACTTAACTTGTTCTATATTTTACCGATATTGAAAATAGCGATAGCGAATAGCATAACGCTCCGCCTCCGCATAGCAAAAAGAGCAAATAGCGTAAGCTATATTGTTTATCAATATTTTAATTTAAAAATATAAATTGGGTTATACTAAATATAGAAAATAGCAAAAATATTATAAAATAAATTTTTTTAAAATCTAAAAAATTACTAGCATACCAATAATAGTCCTCTAGTTCCATGAGTTCACGATTCTCATCCATCGTCAACAGCTCACGAGGTGACAAGACAATCACGATTCTCATCCATCATCAATGAAAAAGTAGACTTCGATTGGATCCAATTGCCTTAAATGCCTCAAAAGTGACTGTAATGACGAGGGAGATGGCCGGCAACAGGCAGGGATTGGGGGATGGCCGGTGGCAAGACGGAGCAGGCACCGGCAAAGGTCCAGGATGGCAGGCGAAAGGGGCTGAGGCGGATTACAAGATCAAGGAGAGAAGGCGTTCGGGGAGAAAAGAGGCACTGGGGAAGGAAAGAGGCGTTGTTCGCCCTAGGTTTTGGAAATACGGGTTTTATTATTAGCTTTTCGGATCCGGGTCAGGTTTTCTTTAGTAAACTACCCATTAAAACTCTTTTGCAATATAGTTTAAATAGCTTAAGCTACATAACATGCTATGTAGCGTACGCTGTTTTGTAAATACACTATGTTGGCGTGCTACGTAGCAAAATGGTCATACAATGCTATGTAGTGAGCTATTTTCAACATTAAATTTTACTCCTGATAAATATTCACTCCAAATTTTCTTTAGTTGTTTAAGAAAATACCTTTATTTGTTTTGAAGAGCATCTTTTAGGAATATTCCATAACTGAGCAATTAGACATTAAATCAATGACAAAACTGAAAATTAAGATCATCTCCGACCTTTGGATAGGTCATAAATGGGTAAAAGTTTTACAAACTAGGGTTTTTTTGTTTTTCACCATATGTGAAGAAGCAAAGGAAGGCTAGTTCTGCAAACAAGGAAAGACAGAAAAACCCATAAAATTCACAATTGGTGAAATGTTTCAAATGATCTTTCTCCCAATACGGTGGTCAAAATTTATAAAATATACATTAAAAACAGCAACGACACGATAACTAGGTCCAAATACATAATTACACTGATGTCAGGGGTTCCAAGCAAGGTTTGAAATCTTGGTATCAGGATCAATATCGAATGATCACTTCTCATATCGGAATCAGCAATCTTGGCCTTCTCGGCAGTCTTGGATCGGAATATTAGATTGGGGGTGACATATAGAAAGAAATTGATATACTTTATAAATATAGATTTTTAAAAAGGCCGACCCTCAAATAGTGTTCATGCATCACGTGCATTTGTTTGCAATTAATAATCAATTAGTTTCTAATCCAACATTCTATGTTGTCAAGTGACTTACTTTAATAAATATTAAAGCAATAGTAACCGTCAAAATGTTTAGTAAAAAATTATTTTAATGGTATGCTTTACTTTACATTTAATCAATGTGTAATATAGATGTCCATCTATATGGGTACTAGAATATAGGGTGTTGTCCATGTGGCTAGGTAATATTAATCCTAGTGGCATCTACAATAAATGGTTAATTATAAAAAAAATGAATAAATTGTCAAGTAGAATATGAGACAGTATTAGAATATTTATTGAATACTAACAAGCAAATGCAGAAGAATGACAGATATATTGAATAAATATTCAACTGATTGTTTTAAAAAATTATTTTTCAAGAGCATGTCACACGACTCACACATATTTGAATTATATCTGGCATATGTTTTAGTATAGTATAGGGTAATGGATATGTGACAAACGGTTGGAAACCTATGTTAATCGAACATGGATTGCTAATATCTAAAATCTCCAAGACTCCACTAACATACTTCTTATGCCCACCAGAATACTGTGTATCTAAATAGACTATTATTTAACCTATCCCTTTTACATCTTACCAGCAGACCCCTTTAACCATGTCAGTGTAGGCGAGATCTGCAATAAGAATGCTTGAAGAACAGCAACATGACCTTACCAATGCTATTATGGAGTACTAGGCATACACACGGAGCCGGCATAGGAACAGGAACAAAGCAATTTTTTTCAAAGTATGATACTGGGCGAGGCTACATGAGAATTGATTATACATGGTAAAAATATAAATATAGTAGGAATAAATAATAATTACCCTACGATAGATTATGGATCAAGGGAGAATGTAGTCCATAGGACCAAATCAGGATGGTTGAAGTGGAGAACTTTTTTTTATGGGTGCATTGTGATTGTAGAGTGCCTTTGAAATTAAAATGGAAAATTTATAAGAGAAGTATAAGACCATATTGCTTTATGGATCAAAATATTAGGCAATTAAGAAACATGTCTAAAAAAATGGGTAAAGATGAGATGAGAATTTTTGAGCTGGATGAGTGGCATTACAGTAAAAGAATAAAGAATAGGTATGTTCGTATAAAGTTGGAGGTAGCCATTAACAGACTAAGATGATCTAAAGATATGCAACCAAGGTCAATAAATGCACTAATTAGGCGAAGTGACAGAACCGTAGTTAATGGTGCAACTATGGCTCAGATCAATCTCGACAAACATATATAAATGCGGTTAAAAAGATTGATACGTAAAATTGTCAAATTAACTAAGAGAAGGCCCTTACCATGGCAGAATGGAAGAAAAGCCGAAACTTAATAGCTAATAGCATATGTACATGATATTAGGAAGCAAATTCATTAAGATCCATAATTATATTAACACGCATGAGACATGTCAAAAACACTCATATTTTCCATAGGATGGAAAGATGACGTATAATAATAAAATTACCTTAAACAGAATTTCTCCTTTGTCCATATGATATCTCAAACAAAAGATCCACTAAAACAAAGGAAATTTCCATACAAAGCACGACCTGTACCATGGAATTTGAGAAAAGAACTCGAAATAGTTAACAAGAAAATAGATGCAGTTGTGATCTCAAGTAAATGGGGAAAATAAGTAAAAAGAACATATCATCAAAGTACCTGAATGAATACTTCCTACATGTCTCCGAGTACTATTTCACAATGCAAGCTGAAGTAAATACTGCAAAAGAAAACTTCAGGAAGAACATTGGAAGGTTAGAGTCATTTTGCTCAAATCAATGATAATTTATGACCATCTAGCACCAATATAAGTGCTTTGGACTTTCCATTATCTTGTAAACTCATTCCAATAAGTCAAAATATAGGCTGAGCATCAGTTAATCCAAGTTTCTAAGTCAAAGATGTCGTTAGCGCATCACAAAGTCACAAATCAGGAGTGATAAGAACTTTTGTAAATGTTATAATCACAAGTTGACAATGTGAGTTATTATGTGACATTTGTTGTATCACATTTTTTGTCCTTCCATTTATTCACATACAAGCATCCTCTATAGCAACCACATATATAAGCATCCAAATACAATGTAATAACAGAAACACATAAGCCTGGCCATTTTCTAACCAACCATACTACATAGCTTCAAATCCTATATTCACATCTCTTTTTATAAGCAAACCAAAAGTCAAATGCATGCTTGATCAGCACACAACACAAAAGACCATCCTTATGACTCAAAAAACACAAAATGGAAGGAAGCAAAATAAATCTCCTCACTCCTATCTTAATATCTTGGACTCAAACTATAAGAACGAGACAATCTATAGGACAATGGTGGCACCACCCATGCTTCAGTAACCATAGGATTATACTGCTTACGGCATCCCGGACAGCGCCCATCATCCTCGAGTATCCTCTTGTGGCAGAACAAGCAGAGACGGAAACCACAATCACAGGGAAGAAAGCTTGAGTCAGTGAAGTCGAGATCCTCATAGCATATAGGGCACGATGATGGTGGCGGGGAAGAAAGAATGCCGTGATGGTTATGATTCACAAGGAAGCTTCGCTGTTTCGATAGGTTAGGCAGGCTCTGAGGACGGAACACGTCATCGGACCTCCAAGCTCTAGGGATAGCCTGTTCAGGCTCTCGCCTTATCGGCTCATTGGTCTTGGCCGTTGCTGATGTGGCATCGGTAACAGTTATTGGATGAAGGTCGTGATTGTTGTTAGGAGAAACGGAGAGGGCATCAGCAACCGTTTCCCAGTCATCGAGGCCGCCTCCCTCTTCGGTGTCATCTTCAGCATCACTAACACTTCTAGAGCATGACCCAATGCTGCTCACGCCACTACTGATGCTATTATTGATGGGGCGCTCCTTTCTTGAAGGGGGCCCATCAAGGTGGTGGGTCGGGGAATCAGCGTCACTGCTTTCTAAAGCAGGAGCAGCAAGCTGACGCCGAAGCTCCCTTTCGGCTGACCTGCCGTCGGGTATTGGCTCAGGGTGTGAAGTCGGAGAGGTGCCAGGACTAGTGTCCTTGAATCCCTTGTTCTTGACTGCAAATGCAAGACAGACCACCCAAAAATTTAGATACTTATCAGAATCACCCCAGGATTTGTTGTCATAGCATTACCCCATAGAGTGATTTACAAAAATCTTTAATATACTATGTTTATATATTATCCATATTGATTTTAGGTAAACATAGGGATTCGTCTCTTCATCTCATAGTTTTCTTAATTGAGTTTATGACAGATTAATCTTCTTTTTTAATTATTTTGCCAATGCCAATTTTAAATAACAGCAGTTTGGACACTATTATGGGGCAGAAAAATAAGTTTTCTACCCACCTCCGCCTGGGTCAAATGTGAACTCGTTAAACAATTGATTAGGGACATACCATCTTGACCCATTCGATTGTCCCTCGGGTAGACAAGTAGATAAGGTCGAGGCAAGTAAGAAATAATTATTTTTCTAACCCAAACTAATATCACATCAATGTCCAAAGAAGGTAACATAATGAAAAGGATTAATATCTATTCATAAACTCAAGCAAGAAATCCCTCATAAAAGGAGACCGGCTCGTAATTTTCCCTTGAGTCAACATACCAGATAGATGGGTAGAACTATTTTATGCCTGCTAAATTCAAAGCTAGCAAACAAAATTAAAAATTTTTTTTAAAACACAATAGATAAATGTAAATGAATACTGGTCTGGCTCATTAATCCACTTTTTAAAAAATGAGGGAAAACGGAAATATAATGAACTTTGAGATGCGATCAAGTAAGAAAAAAGATTTCTTTTTTTTAACTAATTAACAAAAAGTCATAGAAATTAAGGAGATTGATTCATCTGTTTTCCCAGAAACAAGATAGGAACAAGTAAAATAACAACAAGGGGGGAAAAGATCCCAGGATAATATGTCCAGAATGGTATGGGTCGCCTGAACATAAGAAATTTTAAAAACTTTCATATGCAAAACAGATAATCCCTTAGGATAGAGATTTTAATGCTCCGATTTCCCTAATTTAAACAACAATAACAGCTAAAAAAATTATGTCAAGAAAACTAAAAGACACATAAATTTGGTGTCTTTCATATACAAACACAATAGAAAGAAGATAAATCTGTTGGTTATATCCAATAAATGTATAAAAAAAAAAGGAATTCACTTCTTTAAGATGCAGATGATCAAAACCCTAGAAACAATTAAAAAATGATAATTATCCTACAAATCTTGATCAAGCCCGAAATGCTATAAAATTCCAACGCTCTAATATCTACAAATACCTTGAGAAAGGAATTGCTCCCTCCTCGCATCGAGCTTGCACTGCTTCAGCTTCGCCGATCTGTTCTGCTGAACAAACAACGAATCAAAACCTTAGTCAAGAGGAAAAAACATCGAAAAAAAAACCCTAAGAAATCGCAAATTGCGATTTCGATTCGAATCCTCACCCGCTTCTTCTTCCCAATCTCCCTCGCGATTGCAGGCGCCGCAGGAGCGTCGTTGGCCATGGCGTCGAGCCCCATCTCTTTATCTCGTCCGCAGCAAACCCTAACCCTAAAAACCCTAGAGAGAGAAACAGACGATTGGACAAGAAACGAGCGATGAGAGAGAAAATCTAGAGAGAGAGAAACGTATGACGAGCGTGCTGGAGATTTCGGTTCTCTCTTTTCTTTCGCTTGAAGATCGGCAAATGGGAGTTGTTATAAAAATAATGATTACCTTTATGCCCTTGGGTTTGAGATTTATTTACGAAGTATTTTTAGTGGGTGGATGAGAGATTTGGAGGTGGGGGATGGGCAAGAAGAGGAGAGTGATCGGGGCGAAAATTCTTCTCAGATCATGTGCTCTAATTTGGGGAGATTTTGCCATTAATGAAAGATTTTAGAGCCTGCATTATATTGGGTCGGCCCTACCATACATTTGGAGCTCAAAATCCTCGTTATTTTCCTTTTTTCTTCCGATCCAATCAACGGAGATGGAACTTGCAGGTCTCACAATGTCGAGGAAATCGATACCAACTTAGCTAAGCCTGGTTTATATATTATTTACCCTCGTCTCAATTGAAATTAGTGCTCGGTTAGCTTTTACATGCGAGAGTAGCAATATTAAGATGAGTTTTCATGTCCCAGTCAACCGGATGTATTAATTGCATTTTTTTTCCTAAAAGGATACACCGAGCTAAGTTGGCAATTAAATTATTTAAAATGGAAACAAATAACTATAGGTATTCTCTAAAATAGCACTATAACCATTGGAAAATGAAATAAACACAGTGTTCTAATCCACATAAACCTTGCGCGAGTAAGGTTCCATAAGTTTTGGCATGTTTATTAGATGGATGGGTCATAAGAAAGCAAGTGGATATTTAATTAAGCGGATATTGTAAGCACGATTTTGACACATGCATCACAAAGACATGATAAAAAGGATCCAGTTCAATACACGCATAGAACACAAAAGTAATAAATAGTCCAAGAGCTATTAACCCAACCAAGACAACAATTAAAGAAAATGGAATAACAAATATATATAGATATTATTGTGCGTGTAAGATATCTCAAATCCGGATTTTCTCTGCTTATGAATATGATCAGCTTCTTATACTTACCTTGGTCGTTAAGTTAGGTAGAGTTTATCTGTTTTCTTAGATCAATTTGCACATGCAGTCTCAAAGTTTGATTTTTTCGCTCTGCCAAACACGGCGATGCAGGAAGAAACATTTTTAAAAAGTTGTACTTTAACTAAGAAGTCAGATTAATTCAAGTAGAGAGGTATAAAAGCTTCAATGTAAATGCTAATGCTTATGTCAAACATAGATACCTGCTTACAAGCATACCTCTTATTTTCTATATACTGACTTTATGGTTTGATCGGTTTATTCATAAACATAAAGGAACAAATAAAACAACAATCAACAGAGAATAATGAATGCTAATGCTTACCTAATAGATGAAACGTGAAATGTCGAACATGGATTCCAATAAGAAGATGAAGAATTGAAAAGGGACCAATGGCCTCCCTTTTTTGTGATCATAAATAAGATACAACAAAAGACAATATTATGATGACGACGACCAATGATGATTCGTTTGTATTTTGATTACGCATGCATTTGATCATGATTATTTTGTGATTCAGACCCTCAACATTGGCATTATTTAATAGGGAGTTTGTTGGAAGATGTCTAACCTTCTGTTTAAAATGAACGGCGATAAATGATTAACCTATCTATAAATAATCTTATTGTTAATTAGGTATAAGCGTTTAGATTTGCTAAGGTATAAAGAAATCAACTAAAAAGATTTTAAGTAAAACATTTCATATCGAAACTGATGGAGGTCCTTTTTCGGGTCTCCGTCAGATGTTGTCTTCCGTCGACCTCTTGGTGGATTTTGGAGGTGATCTCCTGTTACGTGTGGGTCTTAATGGGTTTCGAGGAGGTTGGTGGTTTGAGGATTCTGCACCGAGTACCTGCAAGGAAGTCCCGGGATGGTTTGGTATCACCGAGGACCCTCCGACGATCAAGTTAGTACAAGATCCGAGCAGAGTAATGGCTAAGTGGGGTCGAAAAAGCTTACTTGACCCCTCTGTGATGGGGGTTTATATAGTGGCAACAGCACGCAGTAGCAGGCGCGAGAATCTCGCCGGCGGTTACGCTCCCAATGTCACGCCCGCGTAATAAGCGGATCGCCCATTAATGGGGATCGTGATGGCGTGGAACGTGGGATGTTGCCGGCGGAGGATCCGCGCATGGCGAGATTTGCGGAGCGGCGGTTACGCCTGTGAGCGGCAGAGTTGGTCGGTTGGAGGGACCGAGGATGATGGCATCAGCGGAAGAGCTCGGGCACGAGGAAGTTTATATATCTTGGTCCTGAGGTAGCTCGGGGGCGAGCTGAGAGGCCGAGGAGGCCAATTTGCAGGAGGCTCTGAGGAGAGCTAGCTTGTGCTTGCAGGTCGGGTACAGGGGTGGCTTGGTCGGTCCCTGTGGGCCCTTTCTTCTGAGCTCTGGGACACGTCATCTGCCACGTGTCCTGATCTGGGAGATCGCCAATATAGAGCATCATCATTAGCCCCCCACTCTTGTCCCGACCAGCTGGCGGGTCTGGTCAAGAGTGGACTGCCGGGCCGCCCGGGGTGAGCTCCCTCTTAAGATTTCGTCGGGACGCGTTCCCGGGCTGTCAGCTGTCTTTTCTGCCAGCGAATCAGGGCGAGATCCCTGCATTTAAGGAAGGTGCGCCGGTTCGCGCATCCTGTCACTGAAGCGACGGTCCACGAGTTAAGCGTCGGTTGGCCGACGCGGCGTGTGCAGACCTGCGTCTGATGGAATGCGGCCCCGTATGGGGACGACAAGTGGAGCGATCGGGGCCGTTGGACGCGAGGAGGCGCTTTGGCGGGAGATGAAGGGCGCCGTTGGATGAGGGCGATTATGGCGATAAATAGGGGTGGGGCCCACTCCAGGGCCCCTACTCCTTCATATTTCCTCGCTTTAAGTCTTGATCGCTCGGCGCTCTTCCTCTTTTGGGTTGGATATATCGTTCGTTCCCACTCTTTGGGCTTCTCGTTCCGGAGGGAGGCCAGTGGTGCGGCCGTGCCCCCGGCTGGCTTGTGCCCTGCACCGAATGTTCCTCCGGCGGCAGGGCCGTTCGCTTCGTTGAGGGCTCCCGGTGATTGTTCCGGCGGCGTCCAGGGTCGTCCATGGTCATCCGAGCCCCAGATGAGAGACGCAGGGGAGGGCGAAGACGGGGTCCCCCTTAAGAGGAAAAGGACAATCTCTCGTGCGCCGCCGTCGAGGGTTTCTGAGGGGATTCCCGTGCAGGAGGTGTTGGATATAGTGCCCTCAGAGTCAATTATTGGATCGCAGGCACGTGATTGCAATGATTGAGGGAGGACCTATGCCGGTAGGACAATCTTACTCAGGATGATTGTATACTATCTGGTTTGTCTTTTTCATCGTGTACATGTTTTAGGTGACATTGTGGTTCACTATTACACGTTGATAGAGAATAGTATGCTACCATGGTTTGTCTTTATCATCGTATACTGCTTTAAGTGACCTTACAGGTCGCTATTACACGTTGATAGAGCCCTTAGGATTCTTGCTTGACTACCAGCAGTATGATGGCGATCATATACGTGAGAGTTGGGTAGTCTATAAGCACATCCTTAAAGTGGTCCCTAGTCATGGGAGTTTCGAGACTGGGCATCGATACTCCGTTAGTAGACTAGTGTATACAGTCGAGACCCCAACGAGGGGCGGTGGCCGGTCTCACAAGCCATTGGTGTCAGTTGGTTCACCTAAGATGTATACAGGTGCTCATTGGGTTATGAGTACACCGGACAGGACTCGCCGGGAACATGCTAGTTGGTATTATAACCTAACGTCAGATAGCAGTTCCCTGGTGACATGTGTACAGGTTAGTTCATCGACCTGAGATCGTTATTTGTCTCATGTGAGTTCCCACTGTGCTTTGATTACTACCCTACCACGGCTCAAAGGAGTCATGCAAACAGGTTTTAGTTGGGTACAGCCCCGAGCCACATGGAGGTAGTGAGCGGATCGGCAGGGGTTCGTCTCTCCCGGTATTGGGGGTGAGGTCGCGCTGTGTCTAGGAGAGCTATTACACGAAGTCCTTGGCCAAGGCAGAAGATTTACTGGTAGGTATTCCGGTAGTATCTCAGGGTGTTCTGGGCTACACTCCGACACTACTTGTACCGCTTTTGGGGGTCTGACTTTTACCAACCCCCTAGGCCCGACATGCGATGCTCATAGACGAACGGACCGAACTGTACGGATATTGTCACTGACAGGCTCAGTAGGGTGTCAGGATGAGTTCGCTCATCGACCTCCCTTTTGGTCAATACCTGGTAGCCCGTTATGTACAGCTAGTACCTCTGACGTGCTAGTGGTTAAATCCACAGCCAAAGTATTGACGAGTCTTTAGAGTTCCTCACAGACAGTTTCTCAAGTTTCGGGCGAAACGTTGTAGATGCCGTATGATATATAGCAGGATTCGATCTTATACGTGCGGTATTGCACGCATCATGATCGGACGGATCATACTAGTGGGCTTTGGTTTAAGCCGGATCCTAGTATTATATTTGTTGGATTACTTTAGTCTCGTCGCATTCGCATTCAGTCGGAATGCGGATGCAGGTATGTATATACAGGTGAGGAGTATCCTTGTGATCCGTCACGAGTTTACTTTAGATGTTGCCATATCTTTTTATTGTTGCAAACATTTGGATTAATGTTTGTTAATGGAAATTGTGAGCTAGATTTCATCATGACATGTATTAAATGTGACATGGACACATTAGTGACTCATGGTCTCTTTTTATGTGTTAATGTCACATTATATGATGTTTTTGGGTTGATTTGATGAGAAGAGAGAGGGGGGCTGCCATATGATATGTTTGGTCTTGTATTTTTTTCAAGCTCTCTCACACTCATTCTAACACAAGAAAAAAAAAGGAATAGAAAGCCTTCTCTTCTTCTTCTTCTTCCTCTAGCTTACATTCTCCATTAATGGCATCATCTCTAACCTCCATCCATCTTATGGATGCAAGAGACAAAGTGATTACAAACATTCTCTACAACACCTTGGACACGTCGGCTAGCACACTTCGTGCCCGAGTTGCTTCGGATGAAGCGGGAGCCCGTAAAAAAAACTCATAGATGTGGTGCCCTTTCCGACGAGGAGATCGAGACCGGAGTTGCCGCGAGGAGCTTGGGATGGTGGCCAAAGACCGAAGGACACGGATCGATCGGTATAGCTTTCCAACCCTCTCTCTAGATAACTAGTTGTAGGTTAATGGTTCGATCCGGGATTTAAGCACACGATAGCGCCGGTTTTCTAGTTTGAAAAATTTTCGTTTCCGCATTTTGGCCTCGGAAAGACATCCGGGGCGCTACTGTAGACTTACATGGTATCAGAGCCACGCAATTAACCTTTTCTAGCTTGCTCTAGCGTGTTTAGAACTTCGATCGGACGAAAATTCCAAAAACCGCGTTTCCAAGTCATCAGTTTCTGTCGAAATTTTTCTGTTGTCAAAAAATTATTTGGTGTGCTGCAGAAAATCAGGCAAGGTTTTTTAGGAGCACTGTAGAAATTTGGTGACATGATACAACAGTAACGCCGCGGAACCACGGCCCCACCCCTTTCTGGCCACAGTTCCGCCGCCATTATAAGCCTTCACTGCACCAAATTTCTTCAGTAGGTCTCTGACTTGGAAAAGGGGTTTCTGGTAATTTTATTTTGGGCCCAAATTTATTTGAGTACTGGGTATTGTGCTTGGGGCCCACTTCGGGAAATTTTGTCGATCGAAAATTTTAAATATGTTAGTTCACAGTATTTACATTATATCTGCGACCGTGAATGTCATTTGATCGGTAAATCCTGTCTAATTGCTATAGTTCTTTTAGACGGATTTGCGAACGTGACATTCACGTTGATATTCTGTGTTATGCTGTGATGTTGCGGATTTGTCGTGGTGGATAGCCTGGTTGCAATAGTAGTACAGTTTGGTTATATTTGTACATTTGATATTGCAGGGCGAGCGTCCGACATGTGGACTGCCGTCACTGCCTGTTTGTATATTATTCTTTTGGGGCACGACTGGGCTGAGGTCGATGTACCCGTTGTATATTTACTTTCTGTACTAGGATTACCCCGCGGTAGGGTGCACGGATAGCCGGGTTCTAGAGGGCAACGAGCCCGCATCTCATGGCTTTGAGACGAAGGGGGCTTTACTCTAGAATTGGCGGGCTATTCGCCGCACTCGTAGGGGGTACAGGTTGACCCAAAGAGGGGTGCTCAAGTTACCGGATTCCGTGAAGTGCTGGGTGGTCCATTCACGTTGTTGAAGGGGGATGCTTCGCTTCAGGTTTTGGCGGGTAACTTGCCGCGCCCGTAGGGGTCTAGGATTTCATTGCACAGGCTATCCACACGACCAGGGGAACGTCGGGTTTCAGTAGCGGCTCTATGAAACCCGGGGATCCCAGATTATTTGTATTGTTCTGTGATGCTTATTACATTTCTGTGATATTGCTTTTTATCACGCCATGAGCGAATATTATATATTGATATATATACTAGTAGATGTTGTATATGTTTTACACCCGCACTAGTCCAGTCCCCGCTCTGTCGCTAGTTAAGTAACCTAACGGGTGATGACGGGACCCAGTGGCGAATGCGGATGGCATATACGTACATCATATTTTCGTTCTTTTGTAGTGTGATTAATTGATGGGACTGCATTGATTCGGATCAATGCAAGCTAAAAAAACCTATTCTGATGTTGTTGGAACATTTTTCAAAAAAAAGCTGTTATTGTAAGGACGTTCTCTTTTGTTTTGCACAGTGGTATTCGGTTATGAATATCCAGCACCTCAGTCGACGAGGCAAGGGCCGAGATCCCTTCACCGGGAGTGACCCCTTGGACAGAAGTTTGCGTCAGGGTAATAACTTCACTATAGCCGATTGCCTTTTTCTTTGCATCGTGGTATTCAGTTGGAATATCCTGCACCTCATTCTACGGGGAAAGAGCCGAGATCCCTTCACCGGGAGTGACCTCTTTAGCAAAGGTTTTCGCCACTATATTTTTTATAAAAAGCTATCCGGTTCCTTCAACGATATCAAGTTCATTATGTTAAAGGTTTTTCGCCAAAAATCATTCGTAACCCTCCGTCATTTCAGATGGGTAGCACGTAGTATTCATGCTATGTTTGTTGGTCTTCGTCAAGACATAGTGAATGGTAGCTGCTTGTTACCCTTCTGCTGCATAGATAGATGCGTTGGTTTGGGAAAGTCGTATAGCCTTGTTGGCTTTCGTCAAGGACTTGTACGGGTGGGTTCAAATTAACCTGGACAATGACGGGTAGAACTTGACATGTGACTTATGATTTGTTGACCTTCGTCAAGGTCATAAGAGCATGGGGTAAAAATCACATCGGGAGTTTCTAAAGAAACTGAAACTTGCCAGATATGCGCATACCTTCTGGAGTGTGATAATGTGAGTGGATTCCATCACATTATCATGTGATGATAGTTGAATCCCGATTCCCACTGATGAGTTGGTTTACTCCTTGGGTGATCTCGGCTAATTCTTCTTTCAGGTTTGGAAGAGAATTTGACGATACAGTGGGAGGTTTCCTGATTAGATAAAGTGATAACCATTCTAATCTAGGTTAGAGTGCACGCTGAGTGTTTCTTTTCTCTCTCTCTTTGGCAGCGACCATGGCCCGACCCTTGACTATGACTCAGTGACCAAGTTGACCGAACCTTCTTAAAACACTGGCTTTTGGATTGTCAGAGTTGCATACCTCATTGCCACTCCTACTTTTACCCTTTTCTCCAGAACACCCCGTATTACTACGAATGTCCACTTCCATTGGATAAAACCATCGTATGGTTATATACGAACTCGAAGGAACTTGTTCCAGATTCGAGGATGGTTTCCGATTCTGGAGAAAACGAATAGGACTATTCAGTTGTCTTTTCCTTTTACCTTCTCTCAGGTTGTGAGTGCTCCTTGGATAAGGACAGTACACCTATTACGCTAATTGGATAGTCTTCATCCAAACCATAGGCAGGTGCCGAACGGTAGGGAATGAAGAAAACCATTTAGCCTAAAAGGTGTACAGAAGGTATTAAGTAAAGACAAATAAAGGGATCAGTAAGAGGGCAAAGTAAATTGCGACTGCCATTCACGACCAAACCAAGTATTTCTTCGCCAATCCTACATCACCTTTGTATTTCTTCAGAACACCCCGTATCACTACGAAGATCCACAATTATTTGGATACTCCATCGTATGGTTATATACGAACTCGAAAGGAACTTGTTCCAGTTCGGGGATGGATTCTGGTTTAGGAGAAATAGTAATAAAGTTTATTCAGTTATCTTTTATCTTTACCTTCTCTCAGGTTACGAGTACTCCTAGGATTAGGAGAGTACACCCATTATACTTATTGGATAGTCTTCTTCCAAACCATAGGCTGGTGCCGAATGGTAGGGAAGGAAGAAAACCATTTGGCCTAAAGGGGTGTACAGAAGGTAATGACTAAAGACATATAAAGGGATTTGGAGAGATGACAAAGAAATATACGGTTACGGTTGTGAATCTGATAATGGAAGAAACATTACTAGGAATACCCGGATACCCTTTCAAAACATTTATATGTTTCAGTTTCACTGTGTATTGTTGAAAGAAAACTGATTTCCCAATTAGCCCTTGCTCCAGGGTATGTATTTACCAGGTTTGATTCTCACATCTGTATGATTTTACAGATGATGAGTGGGAGAAAGTTATTGGGAATTGGGTGATCGTCCTCATTATATCGGGATTCGTTGTAATTGGTGATATTTGAGAAAATCGCCTGGGTTGTTTGCCGAACGGCAAACATTTAGTTTTGAATATCCGTTGTTATGCACCAATTTCAAATTGATATATCTGTACGTTTATTTTTATAAAGTGAGATATAACTTTTTGAAATTATGTCTATGACATTTACCTATATCAGTGGATGGTTAGGTAAGGAGCATTAAACAGCGGTGTAATTCTTCTTAACCATAAGTACAGTTTTCAACCTACGACACACAGGGAATGAGTTATTAGACTCAGGGGACTTATACAGAGTATTGTATGTTGTCCAGTGTCCACTAGGACAGAGGGGTTGGTACTCGTACTATATTCTATTTATTTGTGACTTCTCTAGTTCTTAGACATGTGTTTTGTAGAAATGCGAGGTCTAAGTTTTGAGAAGTTATAGGTATAAGAATAAAGTAGAGAACTAGGTATTGCAAGTATCGGGATTCTTCAAGGTGATCGAAGATGTAGATACTTGTGTATGGTATTCAGTTGATAGTAACGATTAAGAGAACTTGCTTCTCTTTCAGGTTACTCATAATTGGAAACACTCCTAAGTTGAGTAACCCTGATCGGCCTCCTTCCATTTAGTTGACATGCACTGGAGACAGCTGCATGATTTGAATCTGGTTCATATTAAATCAATGCCTCTGTTTCTATATTGGATATAGAATAGTTCATATCTTAACATTGTTAAGGTACAGAGAGTTGTCCGGCTTATGCTTAAAACCAGACTCTGGATAACTCAAGGCACGTTTCTGTAATGGCTGTTTGTGGGTTGACCCGGGCTATGACGAGGGTTGACTTTCTACCATCTGGAAGATCAATAGTGATATTGTTCTTGACTCGCCACAGTTTTAGTAAAATGGATTTTTTCAGAAAACAGTAGTGGGAGTATGGTAGAACTGGAAGTGATTCCAGAACCGCAAACGATTACTGAAAATTTGATAAGAACCTAAAGATTCAATCTAGTTTGACATTCCATTGGCCACTCCGCAGATATGGTGGGTAACCTCAGGCACTCGAGAGGTACTTCGGTATGCTCAAAGACGGTGACAGGGAGGTTCTTGTTTACCCAGACCTGACACTACTGTTGTTCCAGACTATGAGACCCGGCAGGAGGATGAGTATAGCGTCGTTCTAAACCAGTTTTAGAAGTGTACGTGCATATGACTCTGCCAGAGGGTTGTCGTAGTCAGTCGGAGCAGCGGAAGCATAGTGGGCAAGTAGCTTATGTCTATTTATGGACTAAAGCAGATATAGCGGAGAAAGATCATCTATTTCTGATGTGACAGTCATAGGTTTGACTTCATCAGAATAGGAGATGGATCTGTTAAGAAGGTAGTAGGGTGTGATGTCCTGGTATTTGGATGACATACACAGAGTAGGAAGTTAAATTCCTATACTACGATCGGTTGTACTTTGGTTGTCACACAGTGATTTCTCCATATGGGACATGGATATTATATCAGATATTCTGGTTACTAGATCTATGGTTTTAGATCTAGATTTTGGTAGTTTCCCAATCTGGATACTTAGACAGCATTCTAAAGGTATTTTAGAATGGACGACTCCTGGCACGGTAGTGTACCTGCAGGTGATGGAGTCACCCTCTCTAAAGGTGTCTTACAGACTAAAGTGGAGAGGGATGTGCATGATTGGCAGATCACTCGATTAGGCAATTGAGTCAATCATGAGATGTCAAGTACCATACCAGATATTGTTTTTGCAGTAGATGCAAAAGTTGATCCAATCCTGGAGAAACATTCGGAAGCACTTTTAGAACATAAGTGGATGTTCTAGGGATTTGATAACGGCAGCCTCCTTTAGGAGACGGTTATCATTCCAGGCTTCCAAGGTGACCTGGATGACAGAGTGGCTGTCAGAGTTATAGTTTTCCCTCTGACGAGGGGCAGTATTTTGGACAGGTGGTCCAAGCGGATACTGAGGGAGGCATGGCGCAGGATACTGATTGGTTTCAGTTGACGATACAGTTTAAGAAGTTTGGATTAGGAGTTCATTCATGAACTAGGTCCCATCAGATATCCAGACATATTCTAAGACGGGTATTGCTCATTTCGGGAGATGGTTTTCTCCGCGAACTTGAGATAAAGAGAGACATAGAAAGAAACATCAGGGCGGATCCACTAGTTGAGGCTATTCCTCGAATGCAATAGTTTCGCAAACGGGGTTTATGAGACTGATTAGTAGAGGAGTTGGGTGTTCGGTATCACACGGGCTGTGAGTATGCGACATCGCAATAATTAGCCTTGAGTGCAAGTGGGAGATTGTTGGATATAGTGCCCTCAGAGTCAATTATTGGATCACAGGCACGTGATTGCAATGATTGAGGGAGGACCTATGCCGGTTGGACAATCTTACTCAGGATGATTGTATACTATCTGGTTTGTCTTTATCATCGTTTACATGTTTTAGGTGACATTGTGGTTCACTATTACACGTTGATAGAGAATATTATGCTACCATGCTTTGTCTTTATCATCGTGTACTGCTTTAGGTGACCTTACAGGTCGCTATTACACGTTGATAGAGCCCTTAAGATTCTTGCTTGACTACTAGCAGTATGATGGCGATCATATACGTGAGAGTTGGGTAGTCTATAAGCACATCCTTAAAGTGGTCCCTAGTCATGGGAGTTTCGAGACTGGGCATCGATACTCCGTTAGTAGACTAGTGTATACAGTCGAGACCCCAACGAGGGGTGGTGGCCGGTCTCACAAGCCATTGGTGTCAGTTGGTTCACCTAAGATGTATACAGGTGCTCATTGGGTTATGAGTACACCGGACAGGACTCGCCGGGAACATGCTAGTTGGTATTATACCTGTTGTCAGAAAGCAGTTCCCTGGTGACATGTGTACAGGTTAGTTCATCGACCTGAGATCGTCATTTGTCTCGTGTGAGTTCCCACTGTGCTTTGATTACTACCCTACCACGGCTCAAAGGAGTCGTGCAAACAGGTTTTAGTTGGGTACAGTCCCGAGCCACATGGAGGCAGTGAGCGGATCGGCAGGGGTTCGTCTCTCCCGGTATTGGGGGTGAGGTCGCGCTGTGTCTAGAAGAGCTATTACACGAAGTCCTTGGCCAAGGCAGGAGATTTACTGGTAGGTATTCCGGTAGTATCTCAGGGTGTTCTGGGCTACACTCCGACACTACTTGTACCGCTTTTGGGGGTCTGACTTTTACCAACCCCCTAGGCCCGACATGCGATGCTCATAGACGAATGGACCGAACTGTACGGATATTGTCACTGACAGGCTCAGTAGGGTGTCAGGATGAGTTCGCTCATCGACCTCCCTTTTGGTCAATACCTGGTAGCCCGTTATGTACAGCTAGTACCTCTGACGTGCTAGTGGTTAAATCCACAGCCAAAGTATTGACGAGTCTTTAGAGTTCCCCACAGACAGTTTCTCAAGTTTCGGGCGAAATGTTATAGAGGCCGTATGATATATGGCAGGGTTCGATCTTATACGTACGGTATTGCACGCATCATGATCGGACGGATCATACTAGTGGGCTTTGGTTTAAGCCGGATCCTAGTATTAGATTTGTTGGATTACTTTAGTCTCGTCGCATTCGCATTCAGTCGGAATGCGGATGTAGGTATGTTTATACAGGTGAGGGGTATCCTTGTGATACTCACGAGTTTACTTTAGATGTTGCCGTATCTTTTTATTGTTGCAAACATTTGGATTAATGTTTGTTAATGGAAATTGTGAGCTAGATTTCATCATGACATGCATTAAATGTGACATGGACACATTTGTGACTCATGGTCTCTTTTTATGTGTTAATGTCACATTATATGATGTTTTTGGGTTGATTTGATGAGAAGAGAGAGGGGGGCTGCCATATGATATGTTTGGTCTTGTATTTTTTTCAAGCTCTCTCACTCTCATTCTAACACAAGAAAAGAAACAGAATAGAAAGCCTTCTCTTCTTCTTCTTCTTCTTCCTCTAGCTTACATTCTCCATTAATGGCATCATCTCTAACCTCCATCCATCTCATGGATGCAAGAGACAAAGTGATTACAAACATTCTCCACAACACCTTGGACACGTCGGCTAGCACACTTCGTGCCCGAGTTGCTTCGGATGAAGCGGGAACCCGTAAAAAGACTCGTAGATGTGGTGCCCTTTTCGACGAGGAGATCGAGATCGGAGTTGCCGTGAGGAGCTTGGGATGGTGGCCAAAGACCGAAGGACACGGATCGATCGGTATAGCTTTCCAACCCTCTCTTTAGATAGCTAGTTGTAGGTTAATGGTTCGATCCGGGATTTAAGCATACGATAGCGCCGGTTTTCTAGTTTGAAAAATTTTCGTTTCCGCATTTTGGCCTCGGAAAGACGGCCGGGGCGCTACCGTAGACTTACAGGAGGGGGATGCCGTCTTCATGGCTCCATCTGGGCTTTCCGTCGCTGCCAGCCTGCTCGCCGGGATGGAAGAGTCGGCCGGGGGGAGGCTTCTGCATGGCACTCTGAGGACCCAAATGGAGGCCATAGCCCAAGGGGCGGTCCAGGTATGAACTCCTTTACGCGTTGTTTTTGACCTTCCTTTCTTTGGCTCGAGCGTCTCTAAGTTTCTCATCCGTTTCCCGTCAGGTCCTTCAACACTGTGCCCTCGTTACTCGTATGGAGGCCGAGGGGGAATTCCACGTGCCGAGGCCGGTGGAAGCGTTTCCTTCAGAGGTCGAGGCCATGCGACGTGACCTGTGCCTGGAGAGGGCGAGGGCCGATGTCCTGGTGGCCCGAGCGGAGAGCGCGGAGCTCATCGTCTCAGCGAACCAGGGTGCCTATCATCTCCTGAGCGCGTCCCACTGAGTTGCTAAGGCGAAGCTGGCGGATCTGGCCAATCGTTTCGCGACCATGGAGGAGGAGAGAAACGCCAGCATGGAGGATGCCGAGGTGGCGCTTCGGGCGGCCGGGGTTGCCGAGGTGGCGCTTCGGGCGGCCGATTACAAGACGTCAAAGCAGTTTCACGCCGAGCTTGGCGAGCATTACGCCATCACGTGGAATAAGGCTCTAGATGCTGTGAAGGAGCAGCTTCCCGAGTTCGCCGATGGCGAGCTCCGTGCTCGGGTCCCACTCCCGGTAGTAAAGCTTCCGCCAGACTGTGATGAGGGAAGTGAGGCGCACCCCTGATGGCAAAGCCTCCGGTGGTGAAGCCTCCGGCAGACCGCGATGACAGTGATGAGGGAAGCGAGGCGCAGGAGGGGGTTTGTGACTTAGGCCTTTTTGATATTTCCTCGTCCCTCTTTTGTAAGCGTCTGGAACTTTGTAAGGCTGGGGAGCCCCCAATACCCCTGTAAAAACATTTTTCTTGTGCGAATAAAAACTCTTGCTGTTTCATCGCTTTGCACTTTATCTTTTGGATGTGAAGAGTATTCGTATAATATCCTTGCTTGCTTTGTTGGGCTTCCATGTCAGGCGATTGTATGTTGCGCGCCGAGTGCTACTGAGAGGAGGTATTCCCATGGCCCCAGAGTCGAGGGGGGATTGCTCAGACTTGAACAGATCTGATGTCTCTCGATGGGGTTTCGGGTCTGCGGCATTTGACGAGCAGCATGCTGCCCGCCCCAGTTTTGCCGAGCAGAAGGGAGCTAGGTGGCCTCGTTATGAGGGCTTCAAACCAGTAGCCTCTGGTGGGCAGGAGGATGCCCACTAGAGATAACCGAGCAGGGAAGCTGCTCGGTTGCCTCTTAGCGTGGGCTTTGATCCTTAGTGTTGGAGGGGCCGTAGGAGGCCTGTTAAGGATAACCGGGCAGTGAAGCTGCGCGGTTGCCTCTTGGCGAGGGCTTTGGTCTCTGGCGTCATGGGTAAGCAACCGCCAGCCGGGGATGACCGAGCGGGGTAGCCGCTCAGATGCCTCTTGCGATGGCTTTAATCCCTTGCGTTATGGGTAGGGAGATACCAGCCGGAGATGACCGAGCAAGGTAGCCGCTCGGTTCCCTCTTGCGAGGGCTTTGATCCTTCAGGACGGGGACCGAGCAGGGTTACTGCCCAGTGCCTCTTGGCGAGTACTTTGATCCCTATCGATTGTGGTAGAAAGCTACCAGCCGGGGATAGCCGAGAAAGAGTCGGGCTCGACTGCCTCTGGGAGGACTTTGGTCCTTAGCGCGGGAGGGGCTGTAAAAAGCCTACCAAGGACCCTTGGCCGGGCATGGTTACTGCCCGGTGCCTCTTGGCGAGGGCTTTTTTCTTGAAGGATAGCCGAGCGAGGGTCGGGGTCGACTTCCTCTGGGAGGGATTTTGCTCCCTGTCGGTTGTGGTAGGAAGCTACCAGCCGGGGATAGCCGAGCGAGGGTCGGGCTCGGCTGCCTCTGGGAGGACTTTTTAATCCCTGTCGGTTGTGGTAGGAAGCTACCAGCCGGGGATAGCCGAGCAGGGTAGCTGCTGGGCTGCCTCTAAGGAGGACTTTGATCCTCAGCGTTGGAGGGGCCGCAGGAGGCCTGCTAAGAATAACCGGGCAGTGAAGCTGCGCGGTTGCCTCTTGGCGAGGGCTTTGATCCTTGGCGTTGCGTGTAGGGAAGCTACCGGCCAAGGATAGCCAAGAATGGTAGCCGCCTGGCTGCCTCTAAGGAGGATTTTGACCTTTAGCGTTGGAGGGCCGTAGGTGGCCTGCTAGGGATAACCAGGCAGTGAAGCTGCGCGGTTGCCTCTTGGGTGAGGGCTTTGGATCACAGAGACATGACATTATTTGCAATGTTCTGACGTTCTTTTATTTGAATGGACAGGATTTTTAGAAAACATTTACACCGTCGTCGCGAAAGGAGGGGTACACACTTGTTTGCCTTGGCCTCATTGGTATAGCTTGAGCTTCTCGGCGTTGTAAGGCCGCGGGAACTTGCGTCTGTCCGCGTCTTGTAGGCGATAGGCCCCGCCGGGGAGTACCTCAAAGACGAGGAAAGGACCATCCCACTTTGGGGAGAACTTGTGTAGCCTGTCTTGATCGATGAACTCATTTCGCCGTAGGACCAGATCTCCGGTCTTGAAGGAGCGACGCTTGACCCGAGCGTTGTAGTATCGGGCCGTTTTTTGTTGATAAGCGGCAGCCCTGATCTGAGCTCGGTCTCTCTTCTCCAACAAGATGTCCAGGTTGGTCTGTAGCGCCGAGGTGTTCATATTGTCGTCGAAGTGCTCGACCCGATGACTGGGTAGTCCGATCTCTACTGGGACCATTGCTTCGGTCCCGTAGCAGAGGCTGAAGGGGGTTTCCCCGGTGGGGGTCTTCTTTGACGTGCGCAGGGCCCATAATACCCGGGGCAGTTCATCGACCCAACTGCCTTGTCGCCCTTCTAGACGGGTCCGGAGACCTCGGAGGACGTCTTGGTTAGCGACTTCGGCCTGCCCGTTGCATTGGGGATGCGCTACTGCGACGAACTTCATGAGGATATGGTATTCTTTGCAGAAGTTCTTCACCTTCTCGTTCTCGAAGTTCGTCCCGTGGTCGGTGATGATACATCTTGGGATGCCGAACCGGAATATCAGATTGTTTTGCAGGAACCTGATGGTCGTGGCGGCATCCGGTTTCCTGATGGGGACGGCCTCGATCCACTTGGTGAAGTAGTCTACCGCGACGAGGACATATTTATGCCCGCCCGTACCGGTTGGGAACTAGCTGATCATGTCCAATCCCCACTGGGCGAACGACCATGGGGATGTTAGGGCGGTCAGCTCGGTAGCGGGGAGGCGAGGGATGCTGCCCTGGAGCTGGCAACTCTTGCATCTTCTGACTAGCTTCTAGGCGTCTTTGTGAACAGTGGGTCAGTAATACCCCTGGAGCAACACCTTTTGGATCAAGGTTCGGGCCCCTTGGTGCGCACCGCCAACCCCCTCATGGATTTCACGGAGGACGTAGTCGGCTTCGTAGGGGTCGATGCACTGGAGCAGGGGCTGAGTGAAGGATTCTTGTAGAGGTTCCCATTGCTCCAGATGAAGTGACGGGCCTTGGCCCGGAGACGGCGGGCGGCTCCCCGATCTTCTGGGAGTGTACCGTCCTTCAGGAATTCCACGAGGGGCTTCCTCCAATCTTGGCCGCCTTCCTGCGTCGCATATACGTGGAGTGTTGTCGCTCCATCTTCTACGCTAGGCTGAGGCAAGGTTTCGAAGAGGATAGACCGCTTATTGTTGGCCGAGTATGACGAAGCCAGCTTGCTCAGGGCGTCGGCTTGGGTATTCAGCTGTCTGGGTATTTGCTCTACTTGAACCTCGTCAAAGTTCCTCCGGATTTTCCTCACCTCGTCCAGATACTTCACCATCAGAGGCTCCCGAGCTTAAAAGCGGCAGGTCACTTGGCCGACGACAAGGGCCGAGTCGCTGCGGATCCGAATTGTCTTCAGTCCCAGCACGACGGCCATACGCAGTCCAGCCAGGAGGGCCTCGTATTCTGCCGCGTTGTTCGAGGCTTTAAAACCGAGCTTCAGGGAGTACTCCATCTCTGTCCCGTTCGGGCCCCAGATAATGAGGCCGGCACCACAACCTTCCTCGGTTGAAGACCTGTCGACGTAGATGACCCACTCAGGAACCGAGCCAGGCCTTTGCGCGATGGGACACTAAGTTGCGAGGGGCGGCGTAGACTCCGGTTCCTTGCTAGGGATGGTGCATTCAACGATGAAATTGACCAGGGCCTGCGCTTTGATGGCCTGCCTCGGGCGATATTTTATGTCGAACTGAGACAGTTCCCACCTCCACTTTTCTAAGCGGCCCGAGGACTCCGGTGATGCAAGGATAGCCCCCAACGGGCGCTCAGTGAGGACGATGATGGTGTGTGCTTGGAAATAGTGTCGCGGCTTCCTTGAGGTCACCACGAGGGCCAAGACAATCTTCTCTATGGTCAGATATCTCGTTTCTTCGTCCTTAAATACATGGCTCACATAGTACACTGGCTTCTGCGCTCCACCGACCGCTCGGACGAGCACCGAGCCTGCTGCTTGGTCGGATACCGCCATATACAGCGATAGCTCATCTCCTTCAACTGGTCGGGTAAGCAGTGGTGGCGTCGCGAGGTGCTTCTTCAATCGGTCGAAGGCGGCTTGGCACTCCTCTGACCACTCGAACCTCGGGATCTTCCTCAGAGCTTTGAAGAACGGGAGGCATTTCTCCCCCTACCTGGACATGAAACGGCTCAGAGCAATGATTAGTAGGGATTTTATATCAAAAATATTTTTACCGCAATCAGAAACGGCGTCGCTTTGCAGCTAGCCGGTGAATATGGGTCGGTCCACAGGGATGTGTAATTTTCCTAAGTGTTTTTACGAGTTGATTCCAATGGTTGTTTGGTTTTGTTTTAATTGAATCTAAAACTAAGTTA
Source organism: Agapanthus africanus (assembly GCA_030015575.1). Taxonomy (NCBI): domain Eukaryota; kingdom Viridiplantae; phylum Streptophyta; class Magnoliopsida; order Asparagales; family Amaryllidaceae; genus Agapanthus; species Agapanthus africanus. The sequence goes on along the minus strand of JASDDO010000014.1, from coordinate 299,260,788 downwards.
TATGATGATAAAGAAACTTGCTAGGGTTAGGTCAAAGGTGGGGTTTGGTAAGATTAATATTAACACCTCTTTCAACGCCCTAAATGAAATCTTTTAAAAGTTATAGCAACTATTTAGAAAAATGGATTAGGATGATTGGGAAGAAACGAAGTTTCTTCCTCTAGATCCTTATCCGTCATTTCCTAGTATTTGCTCTAACCTTCATGGAAGACATGCATGTCCGGTCCTTTATACTACGGTTTCACTGTTACCTCGTGGGTAGGGTGCCGTAGGGAGCGGATCATGCATGCATGCATGAAGTTCTAGTTGTTAAAAATAATCGGGCTCGAAAGAGATGAGAGATATTCATCTCTCAATCCCTCCCTTATTCCTAACCCTAACAAGCGAGGAAATTACTCGCTCATTAGGGGATTTTTTAAAAATAACATTTTAAAAATAACTTACCTACTGCAGTTTAAGAAAGATTACACTAGATTAAACTAGGGCAATGGAAGGATTTATCTAAGACAAGAATTAAATTATCAACTAAGGCAGAAATTAAAATAAGAATTTACAGAAATGATGCTCTTCCCACTGAATTGAATCTGAATTTTATTTCATTGAAAATAGGCATCCTTTTTACAGTATTTTGATTACATATTTATAAGGAAATAGAAAAACTAGGGTTACAAATTCTCGCGCATGTGCTATTACAGATATGCCTACGAAAAATCCCAACTTACGCACCGACGCACCGTCAGAAGAAATTTGCACCGACACATGCGTCAGATGGCCGCGGAACCGCGGAAAATGTGGGGGTAGGGCCGCGGTTCCGCGGCCCTTTAGTGAGATCATTTGCTCAATTTTTGTGGGCTTGATCTTGATGCTTTGGGGTTTCTATTTCTATAGTTCTTTTCTTCATTTGGCTTCTGTGTTTTCTCCAGCTCTTTCAGTGAAACTTGTAGTGGTCTTTTAACTGTTTCCTTTGACATTTCGGATCATGCATTGTCTTGTACAGTTGTGAATTGTTCTTCGTCTAAGCTTGACTAGGATCCTTCTACTTGTTGGTCAAAAGTCCCTCCTTTGTATCATCTTCCGTCTTTTTCACTGTTTTCGCTCCAAGAACCTGTATCCTGTAATATGCAGCAGACATGCGTCAAAAGCACCTGTTTATTTATAAAACGAATAAGAATGGGGAATGTAAAATGCAATATTATGATCTGAACAAATGCCCCCAAACTTATCTTTTGCTCGTTCTCGAGCAAACTTATTATTTTATTCTCGATAAAACCTAACCGCACTTTCGCAGGGAAACGCGACAGCACTGAGCACGTGCAACAAGCCGTTAAACCTCTAGGTGTCCCTAGTAGGAGGAGTGTTGTCTCCTGAGGGTTTTCAGTGGATACTACCCACAAAATCCTATCAATTTGGCTCATTAACTTTAATTCTCCAATTAGGTTTTATAACAAGGAATTCTATTATCATTGACTCATAAATTACCATCCATATTCTTCACACTTCCTCATCATTTAACTTAAAATTATATATGTTCGATAGACTCACTCAGCTTTCAGCATTTCTTAAGTTTTCCTTCTAAGGTTCCATCTCCACTTGGGAATTTTTCTATCAACTCTACTAAAGATACTGTAACGTTTTGAAAATCGTTTCGGTGAAATTTCAAAAAAACGGTAAAATAAGGGGGGTTTCTGTAAAAAGTCAAAATACAAATATCTTTATTATAAAATTAAATATATATATTCTAGCTATGTAATTGCTAGTATTTGGTGTTTATTGAGCCACTGATGAAATTTCAAATTTTCTGAAAATTTTTCCGAAATTAATTATTTTAATAGTATTTTAAGCTGTCACTAATATATTTAATTAGGGAAAATTACAAATTGGAATGAGTTGAAACAAATTTTGTGCATCATAACATATTAAACAAAATTTTATCATGTGGTTTTTGAAATGAAATGGTTTGCCAAAACGATTTAGAAAATATCGAAAAAAGGCTTAAATAGTGAATTTAGTGTTAATGGATGTTTGGGGGTATAGTATTTATCATTTTCCATCACCCCACACCCATACCCACACTCACACACCCCCATTTTCCCTCCCCCTTGGCTGAATTCAGCAGCCCCCCTCTCTTGTCCCCACTTGTTTTGCAAAAGAAAAGAAAAGAAAAGAAAAAGGAAATGTAGAAATGAGAGTGGACTTTGACTAGGTTGACTAGATGTTATCTTTTCCCACCTCACTCTCTCTCCTCTTCCCTTAATTTTAGCCGAGCCCTCCCTTTTCCTGCACCACCAACAGCCCCTCTCTCTCCCTCTCTCATTTTGCATCAAAAATTCATCAAAATACCTCAAAAATCAAGCTAAAATCCAAATCCGACTCCTACCGATTTTCTCTCATCTCCTTTAGCATGGATCTTGGTGCAAGGATTTCAAATTGGAGGTCTAGATCTCAAGTTTCATCCATGGTTCATGAGGTATAAATCTTGGCCTTTTGTTTAAATTGTTGCTAAATACTTTAGTCTAGCCTAATTATACGTTTAATTATGGGTTAATTTAAAGATGTGGGTTTTCAAGAGGAGGTTTAGATTATGCTTTTGTTGTGAAATTGTGTTGTGATGTATTGTGCATGGTTTAGTGATGTGGATTAACATCTTAAGTTTAGTAGAAAGCTAATCTAGTTGTTAATTACAAACCATTACTTATAAAATGTCCTAATTAAGTTATTTTGCTAATTAGGGTTTTTGGAAAATTGTTAAATGCTTTAGATTAAAATATAATTATGGTTTCATGTCATTATTAATATTATAATGAGTGGTTTAATGACTTTGGATCATGCAAAACCAAGCTTAATTGTTAAATTATGAATTTTGCTTTAAAAAGAGTTAAAATCGGTATTTTTGCAAACTAGTTTTTTTTTTGAACATATATGGTTTGGTGAAATTAAATTATGGAAATGATTTATATGACTTATTTAAGATATTTAATAAGTATATTGGCCGCTACATTCATTTAAACGTCGAGTTTTGTACTAAAACGGGTAATTTTTGCTTGCTAGATTTTCGGAAAAATGGCTTCTAAAGTGAATTTGGGGTTTTTGTGAATTTTAACCTATTCTATATTTAAATTAGTATTCGTGAATGTGCAAATGAGTGTACTTGGGTTTTTCTCGATGGTCGGGCGTTTGCACGCCGACGTCGAGGGTTTTTGGGTTGGTTTGTGAGAGCAACCATAGGTTTTGACCTATGTGGGATTCGTGAGTCGTTTTGGTCATGAGTCGGATTTTAATGCGATACGATACGTTATGATATGTAGGTACCCCATGTGGACTTCGAGACGACAAGCAAGCGCGTGGCGACGTCGGCACCGGCGAGCGAGGACCAGGTGAGTAGATTTATATCTACGGGGAGAGGTCGGGTGGATGGCGTATAGCACCCCCGCAGTCTGTGGTGGTGTATACGGATGCGTATACACACCAGCAATTATTATATGTTATTTGCGATTAATAACGATGTTTAGGATGGATATTGGTGTGTTGGATTATTTTAGTATTGCGAACCCTAGGGTAGTGTTGCACTACACATACACGCATACATACTTGCATACATTCCTATTTATATGTGCTCAAGGGATTCTTTATAGTTATGTGATCACATGGGTATGGGACTATGTGTTCATATACGGATTTGAGGCATGATATGCTAGGATATTGATATTAGGCCGTATAGGGCGATGCATACCCCTTGATGATGATATGTGCCGACGATATCGGTTTGTACGAGATTGTCGATCAGTAGTCAGATCATGAGTATATTGAGGATATTAGTATTGTACTAGACATAGGTCAGTACCCTAGACCATGATCTTGAATAAAGAGGATACCAGAGGAATGGTGTGAGGAATATGATATTGACCCGTACCCAGATTTGGGGATGCCGTACGACGGATTTACGTACGAGCTATATCTTGATGATTGATCCGCACTCTTGACTTGGGATGTCTGATTGTAGATATGGTATCGGATATGATATTATTGAGGCGGGATCACCGACTAATATATATACAGGTATGTATATGGATCGACTCAGATGTTAGGCGGTTTCCTTACCTGTAGTCCAGCTTGTTAGCTTAGCCCTTTAGTTTAGTTTAGTTGTTAGATTAGATTCGATTCTTACCTATTTCAAAAAACTAACGAATCGTGGGTATTTTAAAAGACAGCCCAAGGGATCCTACGGATATTTCAAAAGACGTATCTTTTCATAAAAACACCGTAGCCCCTATTTTCAAAACCCCATGATTCGTGTTATTTCAAAAGGCACCATTTGTAGGACTTATATTAGATTAATGCAGGTTAGTTACAGTTGCGTCTAGTATTCAGCTCCCGCGTATTATTGTGGTTCGCTTCGCATCGCATACTTATGTTATAATTTCTTATTGCAATGTTGATATCATATTGTTAGGACACCAGCACCATTACCGATGATGCGTATGTACCACGTACACTTACTTGCCGGCTCACACACATCTTCATCGGTAATTGCCATGTCACGTACACCTTAGAAAATATTATTGCTTGACATAGCGTACTTGCCTTATATGTTAGTTTAGACATTGTAGTTATTACCTGCTACTTCATGCATACTGTTATTCATTGTTATGCCGCATTCATGGATTCTCATGCATATATTCACTATTTTACGTGTTATTGAGGTTTTGGATTCGGATTTCCATGAGATTTTCTGGATTTGGAGGAAAACCGCAAAAACATAAATAAACCTTTTCTCTCTTTTAAAATAAAAAGTGCGGTTTTTCCCATGATGTATGAGTCGTCCACCATGAGTTTGCTGATGGATTTCGAGACCCGATTCGAGGAGACGGATGAACCGTTTCGGGTACATGGTGGACCCGGTAAGGTACCCCGAGGCAAGAAGCGCGTGATGATGACGATGTGAGCCTGGCAGGGGAGCACTACCTATCGGTGATTTTACCCGACGCGTCGGATATCCGGAGGATACCGTCGTGGTCTTGAGATGGATGGTAGGGGCCGGTCTGGACTGACGGCGCCCTAGATATTGTGATTGAGACATTGAGATTTCGAGATAATTGAGGTACAGAGACTGTGATACAGAGATATCGAGATATTGGGATTACGTTTTGTGCCGATGCTAGGCACTGTTTTATGATGATTTCATTATGATACCTCATTTTAAAAATACAAAGGAAATCTCACTAAATTATGAAAACAGTTCTTCATTTACATATATTCTGTTTTCATGCATTCATACCTCATTCATATGATATATTGCTACCTGAGGCACTGACACGGGCACATGAGATTACACTCGGGTTAGATATTTACCCTAGCCTTGTTATAGGTTGCATGTTATATATATTGAGGATATATTATGATCATTGACCTAGGTTGCGTTATTTATGCGATTTCTATTCGTAGATGTTTTTCTATTCACGAGTTGGCAACTCACCCCCGTTGTGCCCAGTTTCTTGCAGGTTTGCCGTACAGGTTTCTTTACGGCTTGCGGGCATAGTTTCCTTCGGGTGATTTGCTAGTAGGTGGGTTTACTTGTATCGTACCCCCATTATATATCTTGTATATTATTATTCTGTTGTATCTAGAAGTTCCATCAACCAAACATGTATTTATTTTGAGATAGAGACCAGTGATGTTATTCCTTCGACCTTAGAGTCGCGCGTTATATTTCTGCGGTTTTCTTGTGGTTTTGAGTTTCCTTTTGAATTTTGATCCTCGCCGTTGGCGTTGTATATTATATTGCTTGTGTGGTTGTGACCGTCGATTGACGAAGAGCTAGCTCCCTCTTGGGGATGCCTTTTTATTGATTTCGTATACTATTCATGTTGTATCCCGTTTGGGGGCCAGTATTTACAAAGGAGACTCTGCCGAAATTTTCAGTAAATTTTGATGTTCTTAAAAACCGCATAATTCGGCTTATGCAATTAAAACTACTTGTTTTAAATTGGTTTTCCTTCACTCTACTACTTTTCTTGGTTTGGATTTCTGGGTTTTCGGTTTACTTAGATTACGTATGCCTCGAGACGTTTCGTAGTTTAAGTGCCGGTCATGTTCCGTACTTTCGGGACGTGACAGATACAAGTTCTATTCTTCATTCCTTTCTCTTATCTCAACTTTAATCATATATCCCCACGTGTGTGTATGAATCACCCCTACACTTGGAAATTCAAATCAAGCAATCATACTCTTGTCCGTTGTCCAAAGCACTAATTAACTGGTGAATTCACATCCTTCATGCGACTGTTAATACTCCTTGAGGTACCAACAACCGATTATAAGATATGTTTGCACTTTAAAGCGTAATTCCTAGTCTTGTAACACCCAAGGCTTTTAGCAGTGACTCCCAAACCAGTTGGTCTAAGGCACTAGGTGATGAAGCACCCTTGCTAAATATTTTTCTATTTTTGCAGCCTTAAGTAATCACAAAGACCAGTGTTCATTTTTTTTCTTTATTCACCTTTTTTTTCTTTTATTTTCTTCGTACTAAAAACTTTAGACAAGAGCATTTCAAGGTCTCCTCTACTATTCCAAGTTTCAAGGTGCGTGATTGTGCAATTTGTAGGGTATACATTTTCAGAGTATAGACTTAAGCTAGGAATTATTTTTCAAACTTATACTCTGATAAGAATATCAATATTTTTCCTTTATTTCAACTTAGCCCAAAAAGTGAACTCAAAATTTGCCTAGTTCTAAATAAACTACAAAGACATATACTTTCTACCGTTAATCTTTAAAGAAGGTTATTTTTAGGGTTTTTAATTTACTACGTCAAAGATCTAGTTGTTCCTAGCTAGTTAACCTATCTGTCAAACTCAAGTTAAATATGGTCAAAATTGAATACAATAATTTTTATAATTTTTTTTTATAATTTTTCAATTTTTTATGGGTTTTCAAAATAAATATGCAAATGCAAAAATATACATATGAATGCGAAGGAAGAAGACGTACCGAGCATACCCCCAAACTTGAACTGGACAGTGTCCTCACTGTCATGCTGCACCAAGAGGGTCAAAATGCCGGCACTCCCCTGTTTATTTATTTTTTTTGTTATTGTTAAAAGAAAAACAAAAACATATACAGAAAGGCTCCCCCAAACTTCAGTGAAACAATGTTAGACATTACTGCCAGACTTTGCACAGACCAAACATCAACACCAACCAGTCAAAAAATTTATCTGTAAAGAGTGTCGGATGGTGGAAGAACATGTTGTACCGATCCAAAAAGAATTGGGGAAGATAGGAGTGATAGCAAGGAAAGTATGGAAGTGAATAGATATGATGTGGTGATGAATCAAAACGAGAATGAGAATGATCGGCAATCAGTGGAATATTGGCATTCTCATAGCTTATTAAAAGAAATGGGGGTGGTTCAACTTCTAAAGAAGGAGGTTGACTCACCACGATATCCCCAAAATGTTTCTGTGGGTCCTTTATTGACTTGGCATCATCCATCATTTGCATATGATATTCAATTATGAGGGAACTAATCTCCTCGATGTCCGCCATAGTCCAACCGAAAACTTGCCGTCTATCTTGTAAGACTTTTAAAATAGCGTTCTCTTGCTCGAAGGCTAGAGAGGCTGATATTATAATGGGAAAGGTATCATTCTCACCTATGTAAGCGTATTTAAGGTGAGATGGCAAGGACATGAGTTCGAGTTTCGGAGGCGAAAGAACCATTGCGGAATCTACCTCGAACTCAAAGGACTCCAACACAGGTTCGAAATCACTGCAAACAACCGATTCGGATTGTTCAACTAACTCATCCAAAAATTCAAAAGACTCATATTCGGGCTGTGAGTCGTCATCATCCGAAAAAGTGAAACTTTCATAATCAATATCGGTTGTGTCAACTGTGGTAGGCTTAAGGAGGGACGCACTGGTGGTGTCAAAACTGTTCTCATCAAACAAGAATCTTTCAAACTCGCAGTCCTCCTGCGTGATTTCGTGAATAGAGCAAACTTCTCGTGTACTAGTATTAGGCACGGGGGGCAGACTTCCTAACTTGTAAATATTGAACTCACTAGACGTCTTCCTGAAGGATATAGTCATGGAGCCATTGCGACAGTTTATTACGGCATTGGAAGTGGCCAAAAATGGTCGACCGAGAATCACCGGAATTTGGTTCCGTGAGTTAGCAACAGGTTGTGTGTCTATAACAATAAAATCAACGGGGAATATGAACTCTCCAACTTTGATCAACACATCCTCTAGCTCACCCCTTGGATGGGGGATTGATCGATCAGCCATTTGGAGAGTACAGTGAGTGGGCTTAAGCTCTCCAATGCCTAATTGCTCGTACACAGAATAAGGTAGCAAATTGACACTAGCACCAAGATCTAGTAGTGCTCTATTGATGTTCTTGTCCCCAATTGTTATCGAAATAGTAGGACAACCGGGGTCCTTGTGCTTTTGGGGTAAAGATTGGACAAGAGCATCGCTAACAGCACTGGCCACGAAAACTTTCTTTGGTACTTGTAACTTCCTCTTTTTGGTGCATAAGTCCTTTAAGATTTTTGCATATGAAGGAACTTGTTGGATTGCATCCAAAAGAGGGATATTTATGCTCACCTGTTTGAACAACTCGACAATCTTCTCCATTTGTGGAGTTGGTTTATTGGATCTCAACCGGTTTGGAAAAGGAGCATTTTGAAATGTTGTTGAGTCCAATTTTTGCGGATCAGATTATTGAGTTAGAACGGAACCCCGTGTAGATGTGTTCGTGTTGTGAGAAGTGGGTCCGTTCGAGCTAGAAGGAGTAGAGCCTTGTGAATGATGGAGAACAGGCTCTAACGAAGAAGAAGAAGGTGAAGAAGAACCACCGGCAGGGGTGTCATTGTGAATACCCACATTGTTTTGCAACATTTTCCCCGATCTCAACGTGGTCACAGCATTTACGTTATGAGTTTGCTGTTGATGTGCAGCATGTGCGTGACCGGGATTGGGCAGTGGTTGAGATGGGAGCTTTCCTTTTTCGCGCTCGCTTAATGCTGCATTGAGTTGTGCAATTTGTGCCTCAATAGATTTGATGCTTTGATCGTGTGAGGCACTGTTTTGCACCAAAGATTGAATAGAAGTCTCTAGTCTTGCTGTAGACTGTGTAGATTGCTTTAGGAACGCATCTAGACTTCTTTCGAGCGAGCTAACCTTGTCATTATTAGGTTGAACAAAATTGTTTGGCGGGTAAGAAGTGTTAGGCACAAAATTGTTCACCTGATTAGGGTAAGGTTGTTGTTGAAATTGAGTTTGTGGATGTGCTTGTTGTTGTTGTGGGGGAGGCCCTTGAAAATTGTTATTTCCTTGGAATTGTTGACTTTGGTTCCAAGCGAAATTTGGGTGACTCCTTCAACCCGGATTATATGTAGAAGAGTACGGATCGTTTCTTTGTCGTTGCTGAAAGGCAGCATTGACTTGATCATGTCCTTATGTAGATGCATTGTAAGGACACTCTTCGGTTAAGTGTGATGGAGCCGAACAACAAGCACACACAGTTCATGGAGGCATAACAGGGGCAGGAGAAGGCGACGAGATTTTGGTCTCAATCGCTTCTAGCTTTTTCGTAAGAGCGGCCATCTCGGCCTTCATAGCAATTGACATCTCTACTTGATGTATGCCCGCCCTAGATTGACCACTAGAAGAAGATGATGTGGTCTTGGAGCTCTCCCACTGAATTGTTTGTTCACTAAGATCCTCAAGAAACTGCCACGCTTCCTCACTAGATTTGGAGAGAAAGTGACCTTGACAGATGGTTTCTAGCAACTGCTTCGTTGCCGAGTTCAATCCCTCGTATAATGTTTGGCAAAGTTGCCAACTTTTGATCCCATGGTGAGGGCATTGAACGAGTAGGTCTTTAAATCTCTCAAAACACTTCCAAAATGGTTCGGAAGGAAGCTGTGAAAATTGTATAATCTCATTACGGATTCTAGCAGTTTTGTGATGAGGATAGAACTTTTTAAGAAAGGCTTTCACAAACTCGTCCCAATTTCTAATGGAATGTGATGCGGTGCTGTATAGCCACTTCTCGGCTAGGTCACATAAGGTGAAAGGAATGACCCTTAGCCTTATAGCGTCATCACTTAATTGGGTTGTTTTCATCATAGTGCAAACGTTTTGGAATTTATTGATAAAAATATACGCATCTTCTGATTCCAAACCGTGAAATTTTGGCAGCATATTGATGAAATGTGGTTTTATTTCAAAATTGTCCCCATTCGCCGGTGGGGGTAAAAGACAGGTAGGTAAAGAAGTGCGGACAGGATAAAAGAGATCCTGGAGCACGATTCGTGCGGGCGCTTCAACAGGCGGTTGATTCGGGTTATTCGCACCTAACGGAGGTGGAATCATTCCCGTCGGTAAGGTATTGTTGGGGTTGAATCCCGACATGCCTTCGGAGAAAGAATTTGAAGGTGGAGGTAAGAAAGTGGACGGAATTTCGACTTCGGTGTCGAAAGGTTCGTCGGTCGGTACCAACGAAACACGGACTAATCGGGTGTTAGTGTCCCTAGTCCAAAGTGACATACACTAAGGGGTAGTGTAGTCAGAAAAAAAAATGAAAGACATAATGTGGAGGTAAGATAACGTCAATGAAAGGAAGTGGTGTAAGTGAGGTGCAAGTTTTCCTTAGCGACAAGTTGCAAGTTTTGAAAAGATTTTTCTCTTTTTTTTTTTTATGTTTGTGAGAGTTTTGCAAAGAGTTTTTTTTTGAAACGAGACTTGAGACGCAAACGTGATCAACCACACATGCACAATCAGGCATAGATCTAGGGTCACCTAGGTCAGCTAGACAGCTCCTAACTAGGGCTAGAAATAGGACCTCAAACCGCCTCTTCACCGTCAATTGCGGCCAGGTAAGTGCCAGGTAAGTGGGAGGCTCTCCGCTACAAGTAGCGGTCCTAATTAAGTAACTACTTGCCTTGACACACTTGCCTAGACACCGCAAAGTCAGTTAGGATAAACGGTCGATGCCTATGTCTAGTCTTTTGTCCTATTGAGCTCGAAATCCTTAGGGCTGAGTCTAGTATTTTTTAATTAAAAGTGGTCGATGCAAATGCTTTAAGTGTTTTCTGGGGTCCTGGGAAGGGTGATGAAATCCCCACCCAATCTGAGTTTGGTCAATAGCCCCTTAAAGTCCGATTAAATTATGCAAAACATTAAATTCACTTGCAATCAATTATTTTTAGCGCGGCGCAAAAAAACCTGCAGAAAATCTGTTATTGAGAAGGGGGAAGAAGATTTTTAGCGCAAAGAATTCCTGCAGAAAATTTCACAAGAGATATATGGAGGTTGGTAGAGGAGAGAATGAGGAACAAACCGACAAATTTTGAAGTGCTGACGTGGCCAACTTGCGGCGGAACCGCTGTGTGGGGCCCACTTATGCCGCGGAAACGCGGTCTGTAGGAGGGATCATTCTCTGAAAAAAATTGCACTGTTCTGTTATCAAATTTCCCCTCTGTTCTGATGTACACTTTTCTGATTTGCTCTCTGTAAATTTCCAGATCAGAGATTCTTCGTTGTTCCTGCAAGATTCAAACAATAAAACCCTTCAAACAGATAAAAATTGATAAAATGTTTTTGTACTTTTTCTATTTTCAGATTTTTATAATTTTTAAAATTTATATCAACCCGAAATTACACAAAAGAAATTCTACGCCATCCCCGGCAACGGCGCCATTTGATTAGTAGGGATTTTATATCAAAAATATTTTTACCGCAATCAGAAACGGCGTCGCTTTGCAGCTAGCCGGTGAATACGGGTCGGTCCACAGGGATGTGTAATTTTCCTAAGTGTTTTTACGAGTTGATTCCAATGGTTGTTTGGTTTTGTTTTAATTGAATCTAAAACTAAGTTATATGATGATAAAGAAACTTGCTAGGGTTAGGTCAAAGGTGGGGTTTGGTAAGATTAATATTAACACCTCTTTCAATACCCTAAATGAAATCTTTTAGAAGTTATAGAAACTATTTAGAAAAAGGGATTAGGATGATTGGGAAGAAACGAAGTTTCTTCCTCTAGATCCTTGTCCGTCCTTTCCTAGTATTTGCTCTAACCTTCATGGAAGACATGCATTTCCGGTCCTTTATACTACGGTTTCACCGTTACCTCGTGGGTAGGGTGCCGTAGGGAGCGGATCATGCAAGCATGCATGAAGTTCTAGTTGTTAAAAATAATCGGGCTCGAAAGAGATGAGAGATATTCATCTCTCAATCCCTCCCTTATTCCTAACCCTAACAAGCGAGGAAATTACTCGCTCATTAGGGGATCTTTTAAAAATAACATTTTAAAAATAACTTACCTACTGCAGTTTAAGAAAGATTACACTAGATTAAACTAGGGCAATGGAAGGATTTATCTAAGACAAGAATTAAATTATCAACTAAGGCAGAAATTAAAATAAAAACTTACAGAAATGATGCTCTTCCCACTGAATTGAATCTGAATTTTATTTCATTGAAAAGAGGCATCCTTTTTACAGTATTTTGATTACATATTTATAAGGAAATAGGAAAACTAGGGTTACAAATTCTCGCGCATGTGCTATTATAGATATGCCCACGAAAAATCCCAACCTACGCACCGACGCACCGTCAGAAGAAATTTGCACCGACACGTGCGTCAGATGGCCGCGGAACCGCGGCAAATGTGTGGGTAGGGCCGCGGTTTCACGGCCCTTTAGTGATATCATTTGCTCAATTTTTGTGGGCTTGATCTTGATGCTTTGGAGTTTCTATTTCTATAGTTCTTTTCTTCATTTGGCTTCTGTGTTTTCTCCAGCTCTTTCAGTGAAACTTGTAGTGGTCTTTTAACTGTTTCCTTTGACATTTCGGATCATGCATTGTCTTGTACAGTTGTGAATTGTTCTTCGTCTAGGCTTGACTATGATCCTTCTACTTGTTGGTCAAAAGTCCCTCCTTTGTATCATCTTCCGTCTTTTTCACTGTTTTCGCTCCAAGAACCTGTATCCTGTAATATGCAGCAGACATGCGTCAAAAGCACCTGTTTATTTATAAAACGAATAAGAATGCGGAATGTAAAATGCAATATTATGATCTGAACAAGCAGCGATTCGTCCTATGAGCCGCATGATCTCGACGTTGGTCTTGGGCGCAGCCATGTTGAGGATAGCGTCGATTTTCTCTGGGTTAGCTTCAATCCCAGGGTGAGTGACCATGAAACCGAGGAACTTTCCCCGGTGACCCCGAATACGCATTTAGCAGGGTTTAGCTTCATCTTGAACTTGCGGAGCACTTCGAAGGCCTCGCCCAGATCCTTGGTATGGTCGGCCGACGAGACAGATTTGATGAGCATATCGTCAACGTAGACCTCCATATTCCTGCCGATCTGTGGCTTGAGCATGCGATTGACCAACCGTTGGTATGTGGCCCCGGCGTTCTTGAGGCCGAAAGGCATCACCTTGTAGCAGTATACCCCCCGGTCCGTTGTGAATGCGGCAAGATCTTCATCTTCCGGATTCATACGAATCTGATTGTAGCCGGAGAAAGCATCCATGAAACTCATCAGCTTGTGGCCGGCCGAGCTGTCGACGAGCTGATTTATCCGAGGGAGAGGATAGTTGTCCTTGGGCTAGGCCTTATTGAGGTCGGTGAAGTCGACGCATATGCGCCACTTTCCGCTAGACTTCTTGACCAGAACGACGTTCACCAGCTACTCCGAGTAGGGTACATTCCGGATGAAGTTGGCGGCTAGAAGTCGATCCACCTCATCTTCGATAGCCTTCTGTTTGACCGAGGCGAAGCTTCGCTTTTTCCGTCTGACGGGTCGGGCCACAAGATTGTCACGCCCCGCTTCCCAGTATACGGCAAAGGGGACGAGACGAGATCCGCTACGTATATACTCAGAAGTACATACGCTAAGCGTATCTAACCAATATAAAATAAATACAAAAGAGACAAGAAATAAAAAGAACAGCAACTTTTATTTATTAACATTCTTGTACAATACATGAAAGGAAATACAACTAAAATAAAAAGATGCCTAAACAGTGGCATAACAGAAAATGAAAAGTACAGAGAGGAAAAGTGTACAATGAAACTAAAGTGTAGGGTCTTCAGCAAACTGCTCCAAGTCTTCTTGCGATGGCTCGATCTCTGCCGGGTCCAAATCACCTAACGACATTCAAAGAAGAAAGAAACAGAATGTCGTCAGCGAGCAGGTCGCTCGGTAAGTCCCAAAGGTGAGAGGAAAGTAGAATAGACAGAATAAGAAGATATCTTTTAAAGTTATATTATCCTATAGTAATGTCGTATTAACGCTGTTGTTTGTAGCTTGGTACAGAAGGATGCCAGTGTATACGAGGGGGGTATCTATATGCCAGAGACTAGGGGCACGTATAGTACAAGGAACCGTTTATGCCATGGTACAACAGCAACTGGATTCATGTTAGGTGTATTAAATCTGATCACCTCGTGCCACCTTTAACACCTTCCGTACCAATCTACCCCTTAAACCCTGCGATATTTTGTTTGTATTGTTATCTTATAAATTGTATTGGTTGCATGATTGATTGACTGACTGACCGAAACCATGATATAAGGAAAAACAGTTGTAACCATAGAGTCATGTAAATGAAATACTGAGGATCATGTAAAAGGAATATATATCCATGGTTCGGTTCAGTCAAGTTGTATACATTGATAATTGTATTCATGGATTCATGTGTTCATTTTGAATTGGAATATTGTAGATTATAGATTGACTTGAATCATATTCAAGTCAGATTAATTAGACTCGAACCCGAGTCAGACAATTAGAAATGTGAATCGAAGTCTTATAATTGCTAGGGTCCTTAGGGTAATTTATAAAACTTGAGGGGGTTTTATGTAAAAATACTTTTATATACTTTTCAAAATACACCTCAAGTATTTATTACTCGTCTTTAGAGTTTTAAAGAGAGTGGATTTTATATTGTGATATTTCTAGTGAAAATATCCTAGTTTTATAAAGGTATTTATCTATAATATTGATTATTTGAAGTTCATGGTATTTTAGTGTAAAATTTATTCTTGTGATTTTTAGGAAAAGGTGGAAAATTTATATTATAATAAAATAGATATTTAAATGATAAATATACATATGTTTATACAAAAATAATTTTAATAAATATTTTATATTCCAAAAATCTCATTTTCTTAAGATGTCGTATTATAAACCTATCGAGACCGAATGCTCCTTGCGGAGGTCTGAATCTCGCACTTCTAGCCCGAGGGTGCACGATAAACCACAATCCCGAACGGGTTCCCCAAAAATGGGTTGTAGCGGCGCTTTGCAAAGATTGTAAAATACTAATCCTTTAGAAAACGGTTTTATAAAGTAAGAGGTATTTATTTGCAGAGTGTAATTTTCCGTATTTTAGATTCTAGGGCTTCCTAAGCCAACTAGCCTATTTCTAAATCGTCTAAACGACAAGTCGTTAGAAGGCTCAAATCGCCTCTTCACCGCCAATTGTGGCCAGGTAAGTACAAATGAGGAAAGGAGGGATCCGCTCACGAATCGTGAGACGGGCCTTTTTAAGTTATCTTTTCTCACTTGCCTAGTCTAGACACTACAAAGTCAGGTTTAGATAAACGATCGATGTCCACAACTTATCGTCTTTTCCTAATAAGAGGTATTTATTTAAAAGTGTATCAAAGCTAAAACCTTTAGAAATGATTTTATTAAGAATATGATATTTAAATGAAAGTTTTGTTTTATCGTATTCTAAGTTTTTTTTTTGATGATATTGTTTAGGGTTGTATTTGCGTATGTGTGGAAGTAGGTCATTACCTCGTGCTCTACTTTAAATGTATAGCAAAGTTAAGGGGTTAAATATGAAATCGAAACATTGTGGTATTAAAGTGAGAAATACGATAAATTGGAAAAGCTATCATTTCATGTGAGAAAACTTGTTCAAATTATTTGTTAAGCGTTTAATAGTCAACAATAAGATATTTAAGAATGATTGAATTGATGAGAAGTGAAATTTTATAGAAAACCGAATCGGAAATCGGATTTGTTCCGATTCCGTCGGGTTTCGTAGTTTCGTATTTTAGAGAAATAGAAAGAGAGATAGAATGGGACTTACGGGTTTCGATTAGGCAAAAGAGTGCAGGGGGGACTAGATAGGTTGCCAAGGCGTTGCTTCGTCGTTGGTTGTTCCTAAAAACGTCGCCGGAATTCCCGTCGGAATTTCGTCGGAGCCTCGCCTCGAACTTGTTTTCAAAGTACACACTTCTTGGAAAATTTTAAGAGAGTGAGTTTAGGATTTTGGGATGAGAGGGTAGAGGGTAGGGGGTGTATTTATAGGGTAGGCTAGGGTAGGGTAGATGAAAGGTTTTTAATTAAAAAAATTGTAAAAATTATAGAAAATCATTAAAAATTTGATTAAATAGGACATATTGAATTCTCGGGAACCGATCCCAATAAATGGTGTATGCAGGGGGTTAAAGAAGGTGAAAAGGCGCACTTTTCATTTTGGGGACTCGGCCGTCCGGCCGAAGCAAGGGTCGAGGTGGTGGGGAGGCTCGGGGTTAAGACATTGGTTTATTTAGTTTTTTAGGTACGGTTCAACTTTTGGGATTTATGGTGTTTGGACTGTTGGGCTTCCAAAGGATTTAAAACAAAAACAATATAAAATAATGTGGGGCAGGGGATTTGAACTCTGGTGGCTTGGTTCAGCAGTGCAAGGTATTACCAATGAGCTACAAGCTCCTTCTTGTAATTATGGTGTGAAATAATTACTTAAAATGGTAACAGCAAAATTAACTACCCCAAGTATATTTTAATTTTAAAACAATTTTATGTACACTAAAAATGGAGTTATTTAAAAAAAATAATTACTTATATATTGTGCTCAGGTTAAAATACTTTTTTATGGATTTTGAAAAAAAATTGTATAGAAAAGTGTATAGGAAAATTAGGGTTGTTACATTCTACCCTCCTTATAAAAATTTCATCCTCGAAATTTGTAAAAGGAAAGTATAACAGTGCAAAGAAGTTTGGTGACTGTAGTACTGGCAGTATGTGTAAAATAACAAGGTGGTGCAAGGGTTTATAAAATGTGAAGAATATGTGAAGGAATGAAAGAATGCGAAGGTTTCGGTAAGTTTGTAAAAGAGGTGAGGGGATTTTGGGTTAGGACAGATTCAAGGTATATGATGATAAGATTCAAGGAACATGAAATTGTAAGATTCAAGGAATATGAATTGTAAAGAATGTTTTAGTTGCTGGTTCTTGTGTTTTATATTGCTTAGGGTTCCATACAGCTCTGACCTGCATGGGCCACCAACAAAACCTGTCATGCCCCGGTTCCCAGTGTACTGCAAAGGGGACGCGACGAGGTCCGCTATGTATATACTCAGAAGTACATACGCTAAGCGTATCTAAGCAATATAAAATAAATACACAAGAGAAAAGAAATAAAAAGAACACCAACTTTTATTTATTAACATTCTTTGTACAATACATGAAAGGAAATACAACTGAAATAAAAAGATGCCTAAACAGTGGCATAACAGGAAATGAAAAGTACAGAGAGGAAAAGTGTACAATGAAATTAAAGTGCAGGGTCTTCAGCAAACTGCTCCAAGTCTTCTTGCGATGGCTCGATCTCTGCCGGGTCCAAATCACCTGACGACATTCAAAGAAGAAAGAAATAGAATGTCGTCAGCGAACAGGTCGCTCGGTAAGTCCCAAAGGTGAGAGGAAAGTAGAATAGACAGAATAAGAAGATATCTTTTAAAGTTATATTATCCTGTAGTAATGTCGTATTAACGCTGTTGTTTGTAGTTTGGTACAGAAGAATGCCAGTGTATACGAGGGGAGTCTCTATATGCCAGATACTTGGGGCACGTATAGTACAAGGAACCATTTATGCCACGGTACAACAGCAACTGGATTCATGTTAGGTGTATTAAATCTGACCACCTCATGCCACCTTTAACACCTTCCGTACCAATCTACCCCTTAAACCCCGCGATGTCTTGTTTATATTGTTATCTTGTAAATTGTATTGGTTGCATGATTGATTGACTGACTGACCGAAACCATGAAATCAGGAAACGGTTGTAACCGTAGAGTCATGTAAATGGAATACTGAGAATCATATAAAAGGAATATATATCCATGGTTCGGTGCAGTCAAATTGTATAAATTGATAATTGTATTCATGGATTCATGTGTTCATTTTGAATTGGAATATTGTAGATTATAGATTGACTTGAATCATATTCAAGTCAGATTAATCAGACTCAAACCCGAGTCAGACAATCAGAAATGTGAATCGAAGTCTTATAATTGCTAGGGTCCTTAGGGTAATTTATAAAACTTGAGGGGGTTTTATATAAAAATACATTTATATACTTTTCAAAATACATCTCAAGTATTTATTACTCGTTTTTAGAGTTGTAATGAGAGTGGATTTTATATTATGACATTTCTAGTGAAAATATCCTAGTTTTATAAAGGTATTTATCTATAATATTGATTATTTGAAGTTCATGGTATTTTAGTGTAAAATTTATTCTTGTGATTTTTAGGAAAAGGTGGAAAATTTATATTATAATAAAATAGATATTTAAATGATAAATATACATATGTTTATACAAAAATAATTTTAATAAATATTTTATATTCCAAACATCTCATTTTCTTAAGATGTCGTATTTTAAACCTTTCGAGACCGAATGCTCCTTGCGGAAATCTGAATCTCGCACTACTAGTCCAAGGGTGCGCGATAAACCACAATCCCGAACGGGTTCCCCAAAAATGGGTTGTAGCGGCGCTTTGCAAAATTTGTAAAATACTAATCCTTTAGAAAACGGTTTTATAAAGTAAAAGGTATTTATTTGCAAAGTGTAATTTTCCGTATTTTAGATTCTAGGGCTTCCTAAGCCAACTAGCCTATTTCTAAATGGTCTAAATGACAAGTCGTTAGAAGCCTCAAATCGCCTCTTCACCGCCAATTGTGGCCAGGTTAGTACAAATGAGGAAAGGAGGGATCCGCTCACGAATCGTAAGACGGGCCTTTTAAAGTTACCTTTTCTCACTTGCCTAGCCTAGACACCACAAAGTCAGGTTTAGATAAACGATCGATATCCACAACTTATCGTGTTTTCCTAATAAGAGGTATTTATTTAAAAGTGTATCAAAGCTAAACCTTTAGAAATGATTTTATTAAGAATATGGTATTTAAATGAAAGTTTTGTTTTATCGTATTCTAAGTTTTTTTTTGATGATATCGTTTAGGGTTGTATTTGCGTGTGTGTGGAGGTAGGTCATTTGTTAGTTATATGTATGCCGTAGAGGCCATTACTGTACATACGATGTATATTGTAGTGGATGCGTGGACATATAAAGGGAGGACTTTCTTGCTCGACATGATAGTATGCTATATGGTTACACTTTATCTTAACATATACTCTGATTGTCTCTATGTTACATGTTGATAAAGCCCTTAGGATGAGTACTTGACTACCAGGACTATGATGCGGATCATACTAGTGAGGACAGTGTAGTCGCCAAGTACATCCTTCAAATGTTCCTAGTCGTGGGAGTACCGAGACAGGGCATCGATACTCCAGAGTAGACTAGCGTATGCGCTTCTTGACCCATATGATGGGCGATGGATGATCTCATATCCATTGGTGTTTGACATCAGATAAGGTATAGGGGTGCTCAGTGGAGACTGGGTATACTGGACGGACTCGCCGAGAACTCCCAGATGGTATTATACCTCACGTCAGATGGCAGTTCTCTGGTGACACAGGTACAGGTTAGTCTGTAGACCCGAGATCGTCATAGAGTCTTGTGTGATTCCCACTGTGCTTTGATTTCCATCATACCACTTCCAAGAGGGCGTGCAAAAAGGTGGCTTTTGGGTACAGTCCCGAATCGCATGGAGGCAATGAGCGGTAGGAGGGGTTTCGTCTCTCCCGGTATAGGGAGTTGATGTTGCGCTGTGTTCGATTGGCTATAACTGGAAATCCCTGGTCAGGGTTGCTGAGATTTACTGGTAAGTGTTATCAGTAGTTTCTCGAATTGTTATAGATCTCATATCGACACGACTTATCAAGCTACTGGGGTCTGACGTTTACCACCCCTAAGCGAGATATGCGACATATCAGACGGAGAGACCGGACTGTACGGGAGTGTTACTGATTGGATTCGCGGGAGAAAGTACAGGCTTGCTTGTTGATCTTCTGATCGCTCAATACCTGAGTAGCTGTTACGTTTAGCTGACCGCTTGCAGCTTGTGGGTGTTTGATATGATCATCAGCTACTGCCGGCGTATTGACGATTCTTTAGAGTCCTACACAGAGGTTTCTTGACTCAGGCAAAACGGAGTAGGAGCACATATGTGATATGTGCGGGACCGAGAATAATACGTGTATATGATACCGTATTAGATTCTCACGATATGAGATATCGGCCGGGTATATGAGATATAGCCGGGTCATCGGATCAAGTGTTGATTCGATGAACCGATACAGATTATATTAGTCGGTTATTTATGAAATAGCCGGACTATCGGATCAAGTGTTGATTCGATAATTTAATGTATAATTATATATTTGATATATTAAATTACATTAACTGATATAAGCTCACTAAAAGATTCTTTTTCTCACTCGGGTAATACATTGATATATATGCGATATATGTTAATTGTATTATTTTATTTTGTTACAATAAATATTATATATGTGATATATAATATTGTAACATGATATGGTTATTAATGCAACATGTTTAGTGGAGATTAAACATGGTTAGGGTTTGATTTGGGTTAAGCTTTTCATGAAGCTTCTTGAAGCTTTGACTTTGACCAGTATATTTTGCATAGATATTTCCTTAACCCTACCTAACCCTTTACCCTAGTTAAGTCTCTACATGGGTTAAGTCTTCATACTTAACCCATGGTTGCAATTCTAACCACACTAGAGTTTCATTATTCATCACAAAAGGATTCTTCTTCTTCTTCCTTGAGTTCTTGATGAAAAAGCTTACTAGCTTTTTCATTAGTGATGATTTTGAGTGAGATTATGAAAACAAATGAGAGCTAAAATCCTACTTTATCATCCTAATCTATCCTAGCCATTTAGATTAGGGTGTTCACTTTATTAGTGAGTGAGAGCTTGTGTTAAAGAAACTTCAAGGTAGATCATCTTTGTTATCGAAGATCGGAAGCAAGCATGCATTTTTCTCTTCGTGGAGCCTCTCTAGAGTCCGGGTACTCGATGATAAGGGACCTCAACACGGAGCTTTTGGAAGTGAAGGACCGGACTACAAAGGTTGTAATCCCAAACTCTTAGAAGTAAAGTTGTTTACTTGCTTTGTTTCGCCTAATCTCTAGTTTAAAGATCTTGGTTAGGGTTGTTCGGTACATCTAAATTTTAAATCGGGTATGGTTGATGCCTTATAGACCCTTGTGAGAGTGCCTAGTAACCCTGCAGTGGTATCAGAGCCAAGCTAGACCTTTAGGCGAAGTCTAGGCGAAGTTTAAAGTCCGATCGAACTCCGAATATCCGTAAAACCCTAGTTTCTGGAAATTTTTCAAAAATGCTGATTTTTTTCATATTAAAAATACTCAAAAAATTCTGTAGGGTATTTTAGGAATTATTGTGAAAAACGAGCATTTAATACCATTAAACAGCCGCGGAACCGCGGCAATGACATGGCTTGCGCGGCGGTTCCGCGGCCGTACAGTGGACTTATTGTTTTCGTTTTGCACAGTTTAATCCGTATCTACTTTCTGATTCTTTTGGGAATTTTTAATTTATACTCAAGTGTTGAGTTTTCTGGGTTGTATTGGAAACTCGTTGATTCGATCTGAAAGTTTAACTTCGTTTAAGTTTCTCCGGGTAATTTTAGAACGTGTTAAAAAGTTCGAACGGATATCAATAACCCACTTTTTCCCCTGTCGGAAAATTCTCAAAAGTTGGATTTTTTCTCGAGTTTGAAACTTCTGCAAAGTCGTGCAAGTAACGCGGTGGACCCTCTAGAAGACAACAAACTTTAACTCGATTATGTGACCGTCTGAACTGCCTCTAAACCTTAGGGTTTGTGGCAGTACGGCGTTGCCACATGTGAGGCGTTGGCTTGACCCTTCTACGGCTGGACCATTGGTACTGTGGCATGTGATGGATACTTTTTGAACTCCGCTCAAGTGTTGAGCTATTTGGGAAAACTTGGGTGTTTGATTATTCGATCGGAAAGTTTAACATTGTCTACTTATCTGGAATATGATACAATATTTGGAATCCACAAGTAGTTATGAGATAACTAATTTGAATGTTATAAATCTAGCAGTTCAGTCTCAGATGATCGGTTGCCACGGGATTTTGATGTGATCAAAATTCCGTCGCAATCACGTAGTGTATGCGGATATTCGCCGGGTAAACTTAATAGATAGCCACGCCCCATAGCCCCGACCAAGTGACTGTAGGAGAACCTCGTCTCCAAAAGCATCCGTTCGGCTGCTCGCGGCAGCGGTGTTCCGCCTTAGTGCACTTCGTCGACGGCATCCGGGGGTGCGGCCGTCTACTAAAGTTTGCGACGAGCATTCAATCAGGATGTCGGGAATCTTGTTGAATTGCCCGACTTGATATTGAAAAGAGTTTTCGATAATTAGACTAAAATGAGGGGTTTATAATTGTTAGGCATGCAATGTCCAAGGAATTCATTTGGTTAGGCATGCGATGTCTAAATAGGTTGCGGATTCCAACTGTTGTAGTTTTACACTTTCTTTTCTGTGACTGTAAGCGTAGTATGTGGTGTATCGCCGGCTTCGTTGCTATACATCAACGACAATTGGGATACGCATACTTGCTTACGTTGATGATATGAGATATTATGTGTTGCTGTGATATGTTATATTAGATCGTCTCATTTTGAATAGCCGGGGTTTTTATGTGAGATGAGAGTTCTCTTTTTCATTCATGTAAAATTCATTTGTATGTAATATTCTTTTATTGGGGCACTTCCGGGATGAGGATGATGTCACCATTGTATATTATTTACTTTTCCGTATTAGGTAGACCCAAGGCGGGGAGCACAAGTAACCGGGTTCTAGGGTCCAGTGGGAGACCATCTCGAGGCGTCGAGACCGGGTCTCCTAACCCTAGAATTGGCAGTGTTGCTTGCCGCTCTCGTAGGAGTCTAAGGATGTGGGTTTGGCTATTCATCGCGACCGTGGAATCCGTGTTTTATACAGGCTCGTATTAAAAACACGGACCTCCTAGTATATCCAATATTTCATATATGTTCTTCTGCTGCAATGTTCTGTGATTAGATCATATTACTGCCTGAGACGAATGTTTATATTATATATATGAGATATATGTTATATTGCAGATTTCGTTTCAAATGTGATGCTTGTGAAGCATAATAAAATGGGACTTCATTAATGAGATTAATGAAACTAAAAAGAAA
Source organism: Agapanthus africanus (assembly GCA_030015575.1). Lineage (NCBI taxonomy): Eukaryota > Viridiplantae > Streptophyta > Magnoliopsida > Asparagales > Amaryllidaceae > Agapanthus > Agapanthus africanus. The sequence goes on along the minus strand of JASDDO010000014.1, from coordinate 299,237,325 downwards.
CCTAAAGATGTTGTAGAAACTTGTCTAAAAAACAGGTAGCTCTAGTTCCTGCTTTGCATAGCGGTGTTCCTTGTAGAACAACCAGCACCTTATTCGATAAGGAAAGAGCCGAGATCCCTTCACCGGGAGTGACCTCTTTAGTGAAACTAGCAGATGCTACAAACTCGGTTTGTCTTTTGATTACTTTTATAGATCTTGCTTTGCACAGCGGTATTTGTGAAATATCCTGCACCTTATTTGATGAGGAAAGAGCCGACGATCCCTTCACCGAGAGTGACCTCTTTAGCAAAACTAGAAAAGCCTCAAAAACACTCCATTTAAAATCACTCGATTCTACAACGATATCAAGTTCATTACGCAAAAGGCATTCTTAAAAACCTGTCGTAGCCCTCCGTCATTTCAGATAAGTACTACTTAGTATTCGTGCTGCGTTTGTTGACCTTGTCAAGGCGTAGTGAGCGGTAGCTATTTATGCTTATCTGCAAAAGCATATGATGCGATTGAGTTAGGGTAGTCGTGTGGCTTTGTTGACCTTGTCAAGGGTCATGCGGGTGGGTTTAATTCAATCGGGAAATAACGGGTTGAACTTGACTTGCGGTCTATGGTTTGTTGACCGTGTCAAGGTCATAGATCGCTCGGGGTAAAATATTATTAGGAATTTCAAGTGTTGAAATTTCCAATGAGATTGCATATCTTCTATGAGATAGTTGGATCCCGATACCCGCTGCGAGTAAGAGTTACTCCTGGGAGAGTTTTACACATTACAATTAGCCGATCAAGTAGGTGTCTAGAAAGGTGTCAACGGGGTTACGCCTCTGGGAAAACGAGGTTTATTTTTATTAGGTCCGTGCGAAAGCACGGGGAACCTCCCTCAAAGTACCGGCACTGGCCTGGCTGAAAGATTGGCGAACTTGTAGAGTGTAATTAATCCCAGCTAGTCTTTCCTTTTAGGGTTTGAAGAAAGATTTGACTAAAACAGTGGGAGACATCCTGATTAGATAAATTGATAACCAATCTAATCTTATAAAAGCGCACGCTGAGTGTTTTCTTCTCTCTCTCTCCTGGTTGCGACTATGTCACGCCTTAATCAAAATAATAATATGGATGTATTGACCGAACCCGCTTGTTATACCGCGCTAAGAAACGTTGGTCCCGCTCCAACTTGTAATTGTTATAAGACAGAGCAGGAAATAGGGGATTACAAGAATTCCCGTGCCGCCCAAACGAAGAAAGTGCATGCTGATGCATCATCTTTGGGTGTGTTCATTATAGAGAAATGTTTCTCAGTATCCTTTACGTCCTGGGTATGAGATACCGGATCAGGATCCCACATATGTAATCTGTTACATGGGCTACAGAAAGGTAGAGAACTGAGAACGGGTGATAAGTTTCATGAGATAGAAACGGTGCAAGTGTTGCAGTCAAGTCTGTTGGTAGTTATCACCCTGTATTACCAGAATACATTGATTCTGAACGAATGTTATTAGATACCGAACCTGATATACAACATCATATCAATCTCTTTATTAGTAAAGAAGGATATAATTTTGTATTGTTGGATAATGTTTTGAACATTTCCTATATCAAGAGTTGATCGGTTCAGGCACGTTATCTAAAAGTATAGACGTTCTAAATCAAACCACAGTTCTTAACGTACAGAACACACACAAGAGGAAGAGTTCAGAAATGAACGAATCCTTCTTGAGGCATTGTAGACTAGGTCATATCAATGCGACCCGACTAGCTGAAGTTACATATAGATGCATATTTAAATTAGTTTGAATTTACATCTTATGAAACTTGCTGGTCATGTCACAAAGATAAGATGACCACAGCTCCGTTTATTGGAAACAGAGAAAGAGTTACTGAACTTTTGGGATTGATACATGTTGATGTATGATAGTCCCCTGTCTACACATGCGAGGACCGGTTCTTTGTACTTCATTACATTCACTGATGATCTCTCAAGATTCAGACATATGTTCCTGTTGAAACACAAGTCCGAAACTTTTGAGATAATCACAGAATATAAGTTAGAAGTAAAGAACCAAAAACGGGTATAAGTATTATGTCCTTTGATGAGATCAATGAGGAGAATACTTGAGCACGGGATTCTTGGACTATTCTAAAGGAGAATGAGATTCTCTCTCAGCATTACTCCTCCGTATACACCACAGCACGTCGATGTATTGGGGCGGAGCAATCACACCCTATTTGATATGGTGCGCTCTATGATGAGTACTACCGAGTTTCCTATTTCCTTCTGGGAGTTATGCACTTGAGAAGCCGCATACCTATTGAATAGGGTTCCAATCAAATCAGTTGCCTACCACTTCATATGTGATATGGAATGGGAAGAGCCCATATCTTAAGTAAGTTAAGATTTGGGGTTGTCCGGCCTATGTCTAAAAGCAAAATCCGGACAAGCTCAAGGCAAAGTCAGTTCTGTTGAAGTTTGTTGGATATCCCAAGCATTTACAAGGGAATATCTTCTACCAAACCGAGGAACAAAAGATGTTTTGTTTCCCAGCATGCCCCCTTTGTGAAAGGGAATTTCTTGTGAAGAAACTATTGGTCATGAGGTAGAAATGGAAAGAGTTCCAGCTATACAAACTGCAGCTGATGATTTGGTAAACCCGGAGGATTCAATAGTTTCCAACGAACCTCAGCCTCTCCGCCGATCTAGTAGGGTTCCACACCCACCTGAGAGATACTTCGGTTTTCTCTATGACAGTAGGAGCGAGGATTGCATCATGAGATGATGACCCAACTAGTTTCGAGCAGGCCATCAGGAGTGGGACTCTGTAAGAATGGCTGGATGCTTAGCGATCTGAGATGGAATCCTTATACACCAACAAAGTATGAACTTTGGTTGCTTTATCTGAAGGGTTAAATCCCCATCAGGTGCAAGTATATCTTGAGAAGATTACTTGGTGTACATGGAAAAGTTGAGACTTTCAAAGCTATGCTTAAGTCCATCCAGATCCTACTTTCCACGGCTACATACCATGACTACGATATCTGGCGGTTAGGTGTCATGACTGCTTTTCTAAATGATGATTTGGAAGAGAGCATCTATAAGTACACAGCCAGAGGGCTTCGTAGACAGTAGGAGCTGCGGAAATGTGAGCATGATGTTTTATGTGATAAATCAGGCATCGCGGAGTTGGAACATCTGTTTTGATGTGATAGTTAAAGAGTTTGACTTAATCAAAATAGTAGATGAACCTTGTATATACAAAAAGGTAGTAGAGAGTATGGTGGTGATCCTCGTAGAGTACGTGGATGACATACTCTTGATAGGGAAGGAGTTTTCTATGCTACGCTCGGTCAATCTCCTCTTATCACAAGGATTCTCCATATAGGATCAAAGTGATACCTCATAAATCCTGGGTTTTGGATCTATAAGATAGATCTAATTGGATGTTAGGATTCTCACTAGTTGTAGTGAGATGGTATCAATCGATCGTGGGGAGAATCACTGGAAAAGTTCCAGGGTGGTAAGGACGACTGAATGTCAGTCACATGCATTGTCTTTACCCTCAGTGGAGGGACGGTATGTTGGAAGAGTTCCAAGCTAGATACCGTGACTTACTAGACGATTAAAGGTAAGATACATCGTTACCAAGGATACTACCAAAGAGGCATTCTGGATATATATATAAATATATATAAGTTCATAAGATGAATTTCGTTCCTACCATTGTGTGACAATGGAGTTGTGGCTTATGCCGAGGAACCCCCGTCCCATCAGAAACCCAGATATAATTCTTAGGCAGTATCACCTGATCATGGAGATGGTTGATCTCCAGGAAGATCGAGGTTAGGAGAGTAAACACAGAGGACAACAGCGTGGATCCACTCACAAAGGCCTTTTTTCCCAGTAGAGACTTTTATGGGATGGTTGAGTATGAGATACTTCAACCATAGCTAATTGTTGGGTATGCGATACCACAACAGATGGCCCTAGTGCAAGTGGGAGATTGTTAGTTATATGTATGCCCTAGAGGCCATTACTGTACATACGATGTATTTTGTAGTGGATGCTTGGACATATATAGGGAGGACTTTCTTGCTCGACATGATAGCATGCTATCTGGTTACACTTTATCTTAACGTGTACTCTGATTGTCTCTATGTTACATGTTGATAAAGCCCTTAGGATGAGTACTTGACTACCAAGACTATGATACAGATCATACTAGTGAGGACAGTGTAGTCGCCAAGTACATCCTTCAAATGTTCCTAGTCGAGGGAGTACCGAGACAGGGCATCGATACTCCAGAGTAGACTAGCGTATGCGCTTCTTGACCCATATGATGGGCGATGGATGATCTCATATCCATTGGTGTTTGACATCAGAGAAGGTATACGGGTGCTCAGTGGAGACTGGGTACACTGGACGGACTCGCCGAGAACTCCCAGATGGTATTATACCTCACGTCAGATGGCAGTTCTCTGGTGACACTGGTACAGGTTAGTCTGTAGACCCGAGATCGTCATAGAGTCTTGTGTGATTCCCACTGTGCTTTGATTTCCATCATACCACGTCCAAGAGGGCGTGCAAAAAGGTGGCTTTTGGGTACAGTCCCGAATCGCATGGAGGCAATGAGCGATAGGAGGGGTTTCGTCTCTCCCGGCATAGGGAGTTGATATTGCGCTGTGTTCGATTGGCTATAACTGGAAATCCCTGGCCAAGGTTGCTGAGATTTACTGGTAAGTGTTATCAGTAGTTTCTCGAACTGTTATGGACCTCATATCGACACGGCTTATCAAGCTACTGGGGTCTGACGTTTCCTACCCCTAGGCGAGATATGCGACATATCAAACGAAGAGACCGGACTGTACGAGAGTGTTACTGATTGGATTCGCGGGAGAAAGTACATGCTTGCTTGTTGATCTTCTGATCGCTCAATACCTGGGTGGCTGTTACGTTTAGCTGACCGCTTGCAGCTTATGCGTGTTTGATATGATCATCACCTACTGCCGGCGTATTGACGATTCTTTAGAGTCTTATACAGAGGTTTCTTGACTCAGGCAAAACGGAGTAGGAGCACATATGTGATATGTGCGGGACCGAGAACAATATGTGTATGTTATACCGTATTAGATTTTCACGATATGAGATATCGGCCGGGTATATGAGATATAGCCGGGTCATCGGATCAAGTGTTGATTCGATGAATTGATACAGATTATATTAGTCGGTTATTTGTGAAATAGCCGGATTATCGGATCAAGTGTTGATTCGATAATTTAATGTATAATTATATATTTGATATATTAAATTACATTAACTGATATAAGCTCACTAAAAGATTCTTTTTCTCACTCGGGTAATACATTGATATATATATGCGATATATGTTAATTGTATTATTTTATTTTGTTACAATAAATATTATATATGTGGTATATAATATTGTAACATGATATGGTTATTAATGCAACATGTTTAGTGGAGATTAAACATGATTTGGGTTTGATTTGGGTTAAGCTTTTCATGAAGCTTCTTGAAATTTTGACTTTGATTAGAATATTTTGCATAGATATTTCCTTAACCCAACCCACCCCTTTACCCTAGTTAAGTCTCTACATGGGTTAAGTCTTCATACTTAACCCATGGTTGCAATTCTAACCACACTAGAGTTTCATTATTCATTACAAAAAGATTCTTCTTCTTCTTCCTTGAGTTCTTGATGAAAAAGCTTACTAGCTTTTTCATTAGTGATGATTTTGAGTGAGATTATGAAAACAAATGAGAGCTAAAATCCTATTTCATCATCCTAATCTATCCTAGCCATTTAGATTAGGGTGTTCACTTAATTAGTGAGTGAGATCTTGTGTTAAAGAAACTTCAAGGTAGATCATCTTTGTTATCGAAGATCGGAAGCAAGCATGCATCTTTCTCTTCGTGGAGCCTCTCTAGAGTCCATGTACTCGATGATCGCAGCGAAGGGACCTCAACATGGAGCTTTTAGAAGTGAAGGACCGGACTACAAAGGTTTTAATCCCAAACTCTTAGAAGTAAAGTTGTTTACTTGCTTTGTTTCGCCTAATCTCTAATTTAAAGATCTTGGTTAGGATTGTTCGGCACGTCTAAATTTTAAATCGGGTATGGTTGATGCCTTATAGACCCTTGTGAGAGTACCTAGTAACCCTGCATCATTATCTCGTGCTCCACTTTAAATGTATAGCAAAATTAAGGGGTTAAATGTGAAATCGAAACATTGTGGTATTAAAGTGAAAAATACGATAAATTGGAAATGCTATCATTTCATGTGAGAAAACTTGTTCAAATTATTTGTTAAGTGTTTAATAGTCAACAATAAGATGTTTAAGCATGATTTAATTGGTGAGAAGTGAAATTTTATAGAAAACCGAATCGGAAATCGGATTTGTTCCGATTCCGTCGGGTTTCGTAGTTTCGTATTTTAGAGAAATAGAAAGAGAGATAGAATGGGACTTACGGGTTTCGATTAGGCAAAGGAGTGAAGGGGGGACTAGAGAGGTTGCCGAGGCGTTGCTTCGTCGTCGGTTGTTCCTAAAAACTGTTAGTGTATATGCCCTAGGGGCCATTATTGTATCATACTAGGTTGTATATTACTTACTGGAAGCTTGGGATATTCACAATTGTATATAACAGTCTTGCTAAAAATGGTAGTATGCTACTTGGTTTGTGTCTACTTTAATATGTGCATATGTTTCTTGTAACGTATCACTTATACATATTAGTAGAGCCCATAGGATCTTTACTTGATTACCAGCGTTGTGATGGCAGTCACACTAGTGGGGGCTGGGTAGTCTGTAAGCAACATCCTATACAGGTCCCTGGTCGTTAGATTATCGAGATAGGGCATCGATATTCCGGAGTAGACTAAGTGTGTACGCTTCTCATCCCAGTTAGGGAGATGGTCTGTCCCACAGCCATCAGTACGTCGTACTGGAGATAGTATACAGGTGCTCGTTAGGTTACGGGTACACCGGACAGGACTCGCAGGGAACTGATTGGTTGGTATTATACCCATCGTCAGTTAACAGTTTCCAGGTGACATGAGTACAGCATAGTCCGCAGACTTGACACTGCTACTTCGCCTCGAGTGTGTCCCACTGTTCTTAGATTGCTACCCTACCACGGCTCAAAGGAGGCGTGCAAACAGGTAGCAGTTGGGTGCAGTCCCGAGCACTTAGAGGCAGTGGCGGTTAGATAGGATTCGTCTCTCCCGGTATTGGGAGTTGATATCGCGCTGTGTCATAGAGCCATTACGCAAAGTCCCTGGCCAGGGCAAGCGAGATATACTGGTAGGTTCCAGTAGCTTCTCAGGGTGTAATGGGTTTCGCTCCGACACGACTTATACAGCTATTAGGGGACTGACGCTTGCCGCCCCCTAGGCTTGATATGCGATAGTCTTAGACGAACAGACCGGACTGTACGGAGATTGTCACATCAGGCTCAGTAGGAGTTCGGATGGTTTTCCTCATCGGCCTCCTTATCGACATCTACCTGGGGACCGTTACGTACAGCTAGTGCCGCTTGCGGTCTATGGTTAAACCCACTGCCAGCGTAGTGTCGAGTCTTTAGAGTCCCACACAGAGAGTTTCTCTGCTCCAGGCGAAACGATATAGAGGTCGTATGGTTTTACGACAAGGGTTCGGACGCATACGTGTGTTTACGCACGTACGACGTTCGGACAGTTTTTACTAGTCGGCTTTGGTTTAAGCCAGTTTCTAGTATCGGGTTATAGGATTTATACAGTTTAAAGTTTTTCCGTGTTTTCACGGATTGGAGGGGCGTTCTCGTAATTTGTCGGGAAGCTTCTAGAAGAGTGGTGACTTGGGAGGTAAGGTGGCATTGCATTAAATGAGATTGTTGACTCATTTGTGTGATTCATCCATGTCATTAATGCATCATAAATGCTTAATGACTCATGGAGATGAATCACTCATAGATATTTATGAAGCATGGTTGTTAATTCTATTATTTCATTTTTGGATAAATAAATAATGCTTCATATATATTATGATATATCATTATCTCATTTCAATATAATCTTCACCTTCTCTCTCCTCAAGCTCACTCTCTCTTCAAACCCTAACCCTAACCTCTCATGAGTTGAGATCAATGGTTAGCTAGACTAATACATCCATAACCTCACTCTATATCCCCTAGGTAGCTAAGATTAGCACTTTAAGCAACCAGTTATCTCAAGTTTGAGATTAAGCTTAGCGTAGGAGCTTTCGGGTGGATCGTCTTTGATTCGAGGAGGCCGTTGAGGTGCCGATGTTCTAAGGAGTCTACGAAGAGTGGAGGACCGCGATGAAGACCCGAAGGACAAGTAACGTGAGGTATAACTTCGTATCCAAGTAGTTAAACCTCTAGTATTTAGTTAGTAATGGTTTAGATAACGATTCATGCGCTCAAGTCCGTGTTACGAAGCTTTGATAATCGTTTTTCATATATTCCGCCTCCCCGCAAGTTCGTGGGGTGTGTGATATGGACTTACAGTGTGCTTTTGGCCGCGGATCCGCCGCCGAGTCAACTCGGTTTTGACTCCGATTTTCTCTGTTATTTGTTTTTTGTGGTGTTTTATTTTCCTGTATATACTGTTTCTGTCCAGGTTACTTCAGTACAGGTTTGCTTTTGGGGTAGACACGGAATATGGTAATCGATCGATATTCTAAGATATTTGCTAATTGGGTTTTTATCTGTAATGTTTAATGTGTTCGTAAACCTCCCCTAACTGCTAGTATGCCGGTTGGCAGGGGGTTGCACATTTCTGTAATGTTTACTGTTTGTGTATATGAACTGTATTGGACTGTTGTGATGATTAGCCAGGGTTTTGAGATGGGTTTAATATTCATTCATTCAATGTAAATGTAATTTGATGTAATATTCTTTTGCGAGGAACATCCAGGTTGCGGTTGTAGCCACCGTTGTATTATTTCTTTTTACTGTTTTTGCTCCTAGGACAGACCCAAGGTGGGGTACACAAACTACCGGGTATGTCGAAGTGTTTAGTGGCCTACTCACGTTGTTGAGGGAGACCGCTTCACTTCGGGTACTTGGCGGGTAGTTTGCCGTACCCGTAGGAGTCTAGGGTGGGGTAATGGCTATTCATCACAACTGTGTAATCCGTTTTTTATTGCAGGCTCAAAGCAAATGCGGATTGCTAGTATATCCAATAAAGTTCATCTGTGATCTGGAATGCTTATTATTGCGTCTGACGAATGTACAATATCTATATATGATAGCTATTAGACGTCACTTATGTTTTACACCCGCGCTAGCCCAGCCCTCGCTCTGTCGTTAGTTAAGTAACCTAACGGGTGATGACGGGATCCCGTGGCGAATGCGGATGGCATAAGAGGACATGGTATTTTCGTTGTTTTCTGCAATGATAGGATAAATGATGTGACGCATTATTATAATGCAAAGAAAATAAACCAAAGTTTAATCGTTGGAACAAATTTAAAAGAAACCACTCGGTTATTTTAAAAGATCAGAATTTTTTAAATTGCGGAGCTTTAACCACTCCTTTTAAAAAGTATCAGGTTCCTTCGATTATATCAAGTTCACCGCGTTCACGGTTTTGTCAAAACCATTCGTAGCCCTCCGTCATTTCATTTGGGTATTTAGTAGTATTCAAGCTATGTATATTTGGCCCTTAGTCAAAACATAGTGTTTGGTAGCTGCTGGGGTATTCATTTGTTGCATAGATAGATGCGTTGGTTTGGGACAGTCGTATTACTTTTCTTGGCCCTTAGTCAAGAGTATATACGGGTGGGTTCAAATTAACCTGGATAATGACGGGTAGAACTTGACATGTGACTTATGACATATTTGGCCCTTAGTCAAAGTCATAAGAGCATGGGGCAAAAATCCATATCGGGAATTTCTAAAGAAACTGAAATTTGCAGAGAGAGCATACCATTTTGGAGTTTGATGAATGTTAGTAGGATTCCTTCAACATTATCATACGATGATATTTTGGATCCCGATCCTACTGTGAGTATATACTACTTATCAGGAGATTCGTCACTTAACGATCAATACTATAAACCAAGTAGGTGCCTAGAAAGGTGTCAGCGGGATTATGCCCCCAGAGAAAAGAGGTTATTTAATTAAGGAATTTCGTGAAAGCGTTGGAAAACCTCCCTCGAAGTATCGACACTGACCTGGCTGAACGGTTAAGCAAGAATTGTACGGTGAGAATAGTCTTGGCTAATTCTTCTTTTATGGTTTGAGGAGGGATTCGAGAAACAGTGGGAGCAATCCTGTTTAGATAAATTAAACAACTCTAAACATGCAACAACATCATGCTAAAATGTTTTCTTCTCTCTCTCTTAATTGCAGCGACCTTGTGACCACGACTAGGTTACATCTAGATAATAAATTGACTGAATCTTACTTATATGACTGGCAAAAGTCTGTCCAGATGTCCATTGCCTATGACAAGCTGGACCACCCTATTACTACTCAAGATCCCGCCGTCCCAGGTCCAGTTTCCACTGTCGCGGATATGGATATCCGTCAGACAAGGAAAAAAGATAAAGCGAAAGCCAAGTGCCTCGTGTTAGTTTCATTTGATGGTGTATACCAGAAGCAGCACGAGAAGATAGACTTAGTTTCCATCTTTCTCCATAAGAGCAATCTCATATTGCAAGATATGAGACCTCGAACGAATTAATTCAAGCGAGGTTGGCTGACGGGTCATCTGTAGGGGACAACGTCCTTACAATGACTAGCTATATTGATGAGCTCCAGGACCTGCAGACCACGTTGGGAAACGGGTCAGATACTGACTTGATTCTACAGTCTCTACCTTCTATCCTAAAGGAAACCAGGGAAGTAGAAGGAAAGAGAAGGGCAAAAGTTTCGGGACTGGATATAGTAAAAGAGGGACGTTCCTATTGTTATGGGATTGGGCATAGGCAGAAAGATTGCAGGGCTTTTGAAGCCAGTAGCCAGGATACGAAGTATGTTGTGGCTTCAGCCTCAAGTGTATTTGTAATTGAAGACTGTATGTCAATAAACTCTACTTCCTGGGTACTAGATACCGGAGCAGGATCTCATATCTGTAATTCATTATATGCTTTGAGAAACAGTAGAGTTATAAAGGTAGGTGATTGGTCTCTCAGAGTTGCAAACGGAATGACAGTGAACGCTGAATCCGTGGGAGAATATCGCCTAGGTCTGACAAGTGGGCATATATTGATTTTACATAACTGTTTATATGTACCTAGTATGACTTGTAATATCATATCAGTGTCCTCACTTTCGAGAGAGGGATATGATTTTACATTCGTAAGCGATGTAGTTAACATCCACCTAAATCAAGTTCTGATTGGGTCCGGTACATTAGATAACGGTATATACGTATTAAGTCAAGCTCAGGTTTTCAATGTCCAGAACACTCTTAAAAGAAAGTCTCTAGAGATAAATCAGCCTTTCTTATGGCATTGTAGACTAGGTCACATCAATGAGAGAAGGTTGACTAAGTTACATAAAGAAGGATATTTGAATCCGTTCGAATATCAATCTTATACTATTTGTGAATCTTGTCTCAAAGGAAAGATGACAAATACTTCGTTCACTGGACACGGAGTAAGAGCAAGCGAGCTCTTAGGACTCGTACACAGTGACGTGTGCGGTCCAATGTCTACAAATGCGCGAGGTGGTTATTCCTACTTCATTACTTTTACGGATGATTTCTCTAGGTATGGATATGTCTTCTTAATGAAGCATAAATCCGAGGCCTTTGAGAAATTCCAAGAATACAAGAATGAAGTGGAAAACCAAACAGGTAAAAGTATAAAGACACTGAGATCTGATCGAGGTGGTGAATACTTAAGTGCCGAGTTTCTGGGTTACTTAAAAGAGAATGGAATTCTCTCTCAGCTTACTCCTCCATACACACCATAACATAACGGTGTATCGGAAAGGAGGAATTGAACCCTATTAGATATGGTTCGTTCCATGATGAGTAACGCTGAGTTACCGCGATCATTCTGGGGATGTGCACTAGAATCAGCTGCATATTTTTGAACCAGGTTCCCACCAAGACTGTGTCTACCACACCATATCAGATGTGGAGTGGGAAGAAACCCTATCTTCAGTATCTAAAAATTTGGGGATGTCCGGCTTATGTTAATAAGCAGCATGCGGACAAACTCGAGGCACGATCAGTACTATGTAAGTTTGTGGGATATCCAAAGAACTCCAGGGGATATCTATTCTATTACGCAGAGGAACAAAAGGTTTTTGTTTCTCGTAATACTCATTTTCTAGAATATCAGTTTTTAGTGGGAGCGAAATAGAGCTGGAAGAAATTCTAGAAACACAAACTACTACTGAAAGTTTGGAAGAACCAGAAGTTCAAGAAGAACAGGACATCCCAACGCCACTCCGCAGGAGTAGTAGGCCGTCTCATCCACATGAGAGATACTATGGTTTTCTCATAGATGGGGATAGAGAGGATTGTGTCATTGATGATGATGACTCTACTAGCTTCCAGCAAGCCATTCAGAGCGGTGACTCAGTAAAATGGCTGGATGCAATGCGAACCGAAATGGAGTCCATGTACACTAACAAAGTATGGACTTTGGACGTTGCTCCAGATGGGGTAAAACCTGTAGGATGCAAATGGATCTTCAAAAAGAAGATTGGTGTAGATAGACAGGTTGAAACCTATAAGGCTAGACTTGTTGCAAAGGGTTTCCGTCAAAGACCTGGTTTGGACTATGACGAAACCTTTTCTCCAGTAGCTATACTTAAAATCTATTCGGGTCCTTCTTGCTATTGCTTCCTTCCACGATTATGAAATCTGGCAGATGGACGTAAAGACGGCCTTTCTAAATAGTAATTTGGAAGAGAGCGTCTATATGGATCAGCCAGAGGAATTCATTCAGAGTGGGAGCAGCGGTAAAGTATGCAAGCTGCTTAAGTCCATTTATGGACTAAAGCAGGCATCGCGAAGTTGGAACATCTGTTTTGATGATATTGTCAAAGAATTTGACTTTATCAAAAATCCGGACGAACCATGCATATACAGTAAGATTGTAGGGAGTATAAAAATAATGTCGGGCATGAGATTTGAACTCTGGTGGCTTGGTTCAGCAGTGCAAGGTATTACCAAGCTTCTACTTGTAATTATGGTATGAAATAATTACTTAAAGTGGTAACAGCAACATTAATTACCCCAAGTATACTTTAATTTTAAAACAATTTTATGTACACTAAAAATGGAGTTATTTAAAAACAAAATAATTACTTATATATTGTTCTCAGGTTAAAATACTTTTTTATGGATTTTGAAAAAAATTTGTATAGAAAAGTGTATAGGAAAATTAGGGTTGTTACATTTTACCCTCCTTATAAAAATTTCGTCATCGAAATTTGTAAAAGGAAAGTGTAACAGTGCAAAGAAGTTTGGTGATTGTAGTACTGACAGTATGTGAAAAATAACAAGGTGGTGCAAGGGTTTATAAAATGTGAAGAATATGTGAAGGAATGAAAGAATGCGAAGGTTTCGGTAAGATTGTAAAAGAGGTGGGGGGATTTTGGGTTAGGACAGATTCAAGGTATATGATGATAAGATTCAAGGAACATGAAATTGTAAGATTCAAGGAACATGAATTGTAAAGAATGTTTTAGTTGCTGGTTCTTATGTTTTATATTGCTTAGGGTTCTATACAGCTCTGACCTGCATGGGCCACCAACAAAACCTGTCACACCCCGCTTCCCAGTGTACGGTAAAGGGGACGCGACGAGGTCCGCTACGTATATACTCAGAAGTACATACGCTAAGCGTATCTAAGCAATATAAAATAAATACACAAGAGACAAGAAATAAAAAGAACAGCAACTTTTATTTATTAACATTTTTTGTACAATACATGAAAGGAAATACAACTGAAATAAAAAGATGCCTAAATAGTGGCATAACAGGAAATGAAAAGTACAGAGAGGAAAAGTGTATAATGAAACTAAAGTGCAGGGTCTTCAGCAAACTGCTCCAAGTCTTCTTGCGATGGCTCGATCTCTGCCGGGTTCAAATCACCTGACGACATTCAAAGAAGAAAGAAACAGAATGTCGTCAGCGAACAGGTCGCTCGGTAAGTCCCAAAGATGAGAGGAAAGTAGAATAGACAGAATAAGAAGATATCTTTTAAAGTTATATTATCCTGTAATAATGTCGTATTAACGCTGTTGTTTGTAGCTTGGTACAGAAGGATTCCAGTGTATACGAGGGGAGTCTCTATATGCCAGAGACTAGGGACATGTATAGTACAAGACACCGTTTATGCCGCGGTACAACAGCAACCGGATTCATGTTAGGTGTATTAAATCTGACCACCTCGTGCCACCTTTAACACCTTCCGTACCAATCTACCCCTTAAACCCCGCGATGTTTTGTTTGTATTGTTATCTTGTAAATTGTATTGGTTGCATGATTGATTGACTGACTGACAGAAACCATGATATCAGGAAACGGTTGTAACCGTAGAGTCATGTAAATGGAATACTGAGAATCATGTAAAAGGAATATATATCCATGGTTCGGTTCAGTCAAGTTGTATAAATTGATAATTGTATTCATGGATTCATGTGTTCATTTTGAATTGGAATATTGTAGATTATAGATTGACTTGAATCATATTCAAGTCAGATTAATCAGACTCAAACTCGAGTCAGACAATCAGAAATGTGAATCGAAGTCTTATAATTGCTAGGGTACTTAGGGTAATTTATAAAACTTGAGGGGGTTTTATGTAAAAATACTTTTATATACTTTTCAAAATACACCTCAAGTATTTATTACTCGTCTTTAGAGTTGTAATGAGGGTGGATTTTATATTGTGATATTTCTAGTGAAAATATCCTAGTTTTATAAAGGTATTTATCTATAATATTGATCATTTGAAGTTCATGGTATTTTATTGTAAAATTTATTCTTGTGATTTTTAGGAAAAGGTGGAAAATTTATATTATAATAAAATAGATATTTAAATGATAAATATATATATGTTTATACAAAAATAATTTTAATAAATATTTTATATTCCAAAAATCTCATTTTCTTAAGATGTCGTATTTTAAACCTTTCGAGACCGAATGCTCCTTGCAGAGGTCTGAATCTCGCACTACTAGCCCGAGGGTGCGCGATAAACCACAATCCCGAACGGATTCCCCAAAAATGGGTTGTAGCGGCGCTTTGCAAAGATTGTAAAATACTAATCCTTTAGAAAACGGTTTTATAAAGTAAAATGTATTTATTTGCAAAGTGTAATTTTCCGTATTTTAGATTCTAGGGCTTTCTAAGCCAACTAGCTTATTTCTAAATGGTCTAAACGACAAGTCGTTAGAAAGCTCAAATCGCCTATTCACCGCCAACTGTGGCCAGGTAAGTACAAATGAGGAAAGAAGGGATCCGCTCACGAATCGTGAGACGGGCCTTTTAAAATTACCTTTTCTCACTTGCCTAGCCTAGACACCACAAAATCAGGTTTAGATAAACGATCGATGTCTACAACTTATCGTGTTTTCCTAATAAGAGGTATTTATTTAAAAGTGTATCAAAGCTAAAACCTTTAGAAATGATTTTATTAAGAATATGGTATTTAAATGAAAGTTTTGTTTTATCGTATTCTAAGTTTTTTTTAATGATATCGTTTAGGTTTGTATTTGCGTGTGTGTGGAGGTAGGTCATTACCTCGTGCTCTACTTTAAATGTATAGCAAACTTAAGGGGTTAAATGTGAAATCGAAAAATTGTGGTATTAAAGTGAAAAATACGATAAATTGGAAAGGCTGTCATTTCATGTGAGAAAACTTTAAATTATTTGTTAAGTATTTAATAGTCAACAATAAGATGTTTAAGCATGATTGAATTGGTGAGAAGTGAAATTTTATAGAAAATCGAATCGGAAATCGGATTTGTTCTGATTCCGTCGGGTTTCGTAGTTTCGTATTTTAGAGAAATAGAAAGAGAGATAGAATGGGACTTACGGATTTCGATTAGGCAAAGGAGTGAAGGGGGGACTAGAGAGGTTGCCGAGGCGTTGCTTCGTCGTCGGTTGTTCCTAAAAACGTCGCCGGAATTCCCGCCGGAATTTCGTCGGAGCTTCACCACGAACTTGTTTTCAAAGTACTCTCTTCTTGGAAAATTTTGAGAGAGTGAGCTTAGGATTTTGGGATGAGAGAGTAGGGGGTGTATTAATAGGGTAGGTTAGGGTAGGGTAGGTGAAAGGTTTTTAATTAGAAAAAATTGTAAAAATTATAGAAAATCATTAAAAATTTGATTAAATAGGGTATATTGAATTCTCGGGAACCGATCCCAATAAATGGTGTATGCACGGGGTTAAAGAAGGTGAAAAGGCGCACTTTTCATTTTGTGGACTCGGCCGTCCGGCGGCGCCAGCCCGAGTCGGCCGGTCCGCCTGCCGACTCGGCCGATCCCGGCCGAGTCAAGGGTCGAGGAGGTGGGGAGGCTCGGGGTTAAGACACTGGTATATTTAGTTTTTTAGGTATGGTTCAACTTTTAGGAGTTATGGTGTTTGGACTGTTGGGCTTCCAAAGGATTTAAAATAAAAACAGTTTAAAAATAATGTGGGGCAGGGGATTTGAACTCTGGTGGCTTGGTTCAGCAGTGCAGGGTATTACCAATGAGCTACAAGCTTCTTCTTATAATTATGGTATGAAATAATTACTTAAAGTGGTAACAGCAACATTAACTACCCCAAGTATACTTTAATTTTAAAACAATTTTATGTACACTAAAAATTGAGTTATTTAAAAACAAAATAATTACTTATATATTGTGCTCAGGTTAAAATACCTTTTTATGGATTTTGAAAAAAATTTGTATAGAAAAATTAGGGTTGTTACATTCTACCCTCCTTATAAAAATTTCGTCCTCGAAATTTGTAAAAAGAAAGTGTAACAGTGCAAAGAAGTTTGGTGACTGTAGTACTGACAGTATGTGAAAAATAACAAGGTGGCGCAAGGGTTTATAAAATGTGAAGAATATATGAAGGAATGAAAGAATATGAAGGTTTTGGTAAGATTGTAAAAGAGGTGGGGGATTTAGAGTTAGGACAGATTCAAGGTATATGATGATAAGATTCAAGGAACATGAAATTGTAAGATTCAAGGAACATGAATTGTAAAGAATGTTTTAGTTGCTGGTTCTTGTGTTTTATATTGCTTAGGGTTCCATACAGCTCTGACCTGTATGGGCCACCAACAAAACCTGTCACGTCCCGCTTCTCAGTGTACGGCAAAGGGAACGCGACGAGATCCGCTACGTATATACTCAGAAGTACATACGCTAAGCGTATCTAAGGAATATAAAATAAATACACAAGAGACAAGAAATAAAAAGAACGGCAAATTTTATTTATTAACATTCTTTGTACAATACATGAAAAGAAATACAACTGAAATAAAAGGATGCTTAAATAGTAGCATAACAGGAAATGAAAAGTACAGAGAGGAAAAATGTATAATGAAACTAAAGTGCAGGGTCTTCAGCAAACTGCTCCAAGTCTTCTTGCGATGGCTCGTTCTCTACCGGGTCCAAATCACCTGACGACATTCAAAGAAGAAAGAAACAGAATGTCCTCAGCGAACAGGTCGCTCGGTAAGTCCCAAAGATGAGAGGAAAGTAGAATAGACAGAATAAGAAGATATCTTTTAAATTTTTTTATCCTGTAGTAATGTCATATTAACGCTGTTGTTTGTAACTTAGTATAGAAGGATGCCATTGTATACGAGGGGAGTCTCTATATGCCAGAGACTAGGGACACGTATAGTACAAGAAACCGTTTATGCCACGGTACAACAGCAACCGGATTCATGTTAGGTATATTAAATCTGACCACCTCGTGCCACCTTTAACATCTTCCGTACCAATCTACCCCTTAAACCCCGCGATGTCTTGTTTGTATTGTTATTTTGTAAATTGTATTGGTTGCATGATTGATTGACTGACTGACCGAAACCATGATATCAGGAAACAGTTGTAACCGTAGAGTCATGTAAATGGAATACTGAGAATCATGTAAAAGGAATATATATCCATGGTTCGGTTCAATCAAGTTGTATAAATTGATAATTGTATTCATGGATTCATGTGTTCATTTTGAATTGGAATATTGTAGATTATAGATTGACTTGAATCATATTCAAGTCAGATTAATCAGACTCAAATCCGAGTCAGACAATTAGAAATGTGAATCGAAGTCTTATAATTGCTAGGGTCCTTAGGGTAATTTATAAAACTTGAGGGGGTTTTATGTAAAAATACTTTTATATACTTTTCAAAATACACCACAAGTATTTATTATTCGTATTTTGAGTTGTAATGAGGGTGGATTTTATATTGTGACATTTCTAGTGAAAATATCCTAGTTTTATAAAGGTATTTATCTATAATATTGATTATTTGAAGTTCATGGTATTTTAGTGTAAAATTTATTCTTGTGATTTTTAGGAAAAAGGTGGAAAATTTATATTATAATAAAATAGATATTTAAATGATAAATATATATTTGTTTATACAAAAATAATTTTAATAAATATTTTATATTCCAAACATCTCATTTTCTTAAGATGTCGTATTTTAAACCTTTCGAGACCGAATGCTCCTTGCGGAGGTCTGAATCTCGCACTACTAGCCCGAGGGTGCGCGATAAACCACAATCCCGAACGGATTCCCCAAAAATGGGTTGTAGCGGCGCTTTGCAAAGATTGTAAAATACTAATCCTTTAGAAAACGGTTTTATAAAGTAAAATATATTTATTTGCAAAGTGTAATTTTCCGTATTTTAGATTCTAGGGCTTCCTAAGCCAACTAGCCTATTTCTAAATGGTCTAAACGATAAGTCGTTAGAAGGCTCAAATCGCCTCTTCACCGCCAATTGTGGCCAGGTAAGTACAAATGAGGAAAGGAGGGATCCGCTCACGAATCGTGAGACGGGCCCTTTAAAATTACCTTTTCTCACTTGCCTAGCCTAGACACCACAAAGTCAGGTTTAGATAAACGATCGATGTCCACAACTTATCGTGTTTTCCTAATAAGAGGTATTTATTTAAAAGTGTATCAAAGCTAAAACCTTTAGAAATGAATTTATTAAGAATATGGTATTTAAATGAAAGTTTTGTTTTATCGTATTCTAAGTTTTTTTTAATGATATCGTTTAGGTTTGTATTTGCGTGTGTGTGGAGGTAGGTCATTACATCGTGCTCTACTTTAAATGTATAGCAACGTTAAGGGGTTAAATGTGAAATCGAATCATTGTGGTATTAAAGTGAAAAATATGATAAATTGGAAAGACTATCATTTCATGTGAGAAAACTTGTTCAAATTATTTGTTAAGTGTTTAATAGTCAACAATAAGATGTTTAAGCATGATTGAATTGGTGAGAAGTGAAATTTTATAGAAAACCGAATCGGAAATCGGATTTGTTCCGATTCCGTCGGGTTTCGTAGTTTCGTATTTTAGAGAAATAGAAAGAGAGATAGATTGGGACTTACGGGTTTCGATTAGGCAAAGGAGTGAAGGGGGGACTAGAGAGGTTGCCGAGGCGTTGCTTCGTCGTCGGTTGTTCCTAAAAACGTCGCCGGAATTCCCGCCGGAATTTCGTCATAACTTCGCCGCGAACTTGTTTTCAAAGTACACACTTCATGGAAAATTTTGAGAGAGTGGGCTTAGAGTTTTGGGATGAGAGGATAGAGGATAGGGGGTGTATTTATTGGGTAGGTTTGGGTAGGGTAGGTGAAAGGTTTTTAATTAAAAAAATTATAAAAATTATAGAAAATCATTAAAAATTTGATTAAATAGGGTATATTGAATTCTCGGGAACCGATCCCAATAAATGGTGTATGCAGAGGGTTAAAGAAGGTGAAAAGGCGCACTTTTCATTTTGGGGACTCGGCCGTCCGGCCGAGTCCGGCCGGCGGCGACTGCCCGAGTCGGCCGGTCCGCCGGCCGACTTGGCCGATCCCGGCCGAGTCAAGGGTCGAGGAGGTGGGGAGGCTCGGGGTTAAGACACTAGTATATTTAGTTTTTTAGTTACGGTTCAACTTTTGGGAGTTATGGTGTTTGGACTGTTGGGCTTCCAAAGGATTTAAAACAAAAACAATATAAAAATAATGTGGGGCAGGGTATTTGAACTCTGGTGGCTTGGTTCAACAGTGCAAGGTATTACCAATGAGCTACAAGCTCCTTCTTGTAATTATGGTGTGAAATAATTAGTTAAAGTGATAACAACAACATTAACTACCCCAAGTATACTTTAATTTTAAAACAATTTTATGTACACTAAAAATGGAGTTATTTAAAAACAAAATAATTACTTATATATTGTGCTCAGGTTAAAATACCTTTTAATGGATTTTGAAAAAAATTTGTATAGAAAAATTAGGGTTGTTACATTCCACCCTCCTTATAAAAATTTCGTCCTCGAAATTTGTAAAACGAAAGTGTAACAGTGCAAAGAAGTTTGGTGACTGTAATACTGACAGTATGTGAAAAATAAAAAGGTGGTGCTAGGGTTTATAAAATGTGAAGAATATGTGAAGGAATGAAAGAATGTGAAGGTTTCGGTAAGATTGTAAAAGAGGTTGGGGGATTTTGGGTTAGGACAGATTCAAGGTATATGATGATAATATTCAAGGAACATGAAATTATAAGATTTAAGGAACATGAATTGTAAAGAATGTTTTAGTTTCTGATTCTTGTGTTTTATATTGCTTAGGGTTCCATACAGCTCTGACCTGCATGGGCCACCCACAAAACCTGCCACGCCCCTCTTCCCAGTGTACGGCAAAGGGGACGCGGCGAGGTCCGCTATGTATATACTCAGAAATACATACGCTAAGCGTATCTAAGCAATATAAAATAAATACAAAAGAGACAAGAAATAAAAAGAACAACTTTTATTTATTAACATTCTTTGTACAATACATGAAAGGAAATACAACTGAAATAAAAAGATGCCTAAACAGTGGTATAACAGGAAATGAAAAGTACAGAGAGGAAAAGCGTACAATGAAACTAAAGTGCAGGGTCTTCAGCAAACTGCTCCAAGTCTTCTTGCGATGGCTCGATCTCTGCCGGGTCCAAATCACCTGACGACATTCAAAGAAGAAAGAAACATAATGTCGTCAGCGAACAGGTCGCTCGGTAAGTCCCAAAGGTGAGTGGAAAGTAGAATAGACAGAATAAGAAGATATCTTTTAAAGTTATATTATCCTGTAGTAATGTCGTATAAACGTTGTTGTTTGTAGCTTGGTACAGAAGGATGCCAGTGTATACGAGGGGAGTCTCTATATGCCAGAGACTAGGGGCACGTATAGTACAAGGAACCGTTTATGCCACGGTACAATAACCACTGGATTCATGTTAGGTGTATTAAATCTGACCACCTCGTGCCACCTTTAACACCTTCCGTACCAATCTACCCCTTAAACCCCGCGATATCTTGTTTGTATTGTTATCTTATAAATTGTATTGGTTGAATGATTGTTTGACTGACTGACTGAAACCATGATATCAGGAAACGGTTGTAACCGTAGAGTCATATAAATGGAATACTGAGAATCATGTAAAAGGAATATATATCTATGGTTCGGTTCAGTCAAGTTGTATAAATTGATAATTGTATTCATGTAATCATGTGTTCATTTTGAATTGGAATATTGTAGATTATAGATTGACTTGAATCATATTCAAGTCAGATTAATCAGACTCAAAACCGAGTCAGACAATCAGAAATGTGAATCGAAGTCTTATAATTGCTAGGGTCCTCAGGGTAATTTATAAAACTTGAGGGGTTTTTATGTAAAAATATTTTTATATACTTTTCAAAATACATCTCAAGTATTTATTAGTCGTCTTTAGAGTTGTAATGAGGGTGTATTTTATATTGTGATATTTCTAGTGAAAATATCCTAGTTTTATAATGGTATTTATCTATAATATTTATTATTTGAAGTTCATGGTATTTTAGTGTAAAATTTATTCTTGTGATTTTTAGGAAAAGGTGGAAAATTTATATTATAATAAAATAGATATTTAAATGATAAATATACATATGTTTATAAAAAAATAATTTTAATAAATATTTTATATTCCAAAAATCTCATTTTCTTAAGATGTCGTATTTTAAACCTTTCGAGACCGAATGCTCTTTGTGGAGATCTGAATCTCGCACTACTAGCCCGAGGGTGCGTGATAAACCACAATCCCGAATGGGTTCCCCAAAAATGGGTTGTAGCGGCGCTTTGCAAAGATTGTAAAATACTAATCCTTTAGAAAACGGTTTTATAAAGTAAAAGGTATTTATTTGCAAAGTGTAATTTTCCGTATTTTAGATTCTAGGGCTTCCTAAGCCAACTAGCCTATTTCTAAATGGTCTAAACGACAAGTCGTTAGAAGGCTCAAATCTCCTCTTCACCACCAATTATGGCCAGGTAAGTACAAATGAGGAAAGGATGGATCCGCTCACGAATCGTGAGACGGACCTTTTAAAGTTACCTTTTCTCACTTGCCTAGCCTAGACACCACAAAGTAAGGTTTAGATAAACGATCGATATTCACAACTTATCGTGTTTTCCTAATAAGAGGTATTTATTTAAAGGTGTATCAAAGCTAAAACCTTTAGAAATGAATTTATTAAGAATATGGTATTTAAATGAAAGTCTTGTTTTATCGTATTCTAAGTTTTTTTTTGATGATATCGTTTAGGGTTGTATTTGCGTGTGTGTGGAGGTAGGTCATTATCTCGTGCTCTACTTTAAATGTATAGCAAAGTTAAGGGGTTAAATGTGAAATCGAAACATTGTGGTATTAAAGTGAAAAATACGATAAATTGGAAAGGCTATCATTTCATGTGAGAAAACTTGTTCAAATTATTTGTTAAGTGTTTAATAGTCAACAATAAGATGTTTAAGCATGATTGAATTGGTGAGAAGTGAAATTTTATAGAAAACCGAATCGAAAATCGGATTTGTTCCGATTCCGTCGGGTTTCGTAGTTTCGTATTTTAGAGAAATAGAAAGAGAGATAGAATGGGACTTACGGGTTTCGATTAGGCAAAGGAGTGAAGGGGGGACTAGAGAGGTTGCCGAGGCGTTGCTTCGTCGTCGGTTGTTCCTTAAAAACGTCGCCAGAATTCCCGCCGGAATTTCGTCGGAGCTTCGCCGAGAACTTGTTTTCAAAGTACACACTTCTTGGAAAATTTTGAGAGAGTAGGCTTAGGCTTTTAGGATGAGAGGGTAGAGGGTAGGGGGTGTATTTATAGGGTAGGTTAGGATAGGTAAGTGAAAGGTTTTTAATTAAAAAATTGTAAAAATTATAGAAAATCATTAAAAATTTGATTAAATAAGGTATATTGAATTGTCGGGAACCGATCCTAATAAATGGTGTATGCAGGGGGTTAAAGAAAGTGAAAAGGCACACTTTTCATTTTGGGGACTCGGCCGATCCCGGCCGAGTCAAGAGTTGAGGAGGTGGGGAGGCTCGGGGTTAAGACACTGGTATATTTAGTTTTTTAGGTACGGTTCAACTTTTGGGAGTTATGGTGTTTGAACTGTTGGGCTTCCAAAGGATTTAAAACAAAAACAATATAAAAATATTGTGGGGCAGGGTATTTGATCTCTGGTGGCTTGGTTCAGCAGTGCAAGGTATTACCAATAAGCTACAAGCTCCTTCTTGTAATTATGGTGTGAAATAATTAGTTAAAGTGATAACAACAACATTAACTACCCCAAGTATACTTTAATTTTAAAACAGTTTTATGTACACTAAAAATGGAGTTATTTAAAAACAAAATAATTACTTATATATTGTGCTCAGGTTAAAATACCTTTTTATGGATTTTGAAAAAAATTTGTATAGAAAAGTGTATAGGAAAATTAGAGTTGTTATAAAGATCAACCCTGAGCTTGTGAGAAATGATTTTGGGGTTGATCCCATGCATGTCTGCAGGCGCCCAGGCGAAGACGTCGGAGTTATTTCTGAGGAAACCGACCAGGTCGTCTCGCTGAGTCCCTGTCAGGAGTGATCCGACCTGGACGGTTTTTTCATCGTCCCCCTCCGTCAGGGGCACCTCGGTCAGTGGTTCGACCGGTGTTCCCCGGACCTCCTTCTGCTTGTCTCGGGTGTCCAGGGAACCCTTGATGTCGTCTTTTACCTCAGGGTTATCGGCCGGCTGCTCAGACGAAGATGTTTCGGTAAAGGCATACCTTCGCGACCCGCTAGTTTCCGTAGACCCGACCTATACCACCCTGATCGAGAGGGAACTTCATCGCCAGTTGGTAGGTCGATATCTGGGCCTGGAGGGAGTTCAGCGTCGGGCGGCCGAGGAGGACGTTGTAGGCCGATAGGACCTTTGCTACGATGAAGTCCACAGGCAACGTACGGGTGCGGCCTGGTTCCCCGACGTTGAATTGCAGGTTGACTACCCCTTCCGCCGGGATGGAGTGGTTGGTGAACCCTGAAAGGACGTGGGAGGTCGGTTTTAAGTTTGCTGGGGTGAGCCCCATGCGCAGAAAGCAGTCGTGGAAGAGGATGTCTGTCGAGCTGCCCGAGTCGATAAGTATCCGGTGGACCTCGTATTGGTGGATTCGGGCCGTGATCACCAGAGGGTCGTTGTGGGGCATGGATATGCCGTGGAGATCCCCGTTGCCAAAGGTGATAGGCTCGTGGTCCCTGGCCTTTTTTCTCGGGCGGCCGTTGGCCTCCATTGCCGGCGTGGGGTGCTAAGTCTCGCAGGCGCTCGGCTGTCCCCTTGTCGTCATGACCATAGTTCTTGATGGGTCTCGGTTCCTTCCGGTGAGGTCCTTTAGGCCCCGTGGTGAAGTTGCCTTCGAGCCGCCTCGGCGGGCCTTGTAGATGCGACCCCGTTGAGGGAGGGGGCGCCGGTCATGCCTGGAAGCAGGCGAGCTGACCGCCACCGCCCTGGTGGTGACAGGGTTGCGACGAGACTCGAGGTGATGCTTTCCGACGCGGGACCTCGAGATTGACTGGGATGGATCGAGGGATTGGCGACCGCTGGGGTTTGCGAGGCGGTGGCCGGCGGAGGGATTGATGACATTCGGCGGAGGTTCACCCGTGCCCCCGTCGAGAGGGAGGCGGCGACGGGTGCCTGGATCTTCAGGGCGATCGCTTGCTATGTAGATGGAGATCGGAAGGCCAACTTTGTTTTTTGTGGAGTCTTGTTCCCACAGACAGCGCCAACTGATGGAGGTCCTTTTTCGGGTCTCCGTCAGATGTTGTCTTCCATCGACCTCCTTGTGGATTTTGGAGGCGATCTCCTGTTGCGTGTGGGTCTCAATGGGTTTTGAGAAGGTTGGTGGTTTGAGGAGTCTGCATCGAGTACCTGCAAGGAAGTCCCGGGGTGGTTTGGTACCACCGAGAACCCTTCGACGATCAAGTTAGTACAAGATCCGAGCAGAGTAACGGCTAAGTGGGGTCGAAAAAGCTTACTTGACCCCTCTGTGATGGGGGTTTATATAGTGGCGGCAGCACACAGTAGCAGGCGTGAGAATCTTACCGGCGGTTACGCTCCCGAAGTCACGCCCGCGTAATAAGCGGATCGCCCGTTAATGGGGATCGTGATGGCATGGAACGTGGGATGTTGCTGGCGGAGGATCCGCGTATGGCGAGATTTGCGGAGCGGCGGTTACGCCTGTGAGCGGCGGAGTTGGTCGGTCGGAGGGACCGAGGAAGACGGCCTTGGCGGGAGAGCTCGGGCACGAGGAGGTTTATATATCTTGGTCCTGAGGTAGCTCGGGGGTGAGTTGAGAGGCCGAGGAGGCCGATTTGCAGGGACTCTGAGGAGAGCTAGCTTGTGCTTGCAGGTCGGGTACAGGGGTGGCCTGGTCGGCCCCTGCGGGCCCTTTCTTCTGAGTTCTGGGACGCGTCATCTGCCACGTATCCTGATCTGGGAGATCGCCAATATAGAGCATCATCAAAAACACATGGGAGTATCCAAAAAAGCTTCTATTTTTTCCAAATAGATAATGCAAAAATGAGAAAATTTCATCATGGAACCCTAACCCTAAAGCATGCCAACTCATCCCATCAAGCTCATGAATTTACATTTTTACCTTTTCACCATTCAAATGGAATAATTGTTAGTCAAAGCGATCCAATTATTTTTTTTGCGAAAAACCCTAACAATTAACATATTTATGAGATAATTTAAACAAATTAACACACCTCACAATTATTATTTATGAGATTTAAACAAATTAACACACCTCACAATTATTTTTTCTAATATACACACTGGGATCGCACCTTTAAAATTCTAGTTATATTTGAGCAAAACTTCAAAGTCATGGTTTTTTATATTATGGAAGTATATTCAACAACTCGTTTTCATTCAATTTAAGAAAAATCATAATCGATTTAAGAAATAACATTTACACTCAACTACAACTATAATTGTGATGTATTTATACCTAAATTAAAACAACAATGAGGAAAATTTAATCACTGACTTTTGCTCGATTAAGCAAACACAGAGTAATATTCAAAAGAAAATCGAAAATCGAAAATCCTAAAATGACATTCGATTATCCAAGTATTCTACATGAATTTTCGGTTCTTATTTAAATATCCCGCAATAACGTTTTGCACAAAATAAAGAATATTTGTTATGAAATGTTTTGCATCGAATCTAATTAATTTATTTCCTCTTATCTTAGCCAGTTAAAACTCATATTGCCTTGTTAAACAATGAGACTATATATAAGCATGTTAATAATTTATAACCGTTCATTCTAAACGGACGGTTGGATATCATCGGCCAATGGACTCTCCATTGGATAGTGCCAGAGGAGAGGACCTGAATCCATTATTTTGGATGTCAAGAAAAGAAAGGAGGCTGTTGCCATAGATTCTTTTTATTTTTCCATAGCCAGAGAATATCCTTACATGCATCTTACGTTAATACTTTACATGTAAAATGTGCCTCCACCATTACTTTCATTACGAGGGGTCATTATGCTGCACTTTTAAAAATTGCTCACGCTCCTCCACCCCTCCGACCCTCATTCCACTGAACACTGTCTCTCATGGTATTATGCCATACATGCATAGAATGAAACAGATGTTCCATTTAAGTTACCCGGACTTATCGCTTACCATTTGGGAAGAAAATATGATAGATGATGCAATCCGCCGAATAGTGGATCATTATCTCTGCTCCTATAAAGCAAACTCTTACGGGCCCCACTAATCGACAATCAATTATGTAGCTTACGATTTCTCTTTTTCCTCTAAAAATGTAACAAAAAAACAAGAAAAGAACTTTAAAAATTTCCTCTATCTTATAAATTTTACTCATCTTCATGCTTTAGAAAGCTCCGACTCTATCAAAAAATCAATCTCTCTCTCTCTCAAATATATCCAAACCATGGTTTGATCTCGACAGATCCTAATCAGAGATAATCGATTCCGAAACAAAAATGGCTACGTTCAAGTTCGACTACCCGAGACTGATACCAAGATTTTAAACCTTGCCATTGGATTCATTAATTGGATATTTCCGTTCTAACGTTTGGTTTGTTATGGATCAATGAGTTTATTAATCTATCCGACATCGTTGTTTATTAATAAAATGCTAATAAGTCTACAATCATCTTTACAATGTATTTTTAAAAAATAAGATTCTAGCTAGACCTCCTTAATTACTAAAGAAATGTGTCAAGTTGTATTCCTATTCATTTAAAAATTTTATTTTTGAAAATTTACCTACTCCACTAATAAAAAGTATGGTATTTTCGATTCAAAACGAACAATGTTACCAAAAATGGTCGTCCAATGCTCATACAAATCTCAATAATAATAATGATAATGCCTTTTACATCATGGCTTTTACATCATGGCTTTACATCATGGCTTTACAATAATGATAATGCCTTTTACATAATGCCTTTTACATCATGGCTTTACCAAAAATGGTCGTCCAATGCTCATACAAATCTCAATAATAATAATGATAATGCCTTTTACATCATGGCTAAACAAAAATAACAATTAAAACAAAAATAACAATTAAAACAAAAATCGGCACGACAATTATTGCTATCGATTGCCCAAACATGGATTTACACTTCCAATATGCACTATTTGAATATGGCCACTTTTTATTATTTTGGACCTCCAAACTTTTATATTTTAAAAGACGACACCTCAAATTTAGAATTTCCAAAAAAGACACTTAATACTTATCCCTTAACTAAAATTGCCATTTCCTTTAGTATAGTGTTAGTTTATTAGGTGAATTAAGTTAATTAGGATTAAATTAAATATTTAATTTCATCTCACCCATCTTCCTCATCCTGTCCCTCCTCTTAATCATTTCTTCATCACAAAATAGAAAAAAATCCAAGTAATCCTCTAAATCTCTCACTCTCGCCCTCAACCCCTCTCCCCCCCCCATTCTATGGCGCCAATTCACTAGCACCACCACCGTCACTGCCTTGAACGCGAACTAGCAGCGATTTCAGGCATGGGTGCAAGACTTTTTCATCATCACTGCTATAGAGGGGGTCATTCGTAACGGTTAGAACCATTATCTAAACCCCTACTGGTAACGGTTTTAACCGTTACACAACCGTTACGAATAGTTCCGTCACCAGAAATTTGGTAACGGTTCCATCCGTTACGATTGACCCCATTTGGTAACGGTTAGAACCGTTACCACATAGGTGTACAGGTTAATGCCATATGAAATATATCAGATATCTGCTACATACCGTTACCAATATGTAGCAGTATCTGATAAATTTCAAATAACATTACCCTGTGTTAAGTGTTACTAACCTCTATGGTAACGGTTCAAGCCGTTACTAAAGAGGTAACGATAATGGTTGGAACCGTTGCAAATATGCAGATATATTTTTTAAAAAACTTGAAACACCCCGCGAGCACTGTGCGCATGCTGCTTTCATTTATAACCAGCAACACAAAATAATAATATCTCTAAATCGCACGCAATTATAATAATCAACAAATAACATGAAAGAACAGATATAATAATATATAAATATCCATAATATACATCTCAAATAATATACGAAAAGTAAATAATACAAAACAAATGTTTATATCTAAGATCATTGGGACGATCCACCTCCATCGCCGTCTCTCGACTTGAAGATATTCCCTATCTCGTCTTGTAACACCCGTCGCATGGCCTCCTCTTGTTGATACGTCAGCTGCTCAACCAGCTCCGTAAGTACCTGCTGCTGTTGTTGCGTCTGCTGATGAACCTCTTACTGCTGCATCATCTGCTCGCGGAGCGATCGAATCTCCTTTGCCGACACTGCTGCCGCATCTGCCCGTGTCTAGGTCACGGCGTACTCGTGGACGGCCACACGCCAGGCAAAGAGTCGGTGGGCCTCAAGACCAACCCCACACTCATACCTACCGTGATACCCACCGGATAGCTCGTCAAGGACAAGGGCAATAGCGATAATCGAGTCGTTGGGGCCAAGTCCTAAGAGGGACATTTTCTTTTGGAACTGACTCTGTAAATGCTGGGTTCTACAGCACCGCCACGAGGTTTCGGGAGGCATCGACCATGCCGTTTTCAAAAAATTGGCATGCTAAAGAACCCTAACCTAGAATCTTAACTAGAGAATTAGACGAATCAAGCATGTAAATATCTTTACATCTAAGTGAACAAGGAATACAACCTTTGTAGACCGGTCCATCACTTCATAAGCTCTGTGTAGTAGTCCCTTCGCTCCAAGTAGTGATCTCCCGGACTCTAGTAAAGGCTCCACAAGGTGAAATGAACAAGCTTGCTTGAAGTCTTCGAGGCCGAAGATGATCTACGTCGAGGAGACACTAACTCAAGCTCCATCTTCACTAATGTGGGATTAGTGAAGCAAACAACCTAAACTAAATGGCTAGTCTAGTGCAGGTTGATGAAGTAAGAATTTTTCTTACTTTAGAAATATTTTTCTCACTAATTTTCTTCACCTCCCAAAAAGCTAGAGAGCTTGAGGAAGGAGATGAAGAAAAGCCACCATGGAAAAAATCAAGTAGTGAATGGCAACCATGGGTGAGAAATATCTCATATAACTCATGTAGAGACATAACCATGGTTTAAGATAATGGTTGGGTTAATAAATATCTAATGTAAAAAAAAATTAGTGGACTAAGTCAATGGTCACCACAAGCTTCTAACTATGTGACTAATTTCCAACTATTTTTGATTTACTTTAAATAAATAAAACCCATCATTATGATAAGCATGGTATGAGTCTCATACACCCATGTCTCATGTATCATCTAGCATGACACACAAAAATATACATTAATATATATCACATATATATTAAATGCACAAGTGAGAAAAAGAATTCTTAAGTGAGCTAATATTAGTTAATGTAAATTAATATATCAAATATATATAATTATACATTAAATTATAAAATCAACACTTGATTTAATAATCCGGCTATATCATATATAACCGACTAATATCATATGTGTCAACTTATCGAATCAACACTTGATTCGATAAACTGGCTATATCACATATAACCGACCGATAACAAAAATTGCGAGAATAGAATACGGTATCACATACACGTATTAATCTTGGTCCCGCACATATCACATATGTGCTCCTACTTCATTTCGCCTGAGCCAGAAAACCTCTGTGTAGAACTCTAAAGACTCGTCAATACGCCGGCAGTAGGTGGTGATCATATCAGTCACCCACAAGCCGTCAGCGGTATGCTAAACGTTATTCCCCGCCGAAAAGACGCGACCGGAATGTTGGGACGTCCGGGCCTGAATTTCAAGGGCAGATGTTATTTGGTGCTATCCGTCCACCTCTCCGAAGATGCCAAGTTGATTTATGGCACCATGTTTCGAAGGTTTAAACGGATGCGGCCGATATAGCAGACTTCGTCAGATTCCCCCTCGTTTGAGTGGTTTTTGATTATGGGGACGCTCTTCCCTGCAGGCGTAAGCCCCTGCAGTTAATTACGCTACCGCATAGCGGTAACCACTTTCTCCTTCTCCGGATGGTCACTTCGTGTCGTGTGTATTTGTTTTGTTTTTGATTGCCCGTGGATTGTATACGGAGACTAATTTATATTGTCGCCCGTAGGGCGTGGATTAGTCCAAATCCGTATCTTCTTAGATTTGGGTTTGGGGTTGGGTTCAAGGATACGTTAGTCTCATTTGAGACTAAGATCAACTTTGTCACGCCCCGCTTCCCAGTGTACGGCGAAGTGGGCGCGACGAGATCCGCTACGTATATACTCAGAAGTACATACGCTAAGCGTATCTAAGCAATATAAATAAGTACATAAGAGACAAGAAGTAAAAGAACAGTAACTTTTATTTATTAACATTCTTTGTACAATGCATGAAAGGAAATACAACTGAAATAAAAAGATGCCTAAACAGTGGCATAACAGGAAATGAAAAGTACTGAAAAGAAAAGTGTACAATGAAACTATAGTGCAGGGTCTTCAGTAAACTGCTCCAAGTCTTCTTGCGATGGCTCAACTTCTGCCGGATCCAATTCACCTGACGACATTCAAAGAAGAGAGAAATAGAATGTCGTCAGCGAACAAATCGCTCGGTAAGTCCCAAAGGTAAGAGGGAAGTAGAAAAAGACAGAATAAGAAGGTACATTTTAAAGTGTAAACTATTGTTGTAATGTTATGTCAACGCTGTTATTTGTAGCTTGGTACAGAAGAATGCCAGTGTATACGAGGGGAGTTTCTATATGCCAGAGACTAAGGGCACGTATAGTACAAGGTACCGTTTATGCCACGGTACAACAGCAACTGGATTCATGTTAGGTGTGTTAAATCTGACCATCTCGTGCCACCTTTAACACCTTCCGTACCAATCTACCCCTTAAACCCCGCGATGTCTTGTTTGTATTGTTATCTTGTAAATTGTATTGGTTGTATGATTGATTGACTGACTGACCGAAACCATGATATCAGGAAACGGTTATAACCGTAGAGTCATGTAAATGGAATACTGGGAATCATGTAGAAAGAATATATCCATGGTTCGGTTCAGCCAGATTGTATAAACTGGTAATTGTATTCATGGATTCATGTGTTCATATTGAATTGGAAACTTGTAGATTATGGATTGACTTGAATCATATTCAAGTCAGATTGATCAGACTCAACCCGAGTCAGACAATCAGGAATGTGAAACGAAGTCTTATAACTGCTAGGGTCCTTAGGGTAATTTATAAAACTTGAGGGGGTTTTATGTAAAAATACTTTTATATACTTTTCAAAATACACTTCAAGTATTTATTATTCGTCTTTAGAGTTGTAGATTTTATGTTATGACATTTCTAATGAAAATATCCTAGTTTCATAAATAATGGTATTTATCTGTAATATTGATTATTTGAAGTTCATGGTATTTTAGTGTAACCTTTATTCTTTTGTGATTTTTAGAAAAAGGTGGAAATTTATATTATAATAAAATAGGTATTTAAAAGATAGATATACATATGTTTATACAAAAATAATTTTAATAGATATTTTATATTTCAAAAAAATCTTATTTTCTTAAGACGTCGTATTTTAAATCTTTCGAGACCGAATGCTCCTTACGGAAGTCTGAATCTCGCACTAGTAGCCCGAGGGTGCGCGATAAACCGCACGATCCCGAACGGGTTCCCCAAAGATGGGTTGTAGCGGCGCTTTGCAAAGATTGTAAAACACTAATCTTTTAGAAAACGGTTTTATAAAATAAAAGGTATTTATTCGCAAAGTGTAGTTTTCTGTATTTTAGATTTTAGGGTTTCCTAAGCCAACTAGCCTATTTCTAAATGGTCTAAACGACAAGTCGTTAGAAGCCTCAAATCGCCTCTTCACCGCCAATTGTGGCCAGGTAAGTATAAGTGAGGAGGGAGGGATCCGCTCACGAATCGTGAGGCGGGCCTTTTAAAGTTACCCAAGCTCACTTGCCTAGCCTAGACACTACAAAGTCAGTTTAGATAAACGATTGATGTCCACAACTTATCGTATTTTCCTAGTAAGAATTATTTACTAAAAAGTGTAACAAATCTAAAATCTTTAAGAATGGTTTTATGAAGCTTATGGTATTTTAATGAAAAATTCGTTTTATCATATTCTAAATTTTGAGGATATCATTTTAGGGTTTGCATTTGCGTGTGTGTGGAGGTAGGTCATTACCTCGTGCTCTATTTTAAATGTATATTAAGGTTAAGGGGTTAAATGTGAAATTGAAACTTCATGGTATTAAAGTGAAAATACGGTAAATTGAAAAGGTTATCATTTCACGTGTGAAAACTTATTCAAATTGATTTTTACAAGTTTAGTGGTCAAGATGAAGGTGTTTAGGAATGATATAATTGATTAGAAGAAGAATAATAAACATTTTGGTATTAATGTGAAAAAGAATACGATATTGCAAAAGTTATCATTTCATGTGAGAAACTTTGTCCAAATTAATTGTTATGTGATTAATAGTCAACATGGATAATGTCACGCCCCGCTTCCCAGAGTACGCAAGATTGGGCACGTGACATAGCCAACCATGCTACCTGTGGGTAGGAAGTATCCATCCACAGTCACATTACGGCTGTAGAGATATCAAGAACAAGATAATAAACTAATCTAACACATGTCCAAATCCATAATAACAAGAGTCAATAAACAATAAGTGCGGAAGCAAATGATCCAATACAATAAATAAACAGTACGTCCCATAATGCGGGCTCACATCTGGAAATGAAATGAAATAAATAAACTAATCACTATGGAACTCACAGATCAGCCTGCTGGCTGAAGTGCTCCTGCTCGGTCGTCGACAGTGGTAAGGAATCTGGGCCATGCAAAACCCAGACGTCAGCGCGTCATGTCAACCAATAATATAATATAAACATAGTAATAAGCAATACAGGGATGAACATGAATAAAGCAGTACTATGAAATAACAGTGCAGGGTAATGTGCAGTGGTAACCAAACTGTCCTATCAGGTTTCTACCCTAAAGTCTTTGAAATCAATTGGTGACTCGTCGATGTAACTCAATAGTATCCCGTGCGTGCCCGGGACCACGGTCAAGGTTCTCGGGGCTGAATCCGAGACGTGCCGCTAGGCAGTAATAGGTAGCAGGATGGGCGAGTGATGTCAGCATCATCACTCCGGGGCTGGCCAAGCCCGTAAGACTGATCAGAACAGGTATCGAACTGTTGAGTTACAAGTCGGTTTCACCTTTGATTTCCCCATACCCCCAAGTTATGTATGTCAGGTCAGGTATTCAGTAATCAAGGACTAATGCCAACACAGGATCAGGTAACAGGTCAGGTTTGTCTGGATAGACAACAAGAATGGTCCATGAGGACCCCAAGTCAGGTTTGTTGGCATTAGGCATGAGATCAGGTAATCAGTCAGGTCGTGGTACAACAGGTTGAGTCGGTATGTATATATATGTCATGTGTAGCAGGGTCAGGCCAATATGTAGTGCAATCGAGTATGTGCTCACATCAGGTATACAATCAAATAATGAACAGCAGCAAGAATAAAGTAATTAACAATAACGGTTCACTTAATCACAATGGTACATGAATATGATGCAGTTGTATTATACTAGCAGGTCCGAGCACCCTTGGGGTGCAATAAACACAGTGTAGCGCAATATTAATAACAGCAGGTAATGAAGATATAAGTGTACGACTATCATCCTCTAAATAGTAAAATGATTAGCAGGTAGTTGTTATTAAAGTTATGGTGGCAAAGTACGATTTAGATGGCAGTATTATGATGCATATCATAATTCGTTCAATGAGACAAGTAACTATACTTAGTTAATATTGCAAGTTTTATGAGTCAAACACTTAATTAGTTTAATGTAGCATGTAGCAAGAAATCTTGCCTCGACGGTTTCGCAAACCGGAAAACACGAATGCAACGTCGGCGGAAAACACACGACGGATGCACGGGCCACGGATCGAGTCCAACAGCGAACAGCGGGACCACACGGAACAGAGTACTTCGCTGGAGAGTCGGGTCCAAACGTCGGCACGGCCGGAATCCGGCAAAATGTCAAAACGGCGACTAATTAGCAAAATATACGATACACGTACACTAAGACCAGCGGGGGTTTAACATTAATGGAAAGTTAAAGAGATGCTTACAGGGAAGAACCAGGGGGCAACCACGACGGGTTCGACGGCGATGGGGGGCGCCGGTGAGGCAGCGACGGCGGCAGCGAAGGCTGGAAATTTCGGGGTTCGCTGGAAAGGGTGGTGCGGCGAGTAGAGGGGGTGCTGGCCTGCTCTGTTGATCAAGGGGAGAAGGAGGTGGTCGGAGGTGGCTCTGGCAATGACGGCGATGATCGACGGCAAGTTTCCCGGCGACTTGGGGTTGGGTGATGGGGTTAGGCTCGGGTGCAGTGCAACGCAGGCGAGGGAAAGGAGGAAGAAGATGAGGAGGTCGGGACGAGGGTGAAGGGAGGAAGATTCTGGTGTCGGCGGCGATGAGAGGCGGCGGCGACGGCGAACACTGCTTGCTGGTGTGGCGTCGGGGGTTGGGTTGCAGGCTCGGGAAGGAGGGAGGAAGGAGGTAGGGGTGCGGTAAGGCTGTGGAGGCGAGGACGGCGACGGCGAGGTCGCGGGGAGGTCGACGGCGAGGTCACGACGAGGCTTAGGGTTAGGGTTCGGGTGTTCGCGATATTTCTCGTGTGAGGGAGAAGAGGAACAGTGGTTTATATATATTAGCTAGAGAGAGAGAGAGATTGTTACAGGGAGAGAGACAGAGAGAGATTGAGATTTTAGGATGAGAGAGAGATATTTTAGGATGAGAGAGAGAGAGATAGGGAGAAAGGACGGAGGGGCCCATGAGGAATAGCGCCTCGTGATTGGCCGGGATGATGTGAAAAGGAAATTAAATAAAGATTTAGAGATTTGAATCGTTAAAAGAAACAGAAAAGATATATATATTATAGTTTTATATTATTAAATTAAAATGGGTATTTTGGCGCTAAATGAAATATTTCCAAATCGTGCCCGGGTTGCGCCCAAATGTTTCAAATTCAAATAATAGGATTTTAAGCGAGTTCCAAATTTTAAAAAGAGTTATTTTGTGATTAAAATGCATGCCCCCAAGTCCGACACTTGCACGCGCGCGTAGACGTCCAAACTTGCCCGTTTAGCCGAACGGGAAGAAATCTCGACACGCGGACGCTACCACGCGACTAGTGGCGACGAGTAGGCCAACATGGATATTTTTAATTTCATTTTAGGTGTTAAAATCTGTTACGTGCCAAAATGACTTAACCGGTTAAAATTTAGCAATAAGCACCAAACAATCAAAATAATTGAAATGAGCAATGTATAACACTCACTAGTAATAGAAATAGTATTATTGGGCTCGGGTGTTACATCATACCCAACTACAAAAAGAATTTCGTCCTCGAAATTCCAAGAATACAAGATAGCTAACTACAGGAAAAGGTGAGGAAATTTCTGCCGGATCTCGTCTTCTCGCTCCCAAGTGGATTCTCCATGCGATCGATTTGCCCAAGAAACTAGCACAAGAGGGATAACCTTGTTCTTAAGAACCTTTTCTCTTCGATCCTTGATTTCAACTGGTCGCTCCTCAAAAGTTAGGTCCTCCCGTACAGTCAACTCCGAATGATCCAAGACGTGAGTTTCATCACGAACATACCTCCGTAGTTGAGACACATGAAACACATCGTGCACTCCTGCCAAGGACTGTGGTAACGCCAAACGGTACGCTACCTCTCCAACACGCTCCAATATCTCGAAGGGTCCAACGAATCGAGGACTAAGCTTTCCCCGACTCCCAAAGCGAATCACCCCTCTAGTCGGTGATATCTTCAGGAATACCAAATCACCCATGGCGAATTCTAGAGGTCTTCTTGACGTGTCAGCCCAACTTTTCTGTCGGTCTTGAGCTGCCTTCATATGCTTCCTGATTGTATTCACCTTCTCGACTGTCTGTACCACCAAATCTGGTCCTAGTAACCTTCGTTCACCAACATCATCCCAACAAACCGGTGAACGGCATTTACGACCATACAACGCTTCAAACGGAGCCATCTGAATAGTCGCTTGGAAGCTATTGTTGTACGAAAACTCCACCAGGTGTAGATGATCCTCCCAAGAACCTTTGAAGTCCAACATGCAAGCTCTCAACATATCTTCAAGGGTCTGGATCATTCTCTCCGATTGTCCATCAGTCTGAGGATGATAAGCTGTGCTAAACTTCAATCGAGTCCCCAAACTTTCTTGTAAACTCCTCCAGAAGTGCGACAAGAACCGAGTGTCCCGATCGGACACGATGCTTACCGGCACTCCATGCAATCTGACAATCTCCTGCATGTATCGCTCTGCCAAAGTCTCCGTCGATTGACCAACCCGAAAAGGAATAAAGTGAGCTGCCTTGGTCAACCGATCGACAATCACCCATACGGCATTGTTGCCTTTTGGACTCCGCGGTAAAGCCATCACGAAATCCATGGTTATATGTTCCCACTTCTACTGAGGGATCGGAAGTGGTTGCAACAAACCAGCAACCCTTTGGTGTTCAGCCTTGACTTGCTGACACACCAAGCACTCAGCCACGAAGCGAGCAATCTCTCGTTTCATACCTTCCCACCAGAAGTGCTGTCGAATATCTCGGTACATCTTTGTCCCTCCTGGATGTACAGAGTAAGATGAACTGTGTGCCTCCTTCATAAGCTCTTCACGCACATCCCCTTTTGGCACACACACACGGCTACCATATCTCAACGAACCATCTTCGTGGATCAGTAAATCGGTTCGTAGTCCGGCCTCAACCTGCTCTCGAAACTTTTGTAGTCTAGGATCCTGCAATTGTGCTGCTTTAATCTTCTCAACTAAGGACGACTGTACTTGCAACTGCATCAACTGTCCCGTAGCATGTGGTAGCACAACCTCCAAGTCAAATCTCTGAAAATCCGCAATGATCTCCCTTTGTGCGGTCAATACCTGAATTGCTGGTAACCGACTTAGCGCATCCGGCACGACGTTAACTTTTCCCGGATGGTACTTAAGATCAAGGTCGTAGTTGGCCATCAGCTCCAACCATCTGCGTTGCCTCATGTTCAACTCCTTCTGAGTGAACACATACTTCAAACTCTTGTGATCTGTAAAGACTTCGACTCTCTCGCCCAAAAGGTAGTGTCTCCAAATCTTCAGTGCGAAGATCACGGCTGCAAGCTCTAAGTCATGAGTCGGATAGTTCTTCTTATGAGTCTTCAGTTGTCTCGATGCGTAAGCGACGGCTTTCCCGTTCTGCATCAAAACACATCCCAATCCTTTTCCAGAGGCGTCGCTGTGAATCACCAGTCCTCCTGAATTATCCGGTACAGTTAGGATAGGGGCGGTTATCAACTTCTGCTTCAACGTCTCGAAGGCCAATGCACATCCATCCGTCCAAACAAATGGTACCTCCTTGCGCATGAGCTTGGTTAACGGCTCTGCCAAACGAGCGAAGTTCTCCACAAATCTCCTGTAGTATCCGGCGA
This sequence comes from Agapanthus africanus, assembly GCA_030015575.1. Classification (NCBI taxonomy): domain Eukaryota; kingdom Viridiplantae; phylum Streptophyta; class Magnoliopsida; order Asparagales; family Amaryllidaceae; genus Agapanthus; species Agapanthus africanus. The sequence goes on along the minus strand of JASDDO010000014.1, from coordinate 299,198,765 downwards.
GTCCAAGAAAACTTCTTATCTCCGCAACATTCTTTGGAATAGGCCAATCTCGAACTGCTGCAATCTTTTCGGGATCGACGGCGATTCCATCGCCCGACACGACATGCCCCAGAAATTTTACTTCTTCCAGCCAGAATTCACACTTACTCATCTTCGCGAACAATTTCTCCTGTCTCAGCGTCTGCAGTGCGATCTTTAAATGCTCAGCATGTTCCTCCAGACTCTTCGAGTACACCAGAATATCGTCAATGAATACCACAATAAACTGGTCTAAGAATGGTGAAAAGACCCTGTTCATCAAATCCAGTTTCGAGAATACCCTCGCGCCACTAAGCTGCTCAAAAAGTTCTCCAATGCGAGGGATCGGGTACTCGTTCTTAATAGTCACCCGGTTCAATTCTCGATAATCAATGCACATCCTTCTCGTGCCATCCTTCTTCTTTACTAAAAGAACTGGAGCTCCCCAAGGCGAGTTGCTGCTTCGAATCCAACCTTTCTCGAGTAATTCACCAACTTGTTTCTTAACTTCCTCCAATTCTACTGGTGCCATCGGATAATAAGATTTTGATACTGGCGCTGTACCAGGAATAAGGTCAATTACGAACTCCACATCTCGCTTCGGCGGTAAGCCCGATATATCTTCAAATACATCCATAAAGTCGCGAACAACTGCCGGCTCTTCATTACTATCCACTACCATAGTCACAAGAACACTATTCGTCGGCCTAGCCCTAAACTCGACTGGCCCGACAGAACTGCTTCCTCCGGTGAAAGTAAACTCAGGGTGTCCGGGAATCTGGAAAATTACCTTCCTTGCCCTACAGTCAATGTGGGCGTGGAAAGTACCAAGAAAATCCATTCCCAAGACAACCTCGTAGCTGCCCGTATCTATCACCAAGAAATATGCAAAAAGCTCCCGTCCGCAAACAACAACTGTACAATCTCTACATTCCTTACTAGCTATGATTTTCCCATTCCCCGTGTGTATGTCCCAAAAACTAGACAGGGTCGTGCAGGTAATCGAGTGTGTAGTTATAAATTTGGATGACAAAAAACAGTGGGATGCTCCGGAATCAAATAATGCCAATGCGGGAAAACCATGAACGAGTAAAGTACCTGAAACCACTTCTCCTGATGCCTTAGCTTCCTCAGCTGTCAACGTGAATGCTCGAGCCTGATTTGGTCCTTGAGTCAGCTGTTTCTGCCCTTGGAACGGTTTCTGCGGAGGCTTTTGAATATCATCCCTTGTACGAAGCTTCGACGGACAAGCACTAACGGCGTGATCTGCCGCTCCACAACCAAAACAGAGTCCCAGCCTCTTACGACACTCCTTTCGCACATGTCCGGGTACATGGCAGTAGTCACAAATCACGCTCCTTTTCCGATCACCCACAATTGTTTTCTTCATTGGTGCTGCGCTGTGTCTGTTCATCGGAATACTTCTACGTACAGACGTTTGGTTCAGTGCAGATGCTGGTTTCAGCTCGGTCTGTCTCTTTAGATTCTCCAGCAATTCCCTTATCACTCTACGCATGGCGGTTTTGTCCGCACGTCTCTGGTACGTCTTCAAATTCTTATCTGTCATATTTCTGAAATCAAAACACCCAACATTAGCATGATGATAGATTTGATATATAGATCAAGGCTAGAACTCCAAGATACTTAAATAGAGTGCTGCATTGTAACTATGCCGCGGTATCATAGCCACAATTACTTAACTCCACCCAAGTCGCCTAAGTCCTAGAGATAACAAGAAATCAGGTTTTCGAGTTAACGTGCAAAGTAAGTTTGCACGTCGACATAATCCGGAAGAATGTGATTCAAGAATGGTAAAACGGTCAAGGTGGTAGGACATGTTTCCTAAGCACGGGTATTCTGATTCGTGTATCGGGTACAATACCCAACTACAAAAGAATCAACCCAACTAACCTATGGCTCTGATACCAAAAGAACCATGTCACGCCCCGCTTCCCAGAGTACGCAAGATTGGGCACGTGACATAGCCAACCATGCTACCTGTGGGTAGGAAGTATCCATCCACAGTCACATTACGGCTGTAGAGATATCAAGAACAAGATAATAAACTAATCTAACACATGTCCAAATCCATAATAACAAGAGTCAATAAACAATAAGTGCGGAAGCAAATGATCCAATACAATAAATAAACAGTACGTCCCATAATGCGGGCTCACATCTGGAAATGAAATGAAATAAATAAACTAATCACTATGGAACTCACAGATCAGCCTGCTGGCTGAAGTGCTCCTGCTCGGTCGTCGACAGTGGTAAGGAATCTGGGCCATGCAAAACCCAGACGTCAGCGCGTCATGTCAACCAATAATATAATATAAACATGGTAATAAGAAATACAGGGATGAACATGAATAAAGCAGTACTATGAAATAACAGTGCAGGGTAATGTGCAGTGGTAACCAAACTGTCCTATCAGGTTTCTACCCTAAAGTCTTTGAAATCAATTGGTGACTCGTCGATGTAACTCAATAGTATCCCGTGCGTGCCCGGGACCACGGTCAAGGTTCTCGGGGCTGAATCCGAGACGTGCCGCTAGGCAGTAATAGGTAGCAGGATGGGCGAGTGATGTCAGCATCATCACTCCGGGGCTGGCCAAGCCCGTAAGACTGATCAGAACAGGTATCGAACTGTTGAGTTACAAGTCGGTTTCACCTTTGATTTCCCCATACCCCCAAGTTATGTATGTCAGGTCAGGTATTCAGTAATCAAGGACTAATGCCAACACAGGATCAGGTAACAGGTCAGGTTTGTCTGGATAGACAACAAGAATGGTCCATGAGGACCCCAAGTCAGGTTTGTTGGCATTAGGCATGAGATCAGGTAATCAGTCAGGTCGTGGTACAACAGGTTGAGTCGGTATGTATATATATGTCATGTGTAGCAGGGTCAGGCCAATATGTAGTGCAATCGAGTATGTGCTCACATCAGGTATACAATCAAATAATGAACAGCAGCAAGAATAAAGTAATTAACAATAACGGTTCACTTAATCACAATGGTACATGAATATGATGCAGTTGTATTATACTAGCAGGTCCGAGCACCCTTGGGGTGCAATAAACACAGTGTAGCGCAATATTAATAACAGCAGGTAATGAAGATATAAGTGTACGACTATCATCCTCTAAATAGTAAAATGATTAGCAGGTAGTTGTTATTAAAGTTATGGTGGCAAAGTACGATTTAGATGGCAGTATTATGATGCATATCATAATTCGTTCAATGAGACAAGTAACTATACTTAGTTAATATTGCAAGTTTTATGAGTCAAACACTTAATTAGTTTAATGTAGCATGTAGCAAGAAATCTTGCCTCGACGGTTTCGCAAACCGGAAAACACGAATGCAACGTCGGCGGAAAACACACGACGGATGCACGGGCCACGGATCGAGTCCAACAGCGAACAGCGGGACCACACGGAACAGAGTACTTCGCTGGAGAGTCGGGTCCAAACGTCGGCACGGCCGGAATCCGGCAAAATGTCAAAACGGCGACTAATTAGCAAAATATACGATACACGTACACTAAGACCAGCGGGGGTTTAACATTAATGGAAAGTTAAAGAGATGCTTACAGGGAAGAACCAGGGGGCAACCACGACGGGTTCGACGGCGATGGGGGGCGCCGGTGAGGCAGCGACGGCGGCAGCGAAGGCTGGAAATTTCGGGGTTCGCTGGAAAGGGTGGTGCGGCGAGTAGAGGGGGTGCTGGCCTGCTCTGTTGATCAAGGGGAGAAGGAGGTGGTCGGAGGTGGCTCTGGCAATGACGGCGATGATCGACGGCAAGTTTCCCGGCGACTTGGGGTTGGGTGATGGGGTTAGGCTCGGGTGCAGTGCAACGCAGGCGAGGGAAAGGAGGAAGAAGATGAGGAGGTCGGGACGAGGGTGAAGGGAGGAAGATTCTGGTGTCGGCGGCGATGAGAGGCGGCGGCGACGGCGAACACTGCTTGCTGGTGTGGCGTCGGGGGTTGGGTTGCAGGCTCGGGAAGGAGGGAGGAAGGAGGTAGGGGGTGCGGTAAGGCTGTGGAGGCGAGGACGGCGACGGCGAGGTCGCGGGGAGGTCGACGGCGAGGTCACGACGAGGCTTAGGGTTAGGGTTCGGGTGTTCGCGATATTTCTCGTGTGAGGGAGAAGAGGAACAGTAGTTTATATATATTAGCTAGAGAGAGAGAGAGATTGTTACAGGGAGAGAGACAGAGAGAGATTGAGATTTTAGGATGAGAGAGAGATATTTTAGGATGAGAGAGAGAGAGATAGGGAGAAAGGACGGAGGGGCCCATGAGGAATAGCGCCTCGTGATTGGCCGGGATGATGTGAAAAGGAAATTAAATAAAGATTTAGAGATTTGAATCGTTAAAAGAAACAGAAAAGATATATATATTATAGTTTTATATTATTAAATTAAAATGGGTATTTTGGCGCTAAATGAAATATTTCCAAATCGTGCCCGGGTTGCGCCCAAATGTTTCAAATTCAAATAATAGGATTTTAAGCGAGTTCCAAATTTTAAAAAGAATTATTTTGTGATTAAAATGCATGCCCCCAAGTCGGACACTTGCACGCGCGCGTAGACGTCCAAACTTGCCCGTTTAGCCGAACGGGAAGAAATCTCGACACGCGGACGCTACCACGCGACTAGTGGCGACGAGTAGGCCAACATGGATATTTTTAATTTCATTTTAGGTGTTAAAATCTGTTACGTGCCAAAATGACTTAACCGGTTAAAATTTAGCAATAAGTACCAAACAATCAAAATAATTGAAATGAGCAATGTATAACACTCACTAGTAATAGAAATAGTATTATTGGGCTCGGGTGTTACAGATAAGTTTATGTATTATGGAATTAGTGAAAAGTGAGATTTTATAGAAAAAATGAATCGGAAATCGGTTTGTTCCGATTTCTGTCGGGTTTCGTAATTCCGTATTTTTGAGAAGTAGAAAGAAGAAAAGAACGGGACTTACGGATTTCGATCTATACTAAAGAGTATAGAGGAACTAGGTGAGTGGCCGAGGTGTTGTTTCGTCGCCGGTTGTTTCAAAGAAACGTCGCCGGAATTCCGTCAGCGCTTCGCCGTAAACTCGGTTTCAAAGCACACCCTTCTTGTGAAAGTTTCAAGAGAGTAAATCTAGTGTTTTGGAATGAGAGGGTAGGGAGTAGGGGTGTCTATTTATAGGGTAGGCTAGGGTAGGGTAGGTGAAAGGTTTTTATTTTAAAAAAATGTAAAAATTAAAAAAAAATCTTTAAAATTTGTATTAAATTGGATGTATTTAACATTAGAGAACCGATCCAATAAATTGGAGTAAACAGGGGGTTATAGAAGACGAAAAGGCAAAATTTTCGTGTTGGGGACTCGGCCGTCCGGCCGACTCGGCCGAGTCCGGTTGTCGACGGGCGTGGGTTCGCCTGATGTAGGCTCTGGTATACTCACATTTTAGGGTTCAGTTCAACTTTTGGGAGTTATGGCCTGTGGACTGTTGGGCTTCCAAGAAATTTAAAAGAAAAATAATCTAAAAATAATGTGGGGCATGGGATTTGAACTCTGGTGGTTTGGTTCAGCAGTGCAAGGTATTACCAATGAGCTACAAGCTCCTTCTTGTAATTATTGTAGGAAAATAGATACTTAAAGTGATATCAGCAACATTAAATACTCCAAGTATACTTCAAATTTAAATCAAATTTATGTATACAAAAATTGGAGTTGTTACAAACTTGAACGTTTATTAAGGATACGTTAGTCTAATTTTCGACTAAGATCAACTCAACGGGATCATTTAGATCCAACAAGAGAGCATTTGGGCTTTATTGTTTAGTTTAGAGACAGTGCGGTCAATTATTAGTTTAAGAACATTACGGTCCAAGGTTAAGGACATCATAGTCCGTGGGTTTAAAGGACCCCACAGTCTGAGGTTAAGGACATCATAGTCCGTGGGTTTAAAGGACACAGTCCGAGGTTAAGGACATCATAGTCCGTGGGTTTAAAGGGACCCCACAGTCCGAGATTAAGGACATCATAGTCCATGAGTTTAAGGACCCCACAGTCCATGAAATGTCTGGTTGTCGGGACCCGTCACCTCTCTGAAGACGTTGAAGAATTACAACGGCATGTATCAGAGGAGTGAAGAGATGTACCCTTAAACCAATGTTGGTTGAGAGATCTACAGTCCAATTTGGGACTAAGATCAAAAGATTAATGAGCATATGGGCTCAGTTAATCTGAATTAAGAACTTATGGCCAATCTTGGGCTAAGTCCACTTAGATTTGAAATGTTGGACATTTGTTTGGGCTGCTGAACATTAGTTTGGGCTTGGCCCTTTTAACAATGCTGAGCATTGGGTTCTGACAGTAATTTCTGTCTTTTATTGGGTGCTGAGCACTCATCATAGCTCTGAGGCTTATTAAAGAACAATTTATGTTCTATCAGCACACATGTGAGGAGCACGTGGCGCGCTTGGCGCTTTGCGCCAGTCAAAGAGTGCAGAGCACTTTTGCTAGGTAGCGCACATGTGAGGAGCACGTGATGCGCTTGGCACTTTGCGCCGGTCCATGAGCGTAAAGCGCTATTTGTTCAATGGCGCACACGTGAGGAGTACGTGGTGCGCTCGGCGCTGAGCGCCAGTCCATGAACGCAAAGCGCTATTTTATGAGCGCAAAGCGCTATCTATTCTGTGGTGCACACGTGAGGAGCACGTTGTGCGCTTGGCGCTTTGCGCCAATCAAAGAGCGCAGAAGCGCATCTGATCAATTTTATGATCTGAAAAATAAATTCTCGTTTAGAAGAGACTTTGTCTCAAGGTTTTAAGAACAAAGTTCTTACTTTGTAGGAGATGTTTCAATCTCTTATTTTGATGAAAGGCTTTGCCTTTATGGATCTGTGATCCTAAGAGAATTGAATTATTCTCCCCCCTCTATTTTATAATGAGATGTTCATGAGATCCTTGTATAAAAGACCTTAGTCTTATAGATCTATGATCTGTGAGAAGAATTATGTTCTTCTTCTTATTTTATGATGAGATCCTTTAATCTCTTTGTGAAAGATCGTGGTCTTGTAGATTTATGATCTTAAAGAAAGAAGTGAATTCTTCTTTCTTGTATGAGACGATTTCGTCTTTCTGTTCTTTTTACCTTGAAGAAAAGTTGTTCTTCTACCTAGAGCTTGGCTCCTCTTTCTGAGATTCCTCAAAGTTTTAGGGGGGGTTTCCTTTATATGAGACTTGAAGTCTTGGGGCTTTTATATAGGCTAGGCTGATTTGTTGAATCGGTTGAAGAGATCTTTTCCCTAATTGATTTGGGGATGTTTCCCGCGTTGGATTTTTGATCCAAGGGCTTCTGATTTACAGAAGGTAATTTTCTTGTTTTTAACAAGATTGGGAAATCTTTTCCATACAGAATTTATTCTGTATTTTGGTGATTTTTAATCACCTTTAGATCATTGATCCAATAGTGCTCTGATTTACAAAGCACAATCTTTTTGTTTGGAAAGATTTTGAGGAATCTCTCCTTAACAGAATTTTATTCTGGTTAATTGATGATTTATCATCTTTATTAGATGTTTGATCTGACGGTGGGGAGCTTTTAGTTCTAGCGCTAGCTCACTCGTGCTAGCGCACCCCTGCATCATTTATAAAGGGACAGAGCCCAAATCAAAAAGGCCTAGCAGGCCAGAATAAAATGCAGTGCATTATCAAACAGGGGAAAAGCCCTAGCACTGGCCTAATAGGCCAAAGATAAAAACGTTGAATATTTTCAACTGGACTTAGCCCAATCATGGCCGTAAGTCCTCAAATTAAATTGACTGAGCACGGCTGCTTTCTTAAATCAATTTACATCAGGTTCAAGGGTACATCTCTGAACTCCTCTGACACCTATCGTTGTAATCCTTCAACGACGTCAGAGAGGTGATGTGTCCCGACAACCACACATCGATACGGACTGCGGGGTCCTTAAACTCGTGGACCGAAACGTCCTTAAACTAACGTCCGTTCCCAAAAACTGGAAATAGACCACCATGTCCTTAAACTGGCAATGGACCGCAATGTCCTTAAACTACCTACAGACCACTATGTCCCTAAACTGGAACAATAGAGCCCAAATGCTCTCTTGCCGGATCTAAACGATCCCGTTAAGTTGATCTTAGTCTCAAACTGGACTAACGCATCCTTAACAAACGCTTAAGTTGATCTTAGCCTCAACTATGGCTAACGTGTCCTTAAACCTTCAAACAAACTCTAGTCCCAAACTGGACTATAGATCCCCCCAATCTACTTTGGTTCAAGGGTACATCTCTGAACTCCTCTGACACCTATCGTTGTAATCCTTCAACGACGTCAGAGAGGTGACGGGTCCCGATGGCCATACATGCAACAGACCACTACGTCCCTAAACTGGAACAATAGAGCCCCTAAATGCTTTTTCCGTCAAGTTGATCTTAGTCTCAAATCCGACTAACGTATCCTTAACGAACGTTTAAGTTGATCTTAGCCTCAATATGGCTAACGTATCCTTAAACTAAAACACCAAACCCAAATCTAAGAAAATACGGATTTGGACTAATCCACGTCCTACGGGCGACGACATAAATTAGTCTCCGTATACAATCCACGGGCAACCACAAACAAAACAAACACCCACGACATGAAGTGAAATTATGGAGAAGGAGAAAGTTGTTACCGCGATGCGGTAGCGTAATTAACTGCAGGGGCTTGCGCCTGCAGGGAAGAGCGTCCCCACGATCAAAAACCCTTCAAGCGAGGGGGAATCTGACGAAGTCTGCTACATCGGCCGCATCCGTCTAAACCTCCGATACACGGTGCCATAAATCAACTTGGCATCTTCGGAGAGGCGGACGGATAAAACCAAATAGCATCTGCCCCGAACCTCAGGCGAGACGCTCCAAGTCTTGGCCGCCGTTCGGAGGGGAACAGATTCTGGCACGCCCGGTGGGACCTCTTCCTCTTTCCACTCCACACTTCGTGTGTCGTGTTCGCGAACGAATCGCGGTTTGCTGTGGTTGCCTGTGGATTCGAGGTACTAAGATTTGGTGTCTTGCTCCGTGCAGAAAACAGAAGATCAATGGCTTCAAACTGCACTGCCCGCAACTGCAACTCTCACTCCGTCCTTGCCGGAGGAGTGACTTATGGGCCCCAAACGGCCTCCCTTTTCAAAATGCCAGTGGAACAGGTGACTCAAGCCACCGCTGGACTATTCTTCGGGACCCTGCTCCCACCGATGAGCTTCAATGCCCCAATGACATCGCAAGAAGCTCCAAAGAAGTTGGTCTTTGATCGGCTTGCTACTGCCGCGGCCCTTCTCAACGGGTCGCCCAGCTTCAATACCTCAGTTTCCAACAGACTGGGCCAGAACGTCTACGGGCCCGTGTACCCGAAGCTGCCATCCCAAAGCGGATAGCCATCCCGGCTCAAGCGGACGAAATCATTGGGAAGCCTCCTCCTTCCAAGAAGTCAGTTTTTACAAGGCTGGCCATTCCGGTTGCTACTCCAGGCGAGGTCCTCAAAGTTGCTTCCCCTGCCCAGAGGTCTGTCTTTAACGGATTAGACCTTGCTTATCAACAGGTGTCAGTTTTAGATAGGCTAGCACCAATAATAGTCTCTCCTCAAAGCAGGGGGCATGACGAAGTCACTCTTATAGCTGAAACAACTCCATCCGCAAGACACACTCGACGTCGCCACTGGCGCCGAGTGAGGAAGGCTGGGGGCAATTCCCCCTCTGGGATAACTCCGCCAGCTCTAACGGGGGGGATCGATGCTGCTGTTCTGACCGGGAATAGCTTTGAATTGCTGAACAAGGTGTGCAGAAACTCTCCTACCGCGGTGCTGAAGAAAACTCCTTCACCTGTGGAGAATACTCCAGAGAAGAAGCTGGAGCAGCCCCCTCAGCGGCTGTCCTCTAAAATTTACAAAGTCCGACGTCAAGTCCAAGACTCGGTTGTTGATCAAGACTATCTCCGCCGACAGGAAAAGATGAAGGTTCGGCAAGAGAAGGACTACTCTGTCAAGCCAGAAAAAGCAACAGCTTGCTGGGTGCCCACTGCAACGGCTCCCTCAATTTCAGTCACTCAAATGAAAAGGAGGCCGCAAAAAGCCCCTGTGTCTTTGGCAAATCGCAAAGACACTGAATCTAAACGCCCCAAGTCTGGGGGCATGGTAGTGCACAATGTTTATATGGCTTCCGGAAAGGAGGAAAACCGTGCTTCGATGGGTCACCGACCGCTCACTCGATCCGTGACAAAAGCCCAGGAGCAGCAACATAAGCTTCAGGAAATGATGACTGCAATGGCTACGCTTACCGGGCCGAAAGAGAGCTCAGAGGCATCATTAGAACAGCGTCACGAATAGGAGACTGATGCTGATTTCTTACGCAGAGTCCTCAAAAAGAAGGACAAGAAAGCCGCAGAGCAAGCGGCTAACATAAAACAGATGGCGCTCCTCTTCCAAGATATGGTAGGGATGATGTTACAGCCGGACCCTCCAGCTGAAGACCCTCCAATCATTGTCGGAAACGACGGAGGGGAAACATCTAATCCTCCTCCAGCCCTGTCAGCAGCCAAGGAAGAAACCATTTCCAAAGCCACACTGGATGACTATATAGCTCAGCAAATACAGACTCATCAGGCGAATGAAGCGGCTGGGCAAATTGTTAGAACCGGACGACCCTATCCAAGCTGGTATGACCAAATCAGTTACCCGCCAGGATACACGATCCCTAAGTTCCACGTAAATAAGGGAACAGGGAATCCGCAACAGCATGTCGCTCAATTCAGGGCCTTATGTGGCAATACTGGAGGTGATGACAAATTGCTGCTTCGCCAATTCGTCGGCAGCTTAGCGGAAACAGCCTTTGAATGGTATTCATAGCTACCTAACGACTCTGTTAAAACATTTGCGGAAATGGAGCTACTGTTTACCCAAAGATTCGCGAGTGCTAGTGGACGCAACCCGATAACAGCACCGATTAACGCCCGGATAAGGCCCGGCGAAACGTGGATCTAATACGCAACACGATGGCGGAACCTATGGTCAAAATGCGAACAACGCATAGAAGAGGCACCTGCGGTAAGTATGTTCATGGGCACTCTTGATCCGCAAGCGACCATCTCGCAATTCATGATGTTCTTCAGGCCGACCACCTTCCAGGCCTTGATTGACAAATTAGCCCAAATGGACCAGATGGGCCATGGACCGTCTCCTCCAAAACCAGACTCTCGAAATGAGAAAGGAAAGGGGAAAGCGACCGTCGTCGCCAATGCTCAACAACATCCGAGCAACTCAAAGCCGGTCGTTCGCCAAAATAACGTGCGTCCACGCCCATCCCTCGAGGAGAGACTGGGATGTCCTTACTCGTTTCCTCAGAATAAAACAAGAAAACTGTTCGAGCTGGCAATGCGCAACAGACTCATCAATCTGCCGAGTCCAAAACGTCTGTCGCAGCCAGGCGATCTCAATAATCCCAATTATTGCCCTTACCACCAAACGGTAAGTCACCCGATCGAGGATTGTTTCATCTTTAAGGGATGGATCGAAGATCAGTACATACTAGGCAAATTCGCGTTGTCTGAAAACTGGAAGGTAAACCCACCACAGCCGCACACTCCAAAGAAGACAGACACGATGGGGGTAGCTTGTTCTTTTGTCAAGGACGAAAACGATGGAGAAGACTTATCAAATGAATCCGAAGACTACGTAGCGAGTTGTCATGTGATCTCTCACTCATTGGTAGATGATAAAGAGGCCCCTTGCGCCGAGAAACCGAGGGCGGACCCTGAACTAGAAATTCTGCGGCCGTCAGACGAGTTGATCGATACCTTCCTGAATGAGATTTGTCTTAAAGTTAAAGTCAATCAAGAGCGTGAGATGGCCATACTAGAAGGAGTCAAACACCGACTACTAGACCAAAGAGTCGAGGCACTTTCGTCAAATCAAAAATCATTCGCTGTGGATAAAAACAAATTCAAGACGAGGAAAAGGTTCGCCAAAGCCTTATCAGTGGGAATGAAGCTACCGCCCTCTGAAGAAAATACTCTCGGTGGAGTAGAGATGCATCCTAACTTCTGCTTATATCATCAGAAGATCATACATCATACCGAAGACTGCGACTCCTTTAAGTGTTGGTGGCAAGGATATGTCGCTTAAAAGCAACACTTCAACAGGACAAAATGTGAAACTCGTAGACATCGGAAAAATGTGATAGATGAGCGCAAAAGAGCCGTCGACGACTGTCATATAGCCGACTCCAAGGGATCGCAAATTATCACCTTTGGAAGCGACTCTGACGAAGAAGCTGCCCTCAACCTTCTCCTCAAGGAATCTATTTCAAAAATAAAAGAATTGAGGAGTTGCGAGAACGTTCAGCCGTGCAATCGCACGCTACTCGGAAAAAATCTCGGCCCTGTAAACAAAGGATCGAGCAAAAAGGAGAAAGGAAAGGGGAAAATGACCTTCGTCGCCAACACTCAACAACAGTCGAGTGGCCCTAGACCGGTTGTTCGTCAAAACAATATGCGTCCACGCATATCCCTCGAGAAGAGGCTAAGACGTCCTTACTCATTTCCCCAGGATGAAACAAGGAGGCTGTTCGAAGTGGCAGTGCATAACAAGCTTATCACTCTACCGGAGCCGAAACACCAACTACAACTGGATGATGTTAACAGTTTTAATTATTGCCCTTACCACCAAGTATTGGGCCATCTGATCGAAAACTGTTACGTCTTCAAAAACTGGGTTGAATACCAATACCAACAGGGCAAGTTCGTCATCTCCGAAAACTGGAAGGTGAACCCGCCACAACCGCACGCTCTGAAAAAGATGGATACGCTGGGGGCATCATGCTCATTCATAAGGAAAACCCCATAGACTGAAAAGTCAGTAAACTAGAGATTCGCCTCAAATACGGCGATGGCGGACCGAAACGTCCTTAAACTAATGACGGACCACTACGTCCTAAAACTAGCTGACGACCGAAACGTCTTTAAACTACTACCGCAGCATCCTCAGGCTGACAAGATAAAAAAAGAGAATAAAAAAAACAAAAAAAAACAAAAAAAAAACGGTATGTCCATAAGCAAAATGGGCACGGATGAAAACCCGAAAGGGCTCCGTGAGTAAAAACAGCAGGGCTACCGGCGAGTGTTTGTGAAAACCTGGAAGGGCGCAACCTCGTTAAAAGACACTTACAGGGTCCTCTTGACCTTGTAAGGAGAAACCACCCGTGTGAAATCCTTACGACTCACAAGGGAGCAACACACTTAGGGATCCCCACGATTCCTAAGGAGAAAATACACTTGCGAGATCTTCACGACTCATAAGGAGAACTCTCTTATGGGACCCTCACGGCTCATTAGATTTGAAAGTCTTAAATTACAGAGACCTGAACCTGTTCTTAAGCAACTCCCACAACCTTCGATATTGCCCTATAAGTGGCTCAATACTGACCCTTGTATACAATCCACGGGCGCGAATAAACATTTCCCTAACCAAGTCCCACCCGTGACTAGGGATATGTCCATATGGTGAACAACCCTTGTAAGTCCTCTCGACTTATAAGGAGAAAAACCCTTTTGTAAGATTCTTACGACTTACAGGGGAACATACACTTAGGAATCCTCACGATCCCTAAGGAGAAAACACACCTACGAGATCCTCACGACTTGTAGGGAGAAATACCTTTGTGAGACCCTTACGGCTCATGAAGTTAAAAGCCTTAGTCGACGAGATCCTAACCCTGTTCGCTAAGCCACCTTTGTTCGATATCAACAAGAGGCAAATGATGATTCGCTCCTGGCAACATTCCAGTTGTAGCGATGCTGATGCCTAAAACGGTATCAAATTTTGAGTCCTTCCATGGCAAATGATGATTCGCTCCTGGCAATATTCCAGTTGTAGCGATGCTGATGCTGAGATTGGCACCAGATTCCAAGTTCCACGCTCGTGATAAAAAAATCAGCTAGCTAAAAATGCATATGAAATAGCCGAAATGATGGGGCAACTTGCAACAAAATCAGCAAGTAAAAATGTATGCATGCAAAATAGCCGAAATGATGGGGCAACTCGCAATAAAAAAAAGCAGCGAGTAAATATAAAATAAACAACCAAAATGATTGGGCAACTCGCAATAAAAAAAAAGCAGCGAGTAAATATAAAATAAACAGCCGAAATGATTGGGCACCGCGAAAAATAGCCGAAATGATTGGGCAATCGAGATCTTCGCGATATAAAAAGCTGAAATGATAGAGCGTCGCGGAAAGAATAAAAAAAAATGAATAATGAAAGAATGAAACCTTTTGCCCTACAGGTAAGATCACATTGATCCCTGTATACAATCCAGGGGCACAAACAAAGAGGGAACCATATCTTCCCAACAGGCTCCACCAGAAAGCGAAGCCAAATCTCGACGGTTCATAGACAACCTAGAGACAATCTCGACATTTGTCGCAAAATGACAGGCACAATGTCAACAAACGAAGCAAAAGGAGGATCCCTATCTTCAGCGTCTTGACGTCAACAACCGACCTCAGAGTCACAATGAAATGGAGCCACGGCATAGTCCCTAGTTCCAAATCTTAACGGCAATATCTACGGCCTAAGAATCAACAAAGGCGTTCCTTCGCAGTCCATCAAGATGCAGATACAACGCCAACAAAAGACCTCGCGGTCAAAACAAAACGAAGCGACGGCAAAATCCCAGCTTCATTTCAACAATCGTCTCGATACAGCAGACGAGATGTTAACAAAGGCGTTCCTTCACAGTCCATCAAGATGCAGATACAATGCCAACAAAAGACCTCGCGGTCAAAACAAAACGAAGCGACGGCAAAATCCCAGCTTCATTTCAATAATCGTCTCGATACAGCAGACGAGATGTTAACAAAGGCGTTCCTTCGCAGTCCATCAAGATGCAGATACAACGCCAACAAAAGACCTCGCGGACAAAACAAAACGAAGCGACGGCAAAATCCCAGCTTCATCTCAACAATCGTCTCGATACAACAGACGAGATGTTAACAAAGGCGTTCCTTCACAGTCCATCAAGATGCAGATACAACGCCAACAAAAGACCTCGCGGTCAAAACAAAACGAAGCGACGGAAAAATCACAGCTTCATCTCAACAATCATCTCGATACAGAAGACGAGATGTTAACAACGGTGTTCTTTCGCAGTCCATCAAGATGCAGATACAACGCCAACAAAAGACCTCGCGGTCAAAACAAAACGAAGCGACGGCAAAATCCCAGCTTCATCTCAACAATCGTCTTGATACAGCAGACGAGATGTTAACAATGGCGTTCTTTCGCAGTCCATCAAGATGCAGATACAATTCCAACGAAAAGCCCCATGGTCAGTAAGGCGGAGTGACGGTAAAATCTCAGCTCCACCTCAGCATTCGTCTCGTTACAGCAGACGCAATGTTCATAACAGTGTCCTTCCTCCAACAGGATTCGGACATGACAAAACAAACAAAGCGAAGGCCAAATTCCTGGCTTCGAGGTCTTAACGGCAAGTCATATTAAGCCTGAAAGACAACTGGAGATCATCTCATACCAGCGTGAAATGGTCACCACTTCGACGTTCGTCTCAACATAGCAGACGCAACACAATCAAATAAATGGAGCCACGGCAAAATCCCTAGTTCCAAATCTCGACGGTTCA
Source organism: Agapanthus africanus (assembly GCA_030015575.1). Lineage (NCBI taxonomy): Eukaryota > Viridiplantae > Streptophyta > Magnoliopsida > Asparagales > Amaryllidaceae > Agapanthus > Agapanthus africanus. The sequence continues at coordinate 299,183,066 of JASDDO010000014.1, read as the reverse complement.
CCAGCAACCTAGAGACAACCGCGACGTTCGTCTCGATACAGCAGACGAGATGTCACCTCAGCGTTCTTTGTCACGCCCCGCTTCCCAAAATACGGAATACGAGGGGTAGGCAAGGCCAGCCATGCTCCTACGGTCAAGGAAATGTCCTGCCGTAGTCACACTTCGGCTTCTAGTTTTTCATGGTAAACAGTAATTGCTGCACAGGTAATGAGAAAATGCAGTAACTGGAAGAAACAATGTAAAGACTGACCTGAAGCGGAACAACCGAATGTAACTCGGAATGGCAAGTCAAGAAGTCTGTGATGCACGTCTAGTTCTGGTCCAGCCTAAATCTTCTCCTCACACTGAGCATGCATACTCAGGTCGTCAGAGCGACACAATAGCAATATAATATATATAAAATCAAGTGACAGTTCTAACAGTGGTAGTAGATATGAATAACAGTAAATCAATGACAGCATGAATATGAATGTGCAGAAATCAATGCAGCGGAGCAGTAAAGCAGTAGAACGATATGTCAACACTGTATATAAGGTATATAAATGCCCGTATCCCTATCAGTCTCTAAGTCTCACTGTACAGGTCACTAAGCCTATCGTCAGTCCAAGTGTGAGAGTCAACCACTCGCGAGTGTCCTCCACCCAAGGGTAGAACCCAAGGGCAAGGGACCACGGGCCCAGCATGTAACATGTATATCACGGTGTATATCACATACCCTGTAAATCTCCATATATCTCCCTAAATATATAAGCCGGCATGAGACTCCCGAGATTCTGTTGAACTCACACTTAAACTACCCCACACCCCGTGGTCTACATCAAACGCTAACCATAACCCTAAATACTAATCGATCCGTGACAAGTCTGCGCGAGAACTGGAGGCAGGACCTCCATCAAGCACGTCCCGACTAATATCTAAGATAAATGGCAGTGTCGGATGCCTTATCTGTGACACCCGTGCAAGCGCTTCCATAAGTGTCCCATACCACTTATAGTCACACGTACACGCATCCCATAGACGTCGACAATGCAATAGATTAATAGGGTCACTGATTGTGTACAAGTACGTATCACTTCCACTTATTCACGGATACACGAGCACTGACTTACTTGCCACAATCATCACTAAAATCTAACACTGGGTAAATGCACGATATCACTAGGTAATCACTGCAATGATATGAGTATGATATGATACGTAAACAGTATATGAAGCACGATTAAGGTGTCATAAAAACAGTATTCTATCACTTGTACGATTTATCATGAAACGTACGTATATAATTTAGCGAAATGATAAACAGGTAGTATTTATTATGTTCAGTTGTCCATCCATCGAATTTGGTTTCATGCCCATCGGGTTCCAGGATCATTAATTATAACCATTTCATTTTAAGCGCTCGCGGCTGGAAATCCCGTTTCAAAATCAGAAATCCATTTCGCAGCGCATTTTAATCTCAATTGGGATCAGATTTTAGCGACGCTACAGTTAGATGAAATCTAGGGTTTTCAGTAAGGTTTTCAACGCAATAGACGGATCTTCAATCGCGTCTGTACGTCAGGAGATATACTCTATTTAACTCTAATATGTCAGTTCTGAATCTGTTGGGACTGTTATGCGTCCCGATCTTTTAAATTGCTCTGGACGAAACAGAATGAAACCACTTGTGTTGTCTAGCTAACAGGTTCACCTACAATAAACAGTAGAGTTCCGCAACCTAAGAGTTAAGGAAACCAAGTGGTACCCATTACGGAACAGCAACCAACAACTGGAGTCGCTCTGGACTGCAGTCCAGAGTCCCATTCCGATCCAAATATCATCACAATTTAAGTACAGAAATACCAGAAAAACAGTATAGAGTTAAAGTTCGTCGAGTCGGCTTCGATTTGAGCCCTCGAACGCATCAATCCAGTGTGTATATGATTTATGGTGAATTTAACGGTTTTCAGGTACAATAAAATTTCCGTTTTACGATTGAACTTGGGGGTAGTTATTTTAGTCGTTAAAGGTCATACTTTCCAGCGAAACTTGCACAAGGTATTCATCACAGCAAGGGCCAAAGTAATTAATCCAGTTCCGTCAATTTAGAAAAGTATTTTCTTTGGGAACACGCATCGAACAGGTATGGCACATAATTGATCTAAACTTGCAACTTTATGATATATGTAATTAAAGATTGTAACCTAGGTAAATAGCATGTAAGCAAGTAAAATACTTGCCTGGGAACGCCTCGGGGTCGCACGGTAGCAGCGGCGTCACGAACGCGTAATGTACGCCGTGAAGCGGATTAGCGCGAGCTTGGATCGAGATGCGGATTTTTGCGTCGGAGTTGTCCGGAGTCGTTGCACGGTTACTGGAGGTTGAGGGGTGCCTGATGATCCTCTGCGAGTGTACCCGGGTCGATGACGGTCGACGGCGTCGCTCCGGCAATGGCCACAGGGAGTGTTTGTAAAGAAAATGGGTTTTGTGTGGTTTTCGAGAGAGGAAACAATGGTGGTGCTCAGGTGTGGGTGTAGGTGTGTGTGTGGATGTTGATGCTGATGACGAGGAGGTCGTAGGGTGGTCAGCAAAAAGGGGTGGAGAGGTCGCCGTCGTCGGGATGCAAGGTGGTGGTCGGCTCGGTGAAGTGGGTTGGTGTGCAGGGGTGCTTAGCAGGGGCTCGGGTCGACGAAGGTGGAGTCGTAGAGGAGCCGTGTTGGTGGGGGAGGACTGAGCGAGGGTTGCCGTCATTGTCGACGAGACGTAGAGAGGGGCTCGCCGGCGAGGGGCGCAGGGCTCGTGCTCGGTGTGCAGGGAAGTGGGAGAGAGGAAGTGGGTGCTCGTGATCGAGGGTGGAGGTGAGGGAGGTGAGGTGACGACGTTGATGATGGCGTCGAGATCGGGGATGTGGTGGTCGGAGTCGAAGGTGAAGCGGTGGGGACTGACTTGGGCTCGAGGGAGAGAGGTCTAGACAGAGGAAAAAGAGAGGGGAGGAAAATTATGAGAGGAGAGAGAGAGGCGCGCATCGTGGCGTCGGTGAAGGCGAGGAGCGTGGCGACGTGGTCGCTGGCGTTAGCGGAGGAGGCGGCGTCGGTTACGGCGAGGAGAGCGTGGCGCAGTAACAAGCGGGAGAAGAGCCGTTGGGGATTTAAAGGAGATGAACAGTAGTGGGGAGTCGGGTCGGGTGAGGGGTGAAGCGGGTGTGTGGGCGGAAGGAGTTTGGTCTGTGGGCTGGGCCTGGGCTGGGTTAAGATAAATTCCTATTAATTGTTGTGGGCTGAGGAAGGATGTGGGCCGAGGATTTAAATAAAATGAATTTCCATTATAAATTAACTTGGGCTGAGAAGCTGGGCCGGCTTAAGAAATGGAAAATCAAAGAGTAAATGAGAAAAAGAATGGGTCGGGGCTGAGGTAAAGTTGGGCTGGAAGAAACAGAAAAAGAAAACGAATTTAAGAGAATGTCTTGGGTTTTGGTTTAGGATAAATATTTAGATCTAGGGTTTGGGTTCAGGGGCTGACTTTAGGCGAAAAATACACAAGGTTTGTTTGGGTTTGGTGTTAATAAAGAAATTAAGTTATAAAAGGAATGGGCTGAGTGAATATATTAATAAAAGGGAAAGTGGTATTGGGTTTGATGGAGTTTCTTTAAAATAATTAAATACTTAAAAATAACAAAATTTATAGTTTAAAGAGAAATACGGATTTAAGTGTATATAAAAGAACCGGGTATTACATCCTTCCTCCAGCAGGGTTCAGACGCGACAATCAAACAAACGGAGCCACGGAAAAATCCCTAGTTCCAAATCTCGACGGTTCACTAGCAACCTAGAGACAATCGCGACGTTCGTCTCGATATGGCAGACGAGTTGTCACCCCAGCGTTTTTCCTCCAGCAGGGTTCAGACGTGATCATTAAACAAACGGAGCCACGGCAAAATCCCTAGTTCCAAATCTCGACGGTTCATCAGCAACCTAGAGACAACCTCGACATTCGTCTCGATGCAGCAGATGAGATGTCACCTCAGCGTTCTTCCTCCAGCAGGGTTCAGACGCGACAATCAAACAAATGGAGCCACGGCAAAATCCCTAGTTCCAAATCTCGACGGTTCACCAGCAACCTAGAGACAACCGCGACGTTCGTCTCGATACAGCAGACGAGATGTCACCTCAGCGTTCTTCCTCCAGCAGGGTTCAGACGCGACAATCAAACAAACGGAGCCACGGCAAAATCCCTAGTTCCAAATCTCGACGGTTCACCAGCAACCTAGAGACAACTGCGGCGTTTGTCTCGATACAGCAGACGAATTGTCACCCCAGCGTTCTTCTTCCAGCAGGGTTCAGACGCGATCATCAAACAAACAGAGCCACGGCAAAATCCCTAGTTCCAAACCTCGACGGTTCACCAGCAACCTAGAGACAACCGCGACGTTCGTCTCGGTACAGCAGACGAGTTGTCACCCCAGCGTTCTTCCTCCAGCAGGGTTCAGACGCGACAATCAAACAAACGGAGCCACGGCAAAATCCCTAGTTCCAAACCTCAATGGTTCACCAGCAACCTAGAGACAATCGCGACATTCGTCTCGATACAGCAGACGCGATGCCAGCAAACGAAGCAAAGGCCAAATTCCTAGCTTCAGGGTCTTGACGGCAACTCACAAAAAATCTGAAAGACTATCAGAGATCATCCCATACCAGCGCGGAGTGGTTATGACTCATCGGGGCTCTCCAAAATGAGCTTAACCTCAAGTAAAAAGCGGCATGGCAAATTCCTAACGCTTGCTTTTCCGACGGTCAGACTGCCTAGGAAGATTGCTTGAAGACGTCTTGTCCAGCCCCCGAAGGGATCAGAGACACGACAGTCGCAGGGCTACTCGAACAGCACGATTGCCTATCGAGGAATATATCAGCTTATGCGACGGTACGACGGCCAAAACCCTAAGTACCACAAACCCTAACGGACTTCTTTCGTAAAGAGCAGAGGTTAACTGTGACGTTAGGATGTTCTTGCGAGAAATGCTCGATTCGTCTCGACTTGTGAAGAAATTGATGTCTTTGCGAGAACTTCTCGATGCGGCTCGACTCGTGAGATAAAGCCTTAGGCAGTGGGCATAAAAGAAACCTGTTTCCTAAGCACTGGGACCCTGCAAGTCGGTCCAAAACGGTCTCTTGCCTACTATCCACGGGTCTCACTCTCCAAAGTCGAATCTCGACAAGGAGGGAAACAACCGCTTACGGGTCCTCTCGACTCGTAAGAAGGGATAATTCTCTTATAAGATCCTTACGACTTGTAAGAGGAAAACACACTTAGGGATCCTCACGATCCCTAGGGAGAAAATCCACCTACGAGATCCTCTCGATCCGTAGGGAGAAAAATCTCTATGAGACCCTCACGGCTTATAGAATTGAAAAGTCTTAGGCAACAGATCTGAACCTGCGGCCTAAGCCATCGCTATCTCTTAAAGAAACCAAGGTGCTTACTCTATTATCTGTCAACCATGTTCACTAAGGTAACATACGGATAATAAAAGAAAGAAGAAAGCGACAGAAAGAACATCTGATTGGCGTTTGATCAAGCACTCGAGGCACACTCATTCATGCATGTGCAAAAGACTCAGAACGAGAAATAAGACAAGCTGAAAGGAGAAATTTTTCATTGCAAAGGGTTCTTACAATCATAGAGAAATAAGCAAAACATTACTCAAATTATTACAATGGTATAACCTCAGATCCAGGGCACGGATTGAGGAATTCAAAAGTAAGGCCATCTAGAGTTCTTCTAGCCTTTCTGATTATTCTCGTGCGCAGCTTCTCGCGCTCACACGTGTCAAGATCTTCGGCAAGGCCTCCTATCCTTTGATAAGCAGCGATTATCGTCGTCTGCTGAAAAAATTGATGAAGAATGTCGACGAGGCTATCCCGCCGTTTCTTCGAGATCAGCCCCGATAGGTGCACTCAATGCACCTTGTCTTCGGCATCGTCCAGCGCATTGAGCGGCATGGTCTCGTGGAACCCCGGGAGTGCTCTCCAAATTGCTCCCAGCACGACTTTCAAGAGAGCAGAACGGCGGGGGGGGGGGGGGTAGCCAACCAACGCGTGCGTTCAGACGACCCATAACCTTCGCACACTGGGCATCTGTAAACTCCTGGTCCTGTTGACGACCCTGTACACGGATATCCTCGTAGGTGATGAATTCGTGCAGACTGTATAGATGAACATCCATAATGCCTGAAAAGAAATATCATTGGAGGATTAGCAATGAGAAAAAGACAGGGAGTTAAAACTCCTTGAAAGCAATGCTCTACAGACAGGAGTGACACCTGCCAAAATCAGTTATGAGGAGAATTTGAAGAAAATCCCTTAAGAACATTGAGAGCTTTGCTCTAAAAAGATGACATAATTCATGAAAAATAAAATTCCATCTTTAACTTCCAAGGGCAATGAAAAACTTTTAAGAGTTCTTCTATATGATTTGGAAGGAGCAAAGCTCCATTAATGAATTAAGAAAATCCAAGGAAAATCTTTTAGAGAGCAGAGCTCTATTAATGGAACCCTAATAGGGTCCCCTTTAGTTCTCTTTAGATCCCTTTAGACCTATAGAGCAAAGCTCTACTAAGTGAAACACTAAATAGGTTTTCTTTAGATCAGGGATCTATTGAGAGCAAGGCTCTGTTAATGAAAATTAATTTAATTTAATTTAATTTAAATTAAAAAATTTTTTACCTAAAAGTTTTAAGAATTCTAACTTTTGGAGTTCTTGAGGGCAAGAGCAAGGCTCTGAAGCTTTGAAAGTAAAAATTTTTAAAGATGAAAATCATCTAAGGGACCAAATGTCCTATTTATAGGCATCAAATGCCCTTTCAACTTCCAAAAGTTGCCGCGACGGTTGGAATTCTGCCACCGCTGCGCTCACGTTTGGGGCCACGTAAGCGCAACGGTGGGGGGAATTTGTTTACCCCAATCAGAGCAAAGCTCTGTTCAAATTCTAAGGCGGGAAACGAAGCAACGCTTCTGTTTCCCCCAATCAGAGCAAGACTCTGTTCTGAAAATTAAAATGAAAATTAAAAAATTAAGGAAGCAACACTTCAGCTGACTTGTGCTCTGCGCTGCGCGCCACGTGGCAGCGCAGCTGCGCTAGCGCACTGCCCTGCGCGATACGTGGCAGCGCAGTTGTGCTAGCGCAGTCGCGCTGCGCTCTGCGCTGCGTGACACGTGTCAAGCGCTGGGGCGTTTGCGCCAAACAGAATTTAAATTCCAGTAAGATCTTCCTGTTTTTGTTAAAACAAGAAGATTGTCTTCTGTAAAACAGAAACCCTTGGATCAAAGATCCAACGGTGGGGAAAAATCCCCATATCACTCAGAGAAAGATCTCTCTAACCAATTTAACAAACTAATAGGCACTATAAAAAGGCCTCTAGACCCCAAGTCTAAAAGACATCAACACAGAGAGAAAAACAGAGAATTCCTCTAAAGAATTTTGAGAAAAGCTTGAAGAAAGAAGAAAGGTAAAAACCTTTATAAAAAGAGAAGAATTTCTTCTGAATAGATCATTGATCTAAGAACAAGATCAATAATCTTCAACAAAAAACAACAGTGCCTTGCACTTTTTATGAACCATTGGTTTTGGAATCTTAAAAGATTCTTTTCTTGAATCCAAAATTGGATCAAGTTATTGAAACAGTGTCTTGCACTTGTAAAACTGCACTGTTGCGCTCCTGGGTTGGCGCAAGCCACCAGAGAGCGCCACGTGTCAGCTTCAGAACAAATTGCACTTTGCGCTCTCGAAATAGAGCACTGCTCTCTTAAATTGGCGCAACTCACCAGAGCGCGCCACGTGTCAGCAGCGCAACAGAGCAACAGCGCAGCGCACTGTTGCAGCGCACTACGCTTGCGCTCACTAGAGAGTGACACGTGTCACCTCCATAAGCGCTTGCGCTCAATAATTGGCGCAAAGCGCCTGACAAGTCACTGTCAGATAATTAATGCACTGCATTATTTACAGAAGGGCCAAGCCCAATTAAAAAAGGCCTAACAGGCCAAATTAAATGCAATGAAGGGCAGAGCCCAAACAGATGCCCTGCATCATTTATAAAGGGACAGAGCCCAAATCAAAAAGGCCTAGCAGGCCAGAATAAAATGCAGTGCATTATCAAACAGGGGCAAAGCCCTAGCACATGCCTAATAGGCCAAAGATAAAAACGTCGAATATTTTCAACTGGACTTAGCCCAATCATGGCCGTAAGTCCTCAAATTAAATTGACTGAGCACGGCTGCTTTCTTAAATCAATTTACATCAGGTTCAAGGGTACGTCTCTGAACTCCTCTGACACCTATCGTTGTAATCCTTCAACGACGTCAGAGAGGTGATGTGTCCCGACAACCACACATCGATACGGACTGCGGGGTCCTTAAACTCGTGGACCGAAACGTCCTTAAACTAACGTCCGTTCCCAAAAACTGGAAATAGACCACCATGTCCCTAAACTGGCAGTGGACCACAATGTCCTTAAACTACCTACGGTGTTATGTCCCTAAACTGGAATAATAGAGCCCAAATGCTCTCTTGCCGGATCTAAATGATCCCGTTAAGTTGATCTTAGTCTCAAACTGGACTAACGCATCCTTAACAAACGCTTAAGTTGATCTTAGCCTCAACTATGGCTAACGTGTCCTTAAACCTTCAAACAAACTCTAGTCCCAAACTGGACTATAGATCCCCCCAATCTACTTTGGTTCAAGGGTACATCTCTGAACTCCTCTGACACCTATCGTTGTAATCCTTCAACGACGTCAGAGAGGTGACGGGTCCCGATGGCCATATATGCAACAGACCACTACGTCCCTAAACTGGAATAATAGAGCCCCTAAATGCTCTTTCCGTCAAGTTGATCTTAGTCTCAAATCAGACTAACGTATCCTTAACGAACGTTTAAGTTGATCTTAGCCTCAATATGGCTAACGTATCCTTAAACTAAAACACCAAACCCAAATCTAAGAAAATACGGATTTGGACTAATCCACGTCCTACGGGCGACGACATAAATTAGTCTCCGTATACAATCCACGGGCAACCACAAACAAAACAAACACCCACGACATGAAGTGAAATTATGGAGAAGGAGAAAGTTGTTACTGCGATGCGGTAGCGTAATTAACTGCAGGGGCTTGCGCCTGCAGGGAAGAGCGTCCCCACAATCAAAAACCCCTCAAGCGAGGGGGAATCTGACGAAGTCTGCTACATCGGCCGCATCCGTTTAAACCTCCGATACACGGTGCCATACATCAACTTGGCATCTTCGGAGAGGCGGACGGATAAAACCAAATAGCATCTGCCCCGAACCTCAGGCGAGATGCTCCATGTCTTGGCCGCCGTTCGGAGGGGAACATTCATATAACGATTTTCAGAAACGTTACAATCTTCCCCCCTTAAAGAAATTCGGTCCCCGAATTTAAATTTAAACCCCCAAATGTTAAAACATTTCAAAATCCAACTCAATCAACAGGGATCCGAAATCACGGAAGCAACAAAAATAACATAGTGCGTCGCATGCGCCTGAAGCCGTGCATGAAACTCAAAACCGAACTCTGTCAAGCGTCACGCAAATTATCGGACTCGCACGCATATCATTGGAGTTACAATGGAGATACAGATCTCAAAATCCACTACTGAAATCCAATATACACTAAGCAAATACTAGAATATGTATATAGTACACATCCTTTTTTTGAGAAATCTCCAAAAACTGAAATAACATATGCAAAATCTTTTTCTGAATCGCCGTGTGATGTGTAACTCACGGCACAAATAACAGACGCTCATTTGTAAAGTAATAAAATACTTTCATATAAGTTTTGCTCAAAATATGCGTTCCGCCCTTTTTAAAATATCCCAAAAGGTTTTCCTTTGTAAACGTTCGTGTCATTGGCAAACACGTAAGAAATAGCGAGACTATAGCTCCTTTTTGAAAACCTCATGATAACTTTTTATGCATGCAAAGTACACAGGTACTGTCCTCGGATCAGTCCTGTTAGGCTACTATCAAGTATAGGGCCTCATCCTGAAAACAAAGTGCTCAAAAGCAAAATCAGCCTCAAAAGGTGTATCCAATAATCACGTACGTCTGGTGCGCATAGGAATCAAACCCATTACAAGTGCCAATTGCACGAAAGAAAAACTAAGTGCAACGGGTGTGCACGAAAGCATCTGTCCAGTGCAACAGGTGTGCACGACAACAACATCTAGTGCATCAAAAGTGCCCAAAAATCTCAATCCAGTGCAACTAACATGCACGAACGAAAACCCTAATCGAGTGCATTAGGTGTGCATAAAATCATACTATGCGTCCAACTTGCGCGAAAGTCCAAATCAAGTGCATCCGTCATGCACGAATGAAATCGAAATCAAGTGCATCCCACATGCACGAATAAAAAAATCGAAATCAAGTGCATCCCACATGCACGAATAAAATCTCACTCAAGTGCACCCGATGCGCACAAAACCCAATACCAAGCGCCTAATATGCGTAAAAATTCAACCCAAGCGCGTCGGGTTCGTAAATAGCATCTAGTGCACGAAATATCAAATCCTGTGCATCCACTGCACGAAATATCAAATCCTGTGCATCTACTGCACGAAATATCAAATCATGTGCATCTAGTGCACGAAATATCAAATCCTCTGTAGGAAATCCAGGAAATCAAAATTATGTGCTGCTAAGGCACAAAATCGACATCAACACCACGGTGTATAAAATATACCAAGTGCACTAACTATGCACAAAAATGTAAATACCCAGTAGGTGCAGCTATGGTGCACGAAAACTATATCCTGAAACTCGATCATCAAAACCAAAATCCAAGCGATATAAGCATGATACTCGGATCACAAACGCAAATCGCAACAAATGATATTGAGGTACACCTCCTACAATGTCGAAAAATGTCAGTGCACCCAAACCGGTAGAGCAAGAACATCCGCTTGCCTCCTGCCCACGGTCTGGCGTCCTCTGTCTCTGGGTCCTCATTTCTCTGCGGATTACCAATCTCGCAATCTATCGGCTCATCTGCCCGGTCAGGTGTGCTAACGGAAACGATTCCTCTCTGGCACTCCTCAGGTCATCTCTCGGCCAAATAGTACGATCACTCACAATGCAGCACGTCACCGGCATCGGCCTCTGGCCCTCTGAATACATGCGATACAACTGATCCTCGGTGCAATCTCATCACAGCAGTGTCCTGGAAGGAACCGGCTCAAGGTCTCTCCCGATCTCGCCTATACCGAACTGTACGGAGGCTGGTACACTTACATAATCTTTTCTCACTTCTGGACATCTGCGTTCTCAGCACAGCATTTCCTTGGGAACAGGTCGCATTCCAACGCTTCTGTAAACATATCAGATCTAAATCTCGACGGGAAGTAACAACAGCTCGTCGGCATCACGCACGAACCTCTTGATCCACTCGTCCTTATTTTCGTCCACTTCGACATCATGTCATGCTATCTGCGTCCTGCAATGGTTCTCAGCGACAATCAATCCGGAATCTCTCACACGGACTCAAAATCATAAACTCGATATCTTCATCACTCTGTAGAAGATCTTTAGCCGAACACGTCCTCGGGAACTTGTCCCAACCATCGGAGGAATACTCAAAACTCATCCGTTTCTCGATCAACTCACAACACATCTGGGTGAGGTCCTCTATCTGAAACTGGCCAGCTTACCAATCTCACATCGGAATATCCGACGAACAACGTCATCTCTGGATCGATCTACTCTAGATCTGAGTAAGACTCTCCACACTGCAAATCTTCAACTCAACAGGGCCTGTGTTGGCGCATCAAATCTGACGAATCACTTTCGTCCCTTACTCAAGATAGACTAGCTATCACCGGTCTCATCTCTGCCTGGAAGCTCCAGCGATTTCAGCTCGTAAGCTCTGGAAGCGACACCACATCAATCTCAGCAACAGCTGGGTCATCTGTCTGCACGGTCGATGACATCACAATCTCTGAGGTATGCTGTACATCAACAGTCCTCTCACAGCAGGTGGCCTCAACAATAGCCCGATCATCCGGTATAAAACCGTACACTCGTCTTAAACAAGAGGTCACATCACAACACTACGTCGATACGTTCCCATGTCACCAGAAAACACGATGGTCATTCTTCGTCCACGACGAGCTCGCCCTGACCGCATCACCAGTAGCAGCTCAATCTGCGCACAAACCATGGTGACAGGAACCTCAATCAAGTATTAACGAAAAATAGATCAAGTGATGAAATGAAACAACAGATCCAGAAAGAATATATGATAATAATGAGGAACAGAATCAATGAGAGCATGATCATGTAAACGAATAGAATCAAGGATCTCAAATGGATGTATAATCAAGGAAAATAAAGAGAATCACCCATCTCAAGATATGTACATCCTAAGGTTTCTTAAGTGGAGTATCGTATCGTAAATATGCCGCGGAACATACGTACGGTACGTCACTCTACTCAAGCTACCTACTCCATCAATCAGGGTCAGCCTATGAAACGAAAGTTCGGGTGTAAGACCCCCTTGTTCAAGTCTAAGTTTCGTAAGGTCAAGCCTAGGTTCCAAAGTATATACACCCTAGACTCCACATAGTCAAACCTAAACTCGAACCAAGGTTAAACCTAGCGCTCTGATACCAACTTTGTCACGACCTAAAATATTAGCTCGCGGCCAGCACTTAAATCACGTGACGTCTACAGGCGTAACGTAATTCAAGTAAGCTGAAACCCAGAAATCTAAACCTTTTTAAGAAATAAAGATACAATAAATCATGTTTTGTCTTTTGAAAAATTTGGGCAGCACCTCCTTTGTAAAAACTAACCCCGAAAACGGGTACAACAAAGAAAAATATAAGGCATCCCCAAACGGGAGCAAATCACGCCCAACGGCGGAAACAACCACTACAAGTAAATAAAGTGAAGCAAGACATCAACCCCAAAAGCGAACATAAAACCCATCGCTCAAGTCTCGCAACTACAAGTCTTCTAAGTCTGCAACATATACAATAACTAGTTTCTGAATTGATGGAGTGACTAGATACAATATGAATAATGAATACAAGAGGGGCACGATCCAACATGTACCACTCACCACAAGCAAGTCACCCGAAAACAGCTGTGTGCCAGCGATGCCGCAACTGATCCATGCGGTCAACCTGCAAGAACTGTAGCACAACGGGGGTGAGTTGCCAACTCGTGAATAAAAAATATCACCAGGTAGAAATCGAAATAAACAAAGATTCTTAGGTCAACTATATCATAAAAGTAATACTATGATATCTAGGGTGACCGTATCTGCATAAGTGCCAACACATAAATAACTACCTATCAGCAAGTGGATATCATCCAACAATATAATCAATGCATGTATGCAAGTGGATCCCGTCCAACAATATAATCAATGCATGCATGCAAGTGGATCTCGTCCACGTGTCAACTACTGACACAACAACTCCAGCATGTAAATATCATAAAAGCATATGCAGGTAAATATGAGGATATAAAACAACGTGTGTCCCTCGCGACACAACAAAATCATGGAAACCTGAGTGTCTAACCTCGACACTCGAAACATCATGAAACCCGTGTCTAGCATCGACACATAAATCCTCATACCTCAGGCGCCGTCCCCACGACTGGCCCTGATGTCATGTTTGTACATCACTCTGGTCGGTATCCCCACGATAACCGCCGAGTCTAAATACCATCACCGGTAGGTACTTTCCCAGCCTTCCAGGCTCATCGCCATCACCTGCGATCTTCTTGCCGAGGGGAACCATACCGGGCTCCACCATGTACCCGCACACGGCCCACTCCACTCCTCGCATCGGGTATATATATCACAAATCTCAGAACCGAGAAATCTCATGGTGGACGCATCGAAATATCATATCAAGAGAAACCGGGTTTTCAAACGAAACATAGTTTTTTGAAATACCCCCACGGTTCTCAAATCCATAAATCACATGAAATCCATATCTCAATGAGTAAATCCATGAAAAACTGATATATGCAACATAAAACAGCAATGTGAGCATATTATGGGAAAACCGCTCTTTTAAATGAATCAGTTTTAAAATATATCATGCGGTTCCCAAATCCTCCGAAATCAAGTGCAGCATCATATGAGGTGTACATGTAACTATAGCAAGATAAGTGTATCTACATGTAAGCAGGTATGTATGATGCATTTCATAAGCACAATAGCACAATAAGTAACGTCTCAATATCACATGTCAAAACAATACCATTTAGGGGTATATGCAGCTATAGCAAGATATGTGGGTGTACATGTGAGTATGTATGCATGATGTGCATGTAGCTGTAGCAAGGCATGCAACATATAACAGGATGTAAGCATGTCTGTATATCTCATGCAACGTGGAACAATGATATGAACATAGCAAATATATCATAACATGATGTAGCAATTCTACTGTGTAGTGACATAGTAATTATCGATTATGAAGTGTGTGAGCCGGCAATCTGTGTATGTGCAACATACGCATCATCGATAATGGTATAGGTGTACTAGCACAGGTATATGTAATGTAATGAGAATAACATGAACGTAGCATAAAGTACATCGTCAACTAAAAGCTATAAGTATACGTGTCTACAATATGTCCGAGTCGGTGAATCCATCAATCGACATCCAGCCTCACAACATCACGTACGGTACAAACCATCATACGGCATCCTCTAAACAAGGCTATGGGTAAATCAACAGGTAAAACTCATAGTGTACGGTAATCCACGTACGGCGGCAATAAACAAATAGGGATTCTATCAACCTATACAACAACGGGGTACGGATCTAAATCTCGTACGGCATATCACTCAAAATGCAACACATTATCCATATAAATATACCTATCTCTCAGGTCACATCCATGTCCATCTCGTATCAGGGGACCTACAAAGGTATCAACAATCCCATATCGACCCAAATCCATAAAATGAGATATCACACTAAGTCATCATATCACATCGTATACTCGTTCATCACATTAATATCTCGCAATCACGTTATATAAACGTCACACTTGTTCTCTTTCAATTTGTAGCCATCATGATTCACTTATCATACCATATTCTCATATGTCAATATGTCCATTAGCATCAACTTCTATCATATTATCGTTTGTAAATCCTACAATCATGTCCGTCGCATATCATTTATCAGGATAACATAAACAAACGATATTCCATATCAATGATTGCGGGGGTGCTATACGCCATCCACCCGACTTTCCCCGTAGATATAAATATACTCACCTGCTAAACTCCTCGTTTAGCCGAAGTCGATGCGCTTCGTCGTCTCGAAATCCACGCGAAGGTACCTACAATCAATATGAAATTGCAATGCTATTAACATCAAATTCCGAAATCCAAAAACGGCACGCGGTGCGCTCATAGGTTAGAACCTATAGCCTGCGCATGCAAAACAACCAAACAACTCTCGTCGTTGACGTAAAAACGTTCAATGCCCAAATACAATATCCAGTCGCAAAACTAAGAAATCCAAATACCGGAAAACATAGCCGAAACCCTCACTAGGGTCGCTATACATGAAAACTACTATGCCAAAAACCTAATCGTACTAAAACTCATTCACAACACATATAATTATCGTAGATAATAATATATACATCATCACTACGTCCATTAAAACCAACGTCTAATTTTTACCAAAAACCTAGTAAGCATTTTATAACATATTAGCACAAAGCTAGAAATTTAACAATTCTAGCAATTTCCAACAACACAAAGTAGCTTAACTTAGCTATCCAAACCCCATAATTTTAATCTCACCCAAAAATGATTTAGAAAAACCTAGTTTACTAAAAATCTCAATTAGACAAATTAGCAATTAAACAAATATCATTTCCCACTCGGTTAAGTGTTCTACTCTTCAATTAACAATTAACCATAACATCAACTTAAACCCTAACTTGAAATTCAAAAACCTTATCATGAATCAACAAGACATGAACTTGAAGCTATAATAAACATCTAAATAAGCAAGCTTAATGATTAAACACAACAATTAAAGATCAGGGTTAGGATTTATACTTCACAAACATGCTATCAAACTTGCAAATTGATTTTCAAAATAGCCTCCCAAAATGCTAACTTTAATGAAGAACTAAGCTAGTTTAGGCTAAAGATTAAGGAGTATGGATTTGTATTTGAGTTTGTGTGAATATTTCATGATTTTAGATGAATTTTTGGAGCTTGGAGATGAAGAAATGAGCAAGGAAAGAGAAGAGGACAGACTTGGGGGGCTCGGCCAAAGCAAGTGGGGGAGGGGTTGTGTAAAATGAGAAGAAAATTCTAGCACAAAACAATAAATGCTCATTAAATGAAAAAATGCCACATTTTCTTTCATTTCTTTTTCTTTAAAAATTTAAATTCTTTTGCCACAAATATCTAGATATTGCATGGATGGGTTTAAACCTAATCTAGTGATTAGTTTAGCATAGATTCACATTAGGTGTAGTTAATCCAAACCAAAAATTGTAATTACCACTAATTAAGTACATAATTAACAACTTAAAATAATAATTTAATTAGGGAAAATTTTCAAAGTGAACCAAAACTTCCAAGTGACCCACAAAACCCGCAAACTAGCTTCATTCTAGTAAAACTAGTTGCAAATAAGTCTATACAGAAGTTTGATTACTATCGGGTTAAAACGGAAAATACCGACTATTTTACCCTAAAACGGAAAAATTTATATAACGATTGTCAGAAACGTTATACGGTGACTAGTAGAAGCTCGAACTTCGTCTTTGGAATTCACCACGTAGACTATGTGAACTACTATGCCCCCAGGCTTGGGGTGTTTGGAGTCTTGGCCTTTGGAGTTTGCTTCGGGCACTTGAGCTTTATTAAGCCTCTCTTTTTTTTTTGTGAAAAGCCGCTTTGGTTTTGAGAGGAACCACTGTATCAGGATCCGTCGTGGAGTGAGTCCCCTTCACCTGCTTCCACACCTTATATATAGATGAGGAAAGTTGTCTCAGGGAGAGAACTGGTTTCTGCTTTCGTGGGATCTCCATGGGCTGCGGAGACTTCTTCAATATTGCGGTTGGAGAATTTTTTCTGACCCTTCGCAACAGTTCGAACTTGTTCGCAGTTGGAACAACAACATTCACCACTGGGGTTGAAACAAGACCATACGGAGGAATGCCCCCAGCTCATTTTGTATGACGCGGATATCGACGTTGGCCGTTTCTTACGGCCAGGATTTGATTAGCTTCAGGATTTTGCTGAGCCTGCCCCCTGTTTCCTTTGAGAGCTTGAATATTCTTCTCCCTTCGTCGACCTTGGTCCTTGGCATGTGCCAATTGTTTGAGGACTGATTCCATCGGCAAAGCTGCTGCTTGGGGAGCCAGTCTGTGGAAGACAGACTTCCTCTAGGCTTCCTCCATCGGCATTGAGGCACTGAGGGTGGGAGGTGGGAGTATCGACCCAAAGAGAAGCCCGTTGACTTCTTGAAGAGCTGGATTGCAGAGATTTGAGACTGCAAGTGGCCCGTACTCGACTCCACCGGATATGACAGATCCTGAGTTGCTAAGGTGGGAGCAAACGCCATTCTTCATAGAGACGAAACGCCGGCTTCAGTATCCCCTCCCCTAAGGTCAACCACAAACATATATACCGCGATTATTTGATCACGGAAAAACACGACACATGAAGTGTGGAGTGGAAAGAGGAAAAGGTCCCACCGGGCGAGCCGGAATCTGTTCCCCGCCGAAAAGACGCGACCGGGACGTTAGGACATCCGGGCCTGAATTTTGAGGGCAGATGCTATTTGGTGCTATCCGTCCACCTCTCCGAAGATGCCAAGTTGATTTATGGAACCATGTATCGAAGGTTTAAACGGATGCGGCCGATGTAGCAGACTTCGTCACATTCCCCATCATTTGAGGGGTTTTTGATTGTGGGGACGCTCTTCCCTGCAGGCGCAAGCCCCTGCAGTTAATTACGCTACCGCACCACGGTAACCACTTTCTCCTTCTCCAGATGGTCAGTTCGTGTCGTGTGTGTTTGTTTTATTTTTGGTTGCCCGTGGATTGTATACGGAGACTAATTTATATTGTCGCCCATAGGACGTGGATTAGTCCAAATTCGTATCTTCTTAGATTTGGGTTTGGGGTTGGGTTCAAGGATACGTTAGTCTCATTTGAGACTAAGATCAACTTGAACGTTTGTTAAGGATACGCTAGTCTAATTTTAGACTAAGATCAACTCAACGGGATCATTTAGATCCAACAAGAGAGCATTTGGGCTCTATTGTTTAGTTTAGGGACATTGCGGTCAATTATTAGTTTAAGGACATTACGGTCCAAGGTTAAGGACATCATAGTCCGTGGGTTTAAAGGACCCCCACAGTTCGAGGTTAAGGACATCATAGTCCGTGGGTTTAAAGGACCCCACAGTCCAAGGTTAAGGACATCATAGTCCGTGGGTTTAAAGGAACCCACAGTCCGAGGTTAAGGACATCATAGTCCGTGGGTTTAAAGGGATCCCACAGTCCGAGGTTAAGGACATCATAGTCCGTGGGTTTAAGGATCCCACAGTCCATGAAATGTCTGATTGTCGGGACCCGTCACCTCTCTGAAGACGTTGAAGGATTACAATGGCATGTATCAGAGGAGTGAAGAGATGTACCCTTGAACCAATGTTGGTTGAGAGATCTACAGTCCAATTTGGGACTAAGATAAAAAGATTAATGAGAATATGGGCTCAGTTAATCTGAATTAAGGACTTATGGCCAATCTTGGGCTAAGTCCACTTAGGTTTGAAATGTTGGACATTTGTTTGGACTGCTGAACATTTGTTTGGGCTTGGCCCTTTTAACAATGCTGAGCATTGGGTTCTGACAGTAATTTCTGTCTTTTATTGGGTGCTGAGCACTCATCATAGCTCTGGGGCTTATTAAAGAACAATTTATGTTCTATCAGCGCACACGTGAGGAGCACGTGGCGCGCTTGGCACTTTGCGCCAGTCAAAGAGTGCAGAGCGCTTCTGCTAGGTAGCGTACACGTGAGGAGCATGTGATGCACTTGGCGCTTTGCACCAGTCCATGAGCGCAAAGCGCTAGTATATAAGCGCAAAGTGCTATTTGTTCAATGGCGCACACGTGAGGAGCACGTGGTGCGCTCGGCGCTGAGCGCCAGTCCATGAGCGCAAAGCGCTATCTGTTCTGTGGCGCACAGGTGAGGAGCACGTGGTACGCTTGGCGCTTTGCGCCAATCAAAGAGCGCAGAAGCGCATCTGATCAATTTTATGATCGGAGAAATAAATTCTCGTTTAGAAGAGACTTTGTCTCAAGGTTCCAAGAACAAAGTTCTTACTTTGTAGGAGATGTTTTAATCTCTTATTTTGATTAAAGCCTTTCCCTTTATGGATCTGTGATCCTAAGAAAATTGAATTATTCTCCCCCCTTTATTTTATAATGAGATGTTCATGATCTCCTTGTATAAAAGACCTTAGTCTTATAGATCTATGATCTGTGAGAAGAATTATGTTCTTCTTTTTATTTTATGATGAGATCCTTTAATCTCTTTGTGAAAGACCGTGGTCTTGTAGATCTATGATCTTAAAGAAAGAAGTGAATTCTTCTTTCTTGTATGAGACGATTTCATCTTTCTGTTCTTTTTACCTTGAAAAAAAGTTGTTCTTCTACCGAGAGCTTGGCTCCTTTTTCTGAGATTTCTCAAAGTTTATGGGGGGTTCCTCTATATGAGACTTGAAGTGTAGGGGCCTTTATATAGGGCAAGATGATTTTTTCAATCAGTTAAGGAGATCTTTTCTTCAATTAATTTGGGGATTTCCCCACCGTTGGATCTTTGATCCAAGAGCTTCTGATTTACAGAAGGTAATTTTCTTGTTTTTGACAAGATTGGGAAATTTTTTCCATACAAAATTTATTCTGTATTTTGATGATTTTTAATCACCTTTGGATCATTGATCCAACAGTGCTCTGATTTACAGAGCACAATCTTTTTGTTTGGAAAGATTTTGAGGAATCTCTCTTTAACAGAATTTTATTCTGGTTAATTGATGATTTATCATCTTTATTAGATCTTTGATCTGACGGTGGGGAGCTTTTAGTTCTAGCGCTAGCGCACCCGTGCTTTGCACGTGGTGCGCTGCTTAGAGTGCAGCGCACTTGGCGCTAGCGCACCTGTGCTTTGCACGTGGTGCGCTGCTTATAGTGCAGCGCTCTTGGTGCTAGCGCAGATGTGCTTTGCACGTGGTGCGCTGCTTATAGTGCAGCGCTAGCGCACACGTGCTTTGCACGTGGTGCGCTGCTTAGGGCGCAGCGCACTTGGCGCTGCTATGAAGCGTTGCTTCATTTCAAAATTTGAAATTTGAACAGAGCTTTGCTCTGATTGGGGGAAACAAACGTAACGGCCATCCGGGTATTGAGCGATCAGAAGATCAACAAGCAAGCCTGCTCATACTCCTGCGAATCTAATCAGTAACACTACCGTACAGTCCGATCTCTTCGTCTGATATGTCGCATATCTCAGCTTGGGGGTGGTAAACATCAGACCCTAATAGCCTGATAAGTCATGCCGATGTTAGGCCCATAACGGTTCGAGAAACTACTGATAACACTTACCAGTAAATCTCAATAACCCTGGCCAGGGATTTCCTGTTATATCCAATCGAGCATAGCGCAACATCAACCCCCAATACCGGGAGAGACGAAATCCCCTCCTATCGCTCATTGCCTCCATGTGACTCGGGACTGTACCCAAAAACCACCGTTTTGCACGATCTCTTGAACATGGTAAGGTGGAAATCAAAGCACAGTGGGAATCACACAAGACTTTATGACGATCTCGGGTCGACAGACTAACCTGTATCAGTGTCACTAGAGAACTGCCATCTGACGTGAGGTATAATACCATCTAGGAGTTCTCGGCGAGTCCGTCCAGTGTACCTAGTCTCCACTGAGCACCCGTATACCTTCTCTGATGTCAAACACCAATGGATATGGGATCATCCATCGCCCATCACATGGGTCGAGAAGCGTATACGCTAGTCTACTCTGGAATATCGATGCCCCGTCTTGATACTCCCACGACTAGGAACAATTGAATGATGTATTTACCGACTACCCTTGCCCCACTAGTATGATCTGCATCATAGTCCTGTAGTCAAGTACTCATCTTAAGGGCTTTATCAACATGTAATAGAGAGACAATAAGTGTACATGTTAAGATAAAGAGCAACTAAATAGCATACTATCATGTTGAGCAAGAAAGTCCTCCCTATATATGTCCAAAAATCCACTATAATATACATCATATGTACAATAATGGCCTCTAGGGCATACATATAATTAACAATCTTCCAGTTGCACTAGAGCCATTTGTTGTAGTATCTCATACTCAACGTCCGATAGAAGCCTCTCTTTGGAAAGGCCTTTGTGAGTGGATCCGCCGTGTTGTCCTTCTCGTTAACTCTCCTAACCTCGATCCCTTGGAGATCATCCATCTCCCTGATCAGGTGACACTGTCTCAGAATATGTCTGGATCGCTGATGGGACCGGCGTTCCTAGGCCAAAGCCATAACTCCATTGTTGTCACAATAACAGTTATTGGACGCTCAATGGTAGGTGTTGCGCCACGGCAGCGCCCCGGCCTCGTACTCGAGGCCAAAATGCGGAATCAAAAAATTTTCCTTACTCGGAAACCGGCGCTACCGCGGACAATGAAAACCCGGATCGTAAACCATTAACCTATACTAGCTAACTAGAGATGGTGTGAGAAGTATACCGAGCGATCCGTGTCCTTCGGTCTTCGTCTCCACTCCGATCTCCCGCGGAATCTCCGTCACCTCCTCGCTCGTCGGAAAGGGCACCACGTAGCCGGAATCTTTTACGGGCTCCCGCCTCTTGACCGAGGCAACTCGGACGCGAAGTTGGCTAGCCGACGCGTCCAAGGCTTGCTATAGAATAGTGTAGTGAACTTGTCTCTTGGGGTTATGAGGTTGCCTTGATGTGGAGGAATAGAGAAGAGAAGGAGAGAAAGAAATGAGCTTTGAAGCTAATCTTTTGCAACCATGGAAATAATGAGATGAGCATTTTTTTTCAACCAAAATAAAAATCCCCCCCTCACAAATAATGTGGCCGGCCTCTTTATCTCAAGAATGAGATTGGAGAGAGAAAAAATGAATTCATCAAATAAGAAAAGGAAAAGATAATTAAAGAAGAAGGTCACTCTCATTTCAATCCAAATCCTTTCCACACACCATCAAATGAAAAGCAAGTGATGAGATTAAAAAGGAATCTCATCATGACAAAGGCACATAAGCAACAAGACCCTCCACAAAAGAGTTATTTGCAAACTGCAAATAACCCCCTTCCAACAAGAAAGTCCGACCGAGAAGGAATGAAGGAAAACCGGCCGGAATGGAATGCAAACTGGCAACTTCAGAAAACCGATCCCGTAATAAATTACAGGAAAACCCCACTGCAGCAAATACATGCCCGCATTTGTATTCCCACTGAACACAAATGCAAAGAGACAAAACTACACTATCAAATACTAGAATCCGGCTTAAGCCAAAGCCGGCTAGTAAAAACTGTCCGATCACGATCCGTGCAATACCGCACGTATCTGATCGAACCCTGCCATATCTCCATACGGCCTCTACAGCGTTTCGCCCGAAACTTGAGTAACTGAAAGTGTGGTGGACTCTAAAGACTCGTCAATACTATGGCTGTGGATTTAACCACTGGCACGTCAGAGGTATAAGCCAATACGTGACGGGCCACCAGCTATTGACCAAAAGGGACGTCGATGAGGAAGCTCACCCCGACACCCTACTGAGCCTGTCAGTGACAATATCCGTACAGTCCGGTCCGTTCGTCTATGAGTATCGCATGGCGGGCCTAGGGGGTTGGTAAAAGTCAGACCCCCAAAAGCGGTACAAGTCGTGTCGGAGTGTAGCCCAGAACGCCCTGAGATACTACTGGAATACCTACCAGTAAATCTCCTGCCTCGGCCGAGGGCTTTGCGTAATGGCTCTCCTAGACACAGCGCGACCTCACCCCCAATACCGGGAGAGACGAACCCCTGCAGATCCGCTCACTGCCTCCATGTGGCTCGGGACTGTACCCAACTAAAACCTGTTTGCACGACTCCTTTGAGCCGTGGTAGGGTAGTAATCAAAGTACAGTGGGAACTCACACGAGACAAATGACGATCCCAGGTCGATGAACTAACCTGTACACATGTCACCAGGGAACTGCTATCTGACGTCTGGTATAAGCCCAACTAGCAGGTTCCCGGCGAGTCCTGTCCGGTGTACTCATAACCCAATGAGCACCTGTATACATCTTAGGTGAACCAACTGACACCAGTGGCTTGTGAGACCGGCCACCGCCCCTCGTCAGGGTCTCGACTGTATACACTAGTCTACTAATGGAGTATCGATGCCCTGTCTCGAAACTCCTACGACTAGGGATCTTTTAAGGATGTGCTTATAGACAACCAGCTCCCACGTATATGATCGCCATCATACTGCTGGTAGTCAAGCAAGAATCCTAGGGGCTCTATCAACGTGTAATAGCGACCTGTCATGTCACCTAAAGCAGTACACGATGATAAAGATAAACCAGATAGCATACTATCATCTCGAGTAAGACTGTCCTACCGGGATAGGTCCTCCCTCAATCATTGCAATCACGTGCCTGTGATCCAATAATTGACTCTGAGGGCAATATCTCCAACAATCTCCCACTTGCACTCAAGGCTAATTATTGCGATGCCGCATACTCACAGCCCGTGTGATATCGAACACCCAACTCCTCTACAAGTCAGTCTCACAAAGCTCGTTTGCGAAACTATTGCGTTCGAGGAATAGCCTCAGTGAGTGGATCCGCAGAGAAGTTTCTTTCTATGTCTCTCTATATCTCAAGTTCGCGGAGAAAGCCATCTCCCGAAATGAGCAATACCTGTCTTAGAATGTCTGGATGTCTGATGGGACCTAGCTCATAAATGAACTCCAAATCCAAACTTCTTAGACTGTATCGTCAACTGAACTTAATCAGTATCCTGCGCCATGCCACCCTCAGTATTGCCTTGGACCACCTGTCCAAAATACTGCCCCTCGTCAGAAGGAAAAATATAACTCTGACAACCTCCTTGTCGTCCATGTCACCTTGGAAGCCTGGAATGATAACTGTCTCCCAAATAAGGCTGTCGTTATCATATCCCTAGAACATTCACTTATGTTCTAAGACTGCTTCCGACTGTTTCTCCAGGATTGGATCAATATTAACTTATTGCATCTAGTGCAAGAACAACATCTGGTGTGGTACTTGACATCTCATGATTGACTCATTTGCCTAAGCAAGTGATCTGCCAATCATGAGTATCCCTCTCCCCTTTAGTCTATAAGACACCTTTAGAGAGGGTGACTCCATCAACTGCAGGTGCACTACCATGCCAGGAGTCGTCCATTCTAAATACTCATAGAATGCTGTCAAGGTACCCAGATTGGGAAACCACCCAAATCTAGATCTAAAACCATAGATCTAGTAACCAGTATGTCTGATATAAAATCCATTTCCTTTGTGGAGAAACAACTGTGTGACGACCAAAGTATAACCGATCGTAGTGTAGGAGTTTCCTTTCCTACTCTGTGTATGTCATCCAAATACCATGACATTACACCCTACTACCTTCTCAACAGATCCATCCCCTATTCTGATGAAGTCAAACCTATGACTGTCACATCAGAAATAGATGATCTATCTCCGCTGTATCTGCTTTAGTCTATAAATAGACATAAGCCTGATGTCCACCAATGCTTCCGCTGCTCCCACTGACTACGACAACCTTCTGGCAGAGTCATACAGACGTGCAGTTCTAAAGCTAGTTTAGAACGACGCTATACTCATCCTCCTGCCGGGTCTCGCAGCCTGGAATAACAGCAATGGTAATTGTGGGTAAACAAGAACTTCCCTGTCACCGTCCTTGAGGATACCGGAGTACCTCTCGGGTGGCTGAAGTTACCCATCGTATCTGCGGAGTGGCCAATGGAATGTCAAATCAGATTGAATCTTTAGGTTCCTTATCAAATCTTCAGTAATCGTTTGTGGTTCTGGAATTACTTCCAGTTCTACCATACTCCCACTACTTTTTCTGAAAAAAATCCATTTTTAATAAAAACTGCGGCGAGTCTAGAACAATATTGCTATTGTTCATCCAGATGGTAGAAAGTTAACCCTCGTCATAGCCTGGGTCAACCCACAAACAGCCATTACAGAAACGTGCCTTGAGTTGTCCAGTGTCTGGTTTTAAGCATAAGCCGGACAACTCCCCGTACCTTAACAATGTCAAGATATGAACTGTTCTATATCCAATATAGTAACAGAGGCACAGATTTAATTGAACCAGATTCAAATCATGCAGCTGTCTCCAGTGCATGTAAACTAAATGGAGGGAGGCCGATCAGCGTTACTCAACTTAGGAATGCTTCCAATTATGAGTAACCTGAAAGAGAAGCAATCTGTCTTCATCATTACTATCAACTGAATACCATACACAAGTATCTACATCTTCTATCTCTTTGAAGAATCCCGATACTTGCTATACCTGGTTCTCTACTCTATTCAAATACCTATAACTCCTCAAAACTTAGACCCTGTGTTTCCACGAAGCAGCTGTCTAAAATCTAGAGAAGTCATAAGTAAACCGAATATAGTACGAGGACCAACCCCTCTGTCCTGATGGACACTGGACAATATACAATACTCTGTATAAGTCCGCTGAGTCTAACAACTCTTTCACTGTGTGTCGTAGGTTGAAAACTGTACTTATGGTTAAGAAGAATTACACCGCTGTTTAATGCTCCTTACCTAACCATCCACTGATATAGGTAAATGTCATCGACATAATATCAAAAGGTATATCTCACTCTATGAAAATAGACGTACAGATATATCAATTTGAAATTGGCGCATAACTGCGGATATTCAAAACCAAATATTTGCGGACCGGCAAACAACCCAGGTGACTTCCTCAAATATCACTGATTACAACGAATCCCGATATAATGAGGATGATCACCCAATTCCCAGTAACTTACTCCCACTCATCATCTGTAAAACCATACAGATGTGAGAATCATACCTGGTAAATACATACCCTGGAGTAAGTGTCTAATCGGGAAATCAGTTTTCTATTAACAGTACACAGTGAAACTGAAACATTGAAATGTTTCGTCGGGGTATCCTGGTATTCCTAGTAATGCCTCTTCCATTATCCAGATTCACAACTATAACCGTATAATTCTTTTCCACCTCTCCAAATCCCTTTATATGTCTTTAGTCATTACCTTCTGTACACCCCTTTAAGCCAAATGGTTTTCTTCCTTCCCTACCGTTCGGCACCAGCCTATGGTTTGGAAGAAGACTATCCAAAAAGCATAAAGGGTGTACTGTCCTAATCCTAGGAGCACTCGCAATGCGAGAGAAGGTGAAGATAAAAGACACCTGAATGTACTTTATTCCTATTTCTCCTGAACCAGAATCCATCCCCGAACTGGAACAAGTTCCTTTCGAGTTCGTATATAACCATACGATGGAATATCCAAATATCTGTGGATCTTCGTAGTGATACGGAGTGTCCTGGAGAAATACAAAGGTGATTTAGGATTGGCGAAGAAATACTTGGTTTTGTCGTGAATATCAGTCGCAATTTACTTTGCCCTCTTACTAATCCCTTGCTTTGTCTTAATCTTAATACCTTCTGTACACCATTTAGGCTAACTGGTTTTCTTCATTCCCTACCGGTCGGCACCAGCCTATGGTTTGGAAGAAGACTATCCAATTTGCGTAATAGGTGTACTACTCCTAAACCAAGGAGTACTCGCAACCTGAGAGAAGGTGAAAAGAAAAGACAACTGAATAGTCCTATTCGTTTTCTCCAGAACCAGAAACCATCCTCGAAGTCCTTCGAGTTCGTATCTAACCATACGATGGTTTTGTCCAATGGAAGTGGACGTTCGTAGTAATACGGGGTGTCCTGGAGAAAAGGGTAAAAGTAGGAGTGGCAATGAGGTTTGCAACTCTGACAATCCAAAAGCCAGTGTTAAGAAGGTTCGGTCAACTTGGTCACTGAGTCAAAGTCCAGGGTCGGGTCAATGGTCGCTGCCAAAGAGAGAGAGAAAAGAAACACTCAGCGTGCACTCTAACCTAGATCAGAATGGTTATCACTTTGTCTAATCTGGAAACCTCCCACTGTACCTCAAATTCTCCTCCAAACCTGAAAGAAGAATTAGTCGGGATCACCCGAGGAGTAAACCAACTCATCAGTGGGAATCGGGATCCAACTCTCATCGCATGATAACGTGACGGAATCCACTCACGTCACCACACTCCAGAAGGTATGCGCATGCTTGGCAAGTTTCAGTTCTTTTGAAACTCCCGATGTGTGTTTTACCCCTAGGACTCAAGTGACCTTGACACAGTCAACAAATCAAAGAGTCCTAGTCAAGTTCAACCCGTCATTATCCTGGATTGCATTAAACCCACCCGTACGAGCCCTTGACACAGTCAACAAGGCCGCACGACTGTCCTAACCAATCCCATTAATATGCTGCAAACAAACACTACTTAGCTACCGCACACTACGCCTTGACACAGTCAACAAACGCAGCACGAATACTAAGTAATACTTGTAAGAAATGACGGAGGGCTACGTCTAGTTTTTGGCGAAAAACTTTTAACGTAATGAACTTGATATCGTTGAAGGAACTGCATAGCCTTTTATAAAAATATAGTGACGAAAACCTTTGCTAAAGAGGTCACTCCCGGTGAAGGGATCTCGGCTCTTTCCCCGTAGAATGAGGTGCAGGATATTCCAAATGAATACCACGATGCAAAGCAAAAGTAATCGGCTATAGTGAAGTTAATGCCCTGACGCAAACTTCTGTCCAAGGGGTCACTCCCGGTGAAGGGATCTCGGCCCTTGCCTCGTCGACTGAGGAGCAGGATATTCCAAATGAATACCACGATGCAAAACAAAAGCGAACGTCCTTGCAATAACAGCTTTTCGAAAAGTGTTTCAACAACATCAGATTAGGTTTTTTTATCTTGCATTGATCCGAATCAATGCATTCCCATCAATTGATCACACCAAAAAGAACGAAAATATACTGACGTACGTATATGCCATCCGCATTCGCCACTGGGTCCCGTCATCACTCGTTAGGTTAGCTTACTAACGACAGAGCGGGGACTGGACTAGCGCGGATGAAAAACATATACAACATCTACTAATATATATACCAATATATAGTATTTCGCTCAAGGCGTGAATAAAATGCAACATCACAGAAATGTACAGCATCACAGAACAATACAGATATCTGGAAGCCTCGGGTTTCACAGAGCCGCTGCTGAAACCCGACGTTCCCCTGGTCGTGTGGATAGCCTGTGCAATGAAAACCTAGACCCCTACGGGCGCGGCAAGTCACCCGCCAAAACCTGAAGCGAGGCAGTCCCCTTCAGCACCGTGAATGGACCACCCAGCACTTCACGGAATCCGGTAACTTGGGCACCCCTCCTGGGTCAACCTGTACCCCCTACGAGTGCGGCGAATAGCCCGCCAATCCTGGAGTGAAGCCCCCTCCGTCTCAATGCCATGAGATGCGGGCCCGTTGCCCTCCAGAACCCGGCTATCCGTGCACCCCACCGCGGGGTAATCCTAGTACAGAAAGTAAAATATACAAACACCGGGTACATCGACCGCAACCAGGTCGTGCCCCAAAAGAATAATACAATCAGGCAGTGACGGCAGTCCACATGTCGGACGCTCGCCCCGCAATATCAAATGTACATATAAAATAAAACTGTACTAACATTGCATCCAGGCTATCCCCCACGACCGATCCGCAACAACACAGTACAATCACAGAACATCAACGTGAAAGTCACGTTCGCAAATCCGTCTAACCGGGCTATAGCAGTTAGACGGGATTTACCGATCGAATGACATTCACGGTCGCAGATATAAAGTAAATACTGTGAACTAGCATGTTTAAAATATCCGATCGAACAAATTTATCAAAGTGGGCCCCCAAAAAGAACTGTAGCACTTACAGAAAACCTGGGCCCAAATAAAATATCCCAAAAGCCCTATTTTTAACTCATAAGCTTACTGGGAAAATATGGTGCCACGATTCCTCCTATCCGCCGCGGAAGCGCGGCCAAACCAAGGGTTTTGCCGCCCTTCCGCGGTCTAAGTGAAGAATCAGTGGATCGTATTTTCCCAGAATTCTTATAATTGCTTGTACATGCCTCTGCAACAACCTGAAAAATTTTAGGAGCTCAAAAAATTTCAACAGAGAACACATGTGCACAAAAATACGGTTTTTGGGGATTTTGTTCGATCGGGTTCTAAACGCGCTAGAGCAAGCTAGGCTAGGTTAATGGCGTGGCTCTGATACCATGTTGCGCCACGGCAGCGCCCCGGCCTCGTACTCGAGGCCAAAATGCGGAATCAAAAAATTTTCCTTACTCGGAAACCGGCGCTACCGCGGACAATGAAAACCCGGATCGTAAACCATTAACCTATACTAGCTAACTAGAGATGGTGTGAGAAGTATACCGAGCGATCCGTGTCCTTCGGTCTTCGTCTCCACTCCGATCTCCCGCGGAATCTCCGTCACCTCCTCGCTCGTCGGAAAGGGCACCACGTAGCCGGAATCTTTTACGGGCTCCCGCCTCTTGACCGAGGCAACTCGGACGCGAAGTTGGCTAGCCGACGCGTCCAAGGCTTGCTATAGAATAGTGTAGTAAACTTGTCTCTTGGGGTTATGAGGTTGCCTTGATGTGGAGGAATAGAGAAGAGAAGGAGAGAAAGAAATGAGCTTTGAAGCTAATCTTTTGCAACCATGGAAATAATGAGATGAGCATTTTTTTTCAACCAAAATAAAAATCCCCCCCTCACAAATAATGTGGCCGGCCTCTTTATCTCAAGAATGAGATTGGAGAGAGAAAAAATGAATTCATCAAATAAGAAAAGGAAAAGATAATTAAAGAAGAAGGTCACTCTCATTTCAATCCAAATCCTTTCCACACACCATCAAATGAAAAGCAAGTGATGAGATTAAAAAGGAATCTCATCATGACAAAGGCACATAAGCAACAAGACCCTCCACAAAAGAGTTATTTGCAAACTGCAAATAACCCCCTTCCAACAAGAAAGTCCGACCGAGAAGGAATGAAGGAAAACCGGCCGGAATGGAATGCAAACTGGCAACTTCAGAAAACCGATCCCGTAATAAATTACAGGAAAACCCCACTGCAGCAAATACATGCCCGCATTTGTATTCCCACTGAACACAAATGCAAAGAGACAAAACTACACTATCAAATACTAGAATCCGGCTTAAGCCAAAGCCGGCTAGTAAAAACTGTCCGATCACGATCCGTGCAATACCGCACGTATCTGATCGAACCCTGCCATATCTCCATACGGCCTCTACAGCGTTTCGCCCGAAACTTGAGTAACTGAAAGTGTGGTGGACTCTAAAGACTCGTCAATACTATGGCTGTGGATTTAACCACTGGCACGTCAGAGGTATAAGCCAATACGTGACGGGCCACCAGCTATTGACCAAAAGGGACGTCGATGAGGAAGCTCACCCCGACACCCTACTGAGCCTGTCAGTGACAATATCCGTACAGTCCGGTCCGTTCGTCTATGAGTATCGCATGGCGGGCCTAGGGGGTTGGTAAAAGTCAGACCCCCAAAAGCGGTACAAGTCGTGTCGGAGTGTAGCCCAGAACGCCCTGAGATACTACTGGAATACCTACCAGTAAATCTCCTGCCTCGGCCGAGGGCTTTGCGTAATGGCTCTCCTAGACACAGCGCGACCTCACCCCCAATACCGGGAGAGACGAACCCCTGCAGATCCGCTCACTGCCTCCATGTGGCTCGGGACTGTACCCAACTAAAACCTGTTTGCACGACTCCTTTGAGCCGTGGTAGGGTAGTAATCAAAGTACAGTGGGAACTCACACGAGACAAATGACGATCCCAGGTCGATGAACTAACCTGTACACATGTCACCAGGGAACTGCTATCTGACGTCTGGTATAAGCCCAACTAGCAGGTTCCCGGCGAGTCCTGTCCGGTGTACTCATAACCCAATGAGCACCTGTATACATCTTAGGTGAACCAACTGACACCAGTGGCTTGTGAGACCGGCCACCGCCCCTCGTCGGGGTCTCGACTGTATACACTAGTCTACTAATGGAGTATCGATGCCCTGTCTCGAAACTCCTACGACTAGGGACCTTTTAAGGATGTGCTTATAGACAACCAGCTCCCACGTATATGATCGCCATCATACTGCTGGTAGTCAAGCAAGAATCCTAGGGGCTCTATCAACGTGTAATAGCGACCTGTCATGTCACCTAAAGCAGTACACGATGATAAAGATAAACCAGATAGCATACTATCATCTCGAGTAAGACTGTCCTACCGGGATAAGTCCTCCCTCAATCATTGCAATCACGTGCCTGTGATCCAATAATTGACTCTGAGGGCAATATCTCCAACAGTAGGAACCATGTTCATCTCATGAAGAAGAAATATCCAGACATCCACTTTGGTAGCATCGTTGGTAGCGATGTATTTAGCCTTTATCGTTTAGTTTTTCACGGTATCTAACTTGGAACTCTTACAACATACCGTCCCTCCACTGAGGGTAAAGACAAAGCCTGTGACTGACTTTCAGTCGACCTTATCACTCTGGAAGCCCGAATTGGTAAAGGACTCCCACTGGAGTTCACCGTTACCAAAACCCCAAGAACATTTCTTCAATGCTTCTCAAGTACTTAAGAATGTCCTTCACAGCTGTCCAGTAATTCTCCCAAGATCCGATTGATTTCTAATCACTACACTTAGTGAGTTAGCTATATCTAGTCTGGTACATAACATCGCATACATGATAGAGCCTAGTGTCGAAGCATAGGATATCCCTTGCATGCGAGCTCTCTCCAAATCAGTCTTGGAAGACATCTTTTTAGAGAGAGTGATTCATGAGTTAGTGGACGAACCACCACGCTTAGAATCTTCCATACTAAATCCCTTTAGTATGGTGTTAATGTACCTAGATTTGGGACACTCCCAACATCTACTTTGATCTATCAACATAGATCATAATCCACAAGATGTAGTAGGTATCGTCCAGATCTTCCATGGAGAATCCTTATGATAAGAGGAGCTTGATCGAGTGTAGCATAGGAAACCATTTCCTATCAAGAGTATGTCATCTACGTACAATACGTGGAAGACAACCTTACTCTCTACAACCTTCTTGTATATACAAGGTTTATCTACCTTTTTGATGAAGTCAAACTCTTTGACTGCCACATCAAAACAGATGTTCCAACTCCGCGATGCGTGCTCTAATCCTGATGGACTTAAGCATAGATTTGAAAGTCTCAACTTTTCCATCTACACCAAGAATCTTCTCAAGATCCACTTGCTCCCGATGGGTTTTACCCCTTTAGGTGCAACATTCAAAGTCATACTTTGTTGGTATATATTGATTCCATCTTTGATCGCATAGCATCCAGCCATTTCACAGAGTCCCCACTCGTGATGGCCTGCCTGAACCTAGTTGGGTCATCATCTACCATGATGCAATCCTCGCTCCCACCGTCACCGAGGAAACCGTAGTATCTCTCAGGTGGATGATGAACCCTACCAGATTCGCGGAGAGGCTGAGGTTCGTTGGAAACTATTGAATCCTTTGGTTTCACCAAATCATCAGCTGTTAGTTTGTCCAGATGGAACCGCTTCCAGTTCTACCTCATGACCACTAATTTCTTCTATAAGAAATTCCTTTTCTAAAAAGGTGGCATGATGAGAAACAAAACACCTTTTGCTCCTCGGTTTGGTAGAAGATATACCCTTACGAATGTTCGGGATATCCAACAAACTTATACAACTGACCTTTCCTCGAGCTTGTCCGGATTTTGCTTTTCAATATAGGCCGAACAACCCCATATCTTAACTCGTTTAAGAAATGGTCTTTTCCCATTCCATATCTCATATGGAGTGGTAGGCATAGATTTGGATGGAACCCCATTCAATAGGTATGCAGCTTCACAAGTGCATAACACCACAAGGAAACAGGCAACTCAGCAGTACTCATAATAGAGCGCACCATATCTCATAGGGTGCAATTGCTCCGCCCCGATACACCGTTATGCTGTGGTGTATACGGAGGAGTAAGCTGAGAGAGAATCCTATTCTCTTTTAAATATTCCAGGAACTCCATGCCCAAGTATTCTCCTTCCCGATCATATCGAAGGACTTAATACTTTCACCCATCTGGTTCTTAACTTCAAGCTTATATTCCTTGAATTTCTCAAAAGTTTCAGACTTGTATTTCAACAGGAACATATGTCCGAATCTTGAGAGATGGTCAGTGAATATAATGAAGTACGAGGAACCAACCCTAGCATTTGTAGACTTAGGACCGTGTACATTACCATGTATTAGTCCCAACAGTTCAACAACTCTTTCTCTGTTTCCAGTAAACGGAGTTTTGGTCATTTTACCTTTGAGACAAGATTGGCAAGTATCATAAGATGAAAATTCGAACAGATTCAAACATTCATCCTCATGTAACTTAGCTAGTCGTGTCGCATTGATATGACCTAATCTACAATGCCACAAGAAGGATTCGTTCATTTCTGAACTACTCCTCTTGTGTGTGTTCTATATACTTTGAACTGTGGTTGGATTTTAGAATATATATGCCATTACATAACATGCCTGATCCAATCAACTCTTAATTAAGGAAAATGTTCACAACATTATCTAGCAATACAAAATTATGTCCTTCTTTAACTTAATAAAGAAACTGATATAATGTTGTATATCAGGTTCGGCATGTAATAATATTTGTTCAGAATCAATTTATTTACCATTTGGTAATACATGGTGATATTCGCCAACTGCTTTGGCTGCAATACTTGCACCATTCCCTACTTTAGAGAATGATCACCTTTTCTGAGTTGTCTACCTTTCTTTAGCCCATGTAACATCTTACACTTGTGGGATCCTGTTTCGGTATCTCATACCCAGGACGTAGAGTGTACTGAGAAACAGTTATCGTTAATGAACACACCCGAAGAATATGCATCAACATGCTCATTGCTCGTTTGGGCTGCGTGGAAATCCGGATATTCCCCTATTTCCTGCTCAGTTTTATAACAATTATAAGAAAGAACGGAACCAATGTTCCTCGGCTCAGTATAATAAGGCAGGTTCGGTCAATACATCCATATTATTATCTTGATTAAGGCCTGACATGGTAGCTACCAGGAGAAAGAGAAGAAAACACTCTGCGTATGCTCTTGCAATATCAGATTGGTTATTATTTTATCTAATCAGGATGGCTCCCACTGTTTTTATCAAATCTTCCTTCAAACCCTAAAAGGTAAGACTAGCCGGGATTAATTACACCCTACAAGTTTGCCAATCTTTCGGCCAGGCCAGTGTCGGTATTTTGAGGGAGGTTTCCCGTGCTTTCGCACGGACCTAATTAAAAATAAACCTCGTTTTCTCAGGGGACGTAACCCCGTTAACACCTTTCTAGACACCTACTTGATCGGCTAATTGTAATGTGTAAAACTCTCCCAGGAGTAACTCTTACTCGCAGTGGGTATCGGGATCTAACTATCTCATAGAAGGTATGCAATCTCATTGCAAATTTCAACACTTGAAATTCCCGATAATATTTTTACCCCTAGTGACTTATGACCTTAACTATGGTCAGCAAATCATAAGCACTAGTCAAGTTCTATCCGTCATTTCATGATTAATTAGACCCACCCACATGACCCTTAACTATAGTCAACAAAGTCACATGACTGTCCTAATTAATCGTATCATATGCTGTGTAGGAAGACATCACTTAGCTATCGCACACTACGCCTTAACTATGGTCAACAAATGTAGCACGAATACTAAGTACTCTACTTCCTAAAATGACGGAGGGTTACGACATGTTTTTAAGAAAACCTTTTGCGTAATGAACTTGATATCGTTGTAGAATCGAGTGATTTTGAAAAGGAGTTTTTTTGAGGCTTCTAGTTTTGCTAAAGAGGTCACTCCCGGTGAAGGGATCTCGGCTCTTTCCTCATCGAATGAGGTGCTGGATATTTCACAAATACCACTATGCAAAGCATGAACTAAAAAAGCAATCAAAAACAAAACCGAGTGGGTTGTAGCATCTGCTAGTTTCGCTAAAGAGGTCACTCCCGGTGAAGAGATCTCGGCTCTTTCCTTATCGAATAAGGTGCTGGATATTCTACAAGGAATACCGCTATGCAAAGCAAGAACTAGAGCTACCAGTTTTTAAAACAAGATTCTACAACATCTTTAGGTTTCTTTTATTTTCATTAATCTCATTAATGAAGTCCCATCAATTATACTTCCTAAGCATCACAGAAGAAACGAAAACAACAATATTTATTATATATCATATATATAATAATCCATTCGTCTCAGAATATCAAGTGATCACATCACAGAATATCAGCAGCAGAAGAACACATATGAAATATTGGATATACTAGGAATTCCGTGTTTTAAATTAAGCCAGCAAAAAACATGGATTCCACGGCCGCGATGAATAGCCAAACCCACATCCCTAGACCCCTACGAGAGCGGCAAGCAAATCTACCAATTCTAGAGTTAGGAGACCCGGACTCGACTTCTCGAGATGGTCTCCCACTGGACTCTAGAACCCAGTTACTTGTGCTCTCCTCCTTGGGTCTATCCTAATGCGGAAAAGTAAATAATATACATCAATGGTGACATCATCCTCAACCCGGAAGTGCCCCAATAAAAGAATATTATATACAAGTTTTTACATGAATGAAAATGAAAAACTCTTATCTCACATAAAAAAAACCCGGCTATTCAAACACGACGATCCAATATAACATATCCCAGCAACACATAACATCACATGTCATCAACGTAATTAAATATGCGTATCCCAATTGTCGTTGACATATAGCAACGAAACCGGCGATACACCACATATTACACTTACGGTCGCAGAAAAGAAAGTGAAAAACTACAACAATTGGAATCCGCAACCACCTTAGACATCATAAACCCAATGTATCACATACTTTGGATTTCATGCCTAACCAAATGAATTCCTTAGACATCATAAACCCGGAATATCTCATATTCCGAATTTCATGCCTAACAATTATAAACCCCGCATTTTAGTCTCGATATTGAAAACACTTTCCAATAATAAGTCGGGCAATTCAACAAGATTCCCGACAACTTGATCGAATGCTCGTCGGAAACTTTAGTAGACGGCCGCACCCCAATGCCATCGACAAAGTGCACTTAGGTGGAACACCGCGGCTGCGAGCACCCGAATGGATGCTTTAAGCAACGGGGTTCTCCTACAGTCACTTGGTCAGGGCTATGGGGCGTGTCTATCTAGTAACATTACCCGACGAGTATCCGCGTACACTGCTTAATTACGACGGACTTTTGATTCACATCAAAATCCCGTGGCAACCGATCATTTGAGACTAAATTGCTAGATTTATAAAATTCAAATTAGTTTTCACAAAACTAATTATTGTGGATTCCAAATATTGTATAACATTTCATAGATAGCTAGACGATGTTAAACTTTTTGATCGAATCAACAAACACGCAAAATTTCCCAAAGAGCTCAACACTTGAGCACAGTTTAAAAGATACCCAGAACATGCCACAGCACCTATGGACCAACCATAGAAGGGCCAACCCTTGCCTCACCTATGGCGCCGTGGAACTACCACAAACCCTAGGGTTTGATGGCGATTCCGGCGGTCACAGAATCGAGTTAGAGTTTCGTTCTTCTAGAGGGTCCATAGAAAACACCTATACGATTTTCTGAAGATTTTAAACTTGGAAAAATCCAACTCTTGGAAAATTTCCAGCGAGGGAGAAAATGGGTTATTGATATTCGTTCGAACTTTTTAACGTCGTCTAAATTACCCGAAAATATATTAGAATTACGACTATAAAACACTCCGAATTGCCTTTGCACAAAGATAACATCACATGCAATCTTAGCAAAAACAAGCAACACCCGAAACACCAAAACCTAGAGACTGGAACACCATAAAAATTTGAAGCCAACTAAAAAGAAGGTGGGGCTGGTTTTTTAGTGCATGTGGCCGGCCAAAATCCGGCGAGGAGGGCTCAAATTTCTGTGGTGTTCATGTTACATCTCATATAACATTCTGCAACTGCTTAAAAAAATTTTAGACAACTTAAAAATTTTAACAGAAACTTGAGTTTTAGTTTTGAGATTTCGGAGTTGTTTCGGTTTCGTAATTCTATAAATATCATCTAATTCTCTAGCATGGCTCTGATACCACTGCTGGGTTCTACAGCACCGCCACTGGGTTTCGGGAGGTATCGATCTGTAAGGTTATTATAGCACCCTATGAAGTGTTTTGAAGCATCACATGACCCAAAGTTATAATTTTTGAGGTGCTAAACTAACATGCAAGTGGATCGATCCTAGAAAATTAGGGTTATTAAACTTTAAGCTAGAAAAGATTAGTGTTTGAAGGCTACAACCTTTGTAGCTCCCCTTTGCTAGACTCCTTGGTGTCTTGGGTGTTGAGTCGAGGTCCTCTCGAAGTTCCCTTGCGTCCACGACGATCCACCACGGAGCACTCCGTCCAAGCTCGCAACTTCGACAAACCGAAGAGAACACTCTAAACAAAGCGGCTAAGCTTGTATAGAATGATGTTGTGGTTAGGTTTCTCACTTCAAAAACCTTTCTTTTGTTGTATTTAGCTCACTAGAAAAGACTAGAGAGAAAGAGATGAAGGAGGATGAAGATGGTGGCTAAAATGAACAAGAGGTATATGAAAATCACCTTGAGTTAAAAAGAAAAAGAAATATATATCACTATATATATTTATTTCCTTCTTAACTCCAACCATGATTAAATCATAGATAGTTAATTTAACTTGGGTTTTGAATGATAAAGAGAAGGATAACCCTTGGTTAGTGGTAGTTGAGATAGGTTAGGTTAGAAGAAGAATGTAGAAGCAAGAATGTTTATCCTTTCCTTTTTCATTTTACTTTAAAACCAAAATTAAATAATTATCCATTGTTTAATCTATGGTGTGAGGCTTATATTGCCACCATTTCCATATATAATCAACCATGATGGTTTGATGTATGTATGTGTACATGTATGCACATCTACATGTGCATGAAACTAGAAAAGAAGAAAGAAACACATGCATGCATGCATACATCCATCAAACCCTAGAAAGGTTTTAAGTGAGAAAACTAATGGTTAAATGATAAATCAACACTTGATTTATCAATCCGGTCATATCTCATATGACCCCACCAAAAGCAGTTCACCCGATCAATGTTCGGTATCATATACGCACATTTCAATCGGGTGCATGCGCATATCGCATATGCGCACCACAACGTTTCGCCTGGACTGGGTAACTCCTCTGTGGGACTCTAAGACTCGTCAATACGCCGGCAGAGGGTAATGATCATATCAAGTACCCTCAAGCCGCAAGCGGTCAGCTAAACGTAACGGCCACCCGGGTATTGAGCGATCAGAAGACAACAAGCGAACCTGCTACAACTCCCGTCGAGCCATCCGGCAACACTACCGTACAGTCCGGTCTCTTCGTCAGATATGCTGCATATCGAGCCTAGGGATGGTCACGTCGACCCCAATAACTCAATAAGTCGTGTCGGTGAATGGTCTATAACAGATCGAGAAACTACTGATAACACTTATCAGCAAATCTCAGCAGCCCTGGCCAGGGACTTGCTGTTATAACCAGTCGGGCACTGCACATCATCAACTCCCAATACCGGGAGAGACGAAACCCCTCCTATCGCTCATCGTCTTCGTGTGTCTCGGGACTGTACCCAACGGCCACCTGTTTGCACGACTCAGTAGAGCCGTGGTAGGGTGGCAATCAAAGTGCAGTGGGAGAACACACAAGACTCCATGACGATCTCGGGTCTACAGACTAACCTGTACCAGTGTCACCTGAGAACTGCTATCCGACGATAGATATAATTCCATATAGGAGTTCTCGGTGAGTCCGTCCAGTGTACCCAGTCACCACTGAGCACCCGTATATGATCTTGATGTCAAACATCGATGAATGTGGGAACATCCATCGCCCATCGTATGGGTCTAGTATCATATACGCTAGTCTACTCTGGTATATCAATGCCCCGTCTTGATATACCTACGACTAGGGACGTTCCAGGATATGCTTATAGACTACAGATGTCCCACTAGTATGATCTCCATCATAATCAGAGTAGTCAAGCCGATATCCTCAGGGCTTTATCAGCATGTATGAGTGAATAGAAGCATGATCAAATAAACATGTCAGATAAAGAAGAACCAGATAGCATACTATCATGTCGAGCAAGAATGCAAACTGAATATATATACATGTATAGATACATCCACTATCACATAATGGCCTCTAGGGCATACATATATCCAACAATCTCCCACTTGCACTAAGGCCAGTTATTGGCGTATCTCATACCCAACATCTCAAAAAGTCGCTCATGCTGTGGCTGAGGGAGGGCCTTGGTGAGTGGATCCGCGGCGTTGTTCTTTGTGTCTACTCTCTTAATCTCGATCTCGCGGCGATCTACAATCTCCCGGATCAAATGAAAGCGCCTCAGGATATGTCTGGACCGCTGATGGGATCTGGGCTCCTTGGCTAACGCCATTGCCCCATTATTGTCACAATACAAAGGTATTGGATCAATAATGGTTGGAACTACTCCTAGCTCCGAGACGAACTTCTTCATCCAGACGGCTTCCTTGGTGGCATCATTTGCAGCAATGTACTCAGCTTCCATCGTAGAGTCTGCAACGGTATCTTGTTTGGAACTCTTCCAACTTACCGCCCCTCCATTGAGGGTAAATACAAACCCTGAGATAGATTTGCTGTCATCCTTATCGCTCTGGAAGCTCGAATCGGTAAAGGCCTCCATTTGGAGATCTTTATTACCATACACCAAGAACAACTCTTTAGTCCTTCGTAAGTACTTAAGAATGTTCTTCACAGCTGTCCAGTGGTTCTCCCCTGGGTTGGATTGATACCTGCTTACAACACTAAGTGCATAAGCTACATCTGGGCGTGTACATAACATCGCATACATTATAGATCCTACTGCCGAAGCATAAGGTATAATGCTCATGCGAGCTCTCTCTTCATCGGTCTTTGGACAAGAATCCTTGGAGAGAGTGACTCCATGGCAAGCGGGTAAGGCACCCCGCTCGAAGCATCTTGATACTCAAGCCGGTTTGTTTTTCTACTTCTTGTTTATATTCAATGAATTTCTCGAAAGCGTCGGACTTGTGCTTTAATAAAAATACATGACCGAATCTTGAGAAATCATCAGTGAATGTAATGAAGTATGAAAAACCGCCTCTAGCCTGTGTAGACATAGGCCCACATACATCACTATGTATGAGGCCCAGGAGCTGAGT
Source organism: Agapanthus africanus (assembly GCA_030015575.1). NCBI lineage: Eukaryota > Viridiplantae > Streptophyta > Magnoliopsida > Asparagales > Amaryllidaceae > Agapanthus > Agapanthus africanus. The sequence continues at coordinate 299,142,448 of JASDDO010000014.1, read as the reverse complement.
AGCTCTTTCTCCGTGTCCGGTAAACGGAGTTTTGGTCATTTTACCCTTGATACAAGACTGGCAAGTCGCATAAGATTTATATTCAAAAGGATTTAAATATCCATCTTTGTGTAACTTGTTTAGTCTTGTTTCGTTAATATGACCAAGTCTACAGTGCCAAAGAAAAGCTTCATTTAATTCTGAAAGTTTTCTTTTATTAGTGTGTTGTATACTGAAAACTGTGTGTTGATTTAGGACATATATTCCGTTATTAAGTGTACCATACCCAACCAACATTTGATTCAGGTGAATGTTCATAACATTGTTTTGCAATACAAAATTATACCCTTCATTGTCCAACAAAGAAACGGATATTATATTACATAGCATATCAGGTACAAAATAACATGGATTCAAAATCAAAATACATCCAGACGGCAACCCCAAGTGATACTCTCCCACTGCGACTGTATGTACATTGGAACCATTTCCAACGCGGAGAGTATGGTCACCTGTCTTCAAAACCTTGCTATTTCTCAGCCCCTGCATAGAATTGCAAATGTGAGAACCTGAACCGGTATCCAATACCCAGGAAGCAGAGTTTATAGAAAAACAGTTTTCAGTCACAAACGCACCTGAAGCGGAAGCATCACCATGCTTCTTCTTGAGACTTAAGTACTCTGTGCAATTGCGCTTCCAATGTCCTGTCTTGTGGCAATGAAAACACTCGCCTTTCCCTGGGTCTCCAGCCGTGGACTTTCCCTTTCCCTTTACCTTTTTGACTCCGCCCTTAGGATTAGTGGGTTTCTTCTTTTTCTTTCCCTTGGCTTTAGCTTTCGGGCGAGAAGAAGAAGACTGTCCAATCGTCATAACGGGAGTCTTCGCTGACTTCATAGTGCTCTCTGCACTCCTTAACATATTAAGGAGTTCAGGGAGTTCCTTCTCCATGCCATGCATGTTAAAGTTCACTATGAACTGAGCAAAGGTGGAGGGGAGGGACTGCAGAATAATATCTATATATTGTTCATTGTCCATTGTCCATCCGAGGTCCTCAAGCTCTTCTATAAGAGCTATCATCTTCAAAACATGGTCTGCTACTGGTGTGCCAGGGGCCATCCGCATGTGAAACAGTTTCTTTGATGCTTCGTATCGTAATACGCGGGACTGCTCCCCATACAACTCCTTTGTATGGAGCAATATCCCGTGAATGTCCATGTCCTCATGCTGCTTTTGATGTGTGTTGTCCATCGATGCAAGCGCGAGGCATTTTGCCGTGGCACAGTCAGCGTCCCATGTCTTGCGGACTTCAATGTCCGCAACTGAGGATTTTGGGCCTGAGACGGGCGGGGCTGAAGCCGTGAGGACATATGATACTTTATCATAAGTCAAGGCGATCTTCAGATTCCTTAGCCAGTCTTTATAGTTGGTCCCATTCAGTTTGTTCTTATCTAGTAGAAGCTTAAGTCCAGTCATTGGTATCTGCCATTAAGAGAGAGAAAAGAATACACTCAGCGAAAGCTCTTGCACAGATTAGATTGGTTTATTATCTTGTCTAATCGATGTTTCCCACTGCTTTTTATCAAGTTTTTCTTTCAAACCTTAAAAAGAAAAACTAGCCAGGATTAATTACAGTCTACAACTTCGCTAACCGTTCAGCCAGGCCAGTGTCGGTACTTTGAGGGAGGTTCCCCGTGCTTTCGCATGGACCTAATTAGAGTAAACCTCGTTTTCCCAAAGGCGGAGCCCCGTTAACACCTTTCTAGACACCTAATTAGTTAGCTAATTGTAAATTGTAAAACTCTCCTAGGAGCAACTATTGCCCACAGTGGGATCGGGATCCAACCATCATATGGAAGGTATGCAATCTCATTGCAAATTTCAACACTTGAAATTCCCGATGTGGTTTTTACCCCTAATACTCGTGACCTTGGCTAAGGTCAACAAATCACGAGCACTAGTCAAGCTCAACCCGTCATTTCTTGATTAATTAGACCCGTTCACATGACCCTTGGCTAAGGTCAACAAAGTCATATGCCCGTCCTAATTAATCTGCATCATATGCGTTTGTAGGAAGACATCACTTAGCTACCGTACACTACGCCTTGGCTAAGGTCAACAAACGTAGCACGAATACTAAGTACTCTACTTCCTAAAATGACGGAGGGTTGCGGATGATTTTTAAGAAAATCTTTAACGCTTTGAGCTTGATATCGTTGTAGAATCAAAAGGTTTTCAAAAGGAGTGGCTTAAGCTCCGCATTTTTGAAATATAGCTTTTTCATAAATAGCCGAGTAGTTTTTAAATCCGATTCTACAACATCTTTTATGTTTATTTTCTTTACATTAATCACATTAATGTAATCCCATCATTTAAGTCCTTAAGCCAATCACAGAAAAGAAACGAAAATAACATGTACGCTTATGCCATCCGCATTCGCCGCAATGTTCCGTTATGCACCGTTAGGTTACTTAACTAACGGCATACCGGGACGGGACTAGCGCGGGTGTAAAACATAAGCAACGTCTACTATATATCATATATATAATATGTCATTCGTCTCAGATATCACAGAACACAGGCAGCAGAAATATAGATATAACGTGGGATATACTAGGACGTCCGTATTTAGTATTTAGCCAGAATAGAAAATACGGATTCCACAGTCGCGATGAATAGCCAAGCCCACACCCTGGACCCCTACGAGAGCGGCAAGTGACCCTACCAATCCTGGAGTTTAGGAGACCCGGTCTCGACTCCCCGAGATGGCCTCCCACTGAACCCCAGAACCCGGTCACCTGTGCTCTCCTCCTTGGGTCCATCCTAATGCGGAAAAGTAAATAATATACAACACTGGTGACACAACCGCAACCTGGAAGTGCCCCAAATAAAAGAATATTACATTACATTTGAATTTACATGAATGAAAATATAAAACTCTCATCTCACAAAAACCCCCCGGCTATTCGATCGCGACAATCCTGCACATCATATCTCAGCAACACATAATATCACATATCATCAACGTAAGTAAGTATGCGTACCCCGATTGTCGTTGATGTATAGCAACGAAACCGGCGATATCTAACATACTACACTTACGGTCACAGAAAAGAAAGTGTAAAACTACAATATTTGGAATCCAGATTCTCTTTAGACATCATAAATGCGAAATATCACATATTTCGTATTTCATGCCTAAACCATATGAATTCCACATATTGTATCACATTCCAGACAAACAGACAGTATTAAAGTTTTCGAACGAACAATCAAGCACCCAAGATTCACTAAAGCTCAACACTTGAGCAGGGTTCAAAAAAATCTGGAGTGTGACACAGTAGCGACGGTCCAGCCGTAGAAGGGTCAAGCCAACGCCTCACATGTGGCATGCCGTACTGCCCCAAACCCTAGGGTTCAAAGGGCAGTTCGAGACGGTCACATAATCGAGTTAAGGTTTGTTGTCTTCTAGAGGGACCACTGCAAAAAGACTTGCACGTATTTCCAAACTATTTAAACCCCGTGAATAGTGAGTAAATGATACTCGTTCAAACACTTCAATACTTTCTAATTTACCCGGAAAATCTACGAAATGAAAATCCCGATCGAATCGATGAATCCAAAAACATCTCCAGAATTTTTCAAAACTTTATACAGTTTAAAAATACCCAAAAATTTATACATGCAGAACCAAGAATTACTGTGCAAAATATATCCATCAATCAATATGTACGGCCGCGGAACCGCGGCCTAAGCAAGCTTAGGCCGCGTTTCCGCGGCTACAATCACTGTTCACTGAACAAATTTTGTACCGTAACTCTTAAATTTTCCTGCTGTATTTTTTACATATTTTTTATTCTGCAAATTATCAAATTTTAGAAAATTTCCAGAGAGCACCCAAAAAATACGGTATTTTTGTCCGATCGGGGTTTTTACTTCGAAAAAACGTCGCCTAATGTTCTAGGTCGGCTCTGATACCAATGTAAGGTTAGTATAGCACCCTATGAAGTGTTTTGAAGCATCACATGACCCAAAGTTATAATTTTTGAGGTGCTAAACTAACATGCAAGTGGATCGATCCTAGAAAATTAGGGTTATTAAACTTTAAGCTAGAAAAGATTAGTGTTTGAAGGCTACAACCTTTGTAGCTCCCCTTTGCTAGACTCCTTGGTGTCTTGGGTGTTGAGTCGAGGTCCTCTCGAAGTTCCCTTGCGTCCACGACGATCCACCACGGAGCACTTCGTCCAAGCTCGCAACTTCGACAAACCGAAGAGAACACTCTAAACAAAGCGGCTAAGCTTGTATAGAATGATGTTGTGGTTAGGTTTCTCACTTCAAAAACCTTTCTTTTGTTGTATTTAGCTCACTAGAAAAGACTAGAGAGAAAGAGATGAAGGAGGATGAAGATGGTGGCTAAAATGAACAAGAGGTATATGAAAATCACCTTGAGTTAAAAAGAAAAAGAAATATATATCACTATATATATTTATTTCCTTCTTAACTCCAACCATGATTAAATCATAGATAGTTAATTTAACTTGGGTTTTGAATGATAAAGAGAAGGATAACCCTTGGTTAGTGGTAGTTGAGATAGGTTAGGTTAGAAGAAGAATGTAGAAGCAAGAATGTTTATCCTTTCCTTTTTCATTTTACTTTAAAACCAAAATTAAATAATTATCCATTGTTTAATCTATGGTGTGAGGCTTATATTGCCACCATTTCCATATATAATCAACCATGATGGTTTGATGTATGTATGTGTACATGTATGCACATCTACATGTGCATGAAACTAGAAAAGAAGAAAGAAACACATGCATGCATGCATACATCCATCAAACCCTAGAAAGGTTTTAAGTGAGAAAACTAATGGTTAAATGATAAATCAACACTTGATTTATCAATCCGGTCATATCTCATATGACCCCACCAAAAGCAGTTCACCCGATCAATGTTCGGTATCATATACGCACATTTCAATCGGGTGCATGCGCATATCGCATATGCGCACCACAACGTTTCGCCTGGACTGGGTAACTCCTCTGTGGGACTCTAAGACTCGTCAATACGCCGGCAGAGGGTAATGATCATATCAAGTACCCTCAAGCCGCAAGCGGTCAGCTAAACGTAACGGCCACCCGGGTATTGAGCGATCAGAAGACAACAAGCGAACCTGCTACAACTCCCGTCGATCCATCCGGCAACACTACCGTACAGTCCGGTCTCTTCGTCAGATATGCTGCATATCGAGCCTAGGGATGGTCACGTCGACCCCAATAACTCAATAAGTCGTGTCGGTGAATGGTCTATAACAGATCGAGAAACTACTGATAACACTTATCAGCAAATCTCAGCAGCCCTGGCCAGGGACTTGCTGTTATAACCAGTCGGGCACTGCACAGCATCAACTCCCAATACCGGGAGAGACGAAACCCCTCCTATCACTCATCGTCTTCGTGTGTCTCGGGACTGTACCCAACGGCCACCTGTTTGCACGACTCAGTAGAGCCGTGGTAGGGTGGCAATCAAAGTGCAGTGGGAGAACACACAAGACTCCATGACGATCTCGGGTCTACAGACTAACCTGTACCAGTGTCACCTGAGAACTGCTATCCGACGATAGATATAATTCTATATAGGAGTTCTCGGTGAGTCCGTCCAGTGTACCCAGTCACCACTGAGCACCCGTATATGATCTTGATGTCAAACATCGATGAATGTGGGAACATCCATCGCCCATCGTATGGGTCTAGTATCATATACGCTAGTCTACTCTGGTATATCAATGCCCCGTCTTGATATACCTACGACTAGGGACGTTCCAGGATATGCTTATAGACTACAGATGTCCCACTAGTATGATCTCCATCATAATCAGAGTAGTCAAGCCGATATCCTCAGGGCTTTATCAGCATGTATGAGTGAATAGAAGCATGATCAAATAAACATGTCAGATAAAGAAGAACCAGATAGTATACTATCATGTCGAGCAAGAATGCAAACTGAATATATATACATGTATAGATACATCCACTATCACATAATGGCCTCTAGGGCATACATATATCTAACACGATCATGCCGTTTTCAAAAAATTGGCATGCTAAAGAACCCTAACCTAGAATCTTAACTAGAGAATTAGACGAATCAAGCATGTAAACACATTTATATCTAAGTGAACAAGGAATACAACCTTTGTATACCGGTCCTTCACTTCATAAGCTCCGTATAGTAGTCCCTTCGCTCCAAGTAGTGATCTCCCGGACACTAGTAAAGGCTCCACAAGGTGAAATGAACAAGCTTGCTTGAAGTCTTCAAGGCCGAAGATGGTCTACGTCGATGAGATACTAACTCAAGCTCCCTCTTCACTAATGTGGGATTAGTGAAGCAAACAACATAAACTAAATGACTAGTCTAGTATAGGTTGATGAAGTAGGAATTTTGCTTACTTTAGAAATATTTTTCTCACTAATTTTCTTCACCTTCCAAAAAGCTAGAGAGCTTGAGGAAGAAGATGAAGAAAAGCCACCATGGAAAAAATCAAGTAGTGAATGGCAACCATGGGTGAGAAATATCTCATATAACTCATGTAGAGACATAATCATGCTTTAAGATAATGGTTGGGTTAATAAATATCTACTGTAAAACAAAATTAGTGGACTAAGTCAATGGTCACTACAAGCTTCTCCAAGCTTCTAACCATGTGATTAATTTCCAACTAATTTTAATTTACTTTAAATAAATAAAACCCATCATTATGATAACCATGGTGTGAGTCTCATACACCCATGTCTCATGTATCATCTAGCATGACACACAAAAATGTACATTAATATATATCACATATATACTAAATGCACAAGTGAGAAAAAGAATTCTTAAGTGGGCTAATATTAGTTAATGTAAATTAATATATCAAATATATATAATTATACATTAAATTATTAAATCAACACTTGATTTAATAATCCGGCTATATCACATATAACCGACTAATATCATATGTATCAATTTATCGAATCAACACTTGATTCGATAACCCGGCTATATCACATATAACCGACCGATAACACAAATCGCGAGAATAGAATACGGTACCACATACACGTATTAATCTCGGTCCCGCACATATCATATGTATGCTCCTACTTCGTTTTCCCTGAGCCAGGAAACCTCTGTGTAGAACTCTAAAGACTCGTCAATACGCCGGCAGTAGGTGGTGATCATATCAGTCACCGACAAGCCATCAGCGGTCTGCTAAACGTAACGGCCATACGGGTATTGAGCGATCAGAAGATCAACAATCAAGCCTGCTCATACTCCTGCGAATCCAATCAGTAACACTACCGTACAGTCCGGTCTCTTCGTCTGATATGTCGCATATCTCAGCTTGCGGGTGGTAAACGTCAGACCCCAATATCCTGATAAGTCATGCCGATGTTAGGCCTATAACGGTTTGAGAAACTACTGATAACACTTACCAGTAAATCTTAGCAACCCTGGCCAGGGATTTCCTGTTATGGCCAATCGAGCATAGCGCAACATCAACCCCCAATACCGGGAGAGACGAAATCCCCTCCTATCGCTCATTGCCTCCATGTGACTCGGGACTGTACCCAAAAACCACCGTTTTGCACGATCTCTTGAACATGGTAAGGTGGAAATCAAAGCACAGTGGTGTTGGGGTAAAAATTTACACCCCGGTTGACCAAGTCAAAATCAAAGTCAACCTCAAGCCAAGTGGGCCCAAGCCCAGATCCAGTGGGCACACGCCCGGGTCGAGCCCGAACATGAAGCGGCCGGCCTCCCACCGCGCCAAGATAAAAATTTTGTAATAAACAATTTTGTTGTATTTCTTTTTATTTTATTTTATGGAGAAATGTAAGAAAAGTAGGCATAAAGCCAATTTTTTGTAAAGCCCATGGTTTATGTGCAAAAAGAAATGGCACATGAGCCATGGGATAGGCAAAATGCCATTTTGTGAAGCCCAAGGGGCTATGTGTAAAGTGTATGGCCTATAAAGGCAAAGATAATGAAATATCTAAACAACTTTTTTTCTCTCTCTAAAAATTTTCTAGATCTGAGATCTTTTTCTTCTTCTTCAAGGTTCCAAAACCCTCTTCTTTCTCTTGAATTAAATCAAGAGTTTTACTCTTCTTTTTATAAAACAAATTAGATTTTCACCACAAAACCCACAAAGGGGAACTTGGATCTATCATTAAATCTCAAAAAGAAGAGATTTTTAGATCTCACATCTCTTGAGCCAGCCAACAGAGGAGGAAGAAGAAGAACCTATTTCCCCAACCAAGACATTTTCCTTTTTTCAGGAGTTTAACTCCACGGTTTCTGGGGCTAAAAGCCATCTTTTCCTCGCCGGCGCGCTAGCGCTCGAGCGCAAAGCACCTACGTCCCGACACGTGGCGCATTTGCGCTCCAGCGCAAAGCGCCCACGTGCCGACACGTGGCGCGCACGCTCTTGCGCTCCAGCGCGCAGCGCTCATGCGCAAAGCGCCCACGTACCGACACGTGGCGCGCGCGCGCTTGCGCTCCAGCGCGCAGCGCTCTTGCGCAAAGCGCCCACGTGCCGACATGTGGCGCGCACGCTTGCGCTCCTGCGCGCAGCGCTCATGCGCAAAGCGCCCACGTGCCGACACGTGGCACGCTTGCGCCTGAGCGCACAGCACCTAAGTGCACAGCGCTCAAGGCGCTGGCCCCACGCATCCCTTGGATGCCTTTTCCCCCTCTTTTTGTGTATATACATACATATATACATATGTATACAAATGGATAGCGGGACCCCCATAAAAACTCTGCGTGGCTCCCGATATATCCAAAACCCCCCTTTCAGAACAGAACATACGTACATTGTACATTGAGTTCGCATGACCAGCTTAACCCGTTAATCGGAGGTTCCCTCGCCCCAAAGGCGAGGGGTAATTAACGGCAGCTTAGTCCGCGGCTGCCGGAGATTCGGATCCCCACAATCATTAAACCCCAGCCTACCCTAGGCAGGGGGAATCTGTAGTACGCCTGAGACGCGTGCGCGTATTCCTATCTCAATGGGGTGACAAAAAACACCCTACAGATTCTGGCACGCCCGGTGGGACCGGCTCTCTCCTCCCATATTTCGGGTTAAACATTCATGCGAACCCAATCAATATACATATCAATTGCCTATACTGAAATGATGTTCTTTTTTTTCCGTGCAGCAATCAACCTTCGACGACAATGTCTCCCCAGACGAATTCAGCTTCCAACATGACCCCGATTCCGTACGTGGTCAAGATCAACGCTCGTGTGGTTCTCCCCGCGAGCCTCAGTCGACAGTGGGAGGAACCGCCCCGCCAGTTTGGCTCTGTCATCATCTATCCTGCCGGAAGTGCTCATCTGGCGGAGATCCCGGTGGAACAGGTGGCCAAGCCAGTCTCAAGGGGTAAGAGGCCGAATGTCGTGATTGCCAAGGCACCACAACCGAGGCTTAAGACGGTATCTGAACGATTCTCTGGTGCTCCAGCGGGGGGCAAGAACTTCGGTACAAAGGGAAACATCAAATGTTGCGGACGAGCTCAGGCGATGACTCCAACAAATGCACAATCGAGCGTATCTCCAAGGCCCTCCATCGACCGGTCTGCGGCATCTTCCCAAAGAGCCGAAGTCTGCCAGGTGCTTAGAACAGAGAGGTTAAGGCAGAAGCGGCTCAGGTATCGAGCCAACAAAAGGGCCAAGGCTTCGGCCAAATGGAATCGTGTGAAGTTCCAAGTGCAGGGTTGCCCCGCGACGACGGCTGAGTCGGACGTAAGAATCAGCAATTCCTTCGAGCCTCTGAAGTGGGTTCAGAAAAATGCCATGACCGCCAGAATCAAGATGACAGCGGTCCGAACAGTGCCACAAAGAGACGTGTCCCGGCCCCAACAGAAAAAGTGTGACACTGTCTCTTCAAGAGTCTATCAAGCACTCTGTGCCGCACGAAAGCAGCAGGGCAAACCCAGAAAAGAAGCGCCAGCACCATTCAAGAACCTGGTTAGGCCCGCCGCCTTCAATCGACTACCAGCTACCGAAACAAGGGGGTCAAGACAGCGATCCATGAAATCAGCTGCCAATGATAGAAAGACGGCCGGATATATCATCCATACGGTCTATATGGCGGGCGGTCGCCCCAGCGACAACCTTCGCAGCAAAAGCAAGGATGGGGCCACCACATCCCAAGCCCAATCTAGCCTGAATGTGGTTGCCGCTGTCCAAGAACAGCCGCCCCCGCTGGATGAAGAAAACCCTCTCGATGAGGATGATAGGCAGAAAGACCCCTCGGTCCATGCAGAGTCAAGCTCGGACAGCGAGGAAGAGCCGACTTTCCGCCCTAGGACTGCGGAGCAAGAGCTGCTTCAAGAGCTTCGAAAACAGCTCAGGAGCAAAGATAAAGAGATGGCCAAGCTCTATTCGAAGATTGACGACTTAACGAACGTGGTGATGCAGCTTACGGCTCAAATTACTCGAGCGCCTCCCAATCAAGCACAAGCCGCGACTAATCAGCCGGGTGATGAAAATCCGAGGCAGCCAATGCCTGTTCCTTCGGGTCCAAGACTGGTCGAGCCACATGAAAGCCGGTCACACTCCGCTTTTGGGGACGCCTTGGCCCCCGATAGCACTATCCCGCTAACACAGGATCGGATAATGGATTTGGTCACCAGCAAGGTTAAAACATTGGTGGCTGAAGCTGAAGCTCAGAAAGAAATCGGCAGTAGTGGGCGGCCATATCCCGCGCAATACGATCTGATTGAGTTCCCAAGCGGCTACGTCATTCCTAAGTTCGGAAGATTTGATGGAACGGGGAATGCAAATCAGCATGTCGCCCACTTCAAAGCATCGTGCGGAAATACGGGGGGCAATGACGCGCTCCTTCTTCGTCAGTTTGTAAACAGCCTGACCGGTGTCGCTTTCGACTGGTATGCGAGAATACCAGACGGGTCCGTCATTACCTTTGCCCAAATGGAGTCTCTGTTCCGGCAAAGGTTCATGAGCGTCAGTGATAAAATCTCCATTGCCGACCTTGTGAGGACTAAGCCGGGGAAGAATGAAAGCAACACTGACTTTATCGCCCGATGGCGTAATCTCACAGTCAAGTGCGAACCGCCGCTGGAGCAGGACCAGTCCGTCGGCCTTCTCATTGGGAACCTCAGCAATTGGATGGTCCCATTCTTGTGTACAGCGAGCCTCAAGACATTCCAGGAGCTAACCAAGAAAGTCCAAATGCTGGAACGGTCGAAGCAAGAGTCCCCGCCGGACTCTCAGAGAGACAAAACCTGGAAAAGCAAGCGGGACGATAACCGTAGAAGCGGGAGTTCCAGCAGTACCAATGTCTTCAATGCGTCCGACAATGAAGAAAAGCGAAGGGCGGGCGAATCCAAAACCAACCGGTCTCGAAAGCCATTGCTGGGAGGAGATGGGCCTTCCCTAGAGGAGAAGAAGAACAAGGTTTACTCTTTCAGAAGGGACAAGGTCCGTAAGATATTTAAAGATGCCTTGAACAACGGCCTACAATTGCCGGAGTCGAAAAGACCCCAAGAAGCAAAAATGACCGACAATCCTCTGTATTGCCCGTACCACCGAGTAGTGAGCCATGCGATTGAGGATTGCTATATCTTCAAGGACTGGGTCGAGAAGCAGTACAAGGCTGGAGAGATCGAGCTGTCCAAAAGCATGTTGGTGAACAATCAAGTTGCAACCGCCAACTTTATACAGACAGAAACTGAAGCCTTCTGGGAGCAGACAGCCGAACCCGCTGCCCTGAGAAATGAAACGGACTCATCGCGGCCTCCGTGGAGTACGCACATATCTAATAAGACGAAGAAGATGATAAAGCTACTTCGGAAGGAACCCAGGACGGAATGGGAAGGGCAGAAGAAGCCTACCAGTCCAGCTGCCAATGCGGCTCCATCAGGCTCAAAATCCAAGAAGCTTAAGAAGAAGAAAAGTGCAGCTCGGCGCGAAAAAGAGTCTGCAGGGAGATCGACCATTCAAAAATATATCGATTCCCTCGAAGAATATGAACAAAGGGAAAGAACATTGATTCAATTGAAGGAAATCTTCCCTGTACAAGCGGCTGAAATTCTGGAGGAGTTAGAAGAAGACTCTAATGAAGAGATCCCAGTAATGACCTGCTATGCCATCCATCTTGGCAGCGACTCCGAGGATGAGCTCTGTTTTCCCGAAGAGGACGAGGAGCTCACCACAAAGGCCAATCAAATCCAGCTCAGAAGCGGCAGGGCTCTACAGCAAAATCAGGGCAACGCCCCAAAAGGGAAGGAAAAACAAGTCGCTAATGAAGAAGATGGCAGAGAACCGGCTGGTGAAAACATAAGTCCTTCCTCGGTGGACTATAATGTCTTGGCACATCTCCGGAAGCTTCTGTCTTTCCTGAGCATCTACGACGCCTTGGTCCTATCTAAGGAGCTTAGAGATGTTCTCATTCACGCTCTACAAAACCCAGAGCGGTATCAGGCTCACTTTGCGGAAATTAATATGAAAGAAGCCCAGCATGCTTTGCATGCCGCCGCAGTCACATTTAAGGATGAAGACTTGCTACTGGGAACGGCTGAGCATAATCGGCCGCTTTACGTGACCGGGTACAGCGACGGAGATCGAATAAATCGCATATTGATTGATCCGGGGTCCTCAGTGAACATCATGAACTTGCGAACTCTGAAGAGTTTATCAATGGACGTCCGACACCTGTCAAGGGAAAGGATTGTCATTCAAGGCTTCAACCAAAATTGCTAGCAAGTTCTGGGGTCCATAGCTCTGCCAATCAAATTCGGGGATCTGCAAACTGAAGCTAAGATATACGTGATCGACGCCGACACGTCTTATAAGATTCTCTTAGGGCGGCCGTGGCTCCACGATTACGGCATCATTCCGTCAACTCTCCATCAATGCATGAAGTATACTAAAAATGGCGAAGAAAGACGCATTGACGGAGACATCCAACCGTTCGGTGTGCGTGAAGTCCGATATGAAGATTCTCGGTACTTTATGAACCACCAAAATGCTAAGCCACAACTGACTGAGGATAGACCAGCCCCAAGGCTCAAAAGCAAATCTGCGCCGGCTGTCACTTTCAAAAGCAAAAATGCCCAAGTGCGCCCGCATTTCGGTAGCGACACTGATGAGTCCGATGCTGGAAGCCCGTCCTTCCATAAAACTTGCCCTCGTTTCGGCAGCGATACGGATGAATCCGTCACTGAATCCCCATCTAGCAGTAAAGTCCGCCCTCATCTTGGCAGCGACACTGAAGAGTTAGAGGAGGAGGACCTGTTGTGCAACAGCGGTGCAGATTGAACCCCCACGCAACAAGCAAAACTATGAGAGACCTTCGAAGTTGCAGAAGGGTCCCTAGCCGTTACAAGGGTACCAGAGCAAATGTGCAAAGAGCTCGATGCATTATCAATCTCCACCGTGGATCAGCTGAAAACTTTCTACGTTCCCGGGAGGAAAAGTGGACAGAAGGGCATCTTGTTTTATGGGTCAAACCCTGTTGCGCACCCGGACGATTTGTCTGTCGCGTGCCTTCCATATGAGAGAGGCATAAGAGCCGTCCTCAATCCCAGATACTATGCGCCCGAGATGCGGGAATACTTCAAGAAGTGCGGATGCCGGTTATATCAAACGGAGTCCGAAGCAAAGTTTTACGAAGGGCTATGGCATCCGCCCCAGGTCCGAGCACTCATCGATGGACGAATTCCAGATAGACGGGGCATAGGCTACATTCAACCTGATTCTAAAGCGTGCTACATGATCCATGTTGGTGAGGCCAGCGAAAGATCAAATGATGACGACGAGATAGCCGAGCCAGAAGAAGCTCCTCAAGAGCTCGAAGATGGCGGACAAGCAACCTTTGACGAGCTAACCGAGATTGACTTAGGAACGCCCGATAATCCAAGGCCGACCTACATTAGCTCGCTCTTGTCAGAGAAAATGAAAGCGCAGATAATTGCCCTGCTGCATGAGTTCGTCGACTGCTTCGCGTGGACATACAAAGAAATGCCTGGCCTTTCCCCTGAAGTGGCCGTACATAAGTTGGCTATATCTCATGATGCTAAGCCAGTCAAACAAGCTCCTCGAAGAATGAAAAGGGAACTAGAAGAAAAGGTCATCGAGGAAACTAAGAAGCTCATCGATGCCGACTTCATAAGGGAAGAGAAATACGCGGACTGGATCGCATGCATAGTCCCAGTGAAGAAGAAAAATGGGCAGATCCGAGTTTGTGTCGATTTCAGGGATCTCAACAAGGCATGTCCTAAAGACGACTTTCCGCTACCGGTCATGGAAATGATGGTTGATGACACCTCAAATTACGAGTTGTTCACCTTTATGGATGGCTCGTCTGGATATAATCAGATCAAGATGTCGCCTGAGGATGAGAAACACACAGCATTTAGAACCCCGATCGGAATATATTTCTACAAGGTAATGCCGTTCGGACTGAAGAACGCAGGTGCTACATATCAAAGGGCAATGACTAATATCTTTGATGACTTAATCCATAAAGTCGTCGAATGCTATGTTGATGATCTGGTCGTCAAAACTAAAGCCAAGGCTGACCACATCCAAGATCTTAGGACCGTTCTCACCAGACTGAGGGAATACGATCTGAAGATGAATCCTCTGAAATGTGCTTTTGGAGTGTCATCGGGAAAATTCCTGGGTTTTATAGTCCGGCATCGAGGGATCGAAGTTGACCCATCAAAGATAAAGGCCATCATGGAGATGCCCCCTCCGAAAAGTCTGACGCAGCTAAGATCTTTTCAAGGCAAGCTTGCTTATATAAGGAGGTTTATCTCAAATTTATTGGGGAAATGTAGGCCCTTCTCAAAGCTCATGAAGAAAGGAGCTCCTTTTATCTGGGATGCCGAATGTCAAGCAGCGTTCGAAAGCATCAAACAATACTTATTGCGCCCTCCAGTGCTGGCCGCTCCCATTCCAAATAAACCGCTGATTCTCTATACTGCCGCGCTGGACAAGTCACTCGGTGCGCTCCTTGCCCAGAATAACGAGGAGGGAAAAGAAAATGCCCTCTACTACCTCAGTCGAACTCTAGTCGGGGCGGAACACAACTACTCCCCAATCGAAAAGCAATGCCTGGCTCTAATATTTGCTGTGAAGAAGCTGAGGCACTATTTGCTCGCTCATCGGGTTATGCTGATCTCCAAGGTCGACCCGCTCAAACACTTGATGACCAAAGCAAGCCTAGCAGGAAGAATGGCAAGATGGGCTGTCATGCTACTTGAGTTTGACATAGTTTATACCCCTCAGAAAGTAGTAAAAGGGCAAGCTCTTGCAGACTTTCTCGCTGCTCATCCCATACCAGAAGGGTCGCCGCTAAATTGTGAGTTACCTGACAAACAAGTGCTGCACCTCGAGGAAGATGAGCCATGTTGGAAGCTCTACTTCGATGGGGCCTCATCAATAAGGAGCTCCGGCAGATCAAGCGTCCCGGAGGTAAAAGTGGGGATAGGATTGTTGTGCATCACGCTATCAATGGGAACCCTACGGCGTTCTTTTGCTCTCACCGAGCCTCGGACAAACAATGAAGCTGAGTATGAAGCTCTGATAGCTGGTTTGGAACTCGCCATAGAAATGGAAATTCTTCGGCTAGGGTTTACGGTGACTTCCAGCTTGTTGTCAACCAAGTAAGCGGCGACTATAAGATATATAAACCCGAGTTAGCTCGGTACAGAGGCCGAGCGGTGGAACTCATGAAACGGTTCACTCACATTGAACTAATGAGAATCCCCAGAGCGTTGAACGGAAAAGCCGACATACTCGCTCGCCTAGCCAAGGAGCTGGCTGATCCTGACATGGACGAAATTCTGGTCACAGTTAGGAGCCGACAAATTCTACCCCCATTCTCTCTACGGGAAGAGGAAAGCGCAGAACAGAAGAGCAGTCCTGCCGAAGAAGCTTCGATCATCCGAGACGAGCCCGATTGGAGAGAACCCTTCATAGAGTACTTCCGATACGACAAGCTGCCCGAAGAAAAATCTGCGAGGATTCAGCTGAAGAAAAGAGCTCTCCGATACGTGTTTGTAAATAACACGTTATACCGCAGGTCATATGACCAACTCTGGCTCAGGTGTCTGTCATTGGCCGAAGCCCAAAAGGTCATGAAAGATGTTCACTCGGGCGTTTGCGGTGCTCACCAATCTGGCCCCAAGATGCGACTTCAAATCAAACGGCTTGGGTATTACTGGCCCACCATGATACGGGATTGCGGAGAGCATGCAAAGAAATGTCAGATCTGCCAAATCCATGGTGATTTCATTCACAAGCATCCCAATCCGTTGCATCCAACGGTGGCGTCGTGGCCCTTTGAAGTCTAGGGCACCGACATTGTTGGCCCAATTGATCCTCCATCATCCAAAGGCTGCCGGTTCATATTGGCCGCGACAGACTACTTCTCCAGATGGGCTGAAGCTGTCCCGCTAAAAGAAGTCAAGACAAAAGATATTCTGACATTCTTCCAGCATAATATTCTATACCGTTTCGGTACACCAAGAAGAATCATTTCCGACAATGGGCCTTCTTTCAAGAGCTTCAATGTCTCAAGGTTCGCTACTCAGCACAAGATAGACTGGAGATATTCCTCCATCTATAATCCAAGAGCCAATAGGCTAGCCGAAGCCTTCAATAAGACTCTATGCAAGCTCCTGAGGAAAAATGCTTCAGCCAACAAGAGAGACTGGAATCTCAAACTTCACGAGGCGTTGTGGGCATATCGTACCACGCACCGTACTCCAACACAGTCCACTCCATACTCATTGCTCTTTAGAGTGGAGGCGGTCCTCCCCCTCGAAGTCGAAGTTCCAAGCTTAAGAATGGCCGTTCAGCACGAGTTGACGGAGGGGGAAAACGTTCTCCTTCGACTTGGAGAGCTCGATGCCCTCGAAGAAAAGAGGCTCGCGGTGCAGCAAAATCTGGAGCTATACCGAGCCCAAATGTCACGGGCTTATGACAAGATAACCCGTCTCCGCGCTTTCAAGAAAGGTGAATTGGTGTTGGTCCTCAAAAGACCGATCATCCCCAATCGACATGCCAAGGGAAAATTTGAGCCAAACTGGGAAGGACCATACGTCATCGAGAAAGTGTTCGACGGAGGATCCTACCAACTAATAAGTGCTGAGGGAGAAAGGCCCATGCCACCCATCAATGGCCGATATCTCAAGAAATACTACACGTGAATGCTCCAAGTCGCAGGCGAATTGAGCACATCAGCCCTACGGTCTGGATCATACATCCTGCAAAACCGTATACAATCCACGGGCGTAAATGTCCCCTATCTCTCCCAAATCCTGCCGGTGAGACTACTTTTAAAGTCCCACCAGCGGCAAAAAAAAAGAAAAAAAGAAAAAAAAAGGAAAGAAATAAAAAAAAAATAAACGGTATGTCCACAAGCAAAACGGGCACGGATGAAAATCCGAAAGGGCTCCGTGAGTAAAAACAGCAGGACTACCGGCGAGTCTGTGAAAACCCGAAAGGGCGCAAACTCGTGAAAAGAGATGAAATACACTCGCAAAGTCCTCTCGACCTTATGAGGAGAAAACCCATGCGTGAGATCCTTACGACTCACAAAGGAGCAACACACTTAAGAATCCTCACGATTCCTAAGGAGAAAATACACCTGCGGGATCCTTACGACTCGTAGGGAGAAAATGCTTTATGGGACCCTCACGGCCCATAAAATTGAAAAGCCTTAGGTGATAGGGACCCAAACCTATCTCTTAAGCCATCGTTCCCCAACGGGCAACGGCAAATGATGAGTCGCTCCTGGCATTTCGCTTCAGTGTTAGTGGTGCTGATGCCGACCAAAAACCCAAATCCCAAGTCCTCCCAAGGCAAATGATGAGTTGCTCCTGGCATTATTCCAGTGCAGCAATACTGATGCCAAACAAGATCCAAATTCCAAGTCCCCAACCCCAAAGTGGCGAATGATGAGTCGCTCCTGGCATTATTCCAGTGTAGCGATGCAGACGCCAACCAAATTCCAAATCCTATACCCCAACGGCGAATGATGAGTTGCTCCTGGTACCACATTCCAGTCCAGCGATGCAGACGCCAACAAAGCCCTGAAATTTTTCCGGCCCTACGGTCTGGATCATACATCCTGCAAAACCGTATACAATCCACGGGCGTAAAACAATCCCAACCTCTCCCAAGTCCTACCGGTGAGACCACATTCAAAGTCCCCAAAAAAAAAAATCCCAAATCCTCTCGGGGCAAATGATGAGTTGCTCCTGGCATTATACCAGTGCAGCAATGCAGATGCCAAACAAAAACCAAAATCCCAAAATCCTCTAAATGACAGATGATGATTCGCTCCTGGTACCATATTCCAGTATAGCGATGCTGATGTCAACCTAAATCAAAATCAACAAGTCAACTTTCACTCCGACACCGCAAAAAGCGGAGCAAGTCAGAATCCAATCTCGACACCGCAAGAAGCGGAGCAAGTCAAGTCTACCCCTGACACTGCAAGAAGCAGAGCAAGTCAAATCAAGCACCGACCGTCCAAGTCGCTAAAAGGGCAGCATCGACCGTCCAAGTCGCAAAAAGGGCAGCATCGACCGTCCACGTCGCAAAAAGGGCAGAACCGACCGTCCACGTCGCTAAAAGGGCAGCACCGACCGTCCAAGTCGCTAAAAGGGCAGCATCGACCGTCCAAGTCGCAAAAAGGGCAGTATCGACCGTCCACGTCGCAAAAAGGGCAGAACCGACCGTCCAAGTCGCTAAAAGGGCAGCATCGACCGTCCAAGTCGCAAAAAGGGCAGCATCGACCGTCCACGTCGCAAAAAGGGCAGAACCGACCGTCCAAGTCGTTAAAAGGGCAGCATCGACCGTCCAAGTCGCAAAAAGAGCAGCATCGACCGTCCACGTCGCAGAAAGGGCAGAACCGACTGTCCAAGTCGCTAAAAGGGCAGCATCGACCGTCCAAGTCGCAAAAAGGGCAGCATCGACCGTCCACGTCGCAAAAAGGGCAGAACCGACCGTCCAAGTCGCAAAAAGGGCAGAACCGACCGTCCACGTCGCTAAAAGGGCAGCATCGACCGTCCAAGTCGCAAAAAGGGCAGCATCGACCGTCCAAGTCGCAAAAAGGGCCGCATCGACCGTCCATGTCGTAAAAAGGGCAGTGCTAGTTTCCCGAAAGGTGGGAACCGAATCAAGTCGCCTCCACGTGAAAGAAGATCCATCAATTTCATGCACACGACCCACATATGTGGTGCGCATTTATTGATGGGGGGCAATTTGTTGGGGTAAAAATTTACACCCCGGTTGACCAAGTCAAAATCAAAGTCAACCTCAAGCCAAGTGGGCCCAAGCCCAGATCCAGTGGGCACACGCCCGGGTCGAGACCGAACATGAAGCGACCGGCCTCCCACTGCGCCAAGATAAAAATTTTGTAATAAACAATTTTGTTGTATTTCTTTTTATTTTATTTTATGGACAAATGTAAGAAAAGTAGGCATAAAGCCAATTTTTTGTAAAGCCCATGGTTTATGTGCAAAAAGAAATGGCACATGAGCCATGGGATAGGCAAAATGCCATTTTGTGAAGCCCAAGGGGCTATGTGTAAAGTGTATGGCCTATAAAGGTAAAGATAATGAAATATCTAAACAACTTTTTTTCTCTCTCTAAAAATTTTCCAGATCTGAGATCTTTTTCTTCTTCTTCTTCAAGGTTCCAAAACCTTCTTCTTTCTCTTGAATTAAATCAAGAGTTTTACTCTTCTTTTTATAAAACAAATTAGTTTTTCACCACAAAACCCACAAAGGGGAACTTGGATCTATCATTAAATCTCAAAAAGAAGAGATTTTTAGATCTCACATCTCTTGAGCCAGCCAACAGAGGAGAAAGAAGAAGAACCCATTTCCCCAACCAAGACATTTTCCTTTTTTCAGGAGTTTAACTCCACGGTTTCTGGGGCTAAAAGCCATCTTTTCCTCGCCGGCGCGCTAGCGCTCGAGCGCAAAGCACCTACGTCCCGACACATGGAGCATTTGCGCTCCAGCGCACTGCGCGCGAGCGCAAAGCGCCCACGTGCCGACACGTGGCGCGCGCGCTTGCGCTCCAGCGCGCTTGCGCTCCAGCGCGCAGCGCTCATGCGCAAAGCGCCCACGTGCCGACACGTGGCGCGCGCGCTCTTGCGCTCCAGCGCGCAGCGCTCATGCGCTAAGCGCCCACGTGCCGACACGTGGCGCGCGCGCTTGCGCTCCAGCGCGCAGCGCTCTTGCGCAAAGCGCCCACGTGCCGACACGTGGCGCGCGCGCTTGCGCTCCTGCGCGCAGCGCTCATGCGCAAAGCGCCCACGTGCCGACACGTGGCACGCTTGCGCCTGAGCGCACAGCACCTAAGCGCACAGCGCTCAAGGCGCTGGCCCCACGCATCCCTTGGATGCCTTTTCCCCCTCTTTTTGTGTACATACATACATATATACATATGTATACAAATTTATACACACACGTACTCCACGACACTGTCCCTGTTAGAAAAAAATTTCTAACGGGGCACTGCCCCTCACCCCACAAGGGGGCTGCTAGCCCCCTTGACCCCCAGCCCGCTATCCGGGTAGCGGGACCGCCGTAAAAACTCTGCGTGGCTCCCGATATATCCAAAACCCCCCTTTCAGAACAGAACACACGTACACTGCACATTGAGTTCGCATGACCAGCTTAACCCGTTAATCGGAGGTTCCCTCGCCCCAAAGGCGAGGGGTAATTAACGGCAGCTTAGTTCGCGGCTGCCGGAGATTCGGATCCCCACAATCATTAAACCCCAGCCTACCTTAGGCAGGGGGAATCTGTAGTATGCCTGAGACGCGTGCGCGTATTCCTATCTCAATGGGGTGACAAAAAACACCCTACAAGTGGAAATCACATAAGACTCTATGACGATCTCGGGTCGACGGACTAACCTGTACCAGTGTCACTAGAGAACTGCCATCTGACGTGAGGTATAATACCATCTAGGAGTTCTCGGCGAGTTCGTCCAGTGTATCCAGTCTCCACTGAGCACCCGTATACCTTCTCTGATGTCAAACACCAATGGATATGGGATCATCCATCGCCCATCACATGGGTCGAGAAGCGTATATGCTAGTCTACTCTGGAATATCGATGCCCCGTCTCGATACTTGCACGACTAGGAACAATTAAAGGATGTACTTACCGACTACCCTTGCCCCACTAGTATGATCTGCATCATAATCCTGGTAGTCAAGTACTCATCCTAAGGGCTTTATCAACATGTAATAGAGAGACAATAAGTGTACATGTTAAGATAAAGAGCAACCAGATAGTATACTATCATGTTGAGCAAGAAAGTCCTCCCTATATAGGTACAAGCATCCACTATAATATACATCATATGTACAATAATTGCCTCTAGGGCATACATATAACTAACTGTAAAGAGTGTATATAGATATATAGATATGTGTTAACTTAAAATACATAATCGACTTGATTATATGAAATTTACCATGTACTCGCCGGTGCCCTTGTGTAATGCGGCCCACCCAGCGGCAGGATTGTACCTGGCAGGATCTCTCTTTTTCTGCAATAAAATTAGGATTTATTTTAATAAGTAATTTACGACAAAGAAAACATATTATTTTAAGCGTCGAAGTACTCACGAGGAGGTACTGTGCGTTGGCCTGTGTGCGCTTCCCTTAGATCGGGACAACGCGGGATCATCGCTGTTTCAGTTCTGCTTGCTGCAAACCGACTCCTTCTTGCAAATATAAAAAAGATTATATTAGATTTCAGAATATGATTTCATGCTATATTGTTATAATCTTTAGAATTATATTTATACCTGAACATCGGTGTGAGAAAAGTACTCGATTAGCCGCAGCCAATCGAGTCTCAGGTCATCTAGAGCTATCTGATCCATCATCTGCCCTCGCTGCTGCTCCCCAGTCGCCGCGACCCAGGCGTGATAGTAAAGCTTCTTTACGTCACATTGGCGTCTTCTCTTGATATTCTGCATCTCGTCTATGACCCAGGTAAGGACACGATGTGCATCGAACAGCATATGCGCACCATCTTTGCAAGGAACGCCAGTAAACCTGTAATGTCACCAGGTCTAAAATTACAAAATTATATATATATATATATATATTATATATATATATATATAACGATAATTGAAATTGGAATGTTTAAAAGTATATGTGATACCGTGTCCGGCTCAAAAAAAGCCGGGCATTAGCAGTCTGGCACAGGTCCCACCTAAGATGGAGTGGATACCAATGGTATGTATGGACATCGTGGCCCATATAATCTCCTTATTTGGTAGCGTTGTCTCCAACAGGCACATCCTTCTCATTGAACATCAGCGTCCAGAGTCCGGTTCCATCGACTGGCTTGGAGCTGGCGGGTTGAGAATGACCATTCCTCCTAACATTGCTGGAGCATGCAAAATGATATAAAGACACAATATTATAATATATTATAATATTCATAGTATATATATAGTATTTGACAAATTTAAATTACAATCTTTATTTAAAAGCATTTAAGCAATAACGATTAAACCTGCCCCTGATGTATCTGGCATGTTGCTAGAACCGGTGCCAGACGC
This sequence comes from Agapanthus africanus, assembly GCA_030015575.1. NCBI lineage: Eukaryota > Viridiplantae > Streptophyta > Magnoliopsida > Asparagales > Amaryllidaceae > Agapanthus > Agapanthus africanus. The sequence continues at coordinate 299,119,840 of JASDDO010000014.1, read as the reverse complement.
CATCCCGTCAGTAGAACGTGGATCTACAAACACTAAACTGTTAGATGATTCAATAGAATTTAATAGATAACTAAAAATTCAATAGATAACTGCATTGTAATGATGTATTAAATTTTAAATGAGTAAACTATATACCAGGTGCAGGAGTGACTGGGGTGCCCGGATCTACTGGGGTGCCAGTAAGGGCTGCTAGGGCTGTTGGCGCGCTAGTGGGGGTGGTGGATCTGCTGGGGCACTCTCAGCGGTGGCTGGATTTGCTGGGGCTGGCATGGAGCTCTCGCCAAGCTCGACTATACGTCTTTTCTTCTAACGTCCAAATCTGCCTGGGCCTGCCATCAGACCCTACATATATATCCAAATATTATTTATTTACTTATAATCATTATACAATTTAAAACATTTATTTCAATTTCATTACCTAACACGTTTCTTCGGTACATTAGCTGAAGATTCCCTAGGTGGATTCACAAAATCTTGATATGTGACAATTAATTGGCCGATATCACGTCTTACTAATGTATTGTTCGATGGCGCAGATTCGTGAACGTTGGTACATTCAATAGAAAGAATGAGTCATGTTAGCGCGTCTTCCTCGTCACCCTCATCTTCAGAGACTGTATCGACCCTAAATTTCGTGTATACTTGTATTATTCATTATTAATAAAAGACCGTATTTCTGTTCGAGCATTGAATTATAAGTAATTCTTGATAAATAAATACAAGAACAAGCTTGTACCTATCGGTTCATTCTTTACCCTACTGTTCCATAGTCTGTGTGTTCAAACCCTTGCAACATAATTATTTTATTTTAATTTCTTTTTGTCTTTTTCGAACCCTGAAAGTTTCATGAGCGATACATGGAGTTTTGAGATTTTATAAAAGAAATGAAACATGTTTTTAGACCGAACAAGTCGACAAGAGCCTGGAGTCCGAAGATCGAGCTCAACGGGGGCACTCAAACCGACTGGGGAGGGTCAAACCCGGGTCCGGATGGCCAGAACAAGGCTAAACGCGCCCCGCCTATGCTCACGCGTCTCTTGGGCTGGTATCTGCTCGTTTCCTCTGCCCAAACTCCCCCACTCCAACCAGAGAGCTGCCACCGTTTCAAATACCCAATTAAATCTCTTTTAATGATTTAAATTTCTTTTAATTCATCATATCTTCATTCCTTTCTCCTATATAAACCCAAATCTTTCCAAATCTTCCTCCCCCTCTAAAATTATTTTGAAATTCTCCCAAAAATACCTTGAAGATCTTCCCAAGCTCTCGAATGTCAAAGTTTCGCTCAAACGCACCCTATTTCTTTTGTAATCGGTGAATCGGTTGTTAGACCGATTCACACCCTAAGTCCGTCCCAATTCTTTTTGATCTCTCTCTCTCCTTTTTTACTCCTCGCTTGTCGCATGATTCCGTATTAGAATTTAGAAAAAGTTTGTAAATGAAAGTGAAATAATTGATTGCTATTTAGTCGTCTATATAATTTCACATAAAAAGTAAATTCACCATTCAATTATTCTTGTTATCCATGTCTCACTGAACTCTTGTTAATTCTAGATTTCTTTAAAATGAAATTTCTGACATTGTTAAATAGTATTAGTCGATATCGCAATTGTTACATCTAGATTGAAAAGAAACAACGTAGCAGATAAATACCATTTTTGTTAATCATTTTCATATACTATTTTGGTGATAGGTTATTGTTAAAGCATTATTGTAAATAACGCACAGGGTAACGACCTACCCTACAAGCACTTTTGAATCTCAAATCCAATAAAATTTATATTAATTTCTAAAGAGTAGCCTTGCAAATAAATGCCATCGAGTTTTAAATTAGAATTAACTATTAACTTATCCTTTGCATATTTTGTCTTTACAACCCTCTTTAGGGGAACCCAGTTGTGGATGATGCTGTTTAAAGCACATTTTGGGGTCTAGTAGAGTAAGACGTAGAGCTTCTTATAGAGCGCGGTCTTAAAAGGGAAAAGGGATCGGAAAATAAAACAATTTCTATAAAGTTAGAATAAAAATAATGAATTAAATTAATTGGATTCATATCCATTATTTATCATTTATATTTAGTTAAAAGAAAATGAGGTTTTCAAATTAGATTTTTAAATAAAATACCCTTAAATTTAAAAAGGTTAAGTTTTTATTAAAATACCCTCAATTTTCAAAAGTTAGGATTTTCATTCAAATATCCTAAATTTCCAAAGGTATATTTTTTTATCAAAACACTCTCGGCATTTAAAATATATATATTTTTTCATCAAAACACCCTCGAGATTTTAAAATAGAGTATTTTACATAAAACCCTCTCGAGACTTTAACGACCTATTTTTACATAAATACCTTGAAGTTGCCAATTGCCATATTTTCATATAAATACTTAGGATCTATAAAACAACTGATTTTTAAAGTATTTAGATAGCAGATGAGTTTAAGTGGCCTATTCTCTCTTGAGTCTCGTGGAGCCGGAGACAATGAGTGCCACCACTTGCTTATCTCCCTATTTAAACAAAGTGAGTTTGTACCGTCTCAAAATATTAGGAAAATGGACATAATAGTTGATATGTAACTTGAATCGTTTTTGTTTTATACTTATCCCATCACAAGCTATATACCACTTGTTTATTTCATCTACATGACTTGCTTGCTTAAACCTACTTGCATACTTAACTCGACTTGACCCGAACCATGAATACGCAATGACTTGACATGAATACTTGAACTCGAATTGAAACTTGAACTGGCACTCCCTCTCTCTCTCTCTCTTATGTATTCATGGATTCGAGTAAAACTTGTAACTTTAACTATAAATTAAAATACACGGGGATTAGAGGTAGTTTGGTAATGAATGTATATCGTAGCCCGAGAGTCCACTAAAAATCATCTAACTTGAATCTCGTGTCGTTGTCCCTTGGGGTTTGACCGGGCCTTGTACTTCTACGTGTTGTTGGTCCGTGGGGTTTGATGGACTACTCTCGTATACACGCATATCTTCGTTATCGAACTACAAAAAAATACGTTATAATAGAATTTCCATGCTTACATGCATTTCCATGCTCATATAGTTGCCATATTTAATTGACACCCTTACTTGTCTGCTACTACATTAGAATTCATATTTTACTTACATGTATGTCCTTTATCACTTTTATTCATATCCTTTTTGGAGACTTACCGAGCGCAAGTTCGCTGATGGACATTCCACCCTGTTTCTTTCTTTCCTTAAAATGTTCGCTAGGTGGCGTAGGGACAGAGGAAATTGAGGAAACGGAAGAGCACTCCCAGCTAGCTTCACAGGTCGATTACTAGTTTCCTTCCTTCATCTTATCATTTATGTATGCCTCTTGTTTAAGGCTTGCTTATTATGTATTTTTGTTTTAAGATATCTTGTATCAGCTTGAAACTATGTGGAAATCTTGAATGTAATATATAGTAGTCGGATTTTATTTCACTTGTTATTTCTTGTCACTTTATGTTGCTTATAAATGCTTAATGTATTTGTTACGAGAAATGACATTCTCGGAATAATACGTCGCGGGCCCCGTCATGTGTCGTTACCGTTTTTTGGGAAGAGGGGTGTGACAGGTTTTATTGGTGGCCCATGCAGGTCAGTTCTGCATGAACACTGTAAGCAATGTAATATAAGAATTATGAAAATCCGCGACTTTTACATTCCTTCCATTTCAATTCCTTTGAATCTAATCTAATCCTACTTTTATCTATCCAAGGTGATGTCTTTCTCGGACCCTACCAACATCAACGGCGAGACACCACCATCATCACCATCACCTGCTGCTGCAACTTCACCTGCCAAACATATGGTGCTTCTGGAGGCTATCAAGAACCTACTCGAAGGTCAGCAGGCCCAGAGCACGATTCAGCATGAACAGACTGCTCTCTTTCATCAGGGTTTAGTCTGCCCTGAGGCAGAAGCACCAGGAGTGAAGCAATTCTGGGCTTTGCACCCGTAGAACTTCTTTGGGAAAGAGAGCCCTCTAGAGGCTGAAGAATGGGCTCAGAGTATCGAAGATGACCAGGCGGTAGCGCAAGTTCCAGATGTGGCTTGGGTTCGTGTAGCAAAACTTCAGCTGACGGATAATGCCAGGGTCTGGTGGAAGGCGGAAGAGAGCCGTATCCCACAGCCGATCGAGTGGAAAATTTTCCGCGATCTCTTTGACGTCAAGTACTTTCCGAAAACCTCTCGTTTCGAAACGGAACAACAGTTTGTCCACCTGCAATAGGGATCTATGTGGGTCAAATCGGTGGATGAGTATGATTCCGAGTTCACTATTTTAACGACCCTAGTATTACTATACCTTCGTATTTTCTTTCTTTAGTAAAATATTGTATTTATTTATTCGTAGTATTTTTCCGTAAATTTTGTTTTCTATTAAATATATTATTTTATTATTCTATCTATTTTTCCCAAACCCATTTCTTTAAACTAAATATTAACCTGTTTCAAATTAAACGCAAGACCTGACCCAGCCCATAACCAAAATCCAATATCATTTTCATTTTCTTTTATAAAACTATGAGCCCAAAAGCCCACTTTCTTTTCAAGCAACAACATATATTTAATTCTAATTAAATATGTGCATGAACAACCTTGCAGCACATTAGTTAAGTCCTTGCATTGTTATTCCATAAGTTACATGTTCAAATCTCCATGTTCAAATCTCCATTCTTGCAATTATTTTTTTTATCAATTTTTATTCTTCTCATAAGCACAAATAAGACCTTTCATTTCATCTTCTTTTTAACTCTCAAAATAATTAGAATGGTTATGAGCCATAATTTATTAGAATTATGGTGGCCATAAACTTTTTCTATATCTCACCCCTCTTTCTTTTCATCATCACACCTTTCTATCATTTCACATATCCTTCTTCATCTAGATTTCCCGAAGAAGAACATAAAGAAATTCTTAAGAAATTCTCGCTAGAAACGCGAGGCTATCGGCGGATAGACAAGCCCGGTGACAATACCAGCTTGTGTATGTAAGTCCCTTCTCTCTTTCCCTCCCCCATCTCCTTCTCTCTATCTTTCTCTTGTCATATTGCCATGAAAAACTTTTCTTATCATATCATAGTTCATAAATAATTAATTAAATGGATACATATATAAATAATGAACACACACAAACATACACGCGCATATAGTTTGTAAAGTCTTTTTCATTACTCTCAATCCATATGTTAAGATTTCATAGTGACCAATTAGGATTGCATCGTTTGTTGTTGTATTTTAAATTACTTTATTTAAATTTTGTAAAAAAAAATGAAGTTACGAATAAATACCATGATTTCCTCATTCTCACATATGATATATCAATATCTTTACTTTTAAAATAATTTTTAGAAATTAATTTTTACTTCTGAAAATTTTAAAAAATTTACATATCATAGAATATATTATTTTGTACATGCTGTAAAAATTTTAGATCAAACCGTATAGCGGTTTAGGAATTACATCGTTTTTATTCACTCTTCGTAAAAACAGAAAACTGCATTTATCGATCAACTTTTTAGACATATAACTTGGTCTATCGTTATCCAAATTGAGCAAACTCAGGTATTTTGGATATATACATCAAATAATATAGATTTTATTAGTTTGAAGTTTTTACTGAAAACCGAAGTAAAATATAGAAAACTGCGTTGCAATTTTAAGCGACGAATCTGGACAGAATCTGTCCTGATTCGCACACTGTTTTTAAATTAGACATAACTCAAACTCCCGATATCTGTTCGTGACAAACTTTAGATGTATATATGCACAATTGATAGAACTATAATTATCTATATACTATATTACTTATAAATGCATGAAACAATCCGATATAGGTTTTGCAATACAATATATAGTTGCTGTCCAGAAATCTGAATTTCTGTTTTAAACGCTGATGTTAAAATGATCATAACTAGAGCTTTAGAAATCCAAATCACGTGAATTTTGAAGATTTGGATAAGTACATCGAAAGACCTACAATTATATATTAATTTTTGTAACCTAAAACATGATGAAAATTAACTAAAACTGCGTTTTAAAAATATGTGACGGTGCTGAACAGATTCTGATCTGTTTTGCGCGACGATACGAAACATGTATATCGCCGAAACCGGTAGTCGTATTTAAGCGAGACTGGAACTCACGTGTGCATAACACTTAAGTCTATGTTTTTGTTTATATTCTGATTTCAAATGACTTGATTAACTAGTCGTACATATTACATATTTACAACATTGTTTTGGACGTTACTTGTATACTTATCTCATATCATGTTCTATGATTGCTTATTTATTTTTATTTATATGACTTGTGATTAAATCATTACATGTTAGAATTGACTTGATTTTGACACGACTCAATCATGAATACTTGAACCCAGTATATACACTTGAACCAACTTGACTCGAACCATGAATACAATTGGCATGACTTGCACTTGACATGACTACATGAACTCAATCTTGAAAACATGATATCATACATCACCTTTTATATTTATGGATTCGATCAAGACTCATAACATTAATCATAAACCAATATATACGGGGTGTTGGGGGTAGTTTGAGTATGAATCCAACGGAATCTCATGAGTCCCATTAATACAAAATCATGTTGCTGTGGTACCGGGCTGAAACGGTACAAATCATGTTGCTGTGGTACCGGGCTGAAACGGTACAAATCATGAGTTCACGAATGAGGGCCCGTGTTTCCAAGCCCCTGAATGATAGCCTATTGGGCTTGGAATACTTCAATAACAATTGAAGTCCCGATATTTTGGGCCCGTGATTCCTTACCCCTGGACGATAGCCTTGGGTTCGAGAATACTCTTGAGATTGGTTGACATTCACACTTGAACTCACGTTAGTTAATTTGACCCTTTTAGAGACCTTTTAGGACATTTACATTCACTTCATATTCACTATACCTACACTCCACGGCCATGCTATATTTGTTTGCTATGCTCATGTTACATTTCCATGCCGATATAGTTGCCATATACATTACCATACTTCTTCACATATTACAATTTCCATTTATACTATATTACATGTCATCTTGCACTCAATTTATATATTACACATCTCTATTGGGACTTACCGAGCGTTAGTTCGCTGACGGGCATTCCACCCACTTCTTTCTATTCTTGGAATGTTCGTCAGGTGACATTGAGACAGAGAAGATAGAAGTGGTCGAAAAAGAGTACAACAGTTCGCATTACAAACAGACGTATAGTTTCATTCAGCTTTTCATTTCATTTCAACTTATTTATGTATGCCTCCTTGTTAAGGCTTATCATGTTAAATATCTTGTATTCAGATATTTTGTCAATTGTGAATCTTGAATGTAATAAATCAGAGTTGGATTTCATTCTTTTGTTTATTCTTGTTAGTTTATGTTGCTTATAGATGCTTAGCGTATTTATTTCGAGAAATGACCTTCTCGGAATAAATACGTCGCGGGCTTGCCACGTCACCGTTTCCATCTACTGGGAAGCGGGGCGTGACAACTATGCTCGGCCGGTAAAGCTTTCATGTTGAGTTTTGATGTTCCATTATCACGTAAATGTTTCTAACACCAATGCCATATCAGATTCGCTGCACACTTGATTCCTACAACAGAGATACATGCCAGATGTTTTCAGCAGGGCTTAGATCCCGAAATCCAGGCCGCCCTAGCTACGAGAGATTATCTGACTCATGAAGTGGCATTGAAGGCAGCCCGTCGTTACGAAGCAGTTATCAAGAAGAAAGGAAAGCCACAGTCATCTGGAATGAAATGCCCAGTTAGCCATATTACTGGAGGAGCCTCATTAAGGCCGGGTTTTGCAGTGCCACCTAGGAGGCCATGAGGTTCATTTCCCAACTCTAAATCAAACGTCCGCTATTACTACAAGAGGCCCGGACACCAGGCAAAGGACTGCAGATGAGCTAACAGTCTTTATTTGGCCTGTGGATAGTCAACTCACTCTATGGGATCATGCCCACATTACTGAGGTGGCATAACATCTGCACCAAGACCAGCTATACAAGCTCCTTTTCCCCGTCTAGCTCTCCCTGCACCACCTTAGCGAAGACTGCCTGCATAATCTCAGCGACAAGTGTACCAGCAGGCGCAGAGGAACGTGCCACAGGCATGTAAGAACATTCCACAAGCGCAAAGGAACATGCCGATGCTCCAGGATTTTACTATGTCGGTCGAAGATGCCGAAACCACGGGTCAGGTTATCACCGGTAAATTTCTTTCTCTATTTTTTAGCCATTTCAAATTCTACAACACTTTTGTCCTTCTTATACCTAAACCTATCTCACACAACCTAGGTACAATACTAATAGCCACCTTACCTGCACTCGTGCTTTCCGATACTGGGGCTTCGTATTGCTTTATGTCACAGCGGTTTGTGAGAAATCATGCGATCCAAGTTAAGCCTCTCGTTTCAAGCTGGAATGTCAGTTCATGGAATGGTGTTTTGAAAGCAACCCTGGGGTATGATCAGTGCCTAGTTGTAGTCTGCGGCCGAGAATTCTATGGAGATTTCAAAGTACCGGACATACCAAATTTCGACGCTGTGTTGGGTATGGATTGGCTGAGTACATTCTACGCTACCGTTGACTGTCGTCAAAGGAGTGTAGTTTTCGAAATACCGGATCACCTAGTCTTTTACTTCAAGAGTGGAGACCGAACATTAGGGCTAAGTTTCTACAAAGCCAGACTGAAGGTAGTTGTAATTTCATCGTTACAAGCTGAAAGAGATAAGCTCGAGGTTGTTCGAGAGTTCGAGAATGCTTTCCTGAAGATATATCAGGTTTGCTTTCCGATCGAGCTCTTGAGTTTAGCATTGACTTACAACCTGGTGCACAACCTATATCCAAAGCTCCATATCGATTAAGTCCGGAGGGGTTAAAAGAAATCCGTATTCAGTTAGACGATCTTCTACATAAGGGTTGGATCAGACCTAGTACATCATCTTAGGGATCCCCGGTGCTCTTAGTAAAGAAAAAGGAGGGCACTTATTGTATGCGCATTGATTATCGGGTGCTGAACGAGGTCACCATCAAAAACAAATATCCACTACCCCGCATTGATGACCTTTTCGATCAGCTGAGTAGATCATGTGTCTTCTCTATAGGCTATCACCAAGTGAATGTCAAGGAGTTCGACATTCCGAAGACAACATTCAGGACCCGGTGTGGCCATTATGAATATCTCGTGATGCCATTCGGGATGACCAGTGCCCCATTTATCTTCATGAACCTGGTTTTCCATGAGTATTTAGACAAGTTCGTTTTCATATTCATCGAAGACATTTTAGTCTATTCGAAGACTCGGGAAGAACATGCTGATCATTTGCGCATGGTTCTGGAGACGTTATGACAGTATCAACTCTATGCCAAGTACAACAAGTGCGAGTTTTGGCTAGACAAGGTCGGTTTTCTTGGGTACATTGTATCCGTCGAAGGTATTTCTATAGACCCCGCTAAGATGTCAGCTGTCCGCCTTTGGCCGACTCCAGAATCAGTTAAGGACATAAGGAGTTTCTTGGGTTTAGCTGGGTATTACCGACGTTTTATCGAAGGATTTTCGAAGAATGCAGAACCGTTGACCAAGCTCACTTAGAAAGATGAAGCATTTATGTGGTCGGAAGTATGTGAAAGAGTTTTTGTGGAGCTAAAATCTAGATTAACCTCTGCACATGTCCTTACTATTCCGGACAGATTTTGGGGTTTTGAAATTCATTATGATGCTTCAGGGAAGGGATTGGGATGCGTGCTACATCAGCATGGCAGAGTTGTAGTTTTCGCGTCAAGGCAGTTAAAGAAGAATGAGCGCAATTATCCCACACATGATCTAGAACTGACAGCTGCTATTTTCGCTCTCAAGATTTGGCGGCATTACTTACTGGGAGAGCGAGTTGATATATATATCGACCACAAGATTCTGAAATATGTTTTCACTCAGAAGGAGCTTAACATGCAGTAAAGGAGATGGCTAGAACTCTTGGTAGATATCGACATCAATCTTCAGTTCAATTCGTGGAAGGTGAACGTAGTCCCCGATGCTCTGAGTCAACAGCCATTAACAATGAATCTCATCGCACAGTGGAAGTTACAGCATGAGCTTTATGGACTAGAGACTGAAGTGGTAGTGCCAGGAATTATATCATCCTTGATGAATCTGCAGATCCAATCCACACTTGTAGATCGGATTAAGACAGCTCAAGCAGGCGATACCAAGTTACAGAAGATCAGAGAGCACGAAGAGAGTGGCCTTTGATCCGATTTCATCATTCACGAGGATGGATCCTTGTGGTATTGGAGCCGATTATGCATTCCTGCCGGCACTATTCGAGAAGAACTGATGAAGAAGGCTCACTACTCTCCCTATTCTATGCATCCTGGCGGCACAAAGATGTACAAGGATCTTCGTCAGCACTATTGGTGGCACGGCATGAAGAGGAAAGTTGCTCGGAGTGTAGCAAAGTGTTTAGTCTGTCAGCAAATGAAGGCTGAGCATCACAGAACTGCCAGTCTACTTCAACTGTTACCTATTCCAGAATAGAAATGGCAGCACATTATCATGGAGTTCGTGACTGCTCTTCTTCGCAGCACAAAGGGTAACGACGCCGTTTGGGTTATTGTGGATCGACTCACCATGTTGGCCCACTTTATTCCATTCTGAGTCGGCCAGTCAACAGAAACTTTGGCAAGGAAGTACATGTGTTATAACCACAAATTTCGTATTCTTTTCTTTTAAATTCTTTTCGTAATTAAATCCTTTCTTTGAATCAAGTAGGTATTTGTTGATATTCTTGTGATTTATATGCAAGATTACTAATAGTCCCTACTGGTTATCTGCTTGCATCGCCATCTCATACGTTGTGAGTTCGATTGCTTGTGATTCCAATAATTTGTTTAATTTTTTGTTTTTATTTTTGAATGAAAAAAATCATGCAAAGAGATTTCTTGGATTTTTTAAATGGTTGGCATAATTTTTAAATGAACGAAGAGATTTAAAAAGAAATAAATTTTCTAAGGTTTATTTGAAAAAGAATATTTATACAAAAAAGAATTATTTTTGAGAAATATTGTTACAAAGTGAGGAAATAAATAAATTAGAAATTTCTATGATTTTTCGATATTTTTCTGCCTTTAAATATTTTTAAAAAACAAAAAATATATATTTAAAAAAATTTCAAATTTAAAATAAAATAATATTTTAAGTTTCTAGAATTTCTTTTAAATATAAATTTTTATTAATGTTTAAAGAAAAAGATTTTATTAGATCTTATATTATTTAAAAACCTTTTTAAATTATTCTTAAAATATATTTTATTTATTTGTTTTTAACAAATAAAGGAATAGATTTTATTTGTCTTTAATTAAATTTTTTATTTAGTTATCTCCTTATAAGCCGTTAGATCTCTTCTTGTGCCATCTTAGCCGTTGATTCCTAAAATCTCTAATTTCTAATTCTACATATAAACCTTCGTTTACCCAAACCCCAAATCGTTTCTCCTCCTTTGCCTCCATCAAGATTTTGCTCCCACATTCTGTAGAGAACCTAGATCTAGAGTAATGAAGATCTTTGGGGAAGTAGCCATTTCACGTGTCCTCCTCACCGTCTTGATTAGATCGAGGCATTGTTGACCTCCATCATTAAGGAAGATCATTGATCTTCCTTAATTGTAAGTTCATCTCTTTTCTTTTATTTCTTTTACGTGTTTAAAATTTGAAATTTAAACAAAAGTAATTATTTTTAATCAAACCCTATTTTTTTTTAACTAAAGGAAGTGCTTTCACGCATTTGGATTTATAGATCTATATAAAATAATATTTAATGTTGCTTTTCAAGAAATAAGTTCCTTCTCCCCTTTTTTATTTTTAACAAAAAAATTCAAATCATTATTATTACATAAATTATAGTAAATTAATTTCATCTATATTTTCATATTGTGTATCTTATGGATCTGTACTATTCTTATATTTATGTATTGTAGTAGATTACGGAAATAAATTATTATGTAATTCCTCTCAATCTTTTTTTTTTCTGTATAAAAGAAAAAAAAATAGTTTATCTTATAAAAAGGATTAATTTTTGTTTAACGTTATAGTTTTCATATAAAAAAGGGTTCTTTTCATAAAGGAACATAAACCCTAATTCTTATTTGTAAGGAAAAAGATCATTTTTTAAGTATATTATTTTGTGGTTGTGTGTAATGACAACACTGTTTTTCGTGAATAATCAATATGTATATTATTGTGATTTGAGAAGTGGTTAGGATTTAATATTAAAAATTAAGTAAGTAGATTATAACTAATTTGCTTCATATGGTGTCATCAAATCTTTCAGTTTATGTGGTAGTTTCAATATAGTGGTTTTCATATTATATGTTGTGTATATTTATTTACACTTAGATTAAGATCATATGTAATATTTGTTTGTTTGTTATATTAGTTTCATTAGATAATTGTGGTTTGTTGAGTTTTATATAATCAACATATAACATATGATTATCTAAATACTTATATTATTTTCTATGATAAAAAATTATTAATTCTGTATATAGTTCACATCATTTTAATATTTCAGATCATTATACATGTGTTTAACTGTTATTTTATTTCAAATTTGTTTTTGTTAGTATGCTGAAACTGAATTTCTTTTGCCTTAGAATAGACATATTTTCTAATTCTGGATTCTAATTTGAGCAAAATCAAGTTGTTAGAATATCTATAGAGAGTTATATGCATTTTATTCCTATGTTAATTTACCTAAAAAAAGTTACAGAAGTTTATGAAAACATGACCCTAACAAAATGTGACGAATCTGGACAGCAGAAGAAACTATCTGCACGATGTATTAAAAAAGGCATAACTCTCTACTCTATTATCGTAATCGAGATTTTCTTATTTCGAATCGTTCAAGACTCGTAGATACTCAGTTTTCTGTCTAATAGGAAAAATCAGAATCTGGACCAAAACCTATCAAAAATGCAAATTACCATCGGTATACGAATTCTGAAATCTGCACTGGCCTGCTCTGCGCAGCGTTACGGAAACTTCCGTAACTCTCTCATTAGGAACCCGATTGAGGATAACTAAGGTTCGTTATTTACAACAATCTATGAACTACAATTTATTCTTTTTGTAAGATCCCCTAATTCTAAACCAAACCCATAGATTTCAGCATGCAACTTATACTTATTTCTGGACTTAAACTGAACTATTATTACATGCTTGTTATATATATGATCATCTCAGAAAATTGCATTTCAATACCGCTCATTCATTATCTGTTTTGTTATATATCGTACTATTAACCAGTGTCTGCTCAGTAATTACAGATTACAGGTATCCGTGACAAAATACTGCAAATACACTCAAAATCACGGATATATCGTTTGTGAGCCGACACTGCAACCGGAACTGGAAACCGACCGATACCCAAAGAGTTCTTTAGCAAATAAATGTGTGCACACTATTTTGGTCCAACACAATGCAAGTGTGCACACAACTCTTTGGCATGGACATGGTGGGGCTGCCCATGACACACACAAATGATAGCTTGTGCAAGTGGGGGGACAAGAGTGATAAATGCATAAAGATGTGATGTGATATATAGCTACAAGTTTCCCTCCAAATCACTGAGTGCATCCCAGGCCTCTATAGAGAAATCAAGCAGCACCAAAGTGATATGGGAGAGCACACAAGACCACACAACAAATACGAGCAAGCTTGCTCGGTTTTGGGCCGGCCACACCCTCCAAAATTCCGAGCTGGCAGGCCCCCTTGACCCAATGAGCCCCATTTTTCTACTGTCGATCCCTTGCAGTCACATCAAATTATTTTTATTGGTTGTTTATTCTTATTTTGCGCTTATAAAAGCAGATAAGTGAGCAAGGGAGAGGGGGTCTCACATAGTCCAAGTTTTGTTCAAGACTTCATACTCTTTTTGTTTCTTTTTTTTTGTGTTCTTGTACATAGCTTAGTTTCCCTTGAGCTCTTTGCCTTCTTTTGATCTTGCAACCTCTTCATTGAGCTTGCAAGTTTAAGATTTGGTTATTGAACTCAAGGTTGTATCACTTGGACATAATAAAGCTTTCATTTGCACTTGGGTTCTTAGTATCTATCTGTTTTACTTACTTGCATTTCCTTTTTTGCTTTACTTACTTGTTCTTTAATTCCATGCCATTTACTTACTTGCCTTTTATTACCTTGCATTTACTTATTGTATTGTTTTTCTTTTATTTTCTTTTCTCTTTTCTTTGCTCTTTTTGTTTGTTGTTGAGATGGTTGTGAATATGGTGTTGTTAGGAAAAAGATTGGTTTTGTAAGTTAAGATTTCCCTTCTCATTTCCTTTTCCCGATCTTTTCCATTAAATTTCGTCCAAACCTTACGCAAGCGTTCCGTTAGGCACCCTGCCCTACCAAGGTATCGGTGATTCCTAACCGCGACCGGTTGCGTTCGGATTGGCCGGACGCGAAAGCAAGCGACAAGAACGAACGGACAATGGTCAATAAGCCGGATTTCACAAATACCGTGCATAAGCACCCTAATCCACGTTGTTGTCGATTGCTCTAGCTTTAGTGGTCGAGCTCGGCTCATAGGATTGAGTACGGATTTCCTTAACTTACACTATCCTTTCTAATCCTAACAAACGTTTACTTTGCATATAAACGCATAGGGTAGATACGAACATTTCCGCCCCGCGCATTAACTCGTGATAACAAGAATGTAAAACGCACCGTCTTCCTGCGGACGACCCGTACTCATCACGGATAGCTACCAAGCGACACCGTCTTGATTGCGGTAAGTCGAACAAATAGGACAAGGTAGAACGCATAATTCTACAACAATCAAATGGGATTTGAATGTGTCCATGGCCGCCCTCATACAACCTAGTGACCCGGTAGCTAGTTTCCAACTAGCTCCAAATTTTCCAATGTATGATGAGGCGATAGGACAGATTGAGAATTTGAGTAGTGAGAGTGAGCGGTACACCCTTTCAAATCAAACCTACCCGTTGCAAATTGAATCCCACAACTCCGGTTTTGAAAGTGTATCAAGTGTCCCAAATGATTCACCGATTGAAGATAGAATGTTTGATGAGTTGTGCGACTTTGTAGTGTTTGATTTACCAGATTGTGAAGGGACCTGTCAAGTGAAACCACACCCAATCCCTTTGACCTCTGCACCTCCATCCTAGAACCTGAATTGATTGAAATCCATGCTTTTGATGAGGTGTCTGAGAATATTGATTTTTACTTGATTGAGGATATCGACGCTGGGAATATTTTGGATGATGAACCCACAGTTTTGGATGAGTTTTTCTCACCAATTCATCATTTACTTTCACTTCCGTGTGGACATCATCCCGAGTCATTAACTGTTCTTCCCGAACTCCATATGCGTCTAGATATTGAAGATAAATGCATGGATGAGATAATTTTTGAGGAGAATTTTGAGGATAGTATTGAGGATGAATTAGTTTTACTTAATGGGTCGGATTTTCCATTTCATTCTGTCCCTTTCATTGACTGTGTACACCCTCCTGAACCCTTACCTGTTACCCTTCCTCGATCACTTCCCTCCATCCTTTCCATCGTTCTGACCTTGCAAGAAACCGTATCATCTTCATTTCTTATGTCTGGTTTACCAAGTTCGGTCTACCCATATTTTCTCACGAATCTTGATGGATTTGACCCCATTTCTCGATGGGTTAATAGATTAGTACAATCGCTTTTCTCACATTGGTCATTACAAATTGTACTAATTTATTCACTTCATTTTCACCCTCAAGTTTGTACTCCATTTCTTTTTCCTTCCGCTATTCTTCTCCTCATATACCGAGACCGTATCCCACTTCTATCCCCATACGGTCTCGCGTATTCTCCATTTTTTTCCTCTCCGCATTCTTTCACCAACCTGCACACTTTCGCGATAGAATTTTTGAATGGTTGGTGTTAACTTTTGGCCTGTGTAAGGCTTTGTATAGTTTGATACTGTTCTCTCCCCCCTAATCCTGAATTTCACCGCTTAAACAGTGGCAACACTGTTTCACTTAAGTTTGGGGGGGGGGGGGAGTCTTTTTTGTGTATATATTTTTGGTTTGCTTTTTGTTTTGTATAAAAAATAAAAAAATAATTAAATATAAAAAAAAGAGGAGCGCCGACAATTTTGACCCTCTTGGTGTAGCCTGACAGTGAGGACACTGTCAAGTTTAAGTTTGGGGGTGTGCTCGGGAAGCTTTCTACCTTCGCATTCATTTGTATATTCTGCATTTGCATACTTGTTTTAAAATCCCACAAAAATCGAATTTTTTTCCAAAAATATAAAAACTTTACCGTTAAGTTAGCTAGTAGGATAACTTAGATTTTTATTCCAAAAATTTAGTTGATACATTAGAAATAACTAAATCCGAGGGTTAGAAATTGAAAACCCTAAAAATAACCCTCCTTCTATTTAATCTTGGTAAATATACGCCCTTGCAGTTTTTTTGAGAATTAGGTAATCTTGAGTTCAGTTCTTGAGTTAAGTCAAGATGAAGGGAAAGTATTGAAAACTTTACTGAAAAATAAATCTGAAAAATAGTTTCTATTCTTGAGTCCAAATTTAGAAAGTATATACCCTACAAACTGCACATACACGCACCTTGAAACTTGGGATAGTAGAGGATACCTAGAAATACTCTTGCCTGAAAACCTAGTATGAAAGAAAAAAAGGTATTTAAAGCTAACCACCAAAAAGAGTATCATTGAAAAATATTTCCGGTCTTAAAAAAGAAAAATAAAGAAATGAAAAATAAATAAATAAAGTCAAGACCTGGAAACTGCTATTTACGCTTTAAGCTCACACATTCAGTAATCGGCTGTCAGTGCTTCAAGAAGCATTAATAGTCGCATGAAAGGCGTGTGAGCAACACCGTCCATCATTTAATGAAAAGAAGTAGTATTAAGTATTAAGGCAAGGGTGCTATAGCTTGAATCAAATTCTTAAGTGTAGGGGTGAAATTTTACACACACGTAGGGGTATACAATCGATGTTTGGAGGAAAGATAGAAATAAAGAATAAGACTTATGTTTTCCGTAAAGATGATAAAAATCCCTGATTGAAGACCACACTTTAGAAGAAAAACTCAAGAGATACCGAGATCTTTCTAAACTGTAAATCGTATAGGATCTGGGGTTGAATAAATAAGAGGTGTGAAAAATAAGGGTTGAATATTTCTAACTTATGATGATAGAATTTCTAACTTAGATACTAAACTGTAGGAGTAGAATCAACATTAACTTATGAAACTAGATTGACAGGATTTTGTGGGTGTAATCCGCTGAAAACCCTCAGGAGACAACACTCCTCCTATTAGGGACACCTAGAGGTTTAACGGCTTGTTGCATGAACTCATTGCAATCGCGTTCCCTGTGAAAGTGAGGCTAGGATTTTTTATTTTGCTCGGGACGAGCAAAAGATAAGTTTGGGGGTATTTGATCATCTCAGAAAATTGCATTTCAATACCGCTCATTCATTATCTGTTTTGTTATATATCGATACTATTAACCAGTGTCTGCTCAGTAACTACAGATTACAGGTATCAGTGACAAAATACTGGAAATACACTCAAAATCACAGATATATTGTTTGTGAGCCGACACTGCAACCGGAACTGAAAACCGACCGATACCCAAAGAGTTCTTTAGCAAATAAATGTGTGCACACTATTTTGGTCCAACACAATGCAAGTGTGCACACAACTCTTTGGCATGGACATGGTGGGGCTGCCCATGGCACACACAAATGATAGCTTGTGCAAGTGGAGGGATAAGAGTGATAAATGCGTAAAGATGTGATGTGATGTGATGTATAGCTACAAGTTTCCCTCCAAATCCCTGAGTGCATCCCAGGCCTCTATAAAGAAATCAAGCAGCACCAGAGTGATATAGGAGAGCACACAAGACCACACAACAAATACGAGCAAGCTTGCTCGGTTTTGGGCCGGCCACACTCTCCAAAATTCCGAGCTAGCCGGCCCCCTTGACCCAATGAGCCCCATTTTTCTACTGTCGATCCCTTGCAGTCACATCAACTTATTTTTATTGCTTGTTTATTCTTATTTTGTGCCTATAGAAGCAGATCAGTAAGCAAGGGAGAGGGGGTCTCACATAGTCCAAGTTTTGTTCAAGACTTCATACTCTTTTTGTTTCTCTTTTTTTTGTGTTCTTGTACATAGCTTAGTTTCCCTTGAGCTCTTTGTCTTCTTTTGATCTTGCAACCTCTTCATTGAACTTGCAAGTTTAAGATTTGGTTATTGAACTCAAGGTTGTATCACTTGGATATAATAAAGCTTTCATTTGAACTTGGGTTCTTAGTATCTATCTCTTTTACTTGCATTTCCTTTTTTGCTTTACTTACTTGTTCTTTAATTCCATGCCATTTACTTACTTGCCTTTTATCACCTTGCATTTACTTACTTGTATTGTTTTTCTTCTATTTTCTTTTCTCTTTTCTTTGCTCTTTTTGTTTGTTGTTGAGATGGTTGTGAATATGGTGTTGTTAGAAAAAAGATTGGTTTTGTAAGTTAAGATTTCCCTTCTCATTTCCTTTTCCCGATCTTTTTCATTAAACTCCGTCCAAACCTTACGCAAGCGCTCCGTTAGGCACCCTACCCTACCAAGGTATCGGTGATTCCTAACCGCGACCGGTTGCGTTCGGATTGGCCAGAGGCGAAAGCAAGTGACAAGAACGGACGGACAAGGGCCAATAAACCAGATTTTACAAATACCATGCTTAAGCACCCTAATCCACATTGTTGCCGATTGCTCTAGCTTTAGTGGTCGAGCTCGGCTCAAAGGATTGAGTACGGATTTTCTTAACTTACACTATCCTATCTAATCCTAACAAACGTTTACTTTGCATATAAACACATAAGGTAGATACGAACATTTCCGCCCCGCGTATTAACTCGTGATAATAAGAATGTAAAACGCACCGTCTCCCTGCGGACGACCCGTACTCATCACGGTTAGCTACCAAGCGACACCGTCTTGATTGCGGTAAGTAGAACAAATAGGACAAGGTAGAACGCATAATTCTACAACAATCAATATACATGAAGACTTCGAATTATATCTAGGACTTGACCTGTATTTTCAGGAGTCCCATAACCAGCTCTATGAGTGGGCCCATGTTTCCATGCCCCTGGGTCTCCACCCTTAGGTTTATGAATACTCTTGCAGCTAATTTGACTTCACCTATTCATATATTCATGTACTCCCATATTCATTTATTCCTATAATCATGTATTCATGTACTCCCATATTCATATATTCATGTATTCTTATACATCGTATGCTCATGTATTATTTTATCTTGTATTTAAGCCTATGATTATATTATAAACAGTGTGACTAATACTTGCCGGGGGTGTTAGGGGTAGTTAAGGATGATTAGTTCAGCTCTTTCGGAACCATCATTATGTTTGTACCATCGGTACTCAAGTATTCAAATGTTCGAACATTCATGTATTCATGTTATAATGTCCTCTTGAAGGGGCTGAACACCTATCTTAACTTACGTTAGAAAGGGTCATGACCGATACTTACCGGTGGGTGTTGGGAGTTAAGGATGCGTCATCCAGTCGCCTTCGGTGTTTTTCCGCCATCATGTACTCGACTATCATCATGCCATCTCTATAAAAACTCGCGAATCGGTTGGACGCCTGATTGATGTGTTCTTGTGTGTTCTATGAAGTCCTACTTACCGCAATTAATACGGTGTCACTTGTAATTAACCGCGATGAGTACAGGTCGATCCATGGATAGATGGTATGTATTTCCGTTCTCGTTTTAGACGAGTCAAGTAAAAATGTCCCAGTGTGTTTGAGCTATCCTGAGTGATAATTTTATGTTCAAGAGAAATTTTTAGGGTTAGGGTTGATTAGTAGAGTTAGGAATTATCCATGTGCTTTGCCTTATGCCATAATTGAAATGATGTTGGAATAATCGAAAATAACGGTGATTAGGAGGACATAGAAATGGTATTTGTGAGTTTAAGTAAGCTTTCCAACGTTAAATCCATTCCTAATACCCCTTGTTCGTCCGTTCCATGCTCTTATTTCCAATCCTAGGCCAAACATAACATAACAAGTCTCCAATTAGGTTGCAACTACATGTCACATTGTAGTGCGTCTAAAGGAATTCTCAACTTAGATCGCGACTATATGTCACGATAGTGCGCATAAGGGAGAGGGTTATGTTTGTTTGGTCTAGATTCAATTTAAGTTGTTTGGCAAAGGAAGCATAAGGGATTTTTCCATCCCTCAGACTACCCTTCCTTAACCCTAACAAGTGAGTAATCTACTCACTCATTATGAAAAAAAAAATAAAACAAGTAGAGAAGCAAGAAAAGAATGTGGTAGAAGAAGGAAACTAACTACTTCGGATCTCACCGATGTAAGAATCACACTTGAGTTTTCATGGTTGTAATGATAAAATAAAAGAGAAGAGAAGAAGAAGGCAATGGAAACCAATAAAACACAATTATACTGCTAAGAAAATAAAAAGTAAGTAATAAAAACTAAGTTAACAATTTAGGCAAGACAAGATAAAAAAAACTCTCAATTTTCATTTATCATCCACTCAAATTCTCTCACTATAATTTTAATAGAGAAAAGATGATGATGAAGAAGAAGACTAATATATTTTATCACTAAACCTAGGGAAAATAATACATGGTTTACATGGTTCTAAATTAGAGTATTTATAGGCAGTGAAATGAAGCCCTATGGATGTTTTCTGAATCAATGTACAATAACCAAAACCCTTAAGAAAAAACGTCACAGATGACAAAGTTGGGACCGTATATCCGCCGCCATTTCCTCTTGCACCGCCGCTGATCCGCCACCAAATTTTGGAATTAGTGCACCGTATTTCATCTGTGTTCTTCTGGTGTTCCACTCTTTACATTTTCATCATAATATTTTCAAAAGCTCACAGATTTTATTTCAAATTTACAGCAGTCCAATATTACGGTATTTTTCGTCTTCTTATGACATCAATTTCCTTTGCATTTTTCAAAGCGCATTTAATGCGCTTCCCTCGTGTTCTGCGTTTTTCTGAGACACGAATGACTGCTGTTCTTGTCTTGTCTCTTAAATTGGTAGATAGCACCTGACGGATTTAATGTGGCTGAAATTTGTATTTTATATGTTTTCGGCCGTCTGTTCTTAAAACATCATTTTTGCAGGAAATGTGTATGATTTGCGCTGTCTTGGAATGAATGCTCTTGACAACCTGTAACCTGAAATCATGTAGCAGACACGAAAAAGCACCTATCTACATGTAAATGTGCATAAGAATGAGCGGTATTAAATGCAATATTCTGATATGAAAAAATACCCCCAAACTTATTTTGCTTGTCCCAAGCAAAACTATATTTTCAAAAAGTCCTAAACTCACTTTCATAGGCGTCACAATTGCACTTCGTCCATACAACAAGCCGTTAAACCTCTAGGTGTCCCTAGTAAGAGGAGTGTTGCCTCCTAAGGGTTTTTAGCGGATACTACCCATAAAATTCTGTCAAGTTAGTCGTCGACTCTAATCCTATAGTTTAACATCTGAGTTAGAAATTTTATCACCCTAAGCAAGAAACTCCCAACCCGTATTTTTCACTCCTCACTTTAACTTAAGCCTATATACATCCTGCGTGTTCGTGCGATAGCGTCGTTTCCTCTCAAGAATTTAACTAACAGCCCTCCAGTTTCCCTAACGGAATAAATATCTATCGCGTTAGATTGGGAAGTTCTATATTCTTTCTATAGCTTGGTCGCAAAACTGGGATATATTCTTTAATGAAACACTAAACCTTAATATTCACTCCACTTTTCCCTTGCCTTCGTTTCATACACACCTTTGTGATTGTGCAAAATATATATATCAAACTGTCTCAAAGTAATTCTTAGTCAAGATTATTCTCTATGGGTAATCATGAACTTTTTGATTTGGGGAGAACACTCGCTTGGTATGTACTATTCAAGAAAATATGCTCGATATGTACTCTCGAATCAAGTTTATGGAAAAATGTGCATCACAACTTTTTTTAATCTCAGATCTAGGTCAAAAGGGCGTGTGTGTAGGTGTGCTGTTACTCCAATCAGACTCAAAATGTGTTATCCTAAGACTTAGTGTTCATCAATATTTTCCCTTTATCTTTGACCTCACTTATATTTTAAAGAAAATATTTCTATGCGTTTTTCTTTCATTATCTTTTATTATAGGGCTCATTATTTAAATCTCGGGACTGAAGATGCGTATGGTGTTGCAAAAAGGTATAAGAGCTTATGTTGAGATCTAGGAGGGTTATCTTTTGGGTTTCTCATTTCTAAACCTAGAGTTTAGTTAATTCTAAATAATCAACTAACATATCGAACTCGAGTCTAAAGAGCCAACTTGACGACAAAGGCTTTATGTTTTCTTTTTGGAATTTTTTCTATTTTTATGGGTTTTGAAAAACTATCAATGCAATGTGGAAATATAAACATGATGCATGATGCAATGGATAGAAAAAAACGCTCACCGAGCATACCCTAAAACTTAAACTGGACAGTTCCGCACTGTCATGTCACTAAAGAAGCCAAAATTGTTGGAGGTCACAAAATTTGTCGGAAACCTGTATTATTACAATATTTTTTTATAAATTAAAAATGAGTATTCACCAGACAAGAATGCTCATAAAAGGGTAATTTCACCAGGCAAGAAATTTCCCAAAAAGAAAGAAAAAATGCATGCAAATAAACCCTCCTAAACTTAATTAAAACAGTGTTTCCTCTGTTAAAATAAGCGGGGAGAAAAAATTATTAATTTATACAAGGTTTTACATAGTCCAAAGGTCAAAACCAACCACTCAAATGTTTTATCACAGTGAGACCAGGGTTGGTAAAAGAACGTGGAAAGGAAAGGTACAAAGTGTAGGCGAAGGGTTTTGCATCTCGATCGGTGGAGACGAGAGAATGAGTGTGCATGGAATCGAAGTGGTAAAAGATAAGGAATGTATGAATGACTCGCATGCAAAAATAGGAAAGTGGGAGAAAATGGTGGTTCCATCGCTTCGTGTGATAAGCGAGAATGATGGCAAATGGCTTTCCATCTTGGTTGGTGTAGGCGAAAGAAATGGTGGGAATGAGATCGAGAGGGCGATCGAGAAGGAATTTCTGGGAGGATTGTGTAAGTGATGAGAGGATGATGTGGTGGATCTGCTTCTTTGGTCTCATGTGGAGGCACATGAAATACTGGCTGAGCAACCAACTCTGCCAGAAGTGCGATTTCCTCAACAAATATGTCTTCGAACCCGTCATTGTAAAAATCTATGTTCCGAGCATTGAGAACTTCATCAGAAAGGAAGGAATCAGAATTGAATTCCCAATCAGTCGAATAATTGGATGAGCTTGAGAGCGTGAAATACTCAAAGTCAATTTATGATATATCAGTGTTCGAAGAACTTGGAAGAATTAAACTCGGTCCTTCGGGGATCGGAAGAACGGGAGACTCGGGAATCGGTATATCCAGAATAACAAAAGTCTCAGACTTACTCTCATTCTTGATAGCAAAAGGATCACACAGCGACGCACTTTCGGCGTATCGATCACCCGGATCTATCGGATGTTCAGATTCACAAGCATCTGGATCGATGTCGTCAATGGAACAAACCTCGAGAAAATTAGCACTCGACTCGGAAGGTTGATGTCTCATCTTGTAAATGTTGAGATTAACGGTCCTTATCCCAAAAGATAGGGACATGGATCCATTATGACAATTTATCACCGCATTCGAAGTTGCGAGAAAAGGACGACCGAGGATCACCGGAATCTGATTCCGGATGTTTGTTACAGGTTGTGTGTCTAAAACAATGAAGTCTACGGGAGAAAAATTCTCCGATTTTGATTAACACATCCTCTAACATTCCTTTCGGTTTGGTGATAGAGCGGTCAGCCATCTGCAATGTACAGCTTAAAGGTTTCAATTTTCCTAAGCCAAGTTGCTCGTACACTGAGAATGGAAGAAAGTTCACACTGGCACCAAGGTCCAGTAGAGCACGATTGATGTTCTTTTCCCTGATCATTATAGAAATGGTAGGACATCTGGGGTCCTTGTGTTTGGTCGATAAGGAACTGGAAAGAATATGATTCACATTGTTTGCAAAGAAAACCTTCTTGGGCAATTGTTTCTGCCTCTTCTTCTTACATAGATCTTTAAGAACTTTAGCGTAAGTAGGAATTTGCTGGATTCCTTCAAGAAAAAGGATGTTGATTTTCACTTTCTTGAACATCTCCAAAACCTTCTCTGTTTGTAGATTTGTTGTGTTTGACCGCAACCTATTTGGAAAAGGTGCGTTTGAAAAAGAAGTTGGGTCCAACATTTGTGGAGAAGGTTGTATAGACGGAATGGAGCCCGAAGCTGGTGTATGAGTGAAGTGAGAAGGGGGTCCATTCGAAGAAGTTGACGGAGAACTAGAGCCCGGTGAAGAATGGAGAATGGGCTCAGATGAAGAGGGGGGTGTAACGGAAGAAGAAATTTTAGTTGTAAAATCATCATCAACATTGATCGGTACGTCATTCTCTTCATTTAGCACTCTTCTGGATCTCAACGTAGTGATAGCAGCCACAACATGATTGGGACGCGTGGGGTTTGGAATAGGTTGTGATGGAAGCTTTCCTTTCTCTCTTTCTCTCATTGGCGTTTTAATTGTGCAATTTGTGCTTCAATAGATTTTATACTTTGTTCATGAGAAGCAGTATGTTGTACAAGAGACTGATTTGAAGATTGAATGCTGGCGGTGGATTGAGTAGATTGCTTTACAAAGGCATCGATACTCCATTCAAGAGAGGAGACCTTATCATTACCAGACGGAATAAAATTGTTGTTTTGAGAGAATGAATTGTTCATCAGGTTTTGGAGTTGTTGCAGTTGGAAAGGTTGCTGAAATTGTTGTTGTGTTTGTTTTTGCTGAGGAGGAGGAGCCATTTGAAAGTTATTTTAACCTTGGAACTGGTTTTGGTTCCAGAAGAAATTAGGGTGATTTCTCCATCCAGGATTATATGTGGAAGAGTAAGGATCGTTTCTTTGCTAAAATGCAGTATTAGCCTGATCATGTCCTTGAATTGGATTCAAAGGACACTCTTTCGTAAAATGTGACGGATTCGAACAACAAGCACACACGGTTCAAAGGGGAGCAATATGGATAGGGGTAGGATATGAAAATTTGCTCTCAATTGCCTCGAGCTTCCATGTAATTGAGGACATTTTAGCTTTCATCGCAATTGAAATGTCAAGATGGTGAACTCCTGCCCTAAATTGATCAGAAGAAGATGTAGAAGATGAAGCGGTCGGTCGGATACTTTCCTATTGTAGTGTTCGCTCAGCGAAATCTTCTAAGAATGGCCAGGCTTCCTTGTCGGATTTAGATAGGAAGTGGCCTTGACATATGGTTTCCAATAACTGTCTAGTTGCTGGAAGCAGGCCCTCGTATAAAGTATGACAAAGTTGCCATTTTTCAAAACCATGGTGAGGACACCGCATAAAGAGATCCTTGTACTGTTCAAAACACTTCCAAAATGGTTCATTAGGAAGCAACGTGAATTGATTGATCTCAGTTCTGATGCGCTCAGTTTTGTGATTTGGATAAAACTTCTTTAAAAAGGTTTTTACAAACTCATCCCAACTGGATATAGAATGAGATGCCGTGGAATAAAGCCATTTTTCTGCTAAATCTGTCACGAACCATTAGGAACGCGATCGACACTTAAATCATGCAACGTCTAAAGGTGTAACGTAGTTCAAGTAAGCCGAAAACCCAGAAATCTAAACCAAGAAAAGGTAGAGTGGTAAAAACAGTTAAAACATTTGTTAAAAACATTTAGAAACTTAAGTTAAATCTCAAAATTTAAATTCATGTTTTTCTTAAAAATTTCGGCAGCATCTCCTTTGTAAAAACTAGCCCCAAACGGGTACAAACATAGAATATATAAAAGGCATCCCCAAACGGGAGCAACTCATGACTAAAGGAGGAACACAACCACAATAGGTACAAATATACGACACCGTAGCGAAGAAACAAGCAAATAAGAAGTAAAACAACAACGCAATATGAAATAAAAGCCGACTCACACGAGCGCGACACCCAGAGTCACAAGTAAAATACAAATATCAAATCTCTCAGTCTCGTCTCTAAGTCAAATACATAAAAGTGATAGATGGAGAGTACTAGATACAAAATAAGATATACAATAGAATGATACGGATACTCGCAAAAACCCACATACTCCAAAAGGGTCTCACACCCAACAGTAGCGGTATCCATAAAAAAGAAGCAATAAAGAGCCTGCTGCGACTACGCTGAGGGTCAAACCTACAAAACACTGTGGCACAACGGGGGTGAGTTTCCAACTCGTGAGAAGTAAATAACATCATACAGGTAATCACATGTATGCACGATAAACGATCAATCCTACGTATGCTGTCATGACAGTACATGTATAATAATATGAGATGCATCATAAATCAAATCCAGGTACTACATCAAGGTACAGAATATGCCATAAAAGTCCTGAGTGTGGGATAATAACAGAGCCATCCTCAATAAATCATCATCATAGAAATCCGGTGTCCATCAACGACACCCTAAAATCCCAATATCTCAGGCGCCGTCACTTTGATCGGCTTTCATATCCATATCATCTCATAACTCCGAACGGTATCCTCCGGATAACCGCCGGGTTTCCATACAATCACCGGTGGGTAGTACCCCCTCTGCCAGGCTCATCGCCTAACTCTATGAGCTTCTTGCCCTGGGGTACCTCACTGGGTCCACCATGTACCCACAAACGGTTCCTCCCTATCTCGAGTCGGGTATGCTCATAGCTCAGAACCGAGAAAACTCATGGTGGACACAAAATATCATATCAAGGGAAAACCACACTTTTTAAATATTCTATGTTTTCAAACGTACCTTGCGGTTTTCCAAATCCACGAACCAGAAATCTCATGAAAACATCATATGAGATATAACACTATAGCAATGTATGCACGATGCAAATCATGATGCGTACTAGTACAAAATCCACGTCTAACTGTCAATAATGAATGCGATATAACATATATTTATCCATGGAAATTTCTATAGTGTGCGTGGTATGGCAATTACTAACGGTGTGTGTGGCATATAAATCAGTGCTCGTGCAACATGAACCGTCAGTAATGGTGCAGTGTCCTATTAATGATATGTGAAAGTACAACAGGCAATAGGATTTGCAAAATGGATTCATGCACAAACACAACACATATATAAGCATTTCACACAATAATATATCATTTGAATCTAACCTTCGGCGCTTAACGCCATACAGGCGATTCCCCTGTAGATGTTAAATCTACTCACCGGACGATCTCGAGCTAGGTGTATCCGATCACCTCCTTCCCCTTCCTGGCCGCGTCTGAAGTCCCCGTCTATGATCCTAATATCACACAAAACCAATACTCATGAAATTAGTAACTTTTCAAATCAAACACGGACACAATGCCAAATTAACGAATCGGCTCCCATAAGCTACCAAGTGTTAGCTTAGCGGGCTAAACGTGTGCACCGATTTCCTAGACCAACCCAACGACTGTTAACGCACGGAACACTTAAACCAAAGTCGGATAAATCCGTATCGCACGTTTCCGAAACACTTGAATCTAGCTAAACGGTCCCAGATATTTCCTACAGATAATATAGGAAAAACAAAGTGTACCAGATAACCTACAAGACCCACAGAGAGCTACCCACAAAAACCCAGCATCCCAGTCCCCAAGAAAACCGGCGTCGCCGGCCAGAATAGGGTTCTCGCTGGGCTAAAGGTAAGGGTTTGGGTCCGGGTTTCTAGGGTATCTTCAGGGCTCTAATCATCAAACTACTGTGTCGTTAGATTTTATTGTGGGTCGACGTAGTGATAGCAGATTCAGAGAGACTCAAAACTTAACAAAAAAATACGATATAAAGCACAAGACTATACTTTAAGGTATTTAACTGAAACTATATAATAAAACAACTTCTCTAGAGCTTAACAAAGAGTTTAATATTAATACCTCACCAAGACTTGGGAAAAACCCTAGCTTGCTAAGCTCCAAGTCACCACAAGAGGGTTAAACTTGATATTTGAAGGGTTTGGTGTGGTTTGATGTAGGTTTAGGCTTAAGGTTAGTGGGGGAAAAATGATCAAGTGATGAAAAAGGAAGAGGAACAAGAGGATGAGAGAGTAGAGAGTTGTGAGGATAAAATGAGAAAGTGAGAGGATAAGGGTGAGAGTGAGCCATGCTCTCTCTGTCTCTTCATTAAATGCTTCCCATGCCTTGTCCCCCCATGCTCCATGCCTCATTATTCTACTCTTTTCCTTTCTTTTATCTTTTTAAAACAAAACCCTTATTACTTAAAAACAAAAATAGATATGTATATAATGTAACATGACATAATATGGTTAGGGTGCCATGAATAGCAAAGCATGGTTAACACATAATAAC
The DNA here is from genome assembly GCA_030015575.1 of Agapanthus africanus. Classification (NCBI taxonomy): domain Eukaryota; kingdom Viridiplantae; phylum Streptophyta; class Magnoliopsida; order Asparagales; family Amaryllidaceae; genus Agapanthus; species Agapanthus africanus. The sequence continues at coordinate 299,091,275 of JASDDO010000014.1, read as the reverse complement.
CCTAGGTTAACATGCACAAGTGTGTGCAAGCACAAAAATAATATAATAAAATATTAATTAATTATAATAAAATATATGAAAACAATTATTGGTTAAATTTTATTAAAAACTCGCATAATATCTATTAGTTAACTTTAATCGCATTTTAACGTGTTACAATCTTCCCCCCTTCAATAAATTCGGTCCCCGAATTTAAAAATCTTACTATGCGTACCTTCGAAGAGATGAGGGAATTTCTTCCGCATCTTGCTCTCAGCTTCCCATGTGACCTCTTCGTTGTTTGGGCCATGCTAAAGAACCTTCACTGACTGCAAGACCTTTAACCGAAGTTTCTTCACCTGCTGATCCAATATAACTACCGGCTGCTCGGTGAAAGAAAGATCGCGCTCCAGCTGGATGGTTGATTGAAAGATTTTCAGCGTGCTATTTTTAATTACCGCAATCAAGACGGTTTCACTTGGTAGCTAGCCGGATCTGTACGGGTCGGTCCATGGAGAGATGGGAATCTTTTTCTTAGTGTTTTAACGAGTTAAGTCCAAATTGTCCAGGTTTGTTCAAGATTAACTATGTGCTAAATATGTATGATATAAGAGCTTGTTAGGGTTAGGATTAGGTTAGTTTGAGTTAGGAGTTCACTCACTCCTTTCGTTTCCCACTCTTAATATCAATGTTACGGTAATCGGCAACAACGGGGATTAGCACGACTAGGAAGGAAACTTGCGAGTATAAGCTAGGCTTTCCAACGCTTAGTTCCTTCCTTTTGGTCCTTGTTCGTCCATTCTTGGCTCTTAGCCATAACCTCCGGTCATTTCAATCACAACCGGTCTCACTAGGGTGTCACCACTATCATGTAGGATAGGGTGCCGTAGCAAGCGGATTGTGGTTGCCTTGACGGGAGTTCGAATCAAGATGTTGGGCAAAGAAAAGAGTGAGAGAGATTTACTTCTCTCAAACTTTCCTTATCCTACCCTAACAAGTGATAAACTACTCACCCATTATAAAAGAAAAAAAGAAAAAAAACAAACAAAGAAGATGAAAGAAATGAGGTAGAAAATTACAACTAGCTATTTGGGACCTTACTTAGGCAAGGATCACACTTAAGCATCATTGTTGCAAGGATAAAAGTAAAGAGAAGAAGAACAAACAAACAAACAAACAAAAACTACTTTAACAAAGAGAATTACAAGCAAAAAATATAAGAACTAAATTATAAGACATGCATATGAAAAGAACTTTTCTTTATTCATCCTTCACTCAAAAGCTCACTACAATATTAATGGAGAATAGATGAAGAGGAAGAAGAAAATACAAACTAACCAACACTAAAATCTAACACAAGAATGAGCATCTTCACTTGGCTTGAAACTGGGCTATTTATAGGCAGATAGATAAAACCCTAGGGCCAAAACCCGAGCCCTTACACAATTACAAAACCACCCTAAAAATATCTCTGACTCCGAGTTGACTCGGCCGTGGAACCGCCGCATAAGTGCCACATCGGCCGCGGTTCCGCGGCGCTTTGGGTGAGTTTCTGTGTCGTTTTTTCTGGGGTATTTCATGTTGCTATTCTTCTTTGTTTAGTACACTTGGTTTTTCAGAATCACTTCATTTTTCTCCCATATTCTCAACAGTCCAAAAAGATGAAAGAATATGGACTTTTGCCTTAATTTTCTTGAGCTCCGCGTTATCAACTCAATTCTTGTGCTGCCTCTCTCCTGCTTTGTGCATGAATGACCTTTGATTGACATTTGTCTCTTGAACTGGTAGGCGGCACCTGACGGACGAGCGGAAACCCATATTTTTATCTGTTGTTGGCAGTTGTCTTGAATTTATCGTGACTGCTCTTGATTTTCATTATTCTGAGCTGAGAACCTGTAACCTGCAATTATTTAGCAAACACGGATCAAAAGTACCTACCTATATACAATGCGATCAAGAATGTGCGGTATAAAAGTGCAAAATTCTGATATGAACAAATACCCCCAAACTTATCTTTTGCTCGTCCCGAGCAAAGCCATTTTATTCTCAAAAACTCACTTTCGTAGGTATCACGGTTGCACTTAGCGTGTGTAACAAGCCGTTGAACCCCTAGGTGTTGGATATATGTATACCCTAGAGGCCATTATATGTATAGTGGATGCTTGGACATGTATATATATAGATTACTTTCTTGCTCGACATGATAGTATGCTATCTAGTTTACTTTATCTGACATGTTGATAGGATCATGTTTTTATTCCTTTGCACATGTTGATAAAGCCCTCAGGATATTTGCTAGACTACTGTGACTATGATGCGGATCATACCAGTGGGGCACGTGTAGTTTATAAGCATATCCTTGAACTGTTCCTAGTCGTGGGTGTATCGAGACAGGGTATCGATATTCCAGAGTAGACTAGCGTATACCATTCTTGTCCCATGTGATGGGCTATGGATGATCCCATATCCATCTGGTGTGTTGACACCAAAGAATGTATGCAGGTCCTCAGTGGAGACTGGGTACACTGAACGGACTCACAGAGAACTCCTAAGTGGTATTATATCTATCGTCGGATTGCAGTTCTCAGGTGACACTGGTACAGGTTAGTCTGTAGACCCAAGTGTAAGTCCACGTTACCTGTCCCGGTTCTTTCGGGGTTGCGGAAACGGTGAAAAACGATTTTTAGGGTTATGGTAACATGGACTAGAAATCGGATCTTTGCTAAACAACACACTAGAAAATAACTACGAGCTTTACCTACTCGGTTAGAGGGTTATACCTTGTCTTGAACTCCTTCTCTTCTTCTCCTTTGAGTGGGTTGGATGGTTCTCCTCGTCGCCTTCTCTTGCCGAAGAAAGATCCACCCGAGGGCCTCTACCTTGACCTCCTTCCTCGAACTTGAGGTAACTAAAGTATTAGGTTTGCTAAACCTTCAACCTTAGGATGAGTAGAGATGAGTTTTGGTGTTTTATCTCCAAGGCAAATGGTGTTGGAGATAGTGCCCTCAGAGTCAATTCTTGGATCACAGGCACGTGATTGCAATGATTGAGGGAGGACCTATCCCGGTAGGACAGTCTTACTCAAGATGATAGTATGCTATCTGGTTTATCTTTATCATCGTGTACTGCTTTAGGTGACCTGACAAATCGCTATTACACGTTGATAGAGCCCCTAGGATTCTTGCTTGACTGCCAGCAGTATGAGGGCGATCATATACGTAGGAGCTGGTAGTCTATAAGCACATCCTTAATAGGTCCCTAGTCGTGGGAGTTTCGAGACAGGGCATCGATACTCCAGAGTAGACTAGTGTATACAGTCGAGACCCCGACGAGGGGCGGTGGCCGGTCTCATAAACCACTGGTGTCAGTTGGTTCACCTAAGATGTATACAGGTGCTCATTGGGTTATGAGTACACCGGACAGGACTCGCCGGGAACATGCTAGTTGGTCTTATACCTGACGTCAGATAGCAGTTCCCTGGTGACATGTGTACAGGTTAGTTCATCGACCTGAGAATCGTCATTCGTCTCGTGTGAGTTCCCACTGTACTTTGATTACTACCCTACCACGCTCAAAGGAGACGTGCAAACAGGTTTTAGTTGGGTACAGTCCCGAGCCACATGGAGGCAGTGAGCGGATCTGCAGGGGTTCGTCTCTCCCGGTTTTGGGGGTGAGGTCGCGCTGTGTCTAGGAGAGCCATTACACGAAGTCCTTGGCCAAGGCAGGAGATTTACTGGTAGGTATTTCAGTAGTATCTCAGGGTGTTCTGGGCTACACTCCGACACGACTTGTACCGCTTTTTGGGGTCTGACTTTTACCAACCCCTAGGCCCCCCATGCGATGCTCATAGACGAACGGACCGGACTGTACTGATATTGTCACTGACAGGCTCAGTAGGGTGTCAGGATGAGTTCGCTCATCGACGTCCCTTTTGGTCAATACCTGGTAGCCCGTTACGTATAGGCTAATACCTCTGACGTGCTAGTGGTTAAATCCACAACCAAGGTATTGACGAGTCTTTAGAGTCCCCCACAGACCAGTTTCTCAAGTTTCGGGCGAAATGCTGTAGAGGCCGTATGGAGATATGGCAGGGTTCGATCAGATATGTGCGGTATTGCACGGATCATGATCGGACGGTTAATACTAGCGGGCTTTGGTTTAAGCCGGATCCTAGTATTGCACAGTGTAGATTTTATCTCATTGTATTTGTATTTCGGTCGGAATGCAAATGCGGGTATGTATATACAGTAGCGGGGTTTTCCTGTAATTAATTACGGGATCAGTTTTCTCGAGTTGCCAGTTTGCTTTCCGTTTCGGCCATTTTTCTTCGTATCTTTCATTGGTCGATGATTGGTGGAGGATGGCTTATTTGCATTTGAGCAAATAAGCAATGTGGAGGGTGTTATTTGCTTTTTGTTGTGTCATAATAATTCCTCCACCATTTGACTTATTCTTTTCATCATGACTTGACTTTTGGTTCATCATGGTTGTTGGTGTTGGGTTATGATGAGGTTGGTGGAGTGTTGGTTTTGATTGGTGATGATTTCTTTTCATGATCACCTTCTCTCTTGCATGATTGATACACACAAACCCCTTGGCTTTTCTCTCACTACTACTCTCATTCTCCACACATTGTGGCCGGCCATATTTTTTCCATGGGCTGTCCAAATTTTGCAAGGGGTTTTGTGGTTCTCATTTTGCTTGCAAAAGGTTCCATTGCCATCACAAGCTTAGATATCTCTTTCCTCCATTTTCTCATGGCAACTTCAACCCATAGAGACACATAGAGCTCTACACTGCATTCTACAGCAAATCTTAGGCACGTCGACTCGCCAACTTCGTGCCCGAGTTGCCTCGGTCCAGAGGTGGGAGCCCGTAAAAGAAGCAGGTGACGTGGTACCCTTCCGGCGAGGAGGTGGAGACCGGACATTCCACAGGAGATCGGGACGACGACGAGAAGACCGGAGGACACGGATCGCTCGGTATATCTCTCTTCCCATTCTTTAGTTAGCTAGGACTAGATTAATGGCCCGATCCGGGTTTATAGTGCGCGGTGGTGCCGGTTCTAGAAAATTAAAGTAAATCATCGCTTCCGCATTCCGGCATCGGATTGACGGCCGGGGCGCCGCCGTGCACTTACACTGGTATCAGAGCCTCGCCATTAACCTAGTCTAGCTTTGTCTAATGTGTTTACATTTTCGATCGAACAAAAAAATTCCAAAATCCGCGTTTTCAATAGCATCAGTTTCTGTCGAAATTTTTTGGACTCCAAATTTTTTTTCAGTATGTTGCAGAATGATGTGCAGGGAATTATAAGCCTTCTGTAAAAATTTGGTTGCACGAACCCACTATCCCCTTCCGCGGCCAAACCCATGCTTGGGCAGCGGTTCCGCGGCAATATGTACTGTTCAGTGCATCAACTTTTTACAGAGGGTCCCTGGGTTGAAAATAGGGGTTTTGGAACATTCTTTTTGGGCCCAGATTTTCTGTGAGTGCTACAGTAGTGCTTGGGGTCCCACTTAGGTAAATTTGATCGATCGAAAATTTTAAACACATTAGTTCACAGTATTTACATTATATCTGCGACCGTGAATGTCACTCGATTGGTAAATCCTGTCTAACTGCTATAGCCCGGTTAGACGGATTTACGAACGTGACATTCACTTTGATGTTCTGTGATTGTGCTGTGATGTTGCGGATTGGTCGTGGGGGATAGCCTGAATGCAATGCTAGTACAGTTTTTGTTGTATTATGTACATTTGATATTGCGAGGCGAGCGTCCGACATGTGGACTGCCGTCACTGCTTGTTTGTATTATTCTTTTGGGGCACGACCAGGTTGCGGTCGTGTACCCGTTGTATGTATATTTTACTTTCTGTACTAGGATTGCCCCGCGGAGGGGTGCACGGATAGCCGGGTTCTAGAGAGCAACGGGCCCGCATCTCATGGCATTGAGACAGAGGGGGCTTTACTCTAGAATTGGCGGGCTATTCGCCGCACTAGTAGGGGGTACAGGTTGACCCAGGAGGGGTGCCCAAGTTATCGGATTTCGTGAAGTGCTGGGTGATCCATTCACGTTGCTGAAGGGGGCTGCCTCGCTTCAGGTTTTGGCGGGTAACTTGCCGCGCCCGTAGGGGTCTAGGATTTCATTGCACAGGCTATCCACACGACCAGGGGAACGTCGGGTTTCAGTAGCGGCTCTGTGAAACCCGGGGATCCCAGATATCTGTATTGTTCTGTGATGCTGTACATTTCTGTGATGTTGCATTTTATCACGCCTTGAGCGAAATATTATATATTGATATATATATTAGTAGATGTTGTATATGTTTTGCATCTGCACTAGTCCAGTCCCCGCTCTGTCGTTAGTTAACTAACCTAACGGGTAATGACGGGACCCAGTGGCGAATGCGGATGGCATATACGTACGTCATTATTTTCGTTCTTTATTGGTGTGATCAATTGATGGGACTGCGTTGATTCGAATCAATGCAAGTTAAAAACAAACCTATTCTGATGTTGTTGGAACACTTTTCAAAAAGCTGTTATTGCAAGAGCGTTCTCTTTTGTTTTGTATCGTGCTATTCAGTTGGAATATCCTGCTCCTCAGTCGACGAGGCAAGGGCCGAGATCCCTTCACCGGGAGTGACCCCTTGGACAAAAGTTTACGTCAGGGCAATAACTTCACTATAGCCGATTACTTTTGCTTTGCATCGTGGTATTCAGTTGGAATATCCTGCACCTCATTCTACAGAGAAAGAGCCGAGATCCCTTCACCGGGAGTGACCTCTTTAGCAAAGGTTTTCGTCACTATATTTTTTAAAGCTATCCGTTCCTTCAACGATATCAAGTTCATTACGTTAAAGGTTTTCGCCAGAAACCATTCGTAGCCCTCCATCATTTCAGTTAAATATTCGGTAGTATTCAAGCTATGTATTTTGACCTCACGCCAAGGCATAGTGATTGGTAACTGCCGGGTATTTATCTGTTGCATAGATAGATGCGTTGGTTTGGGATAGTCGTACTACTATTTTGGCCTACGTCAAGGGTATGTACGGGTGGGTTCAAATTAACCTGGACAATGATGGGTAGAACTTGACATGTGATTTATGATATTTTGACCTCACGCCAAGGTCATAAGAGCATGGGGTAAAAATCACATCGGGAGTTTCAAAAGAAACTGAAACTTGCCAGATATGCGCATACCTTCTGGAGTATGATAGCGTGAGCGGATTCCGTCACGTTATCATGCGGTGATAGTTGGATCCCGATTCCCACTGATGAGTTGGTTTACTCCTCGGGTGATCCCGACTAATTCTTCTTTCAGGTTTGGAGGAGAATTTGACGGTACAGTGGGAGGTTTCCAGATTAGATAAATTGGTAACCATTCTGATCTAGGTTAGAGTGCACGCTGAGTGTTTCTTTTCTCTCTCTCTTTGGTAGCGACTATTGACCTGACCCTAGACTATGACTCAGTGACTAAGTTGACCGAACCTTCTTAAACACTGGCTTTTTGGATTGTCAGAGTTGCAAACCTCATTGCCACTCCTACTTTTACCCTTTTCTCCAGGACACCCCGTGTTACTACGAACATCCACTTCCATTGGACAAAACCATCGTATGGTTATATACGAACTCGAAGGAATTTATTCGAGGATTGTTTCCGGTTTTGGAGAAAACGGATAGAATTATTCAGTTGTCTTTTCCTTTTACCTTCTCTCAGGTTGCGAGTGACCTTTAGATTAGGGGATAGTATACCTATTACGAAAATTGGATAGTCTTCTTCCAAACCATAGGCAGGTGCCGACCGGTAGGGAATGAAGAAAACCAATTAGCCTAACGATGGTGTATAGAAGGTATTATGTAAAGACAAAGAAAGGGATTAGAAGGAGGGCAAAGTAAATTGCGACTAATATTCACGACCAAACCAGGTATTTCATTACCACTTCCACTTCACCTTTGTATTTCTCCAGGACACTCCATATCACTACGAAGATCCACAGTTTATTGGATACTCCATCGTATGGTTATATACGAACTCGAAAGGAACTTGTTCCAGTTTGGGGATAGATTATGGTTCGGGAGAAATAGGAATAAGGTTTATTCGGTTGTCTTTTATCCTCACCTTCTCTCGCATTGTGAGTGCTCCTAGGATTAGGACAGTACACCCATTATGCTTATTGGATAGTCTTCTTCCAAACCATAGGCTGGTGCCGAACGGTAGGGAAGGAAGAAAACCATTTGGCCTAAAGGGGTGTACAGAAGGTAATGACTAAAGACATATGAAGGGATGTGGAGAGATGGCAAAGAAATATACGGTTATAGTTGTGAATCTGGATAATGGAAGAGGTATTATTAGGAATACCCGGATACCCCTGCGAAACATTTCAATGTTTCAGTTTCACTGTGTACTGTTAATAGAAAACTGATTTCCCAATTAGACACTTGCTCCAGGGTATGTATTTACCAGGTATGATTCTCACATCTGTATGGTTTTACAGATGATGAGTGGGAGTAAGTTATTGGGAATTAGGGGATCATCCTTATTATATCGGAATTCGTTGTAATTGGTGATATTTGAGGAAGTCACCTGGGTTGTTTGCCGGACAACGAATATTTGGTTTTGAATATCCGTTATAATGCACTAATTTCAAATTGATATATCTGTACGTCTATTTTTATAGAGTGAGATGTACCTTTTTGAAATTATGTCGATGACATTTACCTATATCAGTGGATGGTTAGGTAAGGAGCATTAAACAACGGTGTAATTCTTCTTAACCATAAGTACAGTTTTCAATCTACGACACATAGGAAATGAGTTGTTAGACTTAGAGGACTTATACAGAGGATTGTATGCTGTCCAGTGTCCATTAGGACAGAGGGGTTGGTCCTCGTACTATATTCTGTTTACTTATGACTTCTCTAGTTCTTAGACAGGTGTTTCGTAGAAATACAGGGTCCAAGTTTTGAGAAGTTATAGGTATAAGAGTAAAGTAGAGAACCTAATGTTGCAAGTATCGGGATTCTTCAAAGCGATCGAAGATGTAGATACTTGCGGATGGTATTCAGGTGATAGTAATGATTAAGAGAACTTGCTTCTTTTTCAGGTTACTCATAATTGGAAGCAATCCTAAGTTGAGTAAGGCTGATCGGCCTCTTTCCAGTTAGTTGACATGCACTGGAGACAGCTGCATGATTTGAATCTGGTTCAATTAAATCAGTGCCTCTGTTTCTATATTGGATATAGAACAGTTCGTATCTTAACGATGTTAAGGTACGGGGAGTTGCCCGGCTTATGCTTAAAACCAGACTCTGGATAACTCAAGGCGCGTTTCTGTAATGGCTGTTTGTGGGTTGACCCAGGCTATGACGAGGGTTGACTTTCTACCATCTGGAAGATCAATAGTGATATTGTTCTTGACTCGCTACAGTTTTAATAAAAATGGATTTTTTTCCAGAAAACAGTAGTGGGAGTATGGTAGAACTGGAAGTGATTCCAGAACCGCAAACGATTACTGAAAGTTTGATAGGAACCTAAAGATTCAATCTGGCTTGACATTCCATTGGCCACTCCGCAGATATGGTGGGTAACCTCAGGCACCCGAGAGGTACTCCGGTAGCCTCAAGGATGGTGACAGGGAGGTTCTTGTTTACCCAGACTTACCATTGCTGTTGTTCCAGACTGTGAGACCCGGCAGGGGGATGAGTATAGCGTCGTTCTAAACTAGCTTTAGAAGTGTACGTGTATATGACTCTGCCAGAGGGTTGTCGTAGTCAGTGTGAGCAGCGGAAGCATGGTGGACAGGTGGCTTATGTCTATTTATAGACTAAAGCAGATATAGCGGAGATAGATCATCTATTTCTGACATGACAGTCATAGGTTTGACTTCATCAGAATAGGGGATGGATCTGTTAAGAAGGTAGTAGGGTGTGATGTCCTAGTATTTGGATGACATACACAGAGTAGGAAGTGATATTCCTATACTACGATCGGTTATACTTTGGTCGTCACACAGTGGTTTCTCCACATGGGACCTGGACATTATATCAGGCATACTGGTTACTAGATCTATGGTTTTAGATCTAGATTTGGGTGGTTTCCCAATTAAGGGTACTTAGACAGCATTCTAAGAGTATTTAGAATGGACGACTCCTGACACGGTAGTGTACCTGCAGGTGATGGAGTCACCCTCTCTAAAGGTGTCTTACAGACTAAAGAGGAGAGGAATGTGCATGATTGGCAGATCACTTGCTTAGGCAATTGAGTCAATCATGAGATGTCAAGTACCACACCAGATGTTGTTTTTGCACTAGATGCAATAAGTTGACATTGATCCAATCCTGGAGAAACAGTCGGAAGCAGTCTTAGAACATAAGTGGATGTTCTAGGGATATGATAACAACAGCCTCATTCGGGAGACAGTTATTATTCCAGGCTTCCAAGGTGACTTGGACGACAGGGAGGTTGTCAGAGTTATAGTTTTCTTTCTGACGAGGGGCAGTATTTTGGACTGGTGATCCAAGAGGATACTGAGGGAGGCATGGCGCAGGATACTGATTAAGTTCAGTTGATGATACTGTCTAAGATGTTTGGATTTGGAGTTCATTTATGAGCTAGGTCCCATCAGACATCCAGACACATTCTAAGACAGGTATTGCTCATTTCGGGAGATGGGTTTCTCCGCGAACTTGAGATTTAGAGAGACATAGAAAGAAACATCAAGGCGGATCCACTCACTGAGGCTATTCCTCGAACGCAATAGTTTCGTAAACGAGCTTTGTGAGACTGACAAGTAGAGGAGTTGGGTGTTCGGTATCACATGGGCTGTGAGTATGCGACATCGCAATAATTAGCCTTGAGTGCAAGTGGGAGATTGTTGGAGATAGTGCCCTCAGAGTCAATTATTGGATCACAGGCACGTGATTGCAATGATTGAGGAAGGACCTATCCCGGTAGGACAGTCTTACTCAAGATGATAGTATGCTATCTGGTTTATCTTTATCATCGTGTACTGCTTTAGGTGACCTGACAGGTCGCTATTACACGTTGATAGAGCCCCTAGAATTCTTGCTTGACTTCCAGCAGTATGAGGGCGATCATATACGTGGGAGCTGGTAGTCTGTAAGCACATCCTTAATAGGTCCCTAGTCGTGGGAGTTTCGAGACAGGGCATCGATACTCCAGAGTAGACTAGTGTATACAGTCGAGACCCCGATGAGGGGCGGTGGCCGGTCTCACAAGCCACTAGTGTCAGTTGGTTCACCTAAGATGTATACAGATGCTCATTGGGTTATGAGTACACCGGACAGGACTCGCCGGGAACATGCTAGTTGGTCTTATACCTGACGTCAGATAGCAGTTCCCTGGTGACATGTGTACAGGTTAGTTCATCGACCTGAGGATCGTCATTTGTCTCGTGTGAGTTCCCACTGTACTTTGATTACTATCCTACCACGCTCAAAGGAGACGTGCAAACAGGTTTTAGTTGGGTACAGTCCCGAGCCACATGGAGGCAGTGAGCGGATCTGTTGGGGTTCGTCTCTCCCGGTATTGGGGGCAAGGTCGCGCTGTGTCTAGGAGAGCCATTACACGAAGTCCTTGGCCAAGGCAGGAGATTTACTGGTAGGTATTCCAGTAGTATCTCAGGGTGTTCTAGGCTACACTCCGACACGACTTGTACCGCTTTTGGGGGTCTGACTTTTACCAACCCCCTAGGCCCGCCATGCGATGCTCATAGACGAACGGACCGGACTGTATGGATATTGTCACTGACAGGCTCAGTAGGGTGTCAGGATGAGTTCGCTCATCGACGTCCCTTTTGGTCAATACCTGGTAGCCCGTTACGTATAGGCTAATACCTCTGACGTGCTAGTGGTTAAATCCACAACCAAGGTGTTGATGAGTCTTTAGAGTCCCCCACAGATCAGTTTCTCAAGTTTCGGGCGAAACGCTGTAGAGGCCGTATGGAGATATGGCAGGGTTCGATCAGATATGTGCGGTATTGCACGGATCATGATCGGACGGTTAATACTAGCGGGCTTTGGTTTAAGCCGGATCCTAGTATTGCACAGTGTAGATTTTATCTCATTGCATTTGTATTTCGGTCGGAATACAAATGCGGGTATGTATATATAGTAGCGGGGTTTTCCTGTAATTAATTACGCGATCTGTTTTCTGGAGTTGCCAGTTTGCTTTCCGTTTAGGCCATTTTTCTTTGTATCTTTCATTGGCCGATGATTGGTGGAGGAGGGCTTATTTGCATTTGTGCAAATACGCAATGTGGAGGGTGTTATTTGCTTTTTGTTGTGTCATGATAATTCCTCCACCATTTGACTTATTCTTTTCATCATGACTTGACTTTTGCTTCATCATGGTTGTTGGTGTTGGGTTATGATGAGGTTGGTGGAGTGTTGGTTTTGATTGGTGATGATTTCTTTTCATGATCACCTTCTCTCTTGCATGATTGATACACACACACCCTTTGGCTTTTCTCTCACTACTACTCTCATTCTCCACACATTGTGGCCGGTCATGTTTTTTCCATGGGCTGTCTAAATTTTGCAAGGGGTTTTGTGGTTCTCATTTTGCTTGCAAAAGGTTCCATTGCCATCACAAGCTTTGATATCTCTTTCCTCCATTTTCTCATGACAACTTCAACCCCTAGAGACACATAGAGCTCTACACTGCATTCTGCAGCAAATCTTGGGCACGTCGACTCGCCAACTTCGTGCCCGAGTTGCCTCGGTCCAGAGGTGGAAGCCCGTAAAAGAAGCAGGTGACGTGGTGCCTTTCCGGCGAGGAGGTGGAGACCGGACATTCCGCGAGAGATCGGGACGACGACGAGACGACCGGAGGACACGGATCGCTCGGTATATCTCTCTTCCCGTTCTTTAGTTAGCTAGGACTAGATTAGTGGCCCGATCCAGGTTTATAGTGCGCGGTGGTGTCGGTTCTAGAAAATTAAATTAAATCATCGCTTCCGCATTCTGGCGTCGGATTGACGGCCGGGGCGCCGCCGTGCACTTACAAATGGTTCTCAACACATGAGAGATTTTTGCCTTGAGCTAGAGGAAGAGGGAGAGCAAAATGATGAGAGAGAAGATGCAAGTGAGAATGAATGGATTTTTGCAACCATATCACATATATGTGAATTACTAATTAACAATATTAATCAAAATGAAAAAGGTGATGGTTGGTTTGATAAGACCATTATCATTTCACATTTAATGGTTTTTGCAAAGATCAAAGAGCATCTTTGTGTGATATGATTATGGTCAAAGTTTCAACCTTGGTCAACAAATCAACCTTGGTCAAAAGGTCAACAACCCTAACCATAACTCAATTTCCTTTTAATTAACTGTAAGTCTACGCTAGCGCCCCGGCCGTCTACAGACGCCAAATGCGGAACAAAAACTTTTTAACTGGCGCTATCGTATACTTTAGCCCGGATCTGCCATTATTGCTAAACTAACAAACTGTAAAGAGTGTAGAAAGGTTATACCGAACGATCCGAGTCCTTCGTTCTTTAACTATCATCCCACGCTCCGTTGCGGCTGCTCCGATCTCGTCGATCTCCGATCTGCTCGTCCAGGTAGCACCACATCACCGATTCTTTAAACGGGCTCCCGCCTCTGACTCGAGGCAACTCGGTCGTCAAGTTTGCTAAAAGAGACGACCAAGATTGATGTAGAGAATGAGTAGATGACTTTTGTCTCACTTCGTCCAAGTCCGTGGACGATCGGTTAATGAAGTTGCCGATGGAAATGAAATGGAACAAGAAATGAACAATGAAATTTCCATGCATCCAAAACTATAGTCTTTTCTTTTTAGCAACCATAATTTCTCAAATGAGTGAATAGTGGAGGAGAGAGAGGGCCGGCCACCTTTTAAAGGAGGAGGAAGGTGATGGTAGGAGGAGGGAGGTGACCATTAGAAATAATATCATGAACAAAAGATCTTAACCAAAACAAAATGCTTTAATGTTAAAGCATGAGTCATAAACCTAGTCATCATGCATTAATGAACCATTAAATGCATCCAATGAAAACTCAACACCAATTAATCCTAGTCACCTCATCTAGATGCTTCTAGAACACTGACTCACCTCAACTGAAGAAAAGATAAATCCGTCTTTAACCGAATGTTAAAAGACGGCTGATAGAAAAATGGAAACTGGCAACTTCCAAAAGTGATCCTGAAACGACTTTCAGGATAACCCCGAAACTGTATAAATATACCCGCATTTGTATTACGACCGAATACAAATGCAACTGAGACAAAGATATTATACCTACTCAATATAATACTCGGATCCGGCTTAAACCAAAGCCGACCAGTATCATCTGCCCGAAAAATAACACGTGCGTAAACGCACGTGCATTTTCCGAACCCTGCCATAAAACCATACGGCCTCTACAACGTTTTGCCCAAACTTGGGAAACTGTCTGTGGGGGACTCTAATGACTCGTCAGTACCCTGGCAGTGGGTTTAACCACAAACCGTCAGCGGCACTAGCTATGCGTAACGGCTGCCCATGGACTGACCTCAAGGGAGGCCGATGAGCCAACTCAAGGGAGGCCGATGAGCGAACTCATCCAGAAACCCTACTGAGCCTAACAGTGACAATGTATATACAGTCCGGTCCGTTCGTCTATGAGTATCGCATATCCGCCTAGGGGGCTAGTAACGTCAGACCCCCAGAAGCAGTATAAGTCATGTCGGAGTGTAGCCCAATAACACCCTGAGATACTACTGGAGTACCTACCAGTAAATCTCCTGCCATGGCCATGGACTTTGTGTAATGGCTCTCCTAGACACAGCACGACCTTGCCCCCAATACCGGGAGAGACGAATCCCCTGCCGATCCGCTCACGTGCCTCCATATGGCTCGGGACTGTACCCAAAAGCTACCTGTTTGCACGACTCCTTTGAGCCGTGGTAGGGTAGAAATCAAAGCACAGTGGGAACTCACACGAGACAAATGACGATCTCAGGTCGATGAACTAACCTGTACACATGTCACCAGGGAACTGCTATCTGACAATAGGTATAGTACTAACTAGCAGATTCCCGGCGAGTCCTGTCCGGTGTACTCATAACCCAATGAGCACCTTTATACATCTTAGGTGATCCAACTGACACCAGTGGCTTGTGAGACCGGCCACCGCCCCTCGTCGGGGTCTCGACTGTATACACTAGTCTACTCCGGAGTATCGATGCCCTGTCTCGAAACTCCCACGACCAGGGACAACAATTAAGGATATGCATATAAACTACCCAACTCTCACGTATATGATCGCCATCATACTGTTGGTAGTAAAGCAAGATCCTAAAGGCTCTATCAAAGTGTAACATGCAATCAGTCACCTGAACATGTACACGACTGATAAAGGCAAACCAGATAGCAAACTATCATCTCGAGTAAGACTGTCCTACCGGGATAGGTCCTCCGCAATCATTGCAATCACGTACCTGCGATCCAATAATTGACTATGAGGGCACTATCTCCAACATTAACATTATTAATTATATTTCACATATTCATTAGGGTTTGGAAAAAGACAACTGTCATCAACCCTAATGAGAATCCTCTGCCTCTGCCTCAGTCAACTGTGCATACACACCCGCATCCGTGTTCCGAGGAACACGAATACAATGAGATAAAACCAATCCCAAAACATATACTAGGATCCGGCTTAAACCAAAGCCCGCTAGTAATAACTGTCCGGACACCAAACGTGCACAAGTACGCGGATGTGAACGAACCCCGTCGCAAAACCATGCGACCTCTACTCTGTTTTGCCCAAAGGAGAATAACCCTCTGTGTGGGACTCTAAAGACTCGACACTACGCTGGCAGTGGGTTTAACCACAGACCGCAAGTGGCACTAGCTGTACGTAACGGTCCCCAGGTAGTTGTCGATAAGAAGACTGATGAGGTGAACCCATCCGAACTCCTACTGAGCCTGTATGTGACAATCTCCATACAGTCCGTTCTGTTCGTCTGAGAATATCGTATGGCGGGCCTAGGGAGTGGTAAACGTCAGTCCCCTAATAGCGGTACAAGTCGTGTCGGAGTGTAGCCCAGAACACCCTGAGATAACACTGGAAACCTACCAGTTTATCTCGCTTGCCCTGGCCAGGGACTTTGTGTAATGGCTCTCCTAGACACAGCGCGATATCAACCCCCAATACCGGGAGAGACGAATCCTATCTAACCGTCACTGCCTCCAAGTGCTTCTGGAATGCACCCAACTACTACCTGTTTGCACGACTCCTTTGAGCCGTGGTAGGGTAGTAATCAAAGTACAGTGGGAACACACTCGAGGCGAAGTGACAGTGTCAAGTTAGCGGACTAAGTTGTACTCATGTCACCTGGGAACTGATAACTGACGATAAGTATATTACCAACCAACAGTTCCCGACGAGTCCTGTCCAGTGTACTCGTAACCTAACGAGCACCCGCATACTATCTCAAGTACGACGTACTGACGGCTGTGGGATAGACCGTCTCCCCTGCTGGGATGAGAAGCGCATACGCTAGTCTACTCCGGAGTATCGATGCCCCATCTCGATAATCCTACGACTAGGGACCTGTATAAGGATGTGCTTGTAGATTACCCAGCCCCCACTAGTGTGACTGCCATCACAACGCTGGTAATCAAGCAAGGATCCTAAGGGCTCCACTAATGTGTATTGGCGATATGCTAAAAGAAACACATGCACACATTAAAGTAGAAACAAACCAAGTAGCATACTACCATTTCGAGTAAGATTGTCTATACAACTGTGAATATCCCAAGCTTCCATCAAGTAATATACAAACTAGTATGATACAGTAATGGCCTCTAGGGCATATACACTAACAATCTCCCACTTGCACTAAGGCCATGTACTGGCGTATCGAAGACCTATCATCTCGATCAGCCGCTCGAACTGAGTCTGGGGTAAGGCCTTGGTGAGTGGATCTGCAGTGTTATCTTCTGAAGCAACCCTCCGAACCTCGATCTCCTGGCGATCCACGATCTCCCTGATCAGGTGATACCGCCTTAAGATATGTCTAGACTTCTGATGGGACCTGGGTTCCTTCGCTAAAGCTATAGCCCCGTTGTTGTCACAATACAGAGGTATTGGATCAACAATGGACGGAACCACCTGAAGTTCTTTCAAGAACTTCCTCATCCAGACGGCTTCTTTTGAGGCATCAGCAGCAGCGATATATTCCGCTTCCATCGTCTAGTCAGCCACGGTTTCCTGTTTGGAACTCCTCCAACACACCGCCCCTCCATTGAGGGTAAAGACATATCCCGACATGGACTTGGAATCATCCTTATCACTCTGGAAGCTGGAGTCAGCAAAGGCCTCGATCTGGAGGTCTTTTCCGCCATACACCAAGAACATCTCCTTAGTCCTTCTCAGGTACTTGAGAATGTTCTTTACTGCTATCCAGTGCTTCTCCCCAGGGTTTGACTGATACCGGCTTACCACACTCAGTGCATAAGCAACATCTGGTCTGGTACACAACATTGCATACATTATAGAGCCTACCACAGAAGCGTAGGGTATAATAGACATGCGATCCCTTTCCAAATCAGTCTTGGGAGGCATCTCTTTGGAGAGGGTGATCCCGTGACAAGCCGGTAGATTACCGCGCTTGGAATCTTCCATACTGAATCTTTTCAGTATGGTGTCGATGTACCTGGACTGTGAAAGTCCTAATATCCTCTTGGATCTATCACGATGGATCCGGATCCCCAGAATTTAAGAGGCATCACCCAGGTCTTTCATGGAGAACCTGTGTGATAAGAACCCTTTGACAGATTGTAGCATAGGAATGTCATTTCCTATCAAGAGAATGTCATCCACGTATAAAACGAGGAATACGACAGTTCTTGCAACAAATCTACTATAGATGCATGGTTTATATGGATTTTCGATAAAGCCAAATTCTTTGACCGTCTCATCAAAACAGATGTTCCAACTCCGCGATGCCTGTTTTAGTCCATAAATGGACTTAAGCAACTTGCACACCTTTCCGCTGCTCCAACTCTGAATGAAACCCTCTGACTGGTCCATATAGACACACTCCTCTAAATTTCCATTTAGAAAAGCGGTCTTTACGTCCATCTGCCAAATCTCATAATCGTGGAAAGCAGCAATGGCAAGAAGGATCCGAATGGATTTAAGCATAGCCACTGGAGAAAAGGTTTCGTCATAGTCCAAACCAGGTCTTTGACGAAAACCCTTTGCAACAAGTCTAGCCTTATAGGTCTCAACCTGTCCATCTACACCAATCTTCCTCTTGAAGATCCATTTGCATCCTACGGGTTTTACCCCTTCTGGAGCAACGTCCAAAGTCCATACTTTGTTGGTGTACATGGACTCCATTTCGGTCCGCATTGCATCCAGCCATTTTACCGAGTCAACGCTTTGAATGGCCTGCTAGAAGCTAGTCGGCTCATCATTATCAATGATGCAATCCTCTCTATCCCCGTCTATGAGAAAACCGTAGTTTCTTTCGGGAGGATGAGACTGCCTACTACTCCTGCGGAGCGGCGTAGGAATGTCCTGTTCTTTCGAATCCTCTGGTTCTACTAAGCTTTCAGTAATAGCTCGTGGTTCTGGAATTTCTTCCAGTTCTATTGCGCTCCCACTTATCTGATTATCCAAAAATTCAGTTTCCAAGAAGTAGGCATGACGAGAAACAAAAACCTTTTGTTCCTCTTCGCAATAGAAGAAATATCCCTTGGAGTCCTTTGGATATCCTACAAACTTGCACTGTACTGAGCGTGCCTCGAGCTTGTCCGCATGCTGCTTTTTGATAAAAGCTGGACATCCCCATATCTTAATGTGCTTAAGATAGGGTTTCTTCCTACACCACATCTGATATGGTGTGGTAGGCACAGTCTTAGTTGGAACTCGGTTCAAAAGGTATGCAGCTGATTCTAGTGCATATCCCCAGAATGATTGCGGCAACTCTGCGTTACTCATCATGGAACGTACCATATCCAATAGGGTTCGGTTCCATCTCTCCGATACACCGTTATGTTGTGGAGTGTATGGAGGAGTAAGCTGAGAGAGAATCCCATTCTCTTTTAGGTAATCCAGGAACTCGGCACTGAAGTATTCGCCACCTCGATCAGATCTCAGTGTCTTGATACTTTTGCTTGTTTATTTTTCTACTTCATTCTTGTATTCCTGGAACTTTCCGAGGGCTTCAGATTTATGTTTCATTAAGAAGACATATCCGTACTTTGAAAAGTCATCCGTAAAAGTAATAAAGTAAGAATAACCGCTTCGCGCATGTGTAGACATTGGACCGCACACATCATTGTGTACGAGCCCCAAGAGCTCGCTCGCTCTTACTCCGTGTCCAGTGAACGGAGTCTTTGTCATCTTTCCTTTGAGACAGGATTGACAAGTTGCATATGATTGATATCCGAACGGATCCAAATATCCAAATATCCTTCTGTATGTAACTTAGTCAACCTTCTCTCATTGATGTGACCCAGTCTACAATTCCATAAGAAATCATGATTTATTTCTGGAGACTTTCTTTTGTGTGTATTCTGGACATTGAAAATCTGTGGTTGGTTTAATATGTATATACCATTGCTTAATGTACCCGACCCAATCAAAACTTGATTAAGGTGAATGTTTACAACATTACTTACAAATGCAAATTCATAACCTTCTTTAGACATTAAAGATACAGAAATGATATTACAAGTTGCGTTGGGTACAAAATAACAATCACGCAAAACCAAAACATGTCCATCTGACAACCCCAAGTGATAGTCCCCCACGGACTCAGCATCCATGCTAGCTCCGTTTGCAACTCTGAGGGTCATATCACCTGCCTTCAAAACCCTACGCCTTCTCAGTGCCTCCAAAGAATTACAGATATGAGATCCTGATCCGGTATCCAATACCCAGGAAGTAGAGTTTACTGCAAGACAGTTTTCAATAACATACATACCTGAAGCCGAAGCCACAACTTGCTTCGGGTCCTGGTTTCTGGCCTTCCAAGCCTTGCAATCCTTTTTCCAGTGTCCACTCTTGTGACAGTAAAAGCACTCTTCCTTTCCCACAAGTTTTCCCGCTACCTTTGTTGCTTTTTCCTTTCTCTTTGTTTCCACTTTACTAACACCGCCTCTTGGTTTGGTGGGGGTTTTCCTCTTCTTTCCCTTGGCTTTCGCTTTGGACCTAGAAGAGGAAGGTCCTCCAACAAACAAAGTAGATGTTTTCCTACCTTTCTGTAGGGTGCCCTCTGCACTTCTCAACATGTTCAGAAGTTCAGAAAGTTCAACCTCCTTTCCTTGCATGTTGAAGTTCAGGATAAACTGGGCGTAAGTGGAAGGAAGGGACTGGAGAATCAAGTCAATGTAGAGCTCATTCTCCAACGTGGTCCCTAGGTCCGCGAGCTCTTCAATGTAGCCAATCATCTTAAGCACGTGTTCCGCTACGGATGATCCGATGGCCAATCTCGCCGAAAACAACTTTTTCGAGACTTCGTATCTGGCGATACGGGATTGCTCTCCATACAATTCTTTTGTATGAAGAAATATGGATTCTAGGTCCATATTCTCATGCCTCCTCTGATGTTCATTGTCCATAGAGGCAAGCACGAGGCACTTAGCCTTCGTGCAGTCGATCTCCCATGTCTTACGGATTTCTATATCCGTGACGCTGGAGGTGGGACCTGGGACAGGGGGAGCTTTGGTGGTAAGGAGATACCCTAACTTGTCATAAGTGATTGCAATTTTGATATTCCTGAGCCAATCTTTGTAGTTTGGCCCTGTCAGTATATTTTTATCTAGTAGTAACTTAAGTCCGGTCATGTCGATTGGTCGCTGCAATTAGGAGAGAGAGAAGAAACACTTTAGCATGATGCTCTTGCAAGTTTAGAGTGGTTTTTAGTTTGTCTAAACAGGATGGCTCCCACTGTCTCTCGAATCCCTCCCCAAACCAAAAAGGAAGAATTAGTCAGGATCAATCTCACCGTACAATACTTGCTTAACCGTTCAGCCAGGCCAGTGTTGGTACTTCGAGGGAGGTTTTCCAACGCTTTCGCGAAGTTCCTTAATTAAATAACCTCTTTTCCCTGGGGGCGTAGCCCCCCTAACACCTTTCTAGACACCTACTTGGTTTATAGCATTGATCGTTAAGTGAGAAATTTCCCGAGGAGTAGCATATACTCACAGTAGGATCGGGATCCAAATATCATCGCGTGAAGAAACTGAAGGAATCCTACCAGAATCATCATACTCCAAATGGTATGCAGCGCTAGCAAGTTTCAGTTTCTTTTGAAACTCTCGATGTGGATTTTTGCCCCATGCTCTTATGACCTTGACTTTGGCCAACAAATTATAAGTCACATGTCAAGTTCTATCCGTCATTCTTCAGGTTAATTTGAACCCACCCGTACCTACCCTTGACTTTGGCCAACAAGGCAGTACGACTGTCCCAAACCAACGCATCTATCTATGCTGCATATGAATATCCAATAGCTACCAATCACCGTGCCTTGACTTTGGCCAACAAACACATCTTGAATACTATTGACTATCCATATGAAATGACGGAGGGCTATGAATGGTTTTGGCGAAACCGTGAACGTAGTGAAGTTGATATAATCGATGGAACGAGATAGCTTTTAAAAGGAGTGGTTCAAGCTCCGCGTTTAAAAGTTGGTTTTGAAAAGAACCGAGTGGTTTTGAAAGTGTTCCAACGACTTTACTTGGTTTATTTTCTTGCATTAATTTTAATGCGTCCCATCATTTAATCCTACCATTGCAGAAAACAACGAAAATATGACGTACGCTTATGCCATCCGCATTCGCCACGGGGCCCCGTCATCACCCGTTAGGTTACTTAACTAACGACAGAGCGGGGGCTGGACTAGCGCGGATGCAAAACATAAGCAACGCCTAAATAGATATCATATATAGATATATACATTCGTCAGATGCAATGATAGCCATTCCAGATCACAGATGAACACATTGGATATACTAGAAATCCGCATTTCGTTCGAGCCTGCAACGAAAAGCGGATTACACGGTGGCGATGAATAGCCAATACCCCACCCTAGACCCCTACGGGTGCGGCAAACTACCCGCCAAGTACCCGAAGCGAAGCAACCTCCCTCAACAACGTGAGTAGGCCACTCGGCACTTCGAGATACCCGATAGTTTGTGCACCAAACCTTGGGTCTATCCTAGGAGCAAAAAACAGTAAAAAGAAATTATACAATGGCGGCTACAACCTCATCCCGGATGTGCGGCCATACAAATAATATTACATCAAATTACATATTACATGAATTGAAAGATAAAGAAAACTCTCATCTCACAATCCCCCGGCTATTCATCCGCGACGATCCAACGAATTCATATACACAAACCATCAACATTACAGATCACAGATATGTATAACCCCCACTAATCGACGTATAGCGATTAGCAGACGTTTAATACATATATCACATCACAGATACAACCCGTTAGCCAAAGTCTAGAGAAGTTCGATCAAAAATACTGATTTGTAACCACCCCAAACATAAATTTGTTCTCTGGAAATTCTGGGCAGAAACAAATCATCCTAAAAATCACAAAACACTATTATAAGAACACTGCAGGAGAAACGACCCACGGCCGAGTCAACTCGGCCGCGGATCCGCGGCGCGTTGACCGAGTCACTGGATCGTTTTTCTTGGGTGTTCTTTAAAAACCCTGAACCGATTTTTAGTATATGATTAATTATTTTTTGAACAGAAATAAAAATCGGCAGAAAGTTGATATTTTTGACGTGTTTTGCGGTTTTTTCTCCGATCGAAATTCTAGATACTTTGCTAACATGCTAGTGTGTGTTTAGCTAGCCTCTGATACCACTGTAAGTCCATGTTACCTATCCCGGTTCTTTCGGGGTTGCGGAAACGGTGAAAAACGATTTTTAGGGTTATGGTAACATGGACTAGAAACCAGATCTTTGCTAAACAACACACTAGAAACTAACTACGCGCTTTACCTACTCGGTTAGATGGTTATACCTAGTCTTGAACTCCTTCTCTTCTTCTCCTTGGAGTGGGTTGGATGGTTCTCCTCGTCGCCTTCTCTTGCTGAAGAAAGATCCACCCGAGGGCCTCTACCTTGAGCTCCTTCTTCGAACTAGAGGTAACTAAAGTATTAGGTTTGCTAAACCTTCAACCTTAGGATGAGTAGAGATGAGTTTTGGTGTTTTATCTCCAAGGCAAATGGTTCTCAATACATGAGAGATTTTTGCCTTGAGCTAGAGGAAGAGAGAGAGCAAAATGATGAGAGAGAAGATGCAAGTGAGAATGAATGGATTTTTGCAACCATATCACATATATGTGAATTACTAATTAACAATATTAATCAAAATGAAAAAGGTGATGGTTGGTTTGATAAGACCATTATCATTTCACATTTAATGGTTTTTGCAAAGATCAAAGAGCATCTTTGTGTGAAATGATTATGGTCAAAGTTTCAACCTTGGTCAACAAATCAACCTTGGTCAAAAGGTCAACAACCCTAACCATAACTCAATTTCCTTTTAATTAACATTATTAATTATATTTCACATATTCATTAGGGTTTGGAAAAAGACAACTGTCATCAACCCTAATGAGAATCCTCTGCCTCTGCCTCAGTGAACTGTGCATACACACCCGCATCCGTGTTCCGAGGAACACGAATACAATGAGATAAAACCAATCCCAAAACATATACTAGGATCCGGCTTAAACCAAAGCCCGCTAGTAATAACTGTCCGGACACCAAACGTGCACAAGTGCGCGGATGTGAACGAACCCTGTCGCAAAACCTTGCGACCTCTACTTTGTTTTGCCCAAAGGCGAATAACCCTCTGTGTGGGACTCTAAAAACTCGACACTACGCTGGCAGTAGGTTTAACCACAGACCGTAAGCGGCACTAGCTGTACGTAACGGTCCCCAGGTAGGTGCCGATAAGAAAACTGATGAGGTGAACCCATCCGAACTCCTACTGAGCCTGTATGTGACAATCTCCGTACAGTCCGGTCTGTTCGTCTGAGAATATCGCATGGCGGGCCTAGGGGGGTGGTAAACATTAGTCCCCTAATAGCGGTACAAGTCGTGTCGGAGTGTAGCCAGAATACCCTGAGATAACACTTGAAACCTACCAGTATATCTCGCTTGCCCTGGCCAGGGACTTTGTGTAATGGCTCTCCTAGACACAGCGCGATATCAACCCCCAATACCGGGATAGACGAATCCTATCTAACCGTCACTGCCTCCAAGTGCTTCGGGACTGCACCCAACTACTACCTGTTTGCACGACTCTTTTGAGCCGTGGTAGGGTAGTAATCAAAGTACAGTGGGAACACACTCGAGGCGAAGTGACAGTGTCAAGTCAGCAGACTAAGCTGTACTCATGTCACCTGGGAACTGATAACTGACGATAGGTATAGTACCAACCAACAGTTCCCGACGAGTCCTGTCCAGTGTACTCGTAACCTAACGAGCACCCGCATACTATCTCAAGTACGACGTACTGACGGCTGTAGGACAGACCGTCTCCCCTGCTGGGATGAGAAGTGCATATGCTAGTCTACTCCGGAGTATCGATGCCTCGTCTCGATAATCCTACGACTAGGGACCTGTATAAGGATGTGCTTGTAGATTACCCAGCCCCCCACTAGTGCGACTGCCATTACAACGCTGGTAATCAAGCAAAGATCCTAAGGGCTCCACTAATGTGTAAAGGCGATATGCTAAAAGAAATACATGCACACATTAAAGTAGAAACAAACCAAGTAGCATACTACCATTTCGAACAAGATTGTCTATACAACTGTGAATATCCCAAGCTTCCATCAAGTAATAAACAAACTAGTATGATACAGTAATGGCATCTAGGGCATATACACTAACACCAAGATCGTCATAAAGTCTTGTGTGTCCTCCCACTGTACTTTGATCTCCACCCTACCACGGCTCTACTGAGTCATGCAAACGGGTGGTCTTTGGGTACAGTCCCGAGGCACATGGAGGCGATGAGCGATAGGAGGGGTTTTGTCTCTCCCGGTATTGGGAGTTGATTTTGTGCTATGCTCGATTGGCTATAACAGGAAGTCCCTAGCCAGGGCTGCTGAGATTTACTGATAAGTGTTATCAGTAGTTTCTCGATCTGTTATGAGCCATACACCAACATGACTTATTGAGTTATTGGGGTTGACGATACCATCCCTAGACGCGATATGCAACATATCTGATGAGGAGACTGGACTGTACGGTAAGTGTTGCCAGATGGCTCGACGGGAGTTTTGACAGCTTTGCTGGTTTTCTTCTGATCGTTCAATACCCGGGTAGCCGTTACGTTTAGCTGACCGCTTGCGGCTTGTGGGTGTTTGATATGATCATCACTCACTGCCGGCGTATTGACAAGTCTTAGAGTCCCACACAGAAATTTCCTAGCCCAGGCGAAAAGATGTGGTGTGCATATGAGATATGCACGAGACCCGATTGAATACGACTATGTGATACCGTATGTTAATCGGGCGTTTTTCTATTGGTCAGGCCGTATTTGATATGACCGGATTGTTAAATCAATTGTTGATTTAACATTTTGACTTTTAGTTTTATTTTAATTCTTTAGTCAAACCCTTTTTATTAAAGACGAAGAATGCATGCATGTATGCACATGTTGATGTGCAAGCATGCACATGTTGATGTGCATGAATACATGCATACAAAAGTGTCATGGTTGTTGATACATATATGAAGGCAATATAAGACTTACATAGAACTTGATTTATATATATTCTTTTTGCATTTAAATTAAAAGGAAAAAGAAAAGGATTATTCATCCATAGTTATCTTCTACACTCTTCTTGAAGTTAACCTTGCTCACCCACTTTTTAACCATGGATAAATATTCCTTTTGTTTTTTAACTCAAGTGCAATAATATCTAGATTAAGTGACCATAGTTTGAGATGAAGAATAGAAAATATATATACTTATCTTTTCTATTATTTCATTAAGCTTTATCATTCATAAAAGCTTTTTGCCTTCATCTTCGTCTTCCTCCTTGTTCTCTAGGTTTTTCCATAGTGAGAGAGAGATAGAAAGAAAGGGTTTTGATAAAAGAAAACTCATCACTTCATCATTCTACTCTAATCTAGCCAATTAGTTTAGAGTGTTTAGCTTCATCTTCTTCTTGCATCAAGTTTATAAGTTTGGAGCAAGTGAACTTCGGGTGGATCATCGTGGACGTAGGAGCTTACTAGCAAGCCTTTCCAATCTCTCAAAGATCCTAGGAGTCACTACAAAGAGGACTAGAAAGGTTGTATTACTTTCACTTAGTGTAAATATAGTTTTAGTATATGATACTTGTGTTGTTACCCTAGTATTCTAGTTAAAGATCCATGCTAAGTTTGCTTAGCACCTATAGAAATTTTAAAGTGGCATGTGTGATGCTTCCATACTCATAAGTAGGTGCTAGGGAACCTTAACAATGGTATCAGAGCCAAGCTAGAATTCTGGACTTGGTGTTATAACAAATACGAAAACGAAAACGACTACGAAAAATACGGTATTACGGAACCCATGGATTGCTCTCTGGAAATTTTTTAAAAGATCGTCTTAAATTTTTTCAAACAGGTACAAAGTCATATTTGGACTGACATAAGCACACATGTGAAATACGGGGTAGGGGGTGGGGGTGGGGGTGTCATCGGATTTGGACCGGCCACCTTAAGCAAAATTCCGGCTAGGCCGGCCCCCTTCACCCAGAAGCCCCCCATATTGCTCCAGTGCTCTTTTGGGTTCATTTTGGGTTTTGTGGTATTGTTTACTTAGCCTAATTTTCATGTGATGATTATATTGACCTGGGGCTATTTCATAGTGATTCGTAGTCGTATTATTTGACACTAAATTGGTAACCTAGGCTATTTTTAGCAGTTCGAACGGACATCAAACACCCCACTTTCTGCCTGCCCCGCTGAAATTTTCAAGTGTTGTGTTTTTCCAAAGTTAACTTTATAATCAATAGTAGCGCAAGTATCCTATGGACCCTCTAGAAGATCATAATAACCTTAACTCGATTCTATGCCCATGGAACCGCGAACGAACCTTCGGGTTTGCTGTAGTGCCGTGGTGTCATAGATGAGGCGTTGGTTAACTCCTTCTACGGCTGGATCATAAGACACTGTGGCGTGATTTTGAGTATTTGTAACTTTGCTCAAGTGTTGAGCTCTTGGGGTAAAACGTGGGTGTTTGTTGATTTGATCGAAACGTTAAATATCATCTTGATATCTGTGATTGCAATTGTTGTTTTTCACTTTCTTTTCTGTGACCGTAAGCGTAGTATGTGGTGTATCGCCGGCTTCGTTGCTATACATCAATGACAATCAGGATACGCATACTTGCTTACGTTGATGACATGAGATATTATGTGTTGCTGAGATATGATGCAGGATTGTCGGGATGGAATAGCCGGGGGTTTTATGTGAGATGAGAGTGTTTATTTTCATTCATGTAAAAGTCTTTTGTATGTAATATTCTTTTATTTGGGGCACTTACGGGTTGAGTATGATGTCACCATTATTCTATATTATTTACTTTTCCACATTAGGATAGACCCAAGGAGGGGAGCATAAGTGATCGGGTTCTAGGGTTCAGTAGGAGGCAATCTCGAGGAGTCGAGACCGGGTCTCCTAAACTCTAGAATTGGCAGGATCACTTACCGCTCTCGTAGGGGTCTAGGGCTGTGGGCTTGGCTATTCATCGCGACCGTGGAATCCGTATTTTCTATTACTGGCTGAATACAAAATACGGACCTCCTAGATATCCTTTTTTATTTTTCATATGTGCTTCTGCTGCAATTGATATTCTGTAATGTGATTACTTAGTATATGAGACTAATGGATTATTATTATATATATGATATATAATAAACGTTGCTTATATTTTACACCCGCGCTAGTCTCGACCCACTATGCCGTTAGTTAAGTAACCTAACGGTGCATAACGAGACACTGTGGCGAATGCGGATGGTAGAAGTATACGTTCTATTTTCGTTTCTTTTCTGTGATGGATTAGGAACTTAAATGATGGGATTACATTAATAAGATTAATGTAAAGTAAAAGAAACCTAAAGATGTTGTAGAATCAGATTTGAAACCCACTCGGCCCTTTTATGAAAAATGCAAGTTTCAAAAGATGCGGAGCTTAAGCCACTCCTTTTCTAAATTATTTTGATTCTACAACGAGATCAAGTTCAAAGTGTTAAAGGTTTTCATAAAAATCATCTGCAACCCTCCGTCATTTTAGGAAGCAGAGTACTTAGTATTCGTGCTGCGTATTTTGATCATAGTCAAGGCGTAGTGTACGGTAGCTAAGTGATATCTTCCTACAAAGCATATGATGCGATCAGTTAGGACATTCATGTGATTATGTTGATCATAGTCAAGGGTCTAGTTAATCTCGAAATGACAGGTAGAACTTGACTAGTGCTTGTGATATTTTGACCATAGCCAAGATCATAAGCACCTAGGGGTAAAAACCATATCGGGAGTTTCAAGAGTTAAAATTTGCAATAAGATTACATACCATCTATATGATAGTTGGATCCCGATCCCACTGTGAGTAAGTGTTACTTCCGGAAGACTTTTTCACTTTACAATTAGCTAATCCAGTAGGTGTCTAGAAAGGTGTCAACGGGGTATGACCTCTGGGAAAACGAGGTTTATTTTAATTAGGTCCGTGCGAAAGCACGGGGAACCTCCCACAAAGTACCGACACTGGCCTGGCTGACTGGTTAGCGAAACTGTAGAATGTAATTAATCCTGGTTAGTTTTCCTTTCAGGTTTTGAAAGAAAATTTGATTAAAGCAGTGGGAGACATCGATTAGATAAGATAATAACTAATCTAATTCTTTGCAAGAGCATTTCGCTGAGTGTATTCTTTTCTCTCTCCTAATGGCAGATACCGATGACGGGACTTAAGCATCTACTAGAGAAAAACAAAATGACTGTGCCGAATTATAAAGAATGGAAGAGGAACTTGAACATTGCACTCGCATATGATAAAGTATCATATGTCCTCACTACCAAAGCCCCACCCGTCCCAGGACCTGAATCATCTGTTTCGGATAGGGAGATCCGAAAAACATGGGATATTGATTGCAAAACTGCCAGGTGCCTCGCGCTTGCTTCTATGGACAAAATCCATCAGAAACAGCATGAGAAGATGGATGTACAATCCATCTTTCTTCATACAAAGGAGTTGTATGAAGAGCAATCTCGTACTTTGAGATACGAGGCTCTCGAAAGCTGTTTCAGATGCGAATGGCCCCTGGTGCATCAGTAGGAGACCATGTTTTGAAGATGATTGGTCTTATTGAAGAACTTGAGGAACTGGGATGGACTATGGATAATGAGCAATATACGGATGTTGTTCTGCAGTCTCTCTCCCCCGCCTTTGCTCCGTTCATAGTAAATTTCAATATGAACGATTTAGAGAAATTATTGCCTGAACTTCTCAATATGTTGAGAAGTGCAGAGACCACGCTGAAAATAGCGAAGACTCCCACTCTTCTTGCTGGGCCATCTTCCTCTTCCGTCCCAAAAGCCAAGGCCAAGGGAAGGAAGAAGAAGAAGTCCAGCAAATCGAAAGGTGGAGTCCAAAAAGGGAAGGGGAAAGACAAAACCGGGGCCGCGGGAAGTGGAAAAGGGGAATGTTTTTTCTGCCACAAGACGGGACATTGGAAACGGAACTGTGCTTTGTATCTTGCTGATCTCAAGAAGAAGAAGCATGCTGATGCTTCCACTTCAGGTGTGTTTGTTACTGAGAACTGTTTTTCAATTAACTCTGTATCTTGGGTATTAGATACTGGTTTTGGTTCTCACAACTGCAATTGTGTGCAGGGGCTGAGAAACAGTAGAGTTTTGAAGACTGGAGACCATACTTTGCGGGTTGGAATTCCAATGTACATGTTGTATCCGTATGAGAGTATCATCTGGGTTTGCTTTCGGGTTGTATATTGGTTTTGAACCCGTGTTATTTTGTACCAAGTATGCTATGTAATATAATATCCGTTTCTTTGTTGGACAATGAAGAATATCATTTTGTGTTGCAAAATAATGTTATGAACATTAACTTGAATCAAGAGTTGATTGGGTATGGTACACTAAATAACGGTATTTACGTCCTAAACCAACATACAGTTTTCAACATACAACATACTAATAAAAGAAAGTTTTCAGATATAGATGAAACTTTTCTTTGGTATTGTAGACTTGGTCATATTAATGAAACAAGACTAAACAAGCTATATAAAGATGGATATTTAAAACCTTTTGAATATAAATCTTATGCGACTCGCCAGTCCTGTATCAACGGTAAAATGACCAAAACTCCGTTTACTGGACACGGAGAAAGAGCTATGGAACTCTTAAGCTTCATACATAGTGATGTATGCGGACCAATGTCTACACATGCTAGAGGCGGTTTTTCATACTTCATTACTTTTACTGATAATTTCTCAAGATTCGGACACGTGTTTTTGATAAAGAACAAATCCGAAGCTTTCGAGAAATTCAAGGAGTATAAACTTGAAGTAGAAAAGCAAACAAGCTTGAGCATCAAGAAACTTCGATCAGATCGAGGTGGAGAGTACTTAAGTACAGAGTTTTTAGACTTCTTAAAAGAGAATGGGATTCTCTCTCAGCTCACTCCTCCTTACACACCACAGCACAACGGTGTGTCAGAACGGAGGAATCGTACCCTATTAGATATGCTACGATCCATGATGTGTGATGCTGAGTTACCGCTTTCCTTTTGGGGACTTGCATTGGAAACAGCAATGTATCTGTTAAACAGGGTTCCAACCAAGACCGTGTCTACCACTCCATATGAGATATGGAGTGGAAAGAGACCATCTCTTAAAAGAGTTAGGATTGGGGTTGTCCGGCCTTTGTTAAAAAGCAGGATCCAGACAAACTCGAGACACGATCGGTCATGTGTAAATTTGTGGGATATCCAAAACATTCCTATGGATATCTATTCAACCACAAGGAGGAACAAAAGGTGTTTGTTGCTCAGCATGCCATATTTTTAGAAAATGAAGTCTTTACAGAAAGTACTGATGGCAATGCGGTAGAACTAGAAGAGATTCTAGAGTCACAAATTACTCAGGACGAATTGGTTGAAACTAATGTTACAGTAGAACTTCAAGAACCTCAGCCACTCCGGAGATCTAGTAGAACTTCTCACCCACCGGAGAGATACTATGGGTTTCTCATTGATGGTGATGGAGAAGATTGCATCATGGATGATGATGACCCTACTAGTTTTCAGCAAGCTATCACGAGTGGTGACTCAGTGAAGTGGCTGGAAGCCATGAGATCCGAAATGGAGTCCATGTACACCAACAAAGTATGGACTTTGGACGTTGCACCTCCTGGGATAAAACCCGTTGGGTGCAAATGGATTTTTAAAAGAAAGATTGGTGTAGATGGACAGGTAGAAACCTTTAAAGTAAGGCTTATAGCGAAAGTTTTTCGTCAAAAACCAGGATTGGACTATGATGAAACTTTCTCTCCAGTAGCAATGCTTAAATCCATTCGGATCCTACTTGCTATTGCTGCTCACCATGATTATGAAATCTGGCAGATGGACGTTAAAACTGCATTTCTGAATGGTGATTTAGAAGAATGCGTTTATATGGATCAGCCGGAGGGCTTCATTGACAGTGGGAGCAGCGAGAAAGCATGTAGGCTTAAATCCATTTATGGATTAAAGCAGGCCTCACGGAGGTAGAACATCTGCTTTGATGATACAATCAAAGAGTTTGATTTTATCAAAAATATAGATGAGCCATGCATTTATAAGAAGATTGTAGGGAGTACTGTCACATTCCTCGTATTGTACGTAGATGACATTCTCCTGATAGGAAATGATATTCCTATGCTACAATCGGTCAAACTATTCTTATCACAAAGGTTCTCCATGAAGGACCTGGGAGATGCCTCGTGCATTTTGGGCATAAGGATCTATAGAGATAGATCCAAGAGGTTATTGGGATTGTCCCAATAACCTCTACATTGACACCATCCTAAAAAGGTTTAGTATGGAAGATTCCAAGCATGGTGCCTTACCCGCTTGTCATCGAATCACTCTCTCCAAGGACTTCTGTCCGAAGACTGATGAAGAGAGAGCTCGCATGAGCATTATACCCTACGCTTCAGCCGTAGGATTTATAATGTATGCGATGTTATGTACACACCCTGATATAGCTTATGCACTAGTTGTAGTAAGCAGGTATCAATCCAACCCAGGGGAGAAACATTGGATAGCAGTGAAGAACATTCTTAAGTACTTACGAAGGACTAAAGAATTGTTCTTGGTCTATGGTAATGGAGATCTCCAGATAGAGGCCTTTACCGATTCCAGCTTCCAAAGTGATAAGGATGACAACAAATCTATCTCAGGGTTTGTATTTACCCTCAATGGAGGGGTGGTTAGTTGGAAGAGTTCCAAACAGGATACCATTGCAGACTCCACGATGGAAGATGAGTATATTGCTGCAATGATGCTGCCAAGGAAGCCGTCTGGATGAAGAAGTTTGTCTCGGAACTAGGAGTAGTTCCAACCATTGTTGATCCAATACCTTTGTATTGTGATAATAATGGGGCTATGGCGTTAGCCAAAGAACTCAGATCCCATCAAAAGTCCAGACACATCCTAAGGCGATATCATTTGATCCGGGAGATAGTAGATCGCTACGAGATCGAGATTCGGAGAGTAGATACAAAGAATAACACATCGGATCCACTCACCAAGGCCTTTCCACAGCCGCAGCATGAGCGACTTTTTGAGATGTTGGGTATGTGATACGCTAATAACTGGTCTTAGTGCAAGTGGGAGATTGTTGGATATATGTATGCCCTAGAGGCCATTATATGTATAGTGGATGCTTGGACATGTATATATATATATATATACAGATTACTTTCTTGCTCGATATGATAGTATGCTATCTGGTTTACTTTATCTGACATGTTGATTTGATCATGTTTTTATTCATTTGCACATGTTGATAAAGCCCTCAGGATATTTGCTAGACTACTGTGACTATGATGCGGATCATACTAGTGGGGCACGTGTAGTTTATAAGCATATCCTTGAACCGTTCCTAGTCTTGGGTGTATCGAGACAGGGCATCGATATTCCAGAGTAGACTAGCATATACCATTCTTGTCCCATGTGATGGGCGATGGATGATCCCATATCCATCTGGTGTGCTGACACCAAAGAATGTATGCGGGTGCTCAGTGGAGACTGGGTACACTGAACGGACTTACAGAGAACTCCTATGTGGTATTATATCTATCGTCGGATAGCAGTTCTCAGGTGACACTGGTACATGTTAGTCTGTAGACCCAAGATCATCATAGAGTCTTGTGTGTCCTCCCACTGTACTTTGATCTCCACCCTACCATGGCTCTACTGAGTCGTGGAAACGGGTGGTCTTTGGGTACAGTCCCGAGGCACATGGAGGCGATGAGCGATAGGAGGGGTTTCGTCTCTCCCGGTATTAGGAGTTGATGTTGTGCTATGCTCGATTGGCTATAACAGGAAGTCCCTGGCCAGGGATGCTGAGATTTACTGATAAGTGTTATCAGTAGTTTCTCGATCTGTTATGAGCCATACACCAACATGACTTATTGAGTTATTGGGGTCGACGATACCATCCCTAGACTCGATATGCAACATATCTGACGAGGAGATCGGACTGTACGGTAAGTGTTACCAGATGGCTCGACGGGAGTTTTGACAGCTTTGCTGGTTTTCTTCTGATCGTTCAATACCCGGGTAGCCGTTACGTTTAGCTGACCGCTTGCGGCTTGTGGGTGTTTGATATGATCATCACCCACTGCCGGCGTATTGACGAGTCTTAGAGTCCCACACAGAAGTTTCCTAGCTCAGGCGAAAAGATGTGGTGTGCATATGAGATATGCACGGGACCCGATTGAATACGACTATGTGATACCGTATGTTAATCGGGCGTTTTTCTATTGGTCAGGTCGTATGTGATATAACCGGATTGTTAAATCAATTGTTGATTTAACATTTTGACTTTTAGTTTTATTTTAATTCTTTAGTCAAACCCTTTTTATTAAAGAGGAAGAATGCATGCATGTTTGCACATGTTGATGTGCAAGCATGCACATGTTGATGTGCATGAATACATGCATACAAAAGTGTCATGGTTGTTGATACACATATGAAAGAAATATAAGACTTACATGGAACTTGATTTATATATATTCTTTTTGCATTTAAATTAAAAGGAAAAAGAAAAGGATTATTCATCCATAGTTATCTTCTACACTCTTCTTGAAGTTAACCTTGCTCACCCACTTTTTAACCATGGATAAATATTCCTTTTGCCTTTTAACTCAACTGCAATAAAATCTAAATTAAGTGACCATGGTTTGAGATGAAGAATAGAAAATATATATACTTATCTTTTCTATTATTTCATTAAGCTTTATCATTCACAAAAGCTTTTGCCTTCATCTTCTTCTTCCTCCTTACTCTCTAGGTTTTTCCATAGTGAGAGAGAGAGATAAAAAGAAAGGGTTTTGACAAAAGAAAACTCACCACTTCATCATTTTACTCTAATCTAGCCAATTAGTTTAGAGTGTTTAGCTTTATCTTCTTCTTGCATCAAGTGGAGCTACAAGCTTGGAGCTAGTGAACTTCAGGTGGATCATCGTAGACGTAGG
Organism: Agapanthus africanus; assembly: GCA_030015575.1. Classification (NCBI taxonomy): domain Eukaryota; kingdom Viridiplantae; phylum Streptophyta; class Magnoliopsida; order Asparagales; family Amaryllidaceae; genus Agapanthus; species Agapanthus africanus. Next base: position 299,056,500 of record JASDDO010000014.1, on the reverse strand, counting down.
AGCTTACTAGCAAGCTTTTCCAACCTCTCAAAGATCCTAGGAGTCACTACAAAGAGGACTACAAAGGTTGTATTCTTTTCACTTAGTGTAAATATAGTTTTAGTATGTGATACTTGTGTTGTTACCTTAGTATTCTAGTTAAAGATCCATGCTAAATTTGCTTAGCACCTATAGAAATTTTAAAGTGGCATGTGTGATGCTTCCATACTCATAAATAGGTGCTAGGGAACCCTAACAGTAGGTTGCCTTAGAGGAGGAGTTTTGTCTCATGAAGGTTTTCAGCGGATACTACCCACAAAATCCGATCAAGTTGGCCGTCGACTCTAATCCTACAATTCAGTATTCTAGCAAGAAACTCTATCATCCTAAGTTAGAAATATTCATCTCTTATTCTTCACACTTCCTATTCATTTAACTTAAGGTCCTATACGTTTTGTCAGTTATAAAACCATCAGCATCTCTTGAGTTTTCCTTCTAAAACGCAGTCTCAATTCCAGAATTTTTATCATCTCCACGGAAGATATAAGCCCTATTCTTCATTCCTATCTTTCCTCCAAACTTCGATCATATACCCCTACGTGTGTGTAATATCACCCATACACTTGGGAATTCAATTCAAGCTATAGTACCATTTTCCTTAATACCTAGTACTACTTCTTTTTAATTAATGATGGACGGATTCGCTCACACATCTTTCATGCGACTATTACAGCTTCCTCAGGCATTAATCTGCCGATTACTGAATGTGTGAGCTTAAAGCGTAAATAGCAGTTTCCAGGTCTTGTACTCCTTTTTTTTCTTTTTTCTTTTTTTTTTCTTTTTTTTTTCTTTTCAAGACCGGATATATTTTTCAATGATGCTCTTTTGGTGTTTAGTTTTAAATACCGTTTTTTCTTTCATACTAGGTTTTCAGGAAAGAGTATTTCTAGGTATGCTCTACTATCCCAAGTTTCAATGTGCGTGTATGTGCGATTTGTAGGGTATATATTTTCAGAATTTGGACTCAAGATTTGGAACTATTTTTCAGACTTACTCTTCAAATAGTGATTTCAATACTCTTCCTTCATTTCAACTTAGCCCAAGAACTGAACTCAAAATTGCTTATTTCTAAACAAACTGCAAGGACATATATTTATTACAGTTATACTTCAAGAAAAGTTATTTTTAGGGTTTTAAATTACTAAGTATAGGATTTAGTTATTTCTAACTAGTCAACCGTCATGTCGAACTTGGGTCTAAATAGCCAACATTGAATTTTTTTTTAAATTTTTTTTATAAAGGAAAACAATGCAATGCAGAAATATAAACAAGATGCGATGCGGAATTTAAACATGCAAATAAAAGAACAAATATTTACAACAACAAAAAAAACGTGCAGATGCAAAATGCAAGGATAACTATTTACAACAAAACCCCAGCCCCAAACTTACTCACAGCAGTGCCCTCACTGCTGCCTACTGCGTCTCCTAGAACCAGACGCAGTACCGCTCGTACCAGCACTACTCGTGCCAGCTCCACTCCTGTCTGCACCACGACCCCGCGATCTCGCTCTCTCTCTCCTCGTGCCAACATGGTAGACATCCCCTGCTTAAGACTTGTCATACGTTGATCAAAAGTCGTCAGCATCCCCAACACTCTCTCTACCCCCTATGATTACACCGCAGCAAGCGTGGTTGCTCGGCGGGGGTCAGCTCTTCATCGCTTGCTGTGGAGTTCGAACTGGGCATCTCTGGCATCACATCCTCGGTCGGCTCGGTGCACGACCATAACCCATGAAGTCCAGTGTATGACGTGGAGATATCCTCAAGCAGGGGTTGAATGGGAACCCCATCATGCATAAAAGCATCGAACTCCTCAACAGAAAGGAAATAGCGACACAATTGTGTCACTAACATTGGGCACGGATAATTGGCTGCCCCCTTGCCGGTGCCAATCGAGTGCAAAAGCATGATGCACATGTCATAGCTAGGGGTTTTCATCATTAAAGTGTGCACAATGTATAGGGATGGAGTGAAAAAGGTGGTGTTATGCGAACTTCCAAAGATATTGTTTTGTGCCCAACGGCACACGGTTAAGATATTCGCATACAGCGTACGTGCCTGAATTCCTTTCCTGGGTTCCCTAGAACAACTATCGCCCATCAACGGCATGTAATCCTCAAAGCGGAGGGGTTGGTCGTGTGCGGGGATACGGGGTATCATAGTGACTTCATGAATGAAGTTCCTATCTATAATAATTTCCCGATCCCCCCAAAACAAGCGTATAAACCCATATTTTGCTAAACAACCTTCCTCTATGATCTCAAAGAAACGAGCAACGAGATCCGGAAGCGCGAAAGCGTTCGGATGGCTATACAATAGGAAATTCCATCCGCGTTTCCGGATCTCATCACCAAAATAACTACCATATACGTTATGGGCAAACAATTCAGAGAAATCCCGTTCAAACTGAAAACTATGAGCCATGAACAGAAAACGCAAAATTTTTAGATCTAAAGAGAGGATATAAGGAAATCAAACCTCCTCTGAAAATTTCAGAGGGAAAAGAGCCAGGTCGGCGGCGGTTCTGCGGTTCTCTTGGGAGATCTCCGGTGGAACTTGCAGTGGTGGCTAGGGTTTTCTGTGAGAGGCTGTATGAAGGCTCGGGGATCACAAAAGAAGAGAGGAGGATTATGTAAAGGGGAAAGTCAAGATGCGGTAAAAAAGTGACCTATTTTGCATAAAAGTCCTCCTAATTTTTTTAATTATTTATATATATTTTTTTAGATATTCTTGAATATTTACAAAAATATCCCCCCCTTTTTTCTCTTTTTTTTACAAATGAGAATTTCATCAGGCAAGAAATATCTCGACACATAGAACTGAAACAAAACAAAATGGATATGCACCGGACAAGAATATCCATTATATATACACAAGATGGTATATACATACCCTAAAACTTATTTGAAACAGTGTTTCCACTGTTTTTGGCTGGATAACCGAAGTTTGGTGGTAAATGGAGGAAGATTAGTCAATGTAAACCGGCTCCCGCAACATCAGGAGCTCCTCCGATGGTTCTGCGGTGAGAAATGGTTTTACTCTGTGTCCACTTAGTTTGAATAGTGAACCGTCCTCTGGATTCTCCAAATCCACCGCGCCGTGCGGGTATACACACAGCACAAGAAAGGGTCCCTTCCAGCGAGATCGAAGCTTACCGGGATGGAAATGGAGTCAGGTGTCGTAAAGAAGTACCTGTTGTCCAGGCGTGAAAGTTTTGCGCGTAAGGTGTTTATCATGAAACATCTTCGTTCGGTTCTTTATAACAACCGCGTTCTCGTAAGCCTCATCCTGAAGCTCATTCAGTTCATTAAGTTGCAGGTTCCGATAGCTGCCCGCATCGTCAAGGTTGAAGTTCAGCTCTTTGATCGCCCAAACTGCGCGATGCTCGATTTCTACAGGGAGGTGGCAAGCCTTTCCATACACAAGACGATAGGGAGACATTCCAAGATCAGTCTTGTACACGGTTTGAAATGCCCAAAGGGCATCGGTTAGTTTCAAAGACTAATCTTTACGGTTCTTGGAAACCGTTTTTTCCAAAATTTGCTTGATTTGCCGATTTGAAACTTTGGCTTGCCCACATGTTTGGGGGTGGTAGGGTATGGATAGCTTATGATTAATTGACTATTGATGCATCAAGGCCTCAAAAGGCCTATTGCAGAAATGCGTCCCATTGTCGCCAATGATAGTGCGAGGGTGCCCGAACCGGGAAAATATGTTTTCTTTAAGAAATCTAACGACAGCCTTGTTGTTGTTCGTCCGGCTCGGTATTGCCTCGACCCATTTGGAGACATAATCAACAGCTAAGAGAATGTACAGGTTCCCAAAAGAGTTGGGAAACGGGCCCATGAAATTTATTCCCCAAATATCGAACATCTCAACAACCAATATTGATTGGAGCGACATCTCGTTTCTCCTGGATATCTGGCCCAAATGTTGGCACCGGGAGCAAGTCTTGCAGTAATCATGGGCATATTTGAAAAGTTGTGGCCAGCAAAAGCCACACTGCAAGACTTTCTCAGCTGTCTTTCTTGAGACAAAATGCCCAACACACGCTTGATCGTGGCAAAACGACAGCACACTCTTGAATTCATTATCAGGAACACACCGACGAATGATTTGGTCTGGACAGTACTTGAATAGGTAGGGTATTCGAAACCCACGGTGACGTGCTTTTGGAGAATAAGGTCAATATCGGATATGTCGGTTTTTGTCGGAAAAATAGTGCACGACGTGAGTATCGAGTTTTAAAAATACCGCAAGTGCACGGTGCGTTGAAGCAAGCCGGCAAGCACGGGTCGAACCACAAGGAGTGGATATCACGACATCAAATTGAGTTATGGATCAATAAATTTGAGAATGGTGTTTTGTCACGCTTTAGTGTAATACCTAAAAGAAACAAGGTTTGGGATATGAAAACTTAAGCTAAGGTTCAGTAAGAGTGAAATATGACATTTACCCCTAACTCTCCATTTTTGATTCAAGATTTATTTCTTTTTAGTTTCCATTAGAATACCGAAAGCATGCCGTATTTATCCGAAAAAATGTATCGGGATGAAATACGATATCAAGGTTAGAAAAACAGAAACTAACAAGAATGAGATTGATAATGGAGTGGATATGGAATTAGTTAAGTGAAGTAGCAAGTATAGAATATATGCAAGAATGCTATATATCCTATCTAGCTAGTTGCGACACGTAACTTAATTCCGTATTCACGCCTACTTCAAATCGTAACAAAGCAACGATAAAATGCAAAAAAGGATAGGATATATGTTAAAGATTGATTTGCAACCATTCAAAACGATATATCCTATCAATCAAAACATAATAAACTTGCGATGTTAAGAAAAGAAGTGAAAAAGTGCAAGAATCAAAAAGAGAGGGGTTGGAAGTAAAGTCATTCCACATCCTACCTCACCCTAGCCCAAGAATAACTACTCACACATTATCATAGCAATACACAACTGAATAATTAGAAGAAGTGACAAAAATAAGAAAAAGAGATACGAGAATCAAACTTGATAATAGAGATTTATTGCAATGGTTCAAAATACATGTAATGAGTTCAACTACCAAAATCTAATCTTGCAAGCTCACAAAGAGAGGTTGCAAGACCAGAGGAAGGCAAAGAACTCAACTCAATTCCAAGAGCAACAAGAATTTTAAAAAGTGTACAAGTATATCAGAATTTCTTCTTAAAAATCATGTCCTGAACTAAATCTGAGATCTGCTATTTGTAAGCAACCCAAAATCAAAAGATACAACCACAGGTGGACTGAACACACAATGGGGGACCCACACAAAGAAAACGAACCAATTTGACACGGTCTGGGCCGCAAATTGCGGCTATTATGAATAAATTTGCGGCCGACTTGAAGAGTATGGGGCCCACCTTGGTACATTAGTCTTCTGGTTAGTTGAATATCCCCCTGTAATTGCAATTTAGTCTATTTCTCACGTGGGTGAATTCTGGAGCAATGAACAGAGAGCAAATCATGGGTAAATCCATGTTTACACATGTTCACACTTGGTCACACTCTTTCTTTGTTGCAAACTCTTTTAAATCTTGATCTGTATTCTGCCTGTTTGCAGTTCTGGTTAAAAACCATCGTTTCCGTTCATGTTGTGAACCATGTCCAGTGTTTTTGCCTGTGTACCTGTATTCTGTATAAATGAGCAGACATGGATTAAATAGCACTGTTTATTGACAAAATGATATAAAATGGGCTGTATTAACATGTAATAAATCGTGCCGAACATAGGGTTCGTCCCAGTAAAAGTGTTTTACTTGGGATAAAAATCTAAGTCTGTCCTGACTCGACCATTCGTTTGGTATGAGTCCTGTCACCAAGAGTTCACGATATCTGCAAACCAGGGTTCGCAAGATACTGTCAAGAGTTGTTCATCAGGAAAAACATCGTTAATTGGGAGAGGAAGTGTCGGCAAAGAAGGAAGTCGTGAAAAATGGTCGGCTACTACGTTTTCACATCCTCGTTTGTTCTTAATGACAAGGTCAAACTCTTGAAGTAAGAGGATCCAACGTATTAGCCGAGATTTTGCATCATTTTTCGCAAAAAGATGTCTCAGAGCGGAATGATCGGGTTAGACAACGACTGGGGAGCCAATGAGATATGTCCTGATTTCTCCAAAGCGAATACAACCGCCAAGAACTCTTTCTCGGTTGTTGTATAGTTCATTTGTGCATCATTCAGGGCCCGCTCGCATAATAGATTATGTGTGGCATCTTATCGACGTGCTGTCCTAAGACCGCACCGATAGCAAAGTCGGATGCATCGCACATAATTTAAAAAGGATGCGTCCAGTCGGGTGAAGAAAGAATGGGAGCAGTGATGAGTGAGCTTCTCAGTGATTCAAAAACAGTCAAACAGCTCGAGTCGAAATTGAACGTGGTATCCTTGGCCAGAAGAAGAGTCAAGGGTCTAGCAATCTTGCTAAAGTCCTTGATAAACAGTCTGTAGAAACCAGCGTTGCCAAGAAAAGCTCGGATATCTCTGACGCATTTGGGAGGATGGAGGTTGGAAATGACATCAATTTTTGCTTTGTCAACCTCGATGCCATTTCGTGAAATGATATGTCCTAAGACAATTCCTTCGCGCACCATGAAGTGGCATTTTTCCCAATTTAGAGTGAGATTTTTATCCTTACATCGGGTAAGGACAGCGTCAAGATGTTGCAGACACTCGTCAAAAGAATCGCCAAAGATGGAGAAATCGTCCATGAATATCTCCAGAAATTTCTCAACCATGTCAGAGAATATTCCTATCATACACCTCTGAAAGGTAGCGGGAGAATTGCATAGCCCAAAGGGCATGCGGCTATATGCGAACGTGCCGAAAGGACAGGTGAAAGTGGTTTTGTCCTGGTCTTTCTCGGCGATGGGAATTTGGTTGTAGCCTGAGTAACCGTCCAGAAAATAGTAATACTCATGTCCAGCTAATTGTTCGAGCATTTGGTCAATGAATGGTAGCGGAAAGTGATCCTTTTGCGTTGCGGCGTTGAGTTTCCGATAATCAATACATACTCGCCACCCAGTCTGGGTGCGAGTAGGGATCAAGTCATTCTCCTCCTTTGTGATGACCGTAATGCCCGAATTCTTAGGGATAATGTGTATAGGACTGACCCATTGGCTGTCTGAAATAGGGTAATGATACCACTATCCAGACATTTGACGATCTCCTTTTTCACAGCCTCCTTCATGAATGGATTTAATCGCCTCTGTGGATCCCTAGCTGGTTTGGCATCATTCATCATATGAATATGATGTTCAATGATTAGGGGACTAATCCCTTTGATGTCCGCCATCGTCCAGCCGAATGCTTGCCGATTGGATTGCAAGACCGTGAGAAGGGCTTTCTCTTTCTCTAGATCTAGAGAAACCGAGATGATGACTGGGAGGGTCTCGTTTTCACCTAAGTAAGCATACTTGAGGTGAGACGACAAAGGCTTGAATTCGAGCGTCGGAGGTGAAATGACTGAAGGCAAGATTGGAGAAAATGTCTCGAACTCAAAGGATTCCAACAGGGGCTCAAAATAAGTGTATTCGACTGAGTCGGATGGTTCAACTAACGCATCCGAAAATTCAAAAGATTCAAACTCGGGAGGTGAGAACCCAAGATCGTTTGAAAACGTGAAGCACTCGTAGTCGTTGTTGGAAGTGGAAGCAGCAGGTTCAAAGAGGAACACACTAGTGGCGTCAAGATCACTGTGATCAAACAAGAATTATTCAAATTCACAGTCCTCGAGGCGATCTCCTGAATGGAACAGACATCCAGTATATGAGCGTTCGGTTCGGATGGCTGATTCCCTAACCTAAAAATGTTGAGTTCAATTGTCATGTTGCCAAAAGATAGGTTCATGGAACCATTTCGACAATTGATCACAACATTTGAGGTTGCAAGGAATGGGCGACCGAGGATCACCGGAATTTGATTCCGGGGGTTAGCTACAGGTTGTGTATCTAAAAAAATGAAGTCAACGGTGAATATGACCTTAATTAACACATCCTATAGCTCACCACTAGGATGGGTGATAGATCGGTAAGCCATTTGAAGAGTACAAATGTAGGTTTCAGTTCTCCTACACTGAGTTGCTCATATACTGAATAAGGAAGAAGGTTAACACTGGCACCAAAATCTAAGAGAGCGCGATTGATGTTCTTATCCCCAATGGTTATTGAAATCGTAGGACAACTAGGGTCCTTCCGTTTTTGTGGTAAATCTTAAGTAAGAGCATCACTCACGTTACTAGCCAAGAAAACTTTCTTTGGTACCTGACATTTCCTCTTCTTAGTGCACAAGTCTTTCAAGATTTTTGCGTAAGACGGGACTTGCTGAATTGCATCTAAGAGGAGAATGTTGATGTTAACCTGTTTGAACAACTCCAGAATCTTCTCCATTTGTGGATTTTGTTTATTGGACCTTAACCGGTTTGGAAATGGAACATTTTTGAAATTGGTTGAGTCCAATGCTCATGGAGTTGGAACAGAACCCAAAACTGGAGTTTGAGTGGATTGAGATGTGGATCCGTTCGGAGCAGCGGTTGACGAAAAAGAGCCTTTTGAAGAATGGAGAATAGACTTAGAAGAAGTAGGAGTAGAGGAAGAAACGGCTGGGGTGTCATCATCATCAATTCGTGTGCCGATGTTGTTGTTCAACATTCTTCAAGATCTCAATGTAGTCATGGCACTCAGATTATGGTTTTGTTGTTTAAGAGCAACATGTACATTATGTGGGTGACCAGGATTTGGGAGTGGTTGAGATGGAATCCTTCCTTTCTCTTGCTCGCTTAAAGCCGCGTTCAGCTGTGCAATCTGGGCTTCGATGGTCTTGATGCTTTGCCTGTCTGCAGCGGTGTGTTGCACCAGAGACTGAATAGAAGACTGGATGTTGGCGGTGGATTGAGTCGATTGCTTTACAAAAGCCTCTAGACTCTGTTCTAGCGAGGAAACCTTATCGTTATTTGATGGAACAAAGTTGTTTTGAGGAAAAGAATTATTGTAGGGTGCAAAGTTGTTCGTCGGATTCTAAAAAGGTTGGGGTTGGAAAGGCTGCTGAAATTGTTGTTGAGCTTGTTGTTGAGGAGGAGGCCTCTGGAAGTTGTTTTGGCCTTGGAATTGATGCTGGTTCTGATTCCAGGCGAAATTGGGATGGTTCCTCCAACCGGGATTGTATGTGGAAGAGTATGGATTGTTTCTTGGTCTTTATTGAAATGCGGCATTAATCTGATCTTGTCCTTGATATGGTGGATTGTAAGGACACTCTTCGGTCAAATGAGATGGATCCGAACAACAAGCGCAAATGGTGTGAGGGGGAAGAACAGGGGCAGGAGAAGGAGATGAGAATTTGCTCTCAATTGCTTCCAGTTTCCGCGTGATCGCAGCCATCTCGACCTTCATTGCAATTGAGATATCGAGTTGATGAACTCCTGTCCTAGAGAGACCTGAAGAAGAAGAAGAAGTTGAGGTGTTCGGTCGGGTGCTCTCCTACTGCAGCGTTTGTTCCGCAGGATCGTCAAAGAATTGCCAAGCCTCCTCATTAGATTTGGACAGGAAGTGGCATTGACAGATGGTCACCATCAACTGTCTGGTTGCTGGATTCAGGCCCTCATACAGAGATTGGCAAAGTTGCCATTTCTCTATGCCGTGATGAGGACACTGAACAAGGAGGTCCTTGTACCGGTCAAAGCACTTCCAAAAAGGTTCGATTGGAAGATGGGTGAATTGATTTATCTCGTTTCGGATCCGTGCGGTCTTATGATTCGGGTAGAATTTCTTCAGAAACGCTTTTACAAACTCGTCCCAACTGGTTATCGAATGAGATGCGGTGCTATACAACCACTTTTCAGCAAGGTCACACAAGGTGAAAGGAATAACTCGTAGCCGCATAGCATCGTCAGACAGTTGGGTTATCTTTATCATCGCACATACGTTCTGGAATTTATTGATGAAGATGTAGGCATCTTCGGATTCAAGCCCGTGAAACTTAGGCAACATGTTGATGAAGTGGGGCTTAATTTCGAAATTATCCCCATCGGCCGGTGGAAGAGAAAGATAAGTAGGGAGTGCAGCATGGGTAGGATAGAAACAATCCTGGAGTGCAATTCGTTGTGGCGCTGCTGGATGTGGTTGTGGGTTATTCGCACCAAGTGGAGGTGGAATTATTCCCGGGGGAGGTAAAGTGATGTTAGGAGGAAATCCCGACATCTCGAAAGAAGAATTTTATGACGGTGAAAGTGAAGGTGAAGGTGAAGGTGAAGATGTATGAACAGAATCGTGGTCAACGTCGGGGTTGGCAGGAAAAGGTAAGGGTGAAAGATACGTGGAGGGAGTTTCGACGTCGGAGTCGATCGCGTAGTCGGTAGCGACTAATGTAACGAGGATTAGGCGCGCACTAGTGTCCTGAGTCCAAATGGACATACACCAAATGTGTTTAGTGCAGTCAAAGCGTAGAATGTGAGGGTAAGAAAACGTCAATGGAGAAAAGTCGGTGAAAGGTAGGTGAAATGGAAATTTGGTGACAAATGGCAAGTTTTTATAAAAGTTTTTGTTTTTTTTTTTTTAATTTTTAGAATTTTGCAAAATATATACGGATTTATGGACATAACTTCAAACAATCACAGTCACAACATGCACAATCACACCTAGAGCCATGGTCTTCAAAGTCCACTAGACCGCTCCTAACTGTTCTAAAGTGACAAGTTGTGAGATAACCCTCAAATCGTCTCTTCACTGCCAATTGTGGCCAGGTAAGCACAAGTAAGGTAAGGAGGGTTCCGCTCATGAATCACCATGAGACGGGCCTTTTAAAATTACCTCCTCACTTGTCTAGCCTAGGCACCATAAAGTCAAGTTTAGATAAACGACCAAATGCCCACAACCTTCCTCTGTCCTATTGAGCACGACAAGTCTTTAGTTGACTGAGTCTAGATATTTTTTAATTAAGCTCAAGGGTAATGGGTATGCTTCTAGTTATTTTTGGGGTTTTAGGAATGGTGATGAAATCCCTACCCAATCTGAATTGGTGTTACAGCCCCTTAAAGTCCGTATTATTTATGAAAAACAATAACAAACAAAAATCTAAAACACTTGCAAAAATTTTATTTGGCGGCGGCGCAAAGAATCCTGCACAAAAACAGTTTTATTGGAGAAGGGAAGAGAGTTTGCGCAAAGAATACTGCAGAAAAAAATAGTTCAGTGGAGTTCAGAGGGGTTAGAAAGATGATTGGAATACTCACAAAAGTTTTTGGGTGCTGATGTGGCAGATTGACCGTGGTTCCGCGGTCAAACCTACAACTTCGCCGCGCTTCCGCGGTTCAATAGCCGATGTGGAGCTTCAAAATTCTTCCCTGTGCTAAATTTACTCTCCTCTTCTTGGTTAGAGCGCCTGAGTCTTGAATTGGTCACTGGATTTGCTCCAGAATTTGTACGGTTAGCCGCGGTTTTGTCTTGATCCGCCACGGTGTAGCCGCGAGATATGGATCCAACTCCACACGACTTTGGCACCGAACTTGATCTTCTCTCTATTCTGTACACTTGCACAAAAAGAATAAAAAATAACAAGATGATTTTTTATAGTTATATATATATATATATATTCACAAATTAACCCAAAACGACACAAAGAAATAAACTACCGTCTCCCCGGCAATGGCGCCATTTGATTGAAAGATTTTCAGTGTGCTATTTTTAATTACCGCAATCAAGACGGTTTCGCTGGGTAGCTAGCCGGATGAGTACGGGTCGGTCCACAGAGAGATGTGAATCTTTTTCTTAGTGTTTTAACGAGTTAAGTCCAAATTGTCCAGGTTTGTTCAAGATTAACTATGTGCTAAATATGTATGATAAAAGACCTTGTTAGGGTAAAGATTAGGTTAGATTGAGTTAGGAGTTTGCTCACTTCTTTAGTTTGCGACTCTTAATATCGATGTTACGGTAATCGGCAATAACGGGGATTAGTACGACTAGGAAGGAAACTTGCGAGTATAAGTTAGGATTTCCAACGCTTAGTTACTTCCTTTTGGTCCTTGTCCGTCCGTTCTTAGCTCTTAGCCATAACCTCCGGTCAATTCAACCACAACCGGTCGCATTAGGGTGTCACCACTATCATGTAGGATAGGTTGTTGTAGGGAGCGGATTGTGGTTGCCTTGACGGGAGTTCGAATCAAGATGTTGGGCAAAGAAAAGAGTGAGAGAGATTTCCTTCTCTCAAACTTTCCTTATCCTACCCTAACAAGTGAGAAACTACTCACCCATTATAAAATAAAAAAGAAAATAAAACAAACAAAGAAGATGAAAGAAATGAGGTAGAAAATTACAACTAGCTATTTGGGACCTCACTTAGGCAAGGATCACACTTAAGCATCATTGTTGCAAAGATAAAAGAAAAGAGAAGAAGAACAAACAAACAAACAAATAAACAACAACTACTTTAACAAAGAGAATTACAAGCAAAAAATATAAGAACTAAATTATAAGACATGCATATGAAAAGAACTTTTCTTTATTCATTCTTCACTCAAAAACTCACTACAATGTTAATGTAGAATAGATGAAGAGGAAGAAGAAGATACAAACTAACCTACACTAAAATCTAACACTAGAATGAGCATCCTCACTTGGCTTGAAACTGGGCTATTTATAGGCAGATAGATAAAACCCTAGGGCCAAAATCTGAGTCCTTACACAATTACAAAACCACCCTAAAAATATCTCCTGACTCCGAGTTGACTCGGCCGCGGAACCGCCGCATAAGTGCCACATCGGCCCCGGTTCCGCGGCGCTTTGGATGAGTTTCTGTGTCGTTTTTTCTGGGGTATTCCATGTTGCTATTCTTCTCTGTTTAGTACACTTGGTTTTTCAGAATCACTTCATTTTTCTCCCAGATTCTCAACAGTCCAAAAAGATGAAAGAATGTGGACTTTTGCCTTGATTTTCTTGAGCTCCGCGTTATCAACTCGATTCTTGTGCTGTCTCTCTTGTGCTTTGTGCATGAATGACCCTTGATTGACATTTGTCTCTCGAACTGGTAGGCGGCACTTGATGGATGGCGAGAGGAAACTCGTATTTTTATCAGTTGTGGGCAGTTGTCCTGAATTTGTCATGACTGCTCTTGATTTTCATTGTTCTGAGCTGAGAACCTGTAACCTGCAATTATTTAGCAAACACGGATCAAAAGTACCTACCTATATGCAATGCGATCAAGAATGGGCAGTATAAAAGTGCAAAATTCTGATATGAACAATGGTCTGGTGCTGAATCGTGTAAGAAGGGTCATGAAGAAACTTGCGAAGTATCGATACATGAAATACGGGGTGAACATCCGGAAAACTGGGCGGAAGTGCCAAACGATAGGCAACAGTACCAACTCGCTCAATGATTTCAAAGGGACCCACAAATCTGGGACTAAGCTTCCATTTCTTCCCAAATCTCATCACGCTTTTCATCGGAGAAATCCGTAGGAACACATGATCTCCCACTGCGAACTCAAGTCTGCAACGACGACGGTCGGCATAAGACTTTTGCGTGCACTGGGTTGCTCTCATCCTGTCCTGAATCAACCGGATCTTCTTCGTAGTCTCCTGGACTAGCTGTGGTCCCAAAATCCTGCTCTCGCTGAGTTCGGTCCAACAGACTGGCGATCGACACTTTCTACCATACAAACCCTCAAAAGGTGCCATCTAAATCGTCTCCTGGAAACTGTTATTGTAGGAGAACTCTATCAACGGCAAGTGACGATCCCAACTTCCACCAAAATCAAGCACGCATGCTCGAAGCATATCCTCAAGATTCTGTATAGTCCACTCTGACTGACCATCGGTCTGCGGATGGAAAGCGGTGCTAAAACTCAATCAGGTAACCAAAGCTTCATGAAGTTTCTGCAAAAGACGGCTGGTAAACTGGGTGCCTCTGTCGGATACAATGCATGTAGGAACGCCGTGTAAACACACAATCTCATCAATGTACAACTGAGCATACTGAGCAAATCCGAAAGTGGTCTTCACTGGAAGGAAGTGAGCCGCTTTCGTCAACCGGTCAACAATCACCCAAATGGAGTCATACCCTCGACTGGACCTGGGTAGATGTTCATATCAGAATTTTGCATTATTATATTCCCCATTCTTAATCATATTACAAATAAATAGGTGCTTTTGATCCATGTCTGCTAAATAGTTGCAGGTTACAGGTTCTCAGAACAATACAGTGAAATTGATGAAAAGACGTTACAAAAGTGAGACTACGACCAACAAAAGATGAATCCGTATGATGCCGCCTAACAGTTCAAGGAACAAATAAAGATCATTAAACAGTTCTATGCACAAGACAGTTCAAGGGTAGCACAAGATACAAGACTTCAAAGTGAAGCTTACGGTAAAAGTCCATACAATTATGCACTGTTGGAAATCTGGAAGAAAGTAAAAAAGATTCTGAAGAACCAAGTGAAGAAAATAGAAGAAAAAGGCAACATGAAGCAACCCTGAAGAAATGAGCCAGAGATCTCACCATATGGCCGCGGATACGCGGCCAAACATGGGATTCTACCGCGGATCCGTGTTAGTTATGTATATGCCCTAGAGGCCATTGTTGTACATATGATGTATATTATAATGGATGCTTGGTTATATATAGAGATGAATTTCTTGCTCGTCATGATAGTATGCTATTTGGTTTCACTTTATCTTAACATGTTGACTTGTATTGGTTTACTGTTTTACTCTCACATGTTGATAAAGCCCTTAGGATCTGTACTCGACTACTGGGACTATGATGAGATCATACTAGTGGGGCCGCGGTAGTCGATGAGTACATCCTATAACTGTTCCTAGTCGAGGGTATATCGAGACAGGGCATCGATACACCAGAGTAGACTAGCGTATACGCATCTTGACCCATATGATGGGCGATGGATGATCCCATATCCATCGGTGTTAGACATCAAAGATGGTGTACGGGTGCTCAGTGGAGACTGGGTACACTGGACGGACTCGCCGAGAACTCCCAGATGGTGATATACCACACGTCAGATGGCAGTTCTCCGGTGACACTGGTACAGGGTAGTCTGTAGACCCGAGATCGTCATAGAGTCTTGTGTGATACCCACTGTGCTTTGATTTCCACCTTACCACGTCCAAGAGGGCGTGCAAAACGGTGGCTTTTGGGTACAGTCCCGAATCACATGGAGGCAATGAGCGATAGGAGGGGATTCGTCTCTCCCGGTATAGGGAGTTGATGTTGTGCTGTGTTCGATTGGCTATAACTGGAAGTCCCTGGCCAGGGCTGATATAGAGATTTACTGGTAAGTGTTACTAGTAGTTTCTCGACCCGTTATGAGCCACACATCGACACGACTTATCGGTTATTGGGGTCTGACGTATACCACCCCTAGACTTGATATGCGACATATCAGACGAACAGACCGGACTGTACGGGAGTGTTACTGATTGGATTCACAGGAGAACGCACAGGCTAGCTTGTTGATCTTCTGATCGCTCAATACCTGGGTGGCTGTTACGTTTAGCTGACCGCTTGCAGCTTGTGGGTGTTTGATATGATCATCACCTGCTACCGGCGTATTGACGATTCTTTAGAGTCCTACACAGAGGTTTCTTGGCTCAGGCGAAACAGAGTAGAGGCACATATGTGATATGTGCAGGACCGAGAATAATGCGATATGAGATACCGTATTATATTCTCGCGATATTTTGATATGAACCGGGTCATCGGATCAAGTGTTGATTCGATGAATCGGTACATGATATATTAGTCGGTAATATTCGATATAGCCGGATCGTCGGATCAAGTGTTGATTCGATGATTTAGTGTATGATAATATATATGATATATTATTACATTATCTAATATTGGCTCGCTTTATTATTTCATTTTCTCACTGGATGATACATTGATATATATGCGATATATGTTAATTGTATTATTTTCTTTTGTTGCAAATATATAATATATATGTGATATATATTATTGTGACATGATATGATTAATTGTTAAACATGTTTAAGGATGATTAATTGAGGTTAGGGATTGATTAGGGTTAGTTGATTCATGCACCTTCTAGAAGCAACTTCTTTTGTCATTCTTAGGATATTTTTAGATGACACTTCTTTAACTCAACCAAACCCTAACTCTAGTTATTTCTCTACTAAATCCTAGCCACTCATCCTTGACCATGGTTAACAAATCAATCATATAGTCTTCTTTCTATTCATCACAAAAGGATAAATATGATTTTTGATTTTCCATTATCATCTTCTTCTCTCTTGAAAAGCTTGCTAGAAAATCCTTAAGTGATGAATAAATATGAGAAAATGATATAAAAAGAAAGCAAAATTACTACTCTCTCATCCTCATCTCATCTAGCCCATGGGATTAGTGTGTTCATCTCTTTTGAGTGAGAAAGCTTGAGTCTTTGCAACTTCGAGGTAGATCATCGGAGATTTGGAATACTTCGAGCTAGCATGGATCGTTCGAGTCGTGGAGCCTCTTATGAGTCCGGGAGATCGTGGATCGCGGCAAAGGGACTTCTACTCGGAGCTTGTGAAGTGAAGGAGCGGACTATAAAGGTTGTAATCCCTCACACTTAGATAAAAGTTATCATCTTGCATGTTAAACCCTAATAATCTAGCAAAGATCCCGGCTTTGGGTTGTTCGGCACGTCTAAATTTTTATCCGGGCATGTTTGATGCCTTTTGAACCTTCACAAGAGTGCCTAGGAACCCTACAGTGGTATCAGAGCCTAGCTAGAGCATTAGGCGATGTGTTTACGAAGTTAAAACTCCGATCGAACCCGAAACGACAAAATTGGACCCCTCTCTGGAAATTTTCTAAATTTTGGGATTTTTCTGAATTAAAAATATGTAAAAAAATCAGCAGGGAATTCTAAGAATTACCATAAAACCCGAGCCCCTAATTCGATCAAACGGCGGCGGAACCGCGGCGCAAGCATGCCTTGCGCGGCGGTTCCGCGGCGGATTGATAGGATTGTGACACGTGGATTTTATGGTAATGTCCGTAGGTGCTTGTTGATGCTTCTGGGTATTTTTAATCTGTTTCAGGTGTTGAAAATTCTGGGGTTTGTTTTGTAAAAGTAGACTCGATCGGAAATTTTAAATTCGTATTTCTTTCCGGATATTTAGAAACTGTTAAACTATTTGAACGGATATCATTAACTCACTGTTTCCCGGTACGGCAAACTTTCAAGTGTTGAAATTTTTTCGGGTTTAAATCTTTCGGAAAAATTATACAAGTTAAGCGGTGGACCCTCTAGAAGACAACAAACCTTAACTCGATTATGCGACCGTCTTGAACTGCCTTTTGAACCTTCGGGTTTGGGGCAGTACGGCGTGCCACATGTGAGGCGTTGGCTTGACCCTTCTACGGCTGGATCACTGGTACTTTGACATATTCTGGGATTATTTGAACTCCGCTCAAGAGTTGAGCACTTTGGGAAATTTTGGGTATTTGATAATCTGTTCGGAAAGTTTAATACTGTCTATTTATCTGGAATGTGATACAATATGTGGAATTCATAGAGTTAGGCATGAAATGCGAAGTATGTGATATTTCGGATTTACGATGTCTAAAGTGATTGTGGATTCCAAATGTTGTAGTTTTACACTTTCTTTTCTGTGACCGTAAGTGTTATATGTGATATCGCCGGTTTCGTTGCTATATGTCAACGACAATTGGGATGCACATATTTACTTACGTTGATGATATGAGATATTATGTGTTGCTGTGATATGTTATATTGGATCGTCGCGTTCAGAATAGCCGGGGGTTTTATGTGAGATGAGGGTTTTTATTTTCATTCATGTAAAATTCGTTTGTAATGTAATATTCTTTTATTTGGGGCACTTCCAGGTTGCTGTTGCTGTCACCAGTGTATATTATTTACTTTTCCGCATTAGGTAGACCCAAGGAGGAGAGCACAAGTAACCGGGTTCTAGGGTCCAGTGGGAGGCCATCTCGAGGAGTCGAGACCGGGTCTCCTAACCCTAGAATTGGCAGTGTTACTTGCCGCTCTCGTAGGGGTCTTGGGATGTGGGTTTGGCTATTCGTCGCGACCGTGGAATCCGTGTTTTATACAGGCTCGTATTGAAAACACGGACGTCCTAGTATATCCAATATTTCATATATGTTCTTCTGCTGCACTGTTCTGTGATGAGATCATATTACTGCCTGAGACGAATGCTTATATTATATATATATATGCTGATATATTAATATTACTGCTTTCGTTTCTTCTGTGATGCTTAGGAAGCATAAGCTGATGGGATTTTTATTAATAAGATTAATAAAAGGAAAAGAAACCTAAAGATGTTGTAGAATCAAAACTTTATAAAAGGGGTAGCTACAGTTTTGCTTTGCACAGTGATATATACGATATATCCTGCACCTTATTCGATGAGGAAAGGACCGAGATCCCTTCACCGGGAGTGACTCCTTTAGCAAAACTGGCAGATGCTACAAAACTCGGTTTGTCTTTTGATTGCTTTTAGTGTTTTGCTTTGCACAGCGGTATATATATGATATATCCTGCACCTTATTCGATGAGGAAAGGGCCGACGATCCCTTCACCGGGAGTGACCCCTTTAGCGAAACTAAGAAAAGCCTCAAAAACACTCCTTTTCAAAACTTCACTCGATTCTACAACGATATCAAGTTCATTACGCTCGGGGTTTTCTGAAAAACCTGCGTAGCCCTCCGTCATTTTAGATAGATATTATTTAGTATTCGTGCTACGTTTGTTGGCCTGCGTCAAGACGTGGTGTGCGGTAGCTAACTAGTATTTATCTGTTTATGCATATGATGCAGATTGGATTAGGGTAGTCGTGCGACTTTGTTGGCCTGCGTCAAGGGTCGTACGGGTGGGTTTAATTCAATCAAGAAATGACGGGTTGAACTTGACTAGCGCGCTATGGTTTGTTGGCCTGCGTCAAGGTCGTAGAACGCTAGGGGCAAAATATTATCGGGAATTTCAAGTGTTGAAATTTGCAATGAGATTGCATACCTTCTATGAGATAGTTGGATCCCGATACCCACTGCGAGTAAGAGTTACTCCTGGGAGAGTTTTACACAGGACAATTAGCCGATCAAGTAGGTGTCTAGAAAAGTGTTAACGGGGTTACGCCTTTGGGAAAACGAGGTTTACTTTAATTAGGTCCGTGCGAAAGCACGGGGAACCTCCCTCAAAGTACCGACACTGATCTGGCTGAAAGATTGACGAAATTGTAAGGTGTAATTAATCCCGGCTAATCTTACCTTTTAGGGTTTTAAGGTAGATTTGATAAAAATAGTGGGAGACATCCTGATTAGATAAGATAATAACCAATCTAATCTTGCAAGAGCATACGCTAAAGTGTTTTCTTCTCTCTCTCTCCAGGTAGCGACCATGTCATGCCATAATCAAGATAATAATATGGATGTATTGACTAAACCTAATTATTGTACTGAGCAAGGGAATGTTGGACCCGTTCTTTCTTATAAGAGTTATAAGACTGAACAGGAAACAGGAGAATATCTAGATTCTCACGCCGCCCAAAAGAACGTGCATGTTGATGCATCTTCTTCAGGTGTGTTAGTTATTGAGAACTGTTTCTCAGTTCACCCTACGTCCTGGGTATTAGATACCGGATCAGGATCCCACATATGTAAATTGTTACATGGGCTGCGAAAAGGTAGAGAACTAGGAAAAGGTGATCATTCCGTTCAAGTAGGGAACGGTGCAAGTATTGTAGCCAAAGCAGTTGGCGAATATCACCTTGTATTACCAAGTTGTAATACACTGATTCTAAATGAATGCTATTATATACCGAACATGATGTGCAACATTATATCAGTCTCTTTATTAAGTAAAGAAGGATATAATTTTGTAGTACAGGATAATGTTATGAACATATTCCTAAATCAAAAGTTGATTGCATCAGGCTCGTTACATAATGGCATATTCATTCTAAATCAGAATACAGTCCTGAATATACAAAACACACACAAGAGGAAAAGTTCGGATATGAACGAATCCTACTTATGGTATTGCAGACTTGGTCATATCAATGCGACACGACTGGCTAAGTTCCATAAAGATGGTTATTTGAATCCGTTCGAATTGTCATCTTATGATACTTGCCATTCATGTCTCAAAGGAAAAATGACCAAAGCTCCGTTTAGTGGACACGGAGAAAGAGTTACCGAACTCTTAGGACTAATACATAGTGATGTATGCGGTCCCATGTCTACGCATGCCAGGAACGGTTCTTCCTACTTCATTACATTCACTGACGATCTCTCTAGATACGGACATGTGTTTCTGATGAAACACAAGTCTGAAGCTTTTGAGAAATTCAGAGAATATAAGCACGAAGTAGAGAACCAAACGGGCAAAAGTATTAAGATCCTTCGATCTGATCGAGGAGGAGAATACTTAAGCAATGAGTTCCTAGATTATCTAAAAGAGAATGGGATTCTCTCTCAGCTTACTCCTCCTTATACACCACAGCACAACGGTGTATCGGAACGGAGAAATCGCACCCTATTAGATATGGTGCGCTCGATGATGAGTACAGCTGAGTTACCTATTTCCTTCTGGGGGTATGCACTGGAGACAGCTGCAGACCTATTGAATATGGTTCCTACCAAATCTGTGCCAACCACTCCATATGAGATGTGGAAAGGAAAGAGACCATATCTTAATTATGTTAGGATATGGGGTTGTCCGGCATATGTAAAAACACAAAATCCGGACAAACTCGGCGCAAGGTCTATTCTGTGCAAGTTTATTGGATATCCCAAACATTCAAGAGAGTATATCTTCTACCACACCGAAGAACAAAAGGTGTTTGTTTCTCAGCACGCCACCTTTTTAGAAAAGGAATTTCTTGAAAAAGAAATTAGTGGCTCTGAGGTAGAACTGGAAGAAGTTCCAGCAGAACAAACTACAACAGATGATTTAGTAGAACCAGAGGATTCAGTAGTACCCGACGAACCCCAGCCTCTCCGCCGATCTAGTAGGGTTTCTCGTCCACCTGAGAGATACTACGGTTTTCTCATTGATGGTGGAAGCGAGGATTGCATCATGGATGATGATGACCCGACTAGTTTTGAGCAGGCCATCACGAGTGGTGACTCTGTGAAATGGCTGGATGCAATGCGATCTGAGATGGAATCCATGTACACCAATAAAGTATGGATTTTGGAAAATGCTCCTGAAGGGGTAAAACCCATTGGGAGCAAGTGGATTTTTAAAAAGAAATTTGGTGTAGATGGAAAAGTTGAGACATTCAAAGCTAGACTTGTAGCAAAGGGTTTTCGTCAACGACCAGGTGTGGACTATGACGAAACCTTTTCTCCAGTGGCTATGCTTAAGTCCATCCAGATCTTACTTGCCATTGCTGCACACCATGACTACGAAATCTGGCAAATGGATGTTAAGACCGCCTTTCTAAACGGTGATTTAGAAGAGAGCGTGTACATGACTCAGCCAGAGGACTTCGTAGATAGTGGGAGCAGCGGAAAGGTGTGCAAGCTGCTTAAATCCATTTATGGGTTAAAGCAAGCATCGCGGAGTTGGAACATCTGTTTTGATGTTGTAGTCAAAGAGTTTGACTTCATCAAAAATATAGATGAACCTTGTATCTATAAGAAGGTAGCAGAGGGTAAGGTTGTCTTCCTCGTATTGTACGTGGATGACATACTCTTGATAGGAAATGATATTCCTATGCTGCAATCAGTCAAGCTCTTCTTATCACAGAGATTCTCAATGAAAGATCTAGGTGATGCCTCCTGCATATTGGGAATCATGATCTATAGAGATAGATCTAAACGGATACTGGGATTGTCCCAATCCAGGTACATTGACACCATACTAAAGAGGTTTAGTATGGAAGAATCCAAGCGTGGGAACCAACCCACGATCTCTGGACTCACTCTCTCCAAAGAGATGTCTCCTAAGACTGATTTGGAGAGAGCTCGCATGCAAGGGATACCCTATACTTCGGCAGTAGGCTCTATCATGTATGCGATGCTATGTACCAGACCCGATGTAGCATACTCACTAAGTGTAGTGAGTCGGTATCAAGCAGATCCTGGAGAGAGTCACTGGACAGCTGTGAAGAACATTCTCAAGTACTTACGAAGGACTAAGGAGATGTTCTTGGTGTATGGTAACGGAGAACTCCAGGTGGAGTCCTTTACCGATTCCAGCTTCTAAAGTGATAAGGACGACTCTAAGTCGCATTCGGGTTTTGTCTTTACCCTCAATGGAGGGCGGTATGTTGGAAGAGTTCCAAACAGGTTACCGTTGCAGACTCAACGATGGAGGCTGAATACATCGCTGCCAACGATGCTGCCAAGGAGGCTGTCTGGATAAAGAAGTTCATTAGTGAACTTGGTGTGGTTCCATCCATTGAGCATCCAATACCTCTGTATTGCGATAACAATGGAGCTGTGGCATTGGCCAAGGAACCCAAATCCCATCAAAAGTCCAGACATATTCTGAGGCGGTATCACCTGATCAGGGAGATAGTTGATCGCCGGGAGATCGAGGTCAGGAGAGTAGATACGAAGGACAACACTGCGGATCCATTCACAAAGGCTATTCCCCAGATACAGTTTGAGAGATTATTCGGGATGCTAGGTATGAGATACTACAGCAGCTGGCCTTAGTGCAAGTGGGAGATTGTTAGTTATGTATATGCCCTAGAGGCCATTGTTGTACATATGATGTATATTATAATGGATGCTTGGTTATATATAGAGATGACTTTCTTGCTCGTCATGATAGTATGCTATTTGGTTTCACTTTATCTTAACATGTTGACTTGTATTGGTTTACTGTTTTACTCTCACATGTTGATAAAGCCCTTAGGATCTGTACTCGACTACTGGGACTATGATGAGATCATACTAGTGGGGCCGCGGTAGTCGATGAGTACATCCTATAACTGTTCCTAGTCGAGGGTATATCGAGACAGGGCATCGATACACCAGAGTAGACTAGCGTATACGCATCTTGACCCATATGATGGACGATGGATGATCCCATATCCATCGGTGTTAGACATCAGAGATGGTGTACGGGTGCTCAGTGGAGACTGGGTACACTGGACGGACTCGCCGAGAACTCCCAGATGGTGATATACCACACGTCAGATGGCAGTTCTCCGGTGACACTGGTACATGGTAGTCTGTAGACCCGAGATCGTCATAGAGTCTTGTGTGATACCCACTGTGCTTTGATTTCCACCTTACCACGTCCAAGAGGGCGTGCAAAACGGTGGCTTTTGGGTACAGTCCCGAATCACATGGAGGCAATGAGCGATAGGAGGGGATTCGTCTCTCCCGGTATAGGGAGTTGATGTTGTGCTGTGTTCGATTGGCTATAACTGGAAGTCCCTGGCCAGGGCTGATATAGAGATTTACTGGTAAGTGTTACTAGTAGTTTCTCGACCCGTTATGAGCCACACATCGACACGACTTATCGGTTACTGGGGTCTGACGTATACCACCCCTAGACTTGATATACGACATATCAGACGAACAGACCGGACTGTACGGGAGTGTTACTGATTGGATTCACAGGAGAACGCACAGGCTAGCTTGTTGATCTTCTGATCGCTCAATACTTGGGTGGCTGTTATGTTTAGCTGACCGCTTGCAGCTTGTGGGTGTTTGATATGATCATCACCTGCTACCGGCGTATTGACGATTCTTTAGAGTCCTACACAGAGGTTTCTTGGCTCAGGCGAAACAGAGTAGAGGCACATATGTGATATGTGCAGGACCGAGAATAATGCGATATGAGATACCGTATTATATTCTCGCGATATTTTGATATGAACCGGGTCATCGGATCAAGTGTTGATTCGATGAATCGGTACATGATATATTAGTCGGTAATATTCGATACAGCCGGATCGTCGGATCAAGTGTTGATTCGATGATTTAGTGTATGATAATATATATGATATATTATTGCATTATCTAATATTGGCTCTCTTTATTATTTCATTTTCTCACTGGATGATACATTGATATATATGCGATATATATTAATTGTATTATTTTCTTTTGTTGCAAATATATAATATATATGTGATATATATTATTGTGACATGATATGATTAATTGTTAAACATGTTTAAGGATGATTAATTGAGGTTAGGGTTTGATTAGGGTTAGTTGCTTTATGCACCTTCTAGAAGCAACTTCTTTTGTCATTCTTAGGATATTTTTGGATGACACTTCTTTAACTCAACCAAACCCTAACTCTAGTTATTTCTCTACTAAATCCTAGCCACTCATCCTTGACCATGGTTAACAAATCAATCATATAGTCTTCTTTCTATTCATCACAAAAGGATTAATATGATTTTTGATTTTCCATTATCATCTTCTTCTCTCTTGAAAAGCTTGCTAGAAAATCCTTAAGTGATGAATAAATATGAGAAAATGATATAAAAAGAAAGCAAAATTACTACTCTCTCATCCTCATCTCATCTAGCCCATGGGATTAGTGTGTTCATCTCTTTTGAGTGAGAAAGCTTGAGGCTTTGCAACTTCGAGGTAGATCATCGGAGATTTGGAATACTTCGAGCTAGCATGGATCGTTCGAGTCGTGGAGCCTCTTATGAGTCCGGAAGATCATGGATCGCGGCAAAGGGACTTCTACTCGGAGCTTGTGAAGTGAAGGAGCGGACTACAAAGGTTGTAATCCCTCACACTTAGATAAAAGTTATCATCTTGCATGTTAAACCCTAATAATCTAGCAAAGATCCCGGCTTTGGGTTTTTCGGCACGTCTAAATTTTTATCCGGGCATGTTTGATGCCTTTTGAACCTTCAGAAGAGTTCCTAGGAACCTTACAATCCACGGCCGTGCTGTGCACTTGTCGGTGCACGTGTTGGTGGGTGTCGGTGCTTTGACCCAGCTTTCTTAGGGTAGTCTTGTAATTTCAAGTATGGATCAGATGTAAAACCTAGGGTTTCTCCTGTCTATAAATAGAAAAGCCTACAGCCTCTTTTAGGGCATGCCACTTTTTATTTTCTAGATTAAAATTTTATTCCATTGTAATCGTCAAGAGGTGTCAATAAAAGTAAGTTTTTCTATCTTGCAATTCTCCATTTGAATTTAAATTCTGCAATTTTTTATCTGTCTTTATTTATCTGCAAGTTAATTAGGTTATTAAAACAAAAATTATAAAAAAATGAATTTTGTCGCAACTTTCCTAATGAGTGAGTAGTTCCTCACTTGTTAGGGTCAGGATTGGGTAGGTTTAAGAGATGGAAATCTCTCACTCTTATCTTGCCCCATAATATATATTAATTAGGACTCTATTTAAATCAAACACATACCGCTCACTACGGCACCCTATCTTACGAGATAGCGGTGATTCCCTAGTTAGACCGGTTGTGGTTGATTTACATAGAGGTTAGGGCTAAGAGTTAAGAAAGGACGGACAAGGACCAAAAGAAAGAAACGAAGTTTCTTCCAAGACGTGCTAATCCCCTTTGTTAACTATTACCCTAACACCTATGTTCTTAACTAGGGCAAAGGAAGCAGTGAGTAGAGTTTTATTTCCAAACTAACCTAATCCTAACCCTAGCAAGACTTTAAATCAAATTAAATTCAATCTTAGTCTTTCTAAAATCAAAACCTACCAAAAATATGACTTAACTCGTAAGAACTTAAAGAAAGAACACGATTTCCCTGTGGACCGACCCGTACTCAACCGGCTAGCTACCAAGCAACACCGTTATTGATTGCGGTATTCTTTAATTTCAAAACGCACACGCAAAATCTCTCTCAATCAAATGGCGCCGTTCCCGGGGAAACGGTAGTTATTTCTTTTTGTAATTTCGGGTTAATTAAAATTGAAAAAATTATTAAAAAATTGAAAATATAAAAACATAAAAAAATATCATCTTGTTATTTTTTGAAGGGTTTTGTGTGAATTGCGCAGGAAAGGAAGACGGACAGATTCAGATCTGGAAAAAGCCCAGTGAACAAATAAACAAACAGAAGATCTAAACAGACAGAGGAGAACCACAACAGAAAACAGAAAAATCTCGGAGGCCTGAGCCAACTTAACCACCGCGAAACCGCGACACTAACAAGCAATTAGCGGCGGAACCGCGGCGGTTTGCTGACGTCAGCAATCTGATTTCTCTGTAAGTATTCCTTATCTCCTCTGTAACCCCCTGATCTCCGTTGAAAATTTTTCCTGTAGGGTTCTTTGCGCAAAAACTTCTTCTCCTATCCAATAAATCATTTTTGTGTAGGATTCTTTGCACCGCAAATAAAAAGATAAAATTTTCGGCAAGTGTTATTGTGTGTTAATTGCTTTGCATATTTAAAACGGACTTTTAAGGGGCTATAACACCAATCCAGATTGGGTGGGGATTTCATTACCCTTCCTACGACCCAAAAAATCACAAAAAGCATATGCATCAACCCTCGAGTAAATTAAAAAATATCTAGACTCAGCCAATTAAGGACTGTCGCGCTCATTAGGACAGAGGAAGGTTGTGGGCAATCGGTCGTTTATCTAAACCTGACTTTGTGGTGCCTAGGCTAGACAAGTGAGAAATGTAATTTTAAAAGGCCCGTCTCACGGTGATTCATGAGCGGATCCCTTCTTTCTTCACTTATGCTTACATGGCCACAATTGGCGGTGAAGAGGCGATTTGAGGGATATCTCACAACTTGTCGCTTTGGATCAGTTAGGAGCAGTCTAGTTGACTTAGGAGACCCTAGCTCTAGGCTTGATTGTGCATGCTTAAATTGTGACTGCTTGAAAGTGTGTCCTAGTTCCGTACAAAATCTTTTGCAAAAATCTGTATTAAAAAAAAATTTACAAAAACTTTCCATTTGTCGCTAGAAATCCATTGCACCCAACTTTCACCCACATTTTCTCCATTTACGTTTTCTTACCCTCACATTCTTCTTTTTGACTACACTACAACTCGTTAGTGTATGTCCGGTTGGACTAGGGACACTAGCACCCGTTTAGTCCATGTCTCGTTAGTCCCTATTGACGACGCGTTCGACTCCGAAGTCGAAATTCGCTCCACTTCTTTACCTTCATCTTCACATTCATCATCTTCTAAGGAGATGTCAGGTTTCAATCCTAACAACCCCTTACCTACTTCGGGACTGATTCCACCTCAACTGGGTGCGAATAACCCACAACACCCGCCTGTTGAAGCGCACCAACGAATCGCGCTCCAGGATCTTTTCTATCCCACCCGCTCCGCACTTCCTACTTGTCTTTCACTTCCGCCGGCTAATGGGGATAACTTTGAAATTAAGCCCCACTTCATCAACATGTTGCCCAAATTTCACGGGCTGGAATCCGAAGATGCCTATATCTTCATAAACAAATTCCAAAATGTTTGTGCAATGATGAAGACCACCCAACTGTCCGATGATGCTATAAGGCTGCGAGTCATTCCTTTCATATTATGTGACCTAGCTGAAAAGTGGTAATATAGTACTGCATCGCATTCCATAAATAGTTGGGAAGAGTTTGTTAAAGCTTTTCTTAAAAAGTTTTACCCACATCACAAGACCGCGAGAATTCGTAATGAAATTAATCAATTTTCCCAGCTTCTTTCCGAACCTTTTTGGAAGTGTTTCGAAAGATTCAAAGACCTTCTTGTTCAGTGCCCTCATCACGGTATTGAGAGATGGCAACTTTGCCAAACTTTATATGAAGGACTGAACCCAGCAACTAAGCAGTTGCTGGAAACCATTTATCAAGGTCACTTCCTAACCAAATCGAGCGAGGAAGCTTGGCAATTTCTCGACGATCTTGCTGAACAAACACTTCAGTGGGAAAGCACTAGACAGACCACTTCATCCACTTCATCTACTTCTTTCGGTCAGTCTAGGGCAGGCATTCATCAACTTGATATGTCGATTGCAATGAAAGCCGAAATGGCTGTAATCACGAAAAAACTAGAGGCAATTGAGAGCAAATTCCCATCGCCTTCTCCTGCCCCTGCTTTACCCACTCGCACTATATGCACTTATTGTTCGGATCCATCACATCTTACTAAAGAGTGTCCTTACAATCCACCTGCTCAAGGACAGGATCAAGTCAATACCGCCTTTCAGCAAAGACAAAGAAATGATACATACTCTTCAACTTATAATCCTGATTGGAGGAGCCACCCAAATTTCTCCTGGAATCAAAATCAACAACAATTCCAAGGCAATAACAATTTCCAGAAGCCTCCTCCACAACAACAATCTCATCAACAAACTCAATATCAGCAACCTTTTCAACCCCAACCTTACCAAAATCAAACGAACAATTTTACACCAAACAACTATTTTCCTCAAAACAATTTTGTTCAGCCAAATAACGATAAGGTTTCTTCGCTAGAACGTAGTCTGGATGCATTTTTAAAACAATCAACTCAATCCTCCATCAATATCCAGTCTTCCATTCAGTCTTTGGTGCAACACACTGCTTGACATGATCAAAGCATCAAAACAATTGAAGCTCAAATTGCACAACTGAATGCTGCATTAAGCGAGCGAGAAAAGAGAAAGCTTCCATCTCAACCATTGCCAAATCCCGGTCACACATAAAATACACATGTTGCTCATGAACAACAAAACCATAATGTGAGTGCCGTGACTACATTGAGATCTGGAAGGATGTTGCACAATAAAGTGGGCATTAATGATGACGCCCCGGCCACCGCTTCTTCATCTTCTTTTTTATCTTCTTCATCTTCATCTTCTTCATCTTCAAAGCCTGTTCTCCATTCTTCACAAGGCTCTAATTCTTCCACTACTCCGAACGGACCCACATGTCACTTCACGAAAACACCAACACTAGAATCCGTTCCAACTCTGCAATCTCCTCCACAAACATTGGACTCAACCAATTTTCAAAATGTTCCATTTCCAAACAGGTTGAGATCCAATAAACCAAGTCCACAAATAGAGAAGATTGTGGAGTTATTTAAACAGGTTAGCATTAACATTCCCTTCTTGGATGCAATCCAACAAGTCCCTTCTTACGCTAAAATCTTGAATGACTTATGCACCAAGAAGAGGAAATCACAGGTACCCAAGAAATTTTTCTTGGCTAGTGCAGTGAGTGATGCTCTTACCCAACCTTTACCTCAAAAACAAAAGGACCCTAACTGTCCTACAATTTCAATAACTATTGGGGATAAGAACATCAACCGCGCACTTTTAGATCTTGGTGCCAGTGTCAACCTTCTTCCCTATTCAGTATATGAGCAATTAGGCGTTGGAGAGTTGAAACCCACATATTGTACTATCCAAATAGCCGACCGTTCCATCACCCATCCTAGGGGTGAGTTAGAGGATGTGTTGATTAAAGTAGGGGACTTCATATTCCCTGTTGATTTCATTGTTATGGACACACGGTCTGTACCTAACCCCCGGAGTCAAATTCCGGTGATACTCGTTCGACCATTCCTTGCAACTTCTATTGCGGTGATCAATTGTCGAAATGGTTCGATGAACCTATCTTTTGGAAATATGACAATTGAACTCAACATTTTTAAGTTGGGGAATCAGCCCTCCGAACCTAATGCTAATATACTTGAAGTTTGCTCGATCCAAGAGATCACTCAGGAGGACTGTGAGCTCGAAAATTTCTGTTTGATCACAACAACTTTGACGCCACTAGCGCGTTCCTCCTCGAATCTGACACAGCTTTCACACCCGATAATGATACGAGTGTTTCACTTTTTCGAACGATTTTGAAGAATCACCACCCGAGTTTGAATCCTTTGAATTTTCGGATGAGTTAACTGAACCATCCGACTCAGTTGCTTACACTCGCTTTGAACCTTTGTTGGAATCCTTCGAGTTCGAGACAATTTCACCAATTTTACCTTCAATTGTTTCGCCTCCAACACTCGAACTAAAGCTATTGCCGTCTCACCTTAAATACGGTTACTTAGGTGAGAATGAGACCCTTCCTGTTATCATATCGGCATCTCTAGCCCCCGAGCAAGAGAAAGCCCTTTTAATGGTCTTACAAAGCAATCGGCAAGCTTTTGGCTGGACTATGGCGGACATCAAGGGGATTAGTCCCCTAATTGTTGAACATCATATTCATATGATGGATGATGCCAAGCCAGCAAGGGATCCACAGAGACGCCTCAAGCCAGTAATGAAGGAGGATGTTAAAAAGGAGATTGTAAAATGTCTTGATAGTGGTATCATTTACCCTATCTTCGATAGCCAGTGGGTGAGCCCCATTCATGTTGTCCCCAAGAAATATGGCATAACGGTCATAACTAATAAGGCGAATGAGTTAATACCTACTCGCACCCAAACTGGGTGGCGAGTATGCATCGATTATAGAAAACTCAACGCCACGACATGGAAATACCACTTTCCATTACCTTTTATTGACCAAATGCTAGAACGATTGGCTGTGCATGAATTTTATTGCTTTTTGGATGGCTATTCCGGCTATAATCAAATCCCCACCGCCGAAAAGTAAGACCACATTCACTTGTCCGTTCGGTACATTTGCTTACCGTCGCATGCCCTTTGGGTTGTGCAATACACCCGCTACTTTCCAACGGTGTATGATGGGAATTTTTTCAGACATGGTTGAAAAATTCTTGGAGATCTTCATAGATGATTTCTCCATATTCGGCGACTCCTTTGATGAGTGTTTGCTTCATCTCGACGTTGTTCTTACCGGGTGTAAGGATAAGAACCTTACTTTAAATTGGGAGAAGTGGCACTTTATGGTACGAGAAGGTATTGTCTTAGGACATATCATCTCGCACAATGGCATCGAGGTAAATAAGGCTAAGATTGAAGTTATTTCCAATCTTCCACCTCCAAAATGCGTCTGAGACATTCGAGCCTTCCTTGGCCATGCCGATTTCTATAGACGGTTCATCAAAGATTTTAGCAAGATTGCTAGACCCTAGACTCTTTTGTTGGCCAAGGACACTACTTTTGATTTCGACTTGAGCTGTATGAAGGCGTTCGAGTCATTGAAAAACTCACTTACTTCCGCTCCCATTCTTTCGTCTCCTGACTGGACGCATCCTTTTGAAATTATGTGTGATGCATCTGATTTTGCCATTGGTGCTGTCATTGGACAGAACATCAATAAGATGCCGCATGTAATTTATTATGCTAGCCGAACATTGAACGTGGCCCAATTAAATTACACAACAACTGAGAATGAATTCTTAGCTGTTGTGTTTGCATTAAAAAAATTCAGGCCCTATTTAATCGGCTCTCCAGTCATCGTTTACACTGATCACTCAGCTCTTCGCCATCTTTTTGCAAAGAAGGATGCTAAATCTCGGCTGATACATTGGATCCTCCTGCTATAAGAGTTCGATCTTATCATCAGAGACAAGAGAGGATGCGAAAACATAGTCGCCGACCATCTTTCACGCCTTCCTTCTTCGCCAATGCTTCAATTGTTAGTTATATGTATGCCCTAGAGGCCATTACTATACATGAGATGTATATTGTAGTGGATGCTGGAACATATATAGGGAGGACTTTCTTGCTCGACATGATAGTACGCTATCTGGTTGCTCTTTATCTTAACATGTACACTTGTTGTCTCTCTGTTATATGTTGATAAAGCCCTTAGGATGTGTACTCGACTTCCAGGATTATGATGCAAATCATACTAGTGGGGCCTGGGTAGTCCATGAGTACATCCTTCAATGTTCCTAGTCGAGGGAATATCGAGACGGGGCATCGATATTCCAGAGTAGACTAGCGTATATCTTCTCGACCCATGCGATGGACGATGGATGTTCCCACATCCATTGGTGTTTGACATCAGAGATGGTATACGGGTGCTCAGTGGAGACTGGGTACACTGAACGGACTCGCCGAGAACTCCCAGATGGTATTATACCTCACGTCAGATGGCAGTTCTCTGGTGACACTGGTACAGCTTAGTCTGTTGACCCGAGATCGTCATAGAGTCTTGTGTGTCTCCCACTGTACTTTGATTTCCACCCTACCACGTCTCTACTGAGTCGTGCAAACAGGTGGTTTTTGGGTACAGTCCCGATTCACATGGAGGCAATGAGCGATAGGAGGGGATTCGTCTCTCCCGGTATTGGGGGTTGATGATGCGCTATACTCGACTGGCCATAACTGGAAATCCCTGGCCAGGTTTGATGTGATTTATTGGTAAGTGTTATCATTAGTTTCACACTTGTTATGGACCTTACATCGGCATGACTCATCAAGCTACTGGGGTCTGACGTTTACCACCCCTAGACGAGATATGCGACATATAAGACAAACAGACCGGACTGTGCGGTAAGTGTTACTGATTGGATTAGAAGGAGTGTGAGCAGGCTTGCTCATTGATCTTCTGATCGCTCAATACCCGGGTGGCCGTTATGTTTAGCAGACCGCTTGCGGCTTGTGGGTGACTGATATGATCATCACCTACTGCCGGCGTATTGACGAGTCTTTAGAGTCCTACACAGAGGTTTCCTGGCTCAAGCGAAACGAAATAGGAGCGCATATAAGATATGTGCGGGACCGAGAATAATACCAGTATGTGATACTGTATTCTATTCTCGCGATTTGTATCATCGGTCGGTTATATGTGATATAGCCGGGTTACCGAATCAAGTGTTGATTCGATGTATTGATACACTAGATATTAGTCGGTTATATGCGATATGACCGGATCATTAAATCAAGTGTTGATTTAATGATTTAATGTATAATTATATATTTGATATATTACTTTACATTAAATAGTATTTGTTCACTTAAGATTGATTTTCTCACTTTATGTGTACATGTTGTATATGTGATCTATGTTTGTGCACTAGATTGTATCATACATAATGATACATGCAAACTTGGGTGTGTGTATGACTTACACCATGTTTAAGATAATGGTTAGGGTTTTATTTATTTTTGTAATTCAAAATGGTGGCTATCTTTGTCTTGGCTTGAAGCTTCATGAAGCTTTAAGCACCTTTGACAAAGTCCACTCACTTTGTTTTGCATAAGATATTTATTAACCAAATCATTACCTTATACCATGGTTTAGTCCCTACAAAGGTTAACTCACCCATGGTTGCATTATGATAAACTTCACTCATTATTCTTTTCATATGATTCTTTTTCTTTTCTTCTTCTTCTTCTTCATCAAGAAGAAAAGCTTGCTAGAATTTTTCAAGTGAAGAAATAAAGTGAGAAATCCAAATCTAAAGTGAACCCATTTCCTATTTCATCATCCTCTACTACTTTCCATTTAGTTTAGGGTGTTCTCTTCACAAAGTTCATGACCTAGTGAAGATGGAGCTTGAGTTTGAGTCTTCTCGACGTAGATCATCTTCGGCCTCGAAGTCAACGAGCTAGCCCATTCATTTCTCCGAGAAAACCATCACTAGAGTCCGGGATCTCGATGATCGTAGTGAAGGGACGTCAACACGGAGCTTTAGAAGTGAAGGACCGGATCTACAAAGGTTGTATTTTTGCTCACTTCTATTTGTATTGGTTGATTACTATTTTGTTACCCTAGTTTTCTAGTTGCATCCTTGGATGATTGCTTAGAACCCCCTTAAAATTATTATTGTGGGATGTGTGATACTTGCAAACCCTAAGCTAGGTGCTAAGGAATCCCAACATGGTATCAGAGCCTAACTAGAAACTTAGACGATGCTAAGATATTGCGAAAACGAAAAACCCCGCAAAATACGATTTTGGAAACCCCTTGATATTGCTCTCTGGAAATTTTTTAAAAAGTGGCCTGAAAATTTTTTAAACAACTGCAGAGTGTAGTACTGGGTATTTTAAGAACACAGAGAGAATACGGGGGTGGGAGGGGGGTGGGCTCGGACCAAGGCCGGCGACAGAAGCCAAATTTCCGGCGTCGCCGACCCTTTTGGCTTCCCTCCCCCTCGTATTGCACGTGTGATCTTTTACTCTAGTTTTGGGGTTTCTAGTATTGTTTAAGTAGTCCAAAATTGCATGTGATGTTAGTTTGGTTATGGACTCTTTGCGGAGTATTTCGTATTCGTATTTTTTAGCAGTGTAAAGGTAACCTAGGCTATGTTTGACAGTTCGAACGAAATTCAATCAGTGCCCCATGACCCCCCTATGAAATTTCCAAGTGTTGGAATTTTCCTAAGTTAATTATGTTCAATGTTCGTGCAAGTAACTCTATGGACCTTCTAGAAGAACATAAACCTTAACTCGATTCTGTGCCCTTGGAACCGCGGCTTGAACCTTAGGGTTTGTCGTGGTTCCGCGGTGCGTTGGTTTACCCCTTCTACGGCTGGATCGTAGGCACTGTGGCACATTTTGGGTACTTTGACTTCGCTCAAGTGTTGAGCTCATTGGGAGTTGTGGGGATTTGTTGATTCGATCGAAACGTTTAAACACCGTCTAGTATATTGTGATACAATACTTGGAATCAACAACATTTGAATTTTATAATTCTAGCAATTTAGTCTCATTTGATTGGTTGCGACGGGATTTTGATGCGATCAAAAGTCCGTCGCAATCACTTTTTGTATTCGGATACTCGCCGGGTAACATTACTAGATAGCCATACCCCATAACCTCGACCAAGTGAATATAGGAGAACTTCATAGCCAAAAAGCATCCGTTCGGGTGCTCGCGGCCGCGGTGTTCCGCCTGAGTGCACTTCGTTGTCGGTATCGGGGGGTTGCGGCCGTCTACTAAAGTTTCCGACGAGCATTCGATTGGGATGTCGGGAATCTTGTTGAATTGCCCGACTGATTATTGGAAAGTGTTTTCAGTATCGAGACTAAAATGCGGGGTTTATAATTGTTAGGCATGCGATGTCTAAGAAATTCATATTGTTAGGCATGTGATGTCTAAGGCGGTTGCGGATTCCAACTGTTGTAGTTTTCATTTTCTTTTCTGCGACCGTAAGTGTAATATGTGGGGTATCGCCAGTTTCGTTGCTATACATCAACGACAATTGGATACGCATATTTACTTACGTTGATGACATGTGATGTTATGTGTTGCTGGATATGTTATATTGGATCGTCGTGTTTGAATGGCCGGGGTTTTTTTTGTGAGATGAGTGTTTTTCATTTTCATTCATGTAAAAACTTGTATGTAATATTCTTTTATTTGGGGCACTTCCGGGTTGAGGAAGATGTCACCGTTGATGTATATTATTTACTTTTCCGCATTAGGATATACCCAAGGAAGGGAGCACAAGTAACCGGGTTCTAGAGTCCAGTGGGAGACCATCTCGAGGAGTCGAGTCCGGGTCTCCTAACTCTAGAATTGGTAGGGTTGCTTGCCGCTCTCATAGGGGTCTAGGGATGTGGGGTCGGCTATTCATCACGACCGTGGAATCCGTGTTTTATACAGGCTCAGAATAAAACACGGACATCCTAGTATATTCAATATTTCATATGTTGTTTTTTGCTGCGTTATCTGTGATGTGATCATGTGATATGTTCAGATAGATACAGTATTTAGTATATATGATATATTATATAGACGTTGCTTATGTTTTACACCTGCACTAGCCCTGCCCCGCTCTGCCGGTAGTTACCTAACCTAACGGTGCAGAAGGGACTTCGAGACGAATGCGGATGGCATAAGCGTACGTTGTATTTATCTGTGATGTTTAGGTGACTTAAATGATGGGACATTCATTAATGAGATTAATGAAGAAAATAAACCTAAAAGATGTTGTGGAATCGAATTTCAAAAATTAGGTAGCTCTAGTTGTTGCTTTGCATAGCGGTATTCCTTGTAGAATATCCAACACCTTATTCGATAAGGAAAGAGCCGAGATCCCTTTACCGGGAGTGACCTCTTTAGCAATAATTAGCAGATGCTACAACCTTCGGTTTGTCTTTTGATTGTTTTTCTAGTTCTTGCTTTGCATAGTGGTATTGTGAATATCCTGCACCTCATTCGACGAGGAAAGAGCCGAGATCCCTTCACCGGGAGTGACCTCTTTAGCGAAACTAGCAAAAGCCTAAAAACACTTCATTTTAAATCATTTGATTCTGCAACGAGATCAAGTTCAAAGCGTTACAGGTTTTCTTAAAAACCATCCGCAACCCTCTGTCATTTTAGGAAGTAGAGTACTTAGTATTCGTGCTGTGTTTGTTGACCATAGTCAAGGCATAGTGTTCGGTAGCTAAGTGATGTCTTCCTACACAGCATATGATGCGATTAGTTAGGACAGTCATGTGACTTTGTTGACCTTAGCCAAGGGTCATGTGGGTGGGTCTAATTAATCACGAAATGACGGGTAGAACTTGACTAGTGCTTATGATTTGTTGACCATAGCCAAGGTCATAGGTGCTAGGGGTAAAAACCATTATCGGGAGTTTCGAGTGTTGAAATTTGCAATGAGATTGCATACCTTCTATGAGATAGTTGGATCCTGATACCCACTGCGAGTAATTGTTACTCCTGGGAGAGTTTTGCACTTTGCAATTAGCTGATCAAGTAGGTGTCTAGAAAGGTGTCAACGGAGTTATGCCCCTGGAAAAACGAGGTTTATTTTAATTAGGTCCGTGCGAAAGCACGGGGAACCTCCCTCAAAGTACCGGCACTGGCCTGGCTGAAAGATTGGCGAACTTGTAGAGTGTAATTAATCCCGGCTAGTCTTTCCTTTTAAGGTTTGAAGGAAGATTTGATAAAAACAGTGGAAGCCATCCCGATTAGATAAAATATATAACCAATCTAATCTTGCAAGAGCGCACGCAGGGTGTTTTCTTCTCTCTCTCTCCAGGTAGCGACTATGTCACGCCTTAATCAAGATAATAATATGGATGTATTGACCGAACCCGCTTGTTATACTGAACTGGGGAACGTTGGTCCCGCTCCAACTTATAATTGTTATAAGACCGAGCAGGAAATAGGGGAATACCAGGATTCCCATGCTGCCTAAACGAAGAAAGTGCATGCTGATGCATCTCCTTCGGGTGTGTTCATTACAAAGAACTGTTTCTCAGTATCCTCTACGTCCTGGGTATTTGATACCGGATCAGGATCCCAGATATGTAATCTGTTACATGGGCTACAGATAGGTAGAGAACTGAGAACGGGTGATAAGTTTCAAGAGTTGAAAACGGTGCAATTGTTGCAAGCCAAAGTGTTGGCAGTTATCACCCTGTATTATCAAATACATTGATTCTGAACGAATGTTATTAGATACCGAACCTGATATACAACATCATATCAGTCTCTTTATTTACTAAAGAAAGGATATAATTTTGTATTGTTGGATAATGTTTTGAACATTTCCTATATCAAAAATTGATCGGTTTAGGCACGTTATCTAAAAGCATATACATTCTAAATCAAACCACAGTTCTTAACGTACAGAACACTCACAAGAGGAAGAGTTCAGAAATAAACGAATTCTTCTTGAGGCATTGTAGACTAGGTCATATCAATGCGACCCGACTAGCTAAGTTACATTTAGATGCATATTTAAATCAGTTTAAATTTACATCTTGTGAAACTTGCTAGTCATGTCACAAAGATAAGATGACCATAGCTCCGTTTACTTGAAACAGAGAAAGGGTTAGTGAACCCTTGGGACTGATACATGATGATGTATGAAAGTCCCCAGTCTACATATGCCAGGACTGGTTCTTTATACTTCCTTACATTCACTGATGATCTCTCAAGATTCGGACACATGTTCCTGTTGAAACACATGTCTGAAGCTTTCGAGAACTTCAAAGAATATAAGATAGAAGTAGAGTACCAATATAGGAATAAGTATTATGACCTTTGATGTGTTCAGGGAGGAGAATACTTAGGCATTGAGATCCTAGATTATTCTAAAGGAGAATAAGATTCTCTCTCAGCATTACTCCTCCGTATACACCATAGCACAATGGTGTATCGGGGAGGAGCAATCGCACCCTATTAGATATGGTGTGCTCTGTGATGAGTACTACTGAGTTACCTATTTCCTTTTGGGAGTTATGCACTTGAGGAAGCTACATACCTATTGAATTGGGTTCAAATCAAATCAGTGCCTACCACTCCATATGAGATATGGTATGGGAAAAACCCATCTTTTAAGCAAGTTAAGATTTGGAGTTGTCCGGCCTATGTCTAAAAGCAAAATCCGGACAAGCTCGAGGCAAGGTCAGTTCTGTAGAACTGGAAGGAGTTCCAGCTATACAAACTATAGTTGATGATTTGATAGAACCAAAGGATTCAATAGTCCCCGACGAACCTCAGCTTCTCCGCCGATCTAGCAGGGTTCCTCATCCACCTGAGAGATACTTCGATTTCTCGATGATAGTGGAAGCGAGGATTGCATCATGAGATGATGACCCAACTAGTTTTGAGCAGGCTATCAAGAGTGGGGACTCTATAAGAATGGCTGGATGCTTAGCAATCTGAGATGGAATCCATGTACACCAACAAAGTATGGACTTTGGTTGCTGTATCTGAAGGGTTAAATCCCCATCGGGAGCAAGTATAACTTGAGAAGATTACTCGGTGTAGATGGAAAAGTTGAGACTTTCAAAGCTAGACTTATTAAAGGTTTTCTTCATCGACCAGGCGTGGATAATGATGAAACATTTTCCAGTGGCTGTGTTTAAGTCCATCCGGATCCTACTTGCCATTGCTACATACTATGACTACGATATCTGGCGGTTGGGTGTCATGACTGCTTTTCTAAATATTGATTTAGGAGAGAATGTCTATAAGTACACAGCCAGAGGGCTTCGTAAATAGTGGGAGAAGCGGAAACGTGTGCAAGTTGCTTTACAAGTTATAGTAGGCATCGCGGAGTTGGAACATCTGTTTTGATGTGGTAGTCAAAGAGTTTGACTTCATCAAGATGGCAGGTGAACCTTGTATATACAAAAAGGTAGTAGAGAGTATGGTGGTATTCCTCGTACAGTACGTGAATGGCATACTCTTGATAAGAAAAGAGTTTCCTATGCTACGTACAGTCAATCTCCTCTTATCACAAGGATTCTCCATATAGGATCAAGGTGATACATCCTAAATCCTGGGATTTGGATCTATGAGATAGATCTAAATGGATGTTAGGATTCTCACTAGGTGTAGTGAGATGGTATCAATCGATCCTGGGGAGAATCACTGGATAGCTTCCAGGGTGGTAAGGACGACTGAATGTCAGTCACAGGTATTGTCTTTACCCTCAGTGGAGGACGGTATGTTGGAAGAGTTCCAAGCTATGATACCGTGGCAAACTAGACGATAAAGGCTGGTGACATCGCTATCAAAAATACTATCAAAGAGGCAGTTTGGGTGTATATTAGTTCATGAGATGAACTAGGTTCCTACCATTGTGTGACAATGGAGGTGAGGCTTTGGCCCAGGAACCCCGGTCCCATCAGTGACCCCGAAATATTCCAAGGCAGTATCACCTGATCATGGAGATAGTTGATCTCCAGGGAGATCGAGGATAAGAGAGTAGACTCAGAGGAAAACACGGCGGATCCACTCACAAAGGCCTTTTCCCAGAGAGAGACTTTTATGGGATGGTTAAGTATGAGATACTGCAACCACTGCTACAGATGGCCCTAGTGCAAGTGGGAGATTGTTAGTTATATGTATGCCCTAGAGGCCATTACTATACATGAGATGTATATTGTAGTGGATGCTGGGACATATATAGGGAGGACTTTCTTACTCGACATGATAGTACGCTATCTGGTTGCTCTTTATCTTAACATGTACACTTGTTGTCTCTCTGTTACATGTTGATAAAGCCCTTAGGATGTGTACTCGACTTCCAGGATTATGATGCATATAATACTAGTGGGACCTGGGTAGTCCATGAGTACATCCTTCAATGTTCCTAGTCGAGGGAATATCGAGACGGGGCATCGATATTACAGAGTAGACTAGCGTATATCTTCTCGGCCCATGCGATGGGCGATGGATATTCCCATATCCATTGGTGTTTGACATCAGAGATGATATACGGGTGCTCAGTGGAGACTGGGTACACTGAACGGACTCGCCGAGAACTCCCAGATGGTATTATACCTCACGTCAGATGGCAGTTCTCTGGTGACACTGGTACAGCTTAGTCTGTTGACCCGAGATCGTCATAGAGTCTTGTGTGTCTCCCACTGTACTTGGATTTCCACCCTACCATGGCTCTACTAAGTCGTGCAAACAGGTGGTTTTTGGGTACAGTCCCGATTCACATGGAGGCAATGAGCGATACGAAGGGATTCGTCTCTCCCGGTATTTGGGGTTGATGTTGCGCTATGCTCGACTGGCCATAACTGGAAATCCCTGGCCAGGGTTGATGTGATTTACTGGTAAGTGTTATCATTAGTTTCACGCTTGTTATGGACCTTACATCGGCATGACTTATCAAGCTACTGGGTCTGACGTTTATCACCCCTAAGCGAGATATGCGACATATCAGACGAACAGACCGGACTGTACGGTATGTGTTACTGATTGGACTCGCAGGAGTGTGAGCAGGCTTGCTCGTTGATCTTCTGATCGCTCAATACCCGGGTGGCCGTTACGTTTAGCATACCGCTTGCGGCTTGTGGGTGACTGATATGATCATCACCTACTGCCGGCGTATTGACGAGTCTTTAAAGTCCTACACAGAGCTTTCCTGGCTCAAGCGAAACGAAATAAGAGCGCATATAAGATATGTGCGGGATCGAGAATAATACCAGTAAGTGATACTGTATTCTATTCTCGCGATTTGTATCATCGGTCGGTTATATGTGATATAGCTGGGTTACCGAATCAAGTGTTGATTCGATGTATTGATACACTAGATATTAGTCGGTTATATGCAATATGACCTGATCATTAAATCAAGTGTTGATTTAATGATTTAATGTATAATTATATATTTAATATATTACTTTACATTAACTAGTATTTGTTCACTTAAGATTGATTTTCTCACTTTATGTGCATATGTTGTATATGTGATATATGTTTGTGCCCTAGATTGTGTCATACTTGATGATACATGCAAACTTGGGTATGTGTATGACTTACACCATGTTTAAGATAATGGTTAGGGTTTTTATTTATTTTTGTAATTCAAAATGGTGGCTATCTTTGTCTTGGCTTGAAGCTTCATGAAGCTTTAAGCACCTTTGACAAAGTCCACTCACTTTGTTTTGCATAAGATATTTATTAACCAAACCATTACCTTATACCTTGGTTTAGTCTCTACAAAGGTTAACTCACCCATGGTTGCATTATGATAAACTTCACTCTTTATTCTTTTCATATGATTCTTTTTCTTTTCTTCTTCTTCATCTTCATCAAGAAGAAAAGCTTGCTAGAATTTTTCAAGTGAAGAAATAAAGTGAGAAATCCAAATCTAAAGTGAACCCATTTCCTATTTCATCATCCTCTACTACTTGCCATTTAGTTTAGGGTGTTCTCTTCATAAAGTTCATGACCTAGTGAAGATGGAGCTTGAGTTTGAGTCTCCTCGACGTAGATCATCTTCGGCATCGAAGTCAACGAGCTAGTCCATTCATTTATCCGAGGAAACCATCACTAGAGTCCGGGATCTTGATGATCGCAGCGAAGGGACGTCAACACGGAGCTTTAGAAGTGAAGGACCGGATCTACAAAGGTTGTATTTTTGCTCACTTCTATTTGTAATGGTTGATTACTATTTTGTTACCCTAGTTTTCTAGTTGCATCCTTGGATGATTGCTTAGCACCCCCTTAAAATTATTGTTGTGGCATGTGTGATGCTTGCAAACCCTAGGCTAGGTGCTAAGGAATCCCAACATCAATTTCCCATAAAGGACGTTTTTCCAGATGAGCAGCTCTTGACTGTGTCATGCGAACCTTGGTTCGCGGATATTGTGAATTATTTGGCCACCGGACTTATACCTAATGATTGGTTAAATCAGGGCAGACTCCGATTTCTATCCCAAGTAAAACATTTTTACTGGGATGAACTGTATCTATTCAAATACTGTTCTGACCAAATCATTCGTCGGTGTGTCCCCGACAATGAGTTTAAGAGCATGCTGTCTTTCTGCCATGATCAAGCATGTGGCGGGCATTTTGGCCCTAAAAAGACAGCCGAAAAGACCTTGCAGTGTGGCTTCTACTGGCCACAACTTTTTAAAAACGCACACGATTATTGCAAGACATGCTCCCGGTGCCAACACTTGGGCCGGATATCTCGAAGAAACGAAATGCCGCTCCAACCAATTTTGGTTGTTGAAATTTTTGATGTTTGGGGGATAGATTTTATGGGACCGTTTCCCAATTCTTTTGGGAACGTGTATATTCT
The DNA here is from genome assembly GCA_030015575.1 of Agapanthus africanus. Taxonomy (NCBI): domain Eukaryota; kingdom Viridiplantae; phylum Streptophyta; class Magnoliopsida; order Asparagales; family Amaryllidaceae; genus Agapanthus; species Agapanthus africanus. The sequence continues at coordinate 299,014,163 of JASDDO010000014.1, read as the reverse complement.
TCTCGCTGTTGACTATGTTTCTAAATGGGTCGAGGCTGTGTCCAGTCGGACTAATGACAACAAGGTTGTCGTTAGATTCCTCAAAGAAAACATTTTTTCTCGGTTTGGGCACCCCCGCGCAATTATCAGCGATAATGGATCTCATTTTTGTAATAGGACTTTCGAGTCCTTAATGCGGAAATATTCCATTACTCACAAGCTGTCAACGCCCTATCATCCCCAAACTTGTGGGCAAGCCGAGATTTCAAATCGGCAAATTAAACAGATATTGGAGAAAACGGTTTCCAAAAACCGAAAAGATTGGTCGTGAAAACTTATTGATGCCCTTTGGGCATTTCTAACTGCCTATAAGACCGATCTTGGCATGTCTCCATATAGGCTTGTTTATGGAAAGGCTTGCCACCTTCCAGTTGAAATTGAGCATAGAGCATTTTGGGCAATAAAAGAGTTGAATCTATCTCTAGGAGATGCGGGCAACAATAGAAAGCTGCAGTTGAACGAATTGAACCAGCTTCGGGATGAAGCCTACGAGAACGCAGTAGTCGTTAAAAACCAAACGAAGGTGTTCCACGATAAACACCTTATGCGTAAAACTTTCAAACCTGGTCAACAGGTTTTACTTTACGACACTCGGTTACACTTCCATCCCGGAAAACTCCGATCTCGATGGAAAGGGCCATTTTTTGTATGCACCGTATATCCGCACGGTGCGGTCGATTTAGAAAATCCGGAGGACGGTTCACTATTTAAGGTGAACGGACATAGACTTAAACCGTTCCTCACTGCGGACCCTTCGGAGGAGCTTCTGTTTTTGTAGGAGCCATTTTACATTGACTGATCTTCCTCCATCTACCCCTAAATTTCGGTTATCCAGCTATAAACAGTGGAAAAAATGTTTCAAATAAGTTTGGGGGTATGTACCACTTGTAATTATATAAAAACAACATAAAAATAAAAAATAAAAAATAAAAAAATTTCAAATTTTTAGGGGTATTTTTGTAAATTTTCAGTTTTAAAAAAAAATTTTAAAAAAATAAAAATTTTAATTTACAAATAAATTCCTCTTTTAAGAGGACCTTTTTGCAAATAACCAAAAATACCCCCTATAAAAAAAACCCGACGCTCCTCTGACTTTGCATAACCCTAACCTCTTATTTTCTCACCTTAATTCCTAGGCTACCTACCCATGACCAGCCCCTCCAATTCGAGGATTATCTAACCTTAATGGGTAATGACTATTCGAGGGAACCTAGAAAGGGCATACAGGCTAGAACCCTCTTCGCCAATGTATTAACCGTGTGCCGTTGGGCACAAAACAACATTTTTGGCAGTTCACATAATACAACATTCTTCACACCATCGCTCCATATTGTGCACACCCTTATGACCAGGAACCCCAATTACGACATGTGCACGGTATTACTTAATTCTATAGGAGCGGGAAAAAGGGCTGCTAACTACCCATGCCCCATGTTAGTGACACAACTGTGTCGCTATTTCCTCCCTGTGGAGGAATTTGACTTTTATATGCATGGTGGTATTCCTATTAGACCCCTTTTGGAGGGTATTTCCACATCTTACACTCGCTTAACTGATTTATGGTCGAGCACCGAGCCGGCCGAGGATGTACCCGCCGTAACACCCAGCTCCAGCTCGACCGCGAGCGATGAAGAGCTAACCCCTGCTGCGCAAGCGCGCTTACTTCGAAGAAACAATAGGGGGATAGAAAGATTGATTGGAATGATGACGCAGCATGATCAGCGTCTAACACAAGTCGAGCAGGGGATAAGAACCCTGCTAGCTAGAGAGGAACATTCCCGTTCTCGATCGAGGGGACGGTGATGCCATGAGCAGTGAGGACACTGCTCCAATTAAGTTTGGGGGTGGGAGGTGGGTTCATTGTACATAGTTATCATTGCATTGCATTCGCAATTTTTTTTAATTTTGTAAATATTTGTTGCTTTATCACCTAGTGCCTTAGATCAACTGGTTTGGGAGTCACTGCTAAAGCCTTAGGTATTACAAGACGAGGAATTATGACTTAATGCGCGAACACATTTTGTAATCGGTCGTTAGTACGTCGAGAAGTATTGACGGTCGCATGAAGGATGTGTGAGCAAATTTCATCTAAAATTCACCAAATAAAAGTATTTTGGACGATGGACAAAAGTATGATAGCTAGAATTGAATTTCCAAGTGTAGGGGTGATACATACACACACGTAGGGGTATATGATTGGGGTTTGGGTGAGAGATAAGAATAAAAGATAGGGCTTATACCTTCAGTAGAAATGATAAAAATTCCTAAGTTGAGATGGAACCTTAGAAGGAAAATTCAAAAGATGCTGAAAGCTTAATAAATTTGCAGAACATATACGATCTTAAGTTAAATGATAAGTGAGTGTGAAAAATATGGGTTGATGATTTCTAAGTTGAATATAATAGAATTTCTTGCTAGAACACCGAATTGAAGAATGAAAGTCAACATGCCAAATTGATTGGATTTTGTGGGCAGTATCCGGTGAAAACCCTCAGGAGACAACACTCCTCCTACTATGAACACCTAGAGGTTTAACGACTTGTTGCACAAGCTCAGTGCAATCGTGATTCCCTGCGAAAGTGAGGTTAGGTTTTTTCGAGAATAAAATGGCTTTGCTCAGGACGAGCAAAAGATAAGTTTGGGGGTATTTGTTCATATCAGAATTTTGCATTATTATATTCCCCATTCTTAATCATATTACAAATAAATAGGTGCTTTTGATCCATGTCTGCTAAATAGTTGCAGGTTACAGGTTCTCAGAACAATACAGTGAAATTGATGAAAAGAAATTACAAAAGTGAGACTACGACCAACAAAAGATGAATCCGTATGATGTCGCCTAACAGTTCAAGGAACAAATGAAGATCAGTAAACGGTTCCATGCACAATACAGTTCAAGGGCAGCACAAGATACAAGACTTCAAAACGAAGCTTAAGGTAAAAGTCCATACAATTATGCACTGTTGGAAATCTGGAAGATAGTAGAAAAGATTCTGAAGAACCAAGTGAAGAAAACAGAAGAAAAAGGCAACATGAAGCAACCCTAAAGAAATGAGCCAGAGATCTCACCATATGGCCGCGGATCCACGGCCAAATATGGGATTCTGCCGCGGATCCACGGCCGTGCTGTGCACGTGTCGGTGCACGTGTCGGTGGGTGTCGGTGCTTTGACTCGGCTTTCTTAGGGTAGTCTTGTAATTTTAAGTATGGATAAGATGTAAAACCTAGGGTTTCTCCTGTCTATAAATAGGAAAGCCTACAGCCTCTTTTAGGGCATGCCTCTTTTTATTTTCTAGATTAAAATTTCATTCCATTGTAATCGTCAAGAGGTGTCAATAAAAGTAAGTTTTTTAATCTTGCAATTCTCCATTTGAATTTAAATTCTGCAATTTTTTATCTGTCTTTATTTATCTGCAAGTTAATTAGGTTATTAAAACAAAAATTATAAAAAAATGAATTTTGTCACAACTTTCCTAATGAGTGAGTAGTTCCTCACTTGTTAGGGTTAGGATTGGGTAGGTTTGAGAGATGGAAATCTCTCACACTTTTCTTGCCCCATAATATATATTAATTAGGACTCTATTTAAATCAAACACATACCGCTCACTACGGCACCCTATCCTACGAGATAGCGGTGATTTCCTAGTTAGACCGGTTGTGGTTGATTTATATAGAGGTTAGGGCTAAGAGTTAAGAAAGGACGGACAAGGACCAAAAGGAAGAAACAAAGTTTCTTCCTAGACGTGCTAATCCCCTTTGTTAACTATTACCCTAACACCTATATTCTTAAATAGGGCAAAAGAAGCAGTGAGTAGAGTTTTATTTCCAAACTAACCTAATCCTAACCCTAGCAAGACTTTAAATCAAATTAAATTCAATCTTACTCTTTCTAAAATCAAAACCTACCAAAAATAGGACTTAACTCGTAAGAACTTAAAGAAAGAACACGATTTCCCTGTGGATCGACCCGTACTCAACCGGCTAGCTACCAAGCGACACCGTTATTGATTGCGGTATTCTTTAATCAAAACGCACACGCAAAATCTCTCTCAATCAATAGACCCACAACGAAATCCATGGAGATCTGCTTCTATTTCCAGTCCGGAACGGATAAAGGCTGCAACTCTTCTGCCGGTCTCTGATGCTCAGCCTTGACTTGCTGACATGTCAGGCACCTCAAAACGAAGTCCGAAACATCTCTCTTCATCCCTTCCCACCAGTAGATATCTCTCAAGTCATGATACATCTTGTTGGAACCTGGATGAACACTATATGCTGACTGATGTGCCTGCTCTAGGATCTCTCATCTCAGCCCCTCGGAATTTGGTACACATAGACTAGTCCCAAAACGTAGCACACCCCGGTCATCAATCAAAAACTCCGAATCTTTGCCCTGCCGAACATGCTCTAAGATCTCAGACAAACAAGCATCGTCGGACTATGCCTCACAGATATGGTCAAGTAGAAGTGGACGGGCGCGAACATGAGCAAGTTGTCCTCCAGTGGAAGTGAACTCGAACTGCACTCTACTGTCGCACAAGATCTGCCAATCTGTATAAAACTGTCTCTGAACTGTGCTCAAATGGAACAAGCTACCTCCGGGCCTTCGACTCAAAGCATCAGCTACAACATTCGCCTTGCCCGGGTGATAAAAGATTTCACAATCATAATCCTTCACAAGCTCCATCCAATGGCCCCGCCTCAAATTCAGATCCCGCTGTTGGAAAATGTACTTTAAGCTATTGTGGTCCTTGAAGATCTGACATGACTTTCCGTACAAGTAGGTTCTCCAAATCTTGAGCGCAAAGATCACCGCGGCCATCTCAAGATCATTAGTGGGGTAATTCTGCTCGTGCTTCTTCAACTGCCGAGAAGCATAGGCGATAACTCTTTCGTGCTGCATCAAAACGCAACCGATCCCCACTCGAGAAGCATCACAATAAACAATATAGCCGCCTGACCCTGAAGGTAAAGATAATAATGGTGCAGTTGTCAAACGAGTCTTCAACTGCTGAAAACTCTGCTCATATGCCTCAGTCCAAAGAAAAGGAACTCCCTTCCGGGTCAGTCCGGTCAGCGGTGCAGCGATACTCGAGAAATCCTGCACGAAACGGCGGTAATAACCGGTTAAGCCCAAGAAACTGCGGACCTTTGTCACTGATACAGGTCTGGGTCAAAGCTTTACGGCCTCGATTTTCTTCGGGTCCATCTGTATACCGTCTCCCATAACCACATGACCTAAGAAGTCAACACTATCAAGCCAGAATGCACACTTCGAGAATTTAGCAAACAGCAGGCGCTCTCTGATTTATCAAAGAATTTAGTAACCGCAATCAAGAACGGTGTCGCTTGGTAGCTAGCCGGTGAGTACGGGTCGGTCCACAGGGATTTTGTGTACTTCCTAATTGTTCTGACGAGTTAATTCCGATTGTTGTCGGATTGATTAAATCTAAAAACTAAGGTTGATCTACACTAGGACGAGAATCTTGCTAGGGTTAGGTTTAGGTTAAGTTTGGAAAATCAATATTCCTCACCGCTTTCAATGCCCTAAATTAGATCTCTTTAGGTGTTATGGTAATTATTAATAAAGTGGATTTGTACCATCGGGAAGAAACGGTGTTTCTTCCACTAGGTTCTTGTCCTTCCTTTCTTAATTCTTACCCTAACCTCCATGGAAAACACGCTCAACCGGTCCTTTATACTACGGTATCACCGCTACCTCGTAGGATAGGGTGCCGCAGGGAGCGGTGTGTGCATGTATGCATGGAGTCCTATAAAAACGTGTGATGGGCAAGAAAGGGGTGAGAGATCTTCATCTCTCAAGCCATCCCCAAATCTAACTCTAACAAGCGAGGAGACTACTCACTCATTAGGGAATTGAAAGACATGATTTAACTATCTAACTAGGGCAGAGAATGAAAGATCTATGCTAGGGCAGGAAAATAAATCTATACTAGGGCAGGAAAATAAATTTAATTAGGGAAAGAATTGAAAACTTACTCTAATTTGATGCACTCTTTATACTTTTCAAGAATTGAATTCTGAATTTTGAGATTTACAATGAGGCACAAGAAGAGACATAACCTAAAAAAGGTTTTAGGTCTTCTATTTATAACTTCATAGAAACCCTAGGTTTACAATCGACGCATATCTGCGATTACAAAAATACCCTTAGGAAGACTAGTCAACGCACCGTCGCGCCGCCAAAGAAATTCCCACCGACACGTGCGACACGTGGTTGCGGATCCGCGGACAAAACCCATGTTTGGCCGCGGTTCCGCGGCCAAAAAGAGGGCATGTTGGCTCTTGTTTCTAGGTGTTCTTCTGTTGCAGAATTTAGTAACCACAGTCAAGAATGGTGTCGCTTGGTAGCTAACCGGTGAGTACGGGTCGGTCCACAGGGATTTTGTGTATTTCCTAATTGTTCTGACGAGTTAATTCCGATTGTTGTCGGATTGATTAAATCTAAAAACTAAGGTTGATCTACACTAGGACTAGAATATTGCTAGGGTCAGGTTTAGGTTCAGTTTGGGCTATCAATATTCCTCACCGCTTTCAATGCCCTAAATTAGATCTCTTTAGGTGTTATGGTAATTATTAATAAAGTGGATTTGTACCATCGGGAAGAAACGGTGTTTCTTCCTCTTGGTTCTTGTCCTTCCTTTCTTAATTCTTACCCTAACCTCCATGGAAAACACGCTCAACCGGTCCTTTATACTACGGTATCACCGCTACCTCATGGGATAGGGTGCCGCAGGGAGCGGTGTGTGCATGTATGCATGGAGTTTTATAAAAATGTGTGATAGGCAAGAAAGGGGTGAGAGATCTTCATCTCTCAAGCCTTCCCTAAATCTAACCCTAACAAGCGAGGAGACTACTCACTCATTAGGGAATTGAAAGACATGATTTAACTATCTAACTAGGGCAGAGAATGAAAGATCTATGCTAGGGCAGGAAAATAAATCTATACTAAGGCAGGAAAATAAATTTAACTAGGGCAAGAATTGAAAACTTACTCTAATTTGATGCACTCTTCATACTTTTCAAGAATTGAATTCTGAATTTTGAGATTTACAATGAGGCACAAGAAGAGGCATAATCTAAAAAAGGTCTTAGGGTTTCTATTTATAGATTCATAGAAACCCTAGGTTTACAATCGACGCATATCTGCAATTACAAAAATACCCCTAGGAAGACTAGTCAACGCACCATCGCACCGCCAAAGAAATTCCCACCGACACGTGCGACACGTGGCCGCGGATCCGCGGCCAAAACCCATGTTTGGCCGCGGTTCCGCGGCCAAAAAGAGGGCATGTTGGCTCTTGTTTCTAGGTGTTCTTCTGTTGCATTTTTCCTTGTATTTTCTTCAGTTGTTTTCTCAGATTGGCTTCTAGATTTCTTCCAGATCTCCACAGTGAATGATTGTAGTGGACTTTTACCGTTGGTTCGTGTCGAAGTCTTGAACCTTATGCTGCCTTTGTGCTTTGTGAACTTGTTCATTGATCTTCACTGTTCCTCAAAATGTAGGCACGATCAAGATTCCACCATTTATCAGTCGTAGTCTCACTTTGTATCATTTTTTTTTATCAATTTCACTGTTTTTGTTCCGAGAACCTGTAACCTGCAACCATGTAGCAGACATGGGTCAAAAGCACCTGTTTATTTGTAAACTGAGTAAGAATGGAGAATAAAATAATGCAATATTATGATATGAACACTCTCTCAATGACTGCAAGGTAATCCTCAAGTGCTGCTCATGCTCCTCTCGACTCCTGGAATAGACCAGAATGTTGTCAATAAATACAATAATGAACTTGTAACATTTTGAAAATTTGGAAATAAATAAAATTAATTAATTAAATAATAAAATGTTAAATTAAAAAGTTATTAAAACCAAATAAGACATTTTCATAAGTATTATGTGAAACTAATTAAATTAAAATTTTAGTATGTAACATTAATAAATTACAAGGGTTTTAGTGTGAAATTTAGCTTCATTTTAATTAGAATAGTGTTATATAATAACACATGTAGTGAAGGGTCTTTGTGTAAAAATTTAGGAAATTGTGCAAACTAAGAAATGTAGAGGGTGTAAGTGAAAAAGGGATAGAAAATGTTTTAGCTCAGAATTTATCATAAGTCAACACCATTTGGAGTGATAAGGCATGACACATCCTACTTACATGCACAATTCATGCATGACACCTCCACCTTGCATGGAAGCCCCACTATCCTTTAGTTGACACACCTACTTCCTTAATTCTATTATCCTTAAGTTATATCAAAACTAATTCAGTAAATATATTAAGGCAACTGAACTAAGTGGAGTGAAAGAAAAGGAAAAACATAACACTCCAACGGAAATAAGAAAAGAGAGAAGAGAAGAAGAAATAGGCTAAGGATTTCACCATCAAGCTAGGAACTAGGATCTTGTGCATCTTGGAGGGAGATCTTCCAGCAATTCTTTGTAGGTAATATCTTTAAACACTGTAGGATTTAGTTCAGTAACTGGTTTAATTTAGAAATCGAATATCGATAATATCGTATTTTTGATAAAACTTAGCTCTGTGTTAATCTGCTATGACTTAAGTAATAAATAACTTAACCAAATAATGCTGAATATTGTATATTGGACCTAGAACAAACCCTAGGAGTACGAACCCATGAGCTCGGATTTTGGCCGGCGAGTCATAGGCCAAATCCGGCATCGCCGGATTTTTATTTGAATTGGGTGTTGGGGTTTTTTGGGTAGGTCTCTGTGTAAATTTTAGGAGTTTTGGTATTGTTTAAATAAGTTAATTTAACTGTATATATAATCTGGGAACTAATATCTAAAAAGGGATCAAAGTTCTAAAATATGACACGGTAAATTAGTAACGCGTTTAAGTTTTCTGTTGCAAACAACGAGGGGGTTAAAACTCAGTTAGTATAGGTGTTAGATAGTTTAAATTAGTCGTATGTAGTATAGTTAGTACGTGAAATTCGTATTTCCATATGTCACCGTATCGAAGTTAGCTGTTTCCTTATACAGGTTACTTTCGATGTTAGATTCAAATACGGGAACTTCGGAGGCCGCAAGGAAAGGAAAAGGATTGGCGATTTCTGAGTAGTTTACGACGTATTCCGGTGAGTAGACTAAATATCTACCGGGGGATTTTGTATAGATGGCGTGATACGCCTGTAGTTAAGTTTAAATAAAAGTTTTGCTTTTGTATGTTAAATTGATCATATGCATTCTTATATATATATATATACCTCCATGATTAATACTTGTTAGAACACTACACCATTATCGACGAGTTATGCCACACATGCACATATCTACATGTTACACTACACCTCGTCGATATTAAATATGCCACTTTCACACTTAGAAATTTATTCTGTTATATATGATTCCTATCATACCTTAAACATCAATAACAGTAGTACTTTGCATAATTGACATCATGTTTTATGTTCATGTGTTAGAAGTTGACATTAGAGGAATTTGTATTATTGAGGATTTATGGTTTTGAGTTTTCATACACTATTTAGTGTATTCAGAAATTCTTTAAGATTGATGTGACATGTCCACCATGAGATGTTGTTTTTATGGTTTGGTTTTATTCCGAACCGAGTTGGGGGTCATACGGTTGAGGATTTATACGTTATCCAGACTGAGTCGGGGGCATACAGTTGGATACACGGTGGACCCGGTCGAGACCGAGGGGCAGGATAGCTGCACTTTAGGTGGGGAGCCTAAAAAGGATACTCGATACCGGAGACAGTTGTGAACACGGCGGATATCTAGATGATACCGACCGGTGTTATTGAGAAACAGGATCGTTCGAGGAACGATGCCTGATGAAACACCAAAGATTTGTGTCGATGTTAGACACGGAAAAATGAACCTGATTTGGAAAAGAATTGATGAGATTTCAGTTTTGATTTATACATTGAGTATTACATATTCATTCTTCCACCTGTTATCATGCATCACATTCATTACTGTTGATAGTAGTTCTAGTTCGTCATACTTACATTATTAGCCGATATATGTTAGTCTTATTCACTGAGTCGGAAACTCACCCCCGTTGTGCCACAGTTCCTTGCAGGAGTCGAGCGGACGGTTAGCAGCAGTGTATATCCACTTATCAGATTTTATCGCATCTTTTGCTAGGTGGGCTACATATATAGTAACCTTCTCTTTTGGTATTGTATATTGAATCTAGAATATCTCCATCAGACCCTGTATTATGACTTAGAACGAGAGGTGGTTGTATGTATATTATTTGACAGATGAGATCGTTTAGTTATATTAAATGATATTTCTTTTACTTATGTCTGAGATTCTTATTGATGTCGTATAAAATTGTATATTTATTTCCGCTGTTGACATTGTTGATCCCAACTAGGGACGCAACCAAATTAAACACTTTATAACTGTTTTTATTATGAATTCAATAGAGAGTTATTGTTAAGATCTTAATTACTTAAAACTGTGATTTTTACTTTAAAAACTAAACTTTCCTAAAAATTCCGCAAAAAGATTTTTGATCTTGGTTTTTGGCTTACTCGGGTTGTGTAGATATCTTTAGATATTATACAATCTAAGTGCCAGTCACATCCAAACTTTGGGTCGTGACAGAACTGGTCGATGAACGGCCTAAAAATACGGTTCATCAAATCCACAAATGCTGCTGGGGCATTGGTGAGCCCGAACGACATCACCAAGAACTCATAATGCCCGTAGCGCGTATGAAAAGCAGTCTTCGGAATGTCATCATTCCGGACCCGCAATTGATGATAACCCGACCTCAAGTCAATCTTGGAAAAATGTCCTGCACCCTGGAGCTGATCAAATAAATCATCAATGCGAGGTAAATGATACCTATTCCGCACCGTAACTCGGTTCAATTGATGATAATCAATACACAATCTCATACTACAGTCCTTCTTCTTGACGAACAGAATAGGAGCTCCCCAAGGCGAAGCACTCGGACGTATAAGTCCCATGTTAAGCAACTGATCCTTAAGCTCTTTAAGCTCCGCCGGGGCCATCCGATAAAGCGGTATAGAAATAGGCCCCGTGCCGGGGATCAAATCGATGCAAAACTCGATATCGCGCTCTGGCGGCAATCCAGGTAACTCATCAGGAAACATGTCGGGAAACTCTCTTACAATAGGAACCTGTCCAACGGATCTGCTGTGGCCTCAGTATCATGAATATAGGCCAAGAATTCCCGACATCCTTTCCTCAAGAGCCGACTAGCGCAAAGGGCAGAAATCAAACTGTGAGGGGCGGCACTACGGTCCCCCTGCACGACAAGAACTGACTCGCCCGGAAAACAAAACCTGACCGCCTTCTCACGGAAGTCCACGGACGCATAGCAAGTAGCCAACCAGTCCATGTCGAGGAGAACGTCAAAGTCCAACATATCAAGAAGTATCAAGTCGACGGACGAATCTCTATCTCCAATACGAACGACATACGACCAAAATACATATCGCGCAACAAACGACTCCCCAACAGGGGTAATCACGACAAGTGGCTCATCTAACAAGGACGAGTCTCGGCCGAACCTCGGTACGAAGTGTGTGGACATATAAGAGTGCGTAGATCCCGGATCAAATAAAACGCGCGCATCGAAAGAACACACTGAAAGAGTACCTGTCACGACTGCATTCGACGCCTGCGCATCCTGAGGAGTCAACACAAATACTCGAGCCTGTCCTCTACCGGCAACAAGCTGTCCTTCGCCTCTGCCATCCCGTCCTCTCTGAATAAGACCGCCACGACCACGGCCTCTCTGAGCATCTGCCTGGCGTGGAGCAATAACGGGCGTGGGAGGCAAGGCCCTCTGAGGTGGTGCAGGTGGTAAGGTGACATATGGAACTGCTGCCCCATCCTGGTGTACCTCGGTACAATCTCTGACGCGGTGGTACAGACTCCCACACCGAAAACATCCCGACGGCTGCTAGCTCTATGGGTAAAAGCTATATATCTGGCCCCGTCTCACGCTTCGGATATCAGCATGGCCTATAAAGAATCCGCCGTGGCCTCTGCCAAACTGCCTCTGAGCTGATACATTAGTACGAAATCGCTCCGGTCCCGGAACGACCGAAGTCACTATAATACGCTCCTCTAATAGTAGTGTTGCGTCCATAGCGGCTGCATACGTATCAAAATGCTGGGCGCCAATGGAGAGGAACAACTGGGTATCAAAGCCTCGCACGAACTTCTTGATGCGCTTCTCTTCAGTATCCACCAAATACGGAGCATATACGGATAGCTGGGTGAACTAAATGTCATACTCCGCCACTGTCATACCAGGAGTCTGGCGCAATAACTCAAAGCTACGAGCTCAGGCATCCCTGACGCTCTGCGGAAGAAAACGGGCAAGAAAAACCGTCACGAACTCGACCCAGGTCATATGAGGAAGACCTGCGGCTCGACCCCTCTCCATAAACTCGCACCACGTCTGGGCAAGGCCCTTTAGACGGAAACTAGAGAACTCAACCGATCTCGCATCGGAACATCTCAAAGAACGACAAATCCTGGCCATCCGGTTGAGAAATGACTGTGGATCCTCTTCTGCATCAGTACCAGTAAAAACCGGAGGCTTCAGCCTCATGAACTCTGATAAAGATACGGCTATAATCTCTGTAGCGGTGGGTACGACCGTCTGAGCAGTAGGTACTATCATGATCCCCGTAGTAGGTGAAATAGCCTCTGATCTCTGTGCTCGGCTGACCTCTACCAACGATCCAATCATCCGACGTAGGTCCTGAACACTGGCATTTAGCCTAGCAATACGACATGGAGAAGGTGGATCAATCTGCTCATGAAGAATAGGAGTATCGCCCTGGTCAGTCCTAGTCTCAGACGAGCCTGCTCTAGCGGCAGCTCTCCGTGCCCTCATAGTCTTTGGCGGTATAGTGGCTGGAACAAGGAAACATGATTCGATCAAAACATAGAAATCGAATCATAAGGGTACATGGAATCAAGGAAATAATTACAAGCAAATATGTCCTAAGGTCGCTTAGGCGGAGTACCGTGTCGTAAGTATGCCGCGGAACATACATACGCTACGTCACTCTGTTTAGGCTAGCTACTCCATCATACCAAGGGTCATCCTACACTCCGAAAGGTAAAACCTAGCACTCTGATACCAAGTTTGTCACGATCTAAATTAGGAACACGACCGACACTTAAATTACGCAATATCTAAAGGCGTAACGTAGTTCAAGTAAGCCGAAAACCCAGAAATCTATACCAAGAAAAGGTAGAGTGGTAAAACAATTAAAACATTTGTTAAAAACATTTAGAAACTTAAGTTAAAATCTCAAAATTTAAATTCATGTTTTTCTTAAAAATTTCGGCAGCATCTCCTTTGTAAAAACTAGCCCCAAACAGGTACAAACATAGAATATATAAAAGGCATCCCCAAACGGGAGCAACTCACGCCTAAAGGCGGAACACAACCACAATAGGTACAAATATACGACGCCGTAGCGAAGAAACAAGCAAATAAGAAGTAAAACAACAACGCAATATGAAATAAAAGTCGGCTTACACGAGCGCGACACCCAGAGTCACAAGTAAAATACAAATATCAAATCTCTCAGTCTCGTCTCTAAGTCAAATACATAAAAGTGATGGATGGAGAGTACTAGATACAAAATAAGATATACAATGGAATCATACGGATACTCGCAAAAACCCACTTACTCCAAAAGGGTCTCACACCCAACAGTAGCGGTATCTACCAAAAAGAAGCAATAAAGAGCCTGTCGCGACTACGCTGAGGGTCAAACCTGCAAAACACTGTGGCACAACGGGGGTGAGTTGCCAACTCGTGAGAAGTAAATAATATCATACAGGCAATCACATGTATGCACGATAAACGATCAATCCTACGTATGCTGTCATGACAGTACATGTACAATAATATGAGATGCAGCATAAATCAAATCCAGGTACTACATCATGGTACAACAACCATATGTACAGAATATGTTATAAAAGTCCTCAGTGTGGGATAATAACAAAGCCATCCTCAATAAATCATCATCATAGAAATCCGGTGTCCATCAACGACACCCCAAAATCCCAATATTTCAGGCGCCGTCACTCTGAGCGGCCCTCATATCCATCTCATCTCATAACTCCGAATGGTATCCTCCGGATAAACGCCGGGTTTCCATACAATCACCGGTGGGTAGTACTCCCTCGGCCAGGCTCATCGCCTAACTCTATGAGCTTCTTGCCCCGGGGTACCTCACCGGGTCCACCATATACCCGCAAACGGTTCCTGCCTACCTCGAGTCCGGTATGCTCATAGCTCAGAACCGAGAAAACTCATGGTGGACACGAAATATCATATCAAGGGAAAACCGCACTTTTTAAATATTCTAAGTTTTCAAAACGTACCTTGCGGTTTCCAAAATCCACGAAACAGAAATCTCATGAAAACATTGTAGGGTTACTAGGCACTCTAACAAGGGTTAAGAAAGCATCAACCATGCCCGATTAAAATTTTAGCCGTTTCTAACAACCCTAAACAAGATCTTTGCTAGAAAATTAGGGTTTCATATGCAAGTAAATAGCATCTACGACTAAGTGAATACGAAATACAACCTTTGTAGATCGGTCCTTCACTTCATTAGCTCCTTGTTGAAGTCCCTTCGCTGCGATCGTGGTTCTCCCGGTCTCTTGCATGGCTTCACGAGGCGAAAGAAGCGTCCTTGCTTGAAGTCTTCGAGGCCAAAGATGATCTACGTCGAGGGAATATCAATTCAAGCTACTACTTCACTAACTAGAGAATTAGTGAAGCAAACACCCTATACTAAAGTGCTAGTCTAGTAGAGGATGGGGAAATAGCAAGTGGGTTCTCTTTAGAATTTTATTTCTCACAATCTTTTTCTCTCTTTTTAAAACCCTAGCAAGCTTTTTCTTTTTGCTCAAAGAAGAAGAAGATGAACAAAAGAAAAAGATGAGAATAATGATCAAGTGAGTTAGCTAACCATGGTGAGTGAGTATCATATAGTAACTCATGTAGAGACTTAATCATGGCTAAGTGTGATGGTTAAGTTAGCAAAGATCCAAAGTAAAAACAAATTTAGTGAACTTAGTCAATGCATCCACAAGCTTCCACAAGCTTCATGCAATTTCCTTTTGCTCCACTAATTTTGTAATTACTTTAAATATATTAAACCCAACATAACAAATAGCATGGTGTAAGTCTCATACACCCATGAATGTTGTATCATCAACCATGATACAAAAAGAAAACACATTTTAATATATATCACATATATATTAAAGTTGTGCACATGTGAGAAAAATCCTTAAGTGAACAAGTGTTAGTTAATGTAAACTAGTATATCTAATATACAATTATACACTAAATTATTAAATCAACACTTGACTTAATAATCCGGTCATATCTCATATAACCGACTAACATCCATTGTATCGATTTATCGAATCAACACTTGATTCGATAACCCGGCTATATCATATATAACCGACCGATACAAAAAGTCGCGAGAATAGAATATGGTATCACAGACACGCATTATTCTCGGTCCCGCACATATTACATACGTGCTCCTATTTCGTTTTGCCTGAGCCAGTAAAACATCTATACAGGACTCTAAAGACTCGTCAATACGCCGGCAGTAGGTGATGATCACATCAAACACCCACAAGCCGTCAGCGGTACTAGCTGGACGTAACGGCTACCCGGGTATTGAGCGATCAGAAGATCAGCAAGCACGCCCGCTCCAACTCCTGTAAAATCCTAACGGTAACACTTCCTGTACAGTCCGGTCTCCTCGTCTGATATGTTGCATATCAAGTCTAGGGGTGGTAATTGTCAGACCCCAATAACCGATAATTCGTGCCGATGTGAGGCTCATAACGGGTCGAGAAACTACTGGTAACACTTACCAGTAAATCTCTTAATCAGCCCTGGCCAGGGACTTCCCTGTTATGGCCAATCGAGCACAGCGCAACATCAACCCCCAATACCGGGAGAGACGAAACCCCTCCTATCGCTCATCTCCTCCATGTGACTCGGGACTGTACCCAAAAACCACCGTTTTGCACGCCTTCTTGGACGTGGTAAGGTGGAAATCAAAGCACAGTGGGAATCACACAAGACTCTATGACGATCTCGGGTCTACAGACTAACCTGCACAAGTGTCACCAGAGAACTGCCATCTGACGTGAGGTATAATACCATCTGGGAGTTCTCGACGAGTCCGTCCAGTGTACCCAGTCTCCACTGAGCACCCATATACCATCTCTGATGTCAAACACCAATGGATATGGGATCATCCATCGCCCATCTCATGGGTCGAGAAGCGTATACGCTAGTCTACACTGGTATATCGATGCCCTGTCTCGATACACCCACGACTAGGAACATTAAAAGATGTACTTATGGACTACACTGTCCCCACTAGTATGATCTGCATCATAGTCATGGTAGTCAAGTACACATCCTAAGGGCTTTACCAACATGTAACTATAAGACAGTATCAAGAGACAAGTATACATGTTAAGATAAAGAGCAACCAGATAGCATACTATCATATCGAGCAAGAAAGTCCTCTCTATATATGTCCAAGCATCCAATATAATATACATCATCTGTACAATACTGGCCTCTAGGGCATACATACAACTAACAATCTCCCGCTTGCACTAAGGCCAGCTGTTGTAGTATCGCATACCTACAATTCCGAAGAGTCTCTTAAACTGTATCTGGGAAATGGCCTTCGTGAGTGGATCCGCAGTGTTGTTCTTCGTGTCAACCCTCCTGACCTCGATCTCCCGGCGATCAACTATCTCCCGGCGATCAACTATCTCCCGGATAAGGTGATACCGCCTTAGATATGCCTGGATCGCTGATGGGACCTGGGTTCCTTGGCCAAAGCCATCGCTCCATTGTTATCGCAATACAAAGGTATTGGATGCTCAATGGATGGAACCACTCCAAGTTCAGTAATGAACTTTTTGATCCAGACGGCCTCTTTGGCAGCATCGTTGGCAGCGATGTATTCAGCCTCCATCGTCGAGTCTGCCATGGTTTCCTTCTTGGAACTCTTCCAGCTAACCGCCCCTCCGTAGAGGGTAAAGACAAATCCCGAGTGCGACTTAGAGTCGTCCTTATCACTCTGGAAGCTCGAATCGGTAAAGGACTCCACTTGGAGTTCTCCGTTACCATACACCAAGAGCATCTCCTTAGTCCTTCATAAGTACTTGAGAATGCTCTTCACAGCTGTCCAGTGACTCTCTCCAGGATCAGCTTGATACCTACTCACTACACTTAGTGAGTATGCTACATCGGGTCTGGTACTTAGCATCGCGTACATGATAGAGACTACAACTGAAGCATAGGGTATCCCTTGCATGCGAGCTCTTTCTAAATCAGTCTTGGGAGACATCTTTTTGGAGAGAGTGAGTCCAGAGATCGTGGGTAAGTTCCCACGCTTGGATTCTTCCATACTAAATCTCTTTAGTATGGTGTCAATGTACCTGGATTGGGACAATCCCAATATCCTTTTAGATCTATCTCTATAGATCATAATTCCCAATATGCAGGAGGCATCATCTAGATCTTTCATTGAAAATCTTTGTGATAAGAAGAGCTTGACCGATTGCAGCATAGGAATGTCATTTCTTATCAAGAGTATGTCATCCACGTATAATACGAGAAAGACAACCTTACTCTCTGCCACCTTCTTGTAGATACAAGGTTCATCTACATTTTTGACGAAATCAAACTCTTTGATAACGACGTCAAAGCAGATGTTCCAACTCCGCGATGCTTGCTTTAATCCATAAATGGATTTAAGCAGCTTGCACACCTTCCCGCTGCTCCCACTATCTACGAAGCCCTCTGGCCGAGTCATGTACACGCACTCTTCTAAATCACCGTTTAGAAAGGCGGTCTTAACATCCATTTGCCAGATTTCGTAGTCATGATATGCAGCGATGGAAAGCATGATCCGGATGGATTTAAGCATAGCCACTGGAGAAAAGGTTTCGTCATAGTCCACACCTGGTCTTTGACGAAAACCCTTTGCAACAAGTCTAGCTTTGAAAGTCTCTACTTTCCCATCTACACCAAGTTTTTTCTTGAAGATCCACTTGCTCCCAATGGGTTTTACCCCTTCAGGAGCAACTTCCAAAGTCCATACTTTGTTGGTGTACATGGATTCCATCTCGGACCGCATTGCATCCAGCCATTTCACTGAGTCCCCACTCGTGATGGCCTGCTCGAAGCTAGTTGGGTCATCATCAACCATGATGCAATCCTCGCTCCCGCCATCCATGAGAAAACCGTAGAATATCTCAGGTGGGTGAGGAACCCTACTAGATCGGCGGAGAGGCTGAGGTTCGTTGGGACCTACCGAATTCTCCGGTTCAACCAAATCTTCTGTCGTAGTCTGTATTGCTGGAACTTCTTCCAGTTCTACCTCTTTTCCACTAATCTCTTTTTCAAGAAATTCCTTTTCTAAAAGGTGGCATGTCGAGAAACAAACACCTTTTGTTCCTCGGTTTGGTAGAAGATATACCCGCGCGAATGTTTGGGATATCCAATAAACTTACACATAATGGACATTGCCGCGAGTTTGTCCGGATTTTGCGTTTTTACATATGCCGGACAACCCCATATTTTAACATAATTAAGACATGGTCTCTTTCCTTTCCATATCTCATATGGAGTGGTTGGCACAGATTTGGTGGGAACCATATTCAATAGGTCTGCAACTGTTTCCTGTGCATACCCCCAGAAGGAAATAGGTAACTCAGCTGTGCTCATCATAGAGCGCACCATATCTAATAGGGTGCGGTTCCTCCGTTCCGATACACCGTTGTGCTGTGGTGTATATGGAGGAGTTAGCTGAGAGAGAATCCCATTCTCTTTTAGGAAGTCCAGGAATTCATTGCTCAAGTATTCACCTCCTCGATCAGATCGAAGGATTTTAATACTTTTTCCGATTTGGTTCTCGACTTCTTGTTTATATTCTCTAAATTTTTCAAAAGCTTCTGATTTGTGTTTCATCAGGAACACATATCCGAACCTAGAGAGATCGTCAGTGAATGTAATGAAGTACGAAGAACTATTCCTGGCATGTGTAGACATGGGGCCGCATACATCACTATATACCAGTCCCAAGAGTTCCGTAACTCTTTCTTCGTGTCCCGTAAATGGAGTTTTGGTCATCTTTCCTTTAAGACATGACTGGCAAGTGTCATAAGATGAAAATTCAAACGGATTCAAATATCCATCCTTATGCAACTTTGCTAGTCGTGTCTCATTGATGTGACCCAGTCTACAATGCCACAAGAAGGATTCGTTCAGTTCTGAACTCTTCCTCTTGTGTGTGTTTGTTATGCTTAGAACTGTTGATTGATTTAGAATATAAATGCCATTGCACAACGTGCCTGATCTAACCAACTTTTGGTTTAGAAAAATGTTCATAACATTATCCTATAATACAAAATTATATCCTTCTTTACTCAACAAAGAAACCGATATAATGTTGCATATCAGGTTCGGCATGTAATAGCATTCGTTCAGAATCAATGTATTACCAGTTGGCAATACAAGGTGATATTCCCCGACGGTTCTAGCTGCAATAATTGCACTATTTCCAACTCTTATGTCTTTATTACTTTCTCCAAGTTCTCTACCTTTCCTAAGCCCATGTAACTGATTACATATATGGGATCCTGACCCGGTATCTAATACCCAGGACGTAGAGCAAATGGAGAAACAGTTCTCTGTAACAAACACACCTGAAGAAAATGCATCAACATGTACTTTCTTCATTCGGGTGGCATGGGAATCCTGGTATTCCTCTATATCCTGTTCAGTCCTATAACTCTTATAAGAAAGAACGGAACCAACGTTCCCCAGCACAGTATAATATGCGGGTTCGGTCAATACATCCATATTATTATCTTTATTAAGGCATGATATGGTCGCCACCTGGAGAGAGAGAGAAGAAAATACTTTAGCGTATGCTCTTGCAAGATCAGATTGGTTTTTATTTTATCTAATCAGGATGGCTCCCACTGTTTTTATCAAATCTTCCTTCAAACCCTAAAAGGAAAGACTAGCCGGGATTAATTACACCCTACAACTTCGCCAATCTTTCAGCCAGGCCAGTGTCGGTACTTTGAAGGAGGTTCCCCGTGCTTTCGCACGGACCTAATTAAAGTAAACCTCGTTTTCCCAGAGGTGTAACCCCGTTGACACCTTTCTAGACACCTACTTGATCGGCTAATTGTCCTGTGTAAAACTCTCCCAGGAGTAACAATTGTAGGGTTCCTAGGCACCCTAATGAGGTCACACAAGGCATCAACCATGCCAATTTCTAATTTTAACGGTGCCGAGAAACCCGACTACGGATCGTTGGCTAGAAAACTACGCGAAACAAAACTAGTTAACATCTTAACTAAAAGGAAACGGAAATACAACCTTTGTAGATCCGGTGCTCCACCTCCATGGCTCCGCAATGAAGTCCTCTCGCTGTCCAAAATAAATCCCGGGCTCTAGCGTCGGCTTCATCGGAGAATAGGCGAGCTAGGTCGTCGATGTCCATGCCGAAGATGATCTACGTCGAGGCATCGCTAGATCAAGCTCCAACTTCACCAAGTCTAGAAAACTTGTGAAGGAAACACACTCTACTACTTGGCAAGAGGTAGAGGATGAAGAAATAGGAAGTGGGTAGACTTTAGAATTGGATTTCTCACTCATTTCATCAATCAACCATTGATGAAGTCAAGGTTTTCTTCTTGAGTTCAAGGAAGAAGAAGAAGAATGTTATGATAAGTTAATTAAAAAAGAAAAGAATAATCCATTCTTATCATAATAGAACCATGGTTAGATGTAGAGAGTGAATCATGGTTTAGTGGAATGGTTAGGTTTTAGCATGAGACAAAAAATGGTTACTTTATGAAAGCTTCAAGAAGCTTCAAGTGCAAACAAATAAAAGCCACCATTTCTTCTCATATCTTTTCATTTTTCCAAAAAGAAAAAGATTAATAAATGAATGAAATGAATAAGGAAAAAGTAAACCCTAACCATTTCATTAACCAAGGTTTAATTCTTTACACTTAACCAAAAGGCATGTATCATCAAACATGATACAAGCAAGTGCACAAAATCATGTCGCATATGCAATGCGCACATCCGAGTGAGAAAATCCATTTAAAGTGAACCGATACTAGTTAATGCAAAGTAATATATCAAATATATAATTATGCATTAAATCATTAAATCAACACTTGATTTAACGACCCGGTCATATCGCATATAACCGACTAATATCAACAGTAACAACTTATCGAATCAACACTTGATCCGATAACCCGGCTATATCACATATAACCGATCAACGTCACATATCGCGAGAATCGAATACAGTATCACATACTGGTATCATTCTCGGTCCCGCACATATCTCATATGCGCTCCTATTTCGTTTCGCTTGAGCCAGGAAACCTCTGTGTAGGACTCTAAAGACTCGTCAATACGCCGGCAGCAGGTGATGATCATATCAATCACCCACAAGCCGCAAGCGGTCTGCTAAACGTAACGGCCACCCGGGTATTGAGCGATCTGAAGATCGACGAGCAAGCCCGCTCACACTCCAGTGAATCTAACCAGTAACACTACCGTACAGTCCGGTCTGATCGTCTGATATGTCGCATATCTCGCCTAGGGGTGGTAAACGTCAGACCCCAATAGCTCGATAAGTCGTGTCGATATGAGGTCTATAACAATTCGAGAAACTATCGGTAACACTTACCAGTAAATCTCAGCAACCCTGGCCAGGGATTTCCTGTTATAGCCAATCGAACACAGCGCAACATCAACTCCCTATACCGGGAGAGACGAATCCCCTCCTATCGCTCATTGCCTCCATGTGACTCGGGACTGTACCCAAAAACCACCGTTTTGCACGCCCTCTTGGACGTGGTAAGATGGAAATCAAAGCACAGTGGGAACCACACAAGACTCTATGACGATCTCGGGTCAACAGACTACTCTGTACCAGTGTCACCAGAGAACTGCCATCTGACGTGAGGTATAATACCATCTGGGAGTTCTCGGCGAGTCCGTCCAGTGTACCAAGTCTCTACTGAGCACCCGTATATCATCTCTGATGTCAAACACCGATTGATATGGGATCATCCATCGCCCATCTGTATCGGTCGAGAAGGTGCACGCTAGTCTACTCTGGTATATCGATGCCCCGTCTCGATACACCCACGACTAGGGACTTTGAAGGATGTACTTATGGACTACCATGTCCCCACTAGTATGATCCGCATCATAGTCCTGGTAGTCAAGTACACATCCTAAGGGCTTTACCAACATGTAACAGAGAGACAATCAGTATACACGTTAAGGTAAAGTGTAACCAGATAGCATACTATCATGTCGAGCAAGAAAGTCCTTCCTATATACGTCCCAGCATCCACTACAATATACATCCTATGTACAGTAATGGCCTCTAGGGTATACATATAACTAACAATCTCCCACTTGCACTAGGGCCATCTGTAGCAGTGGTTGTAGTATCTCATACTCAACCATCCCATAAAAGTCTCTCTCTGGGAATAGGCCTTCGTGAGTGGATCCGCCGTGTTGTCCTCTTAGTCTGCTCTCCTAACCTTGATCACCATGGAGATCAACCATCTCCACGATCAGGTGATACTGCCTTAGAATATGTCTGGATCACTGATGGGACAGGGGTTCCCTGGCCAAAGCCACACTTCCATTGTCACACAATGGTAGGAACCTAGTTCATCTCATGAACCTATATACACCCAAACAGCCTCTTTGGTAGCATCTTAAGTAGCGATGTATCCTGCCTTTATCGTCTAGTATGTCACGGTATCTAGCTTGGAACTCTTCCAACATACCGTCCCTTTACTGAGGGTAAAGACAATGCCTGTGACTGACATTCAGTCGTCTTTATCACCCTAGAACTCTTCCAGTGATTCCCCCCAGGATCGATTGATACCATCTCACTACATCTAGTGAGAATCCTAACATCCAATTACATCTATCTCATAGATGAAAACTCAGGATTTAGGAGGTATCACTTTGATCCTATTTGGGGAATCCTAGTGATAATAGGAGATTGACCGATCGTAGTATAGGAAACTCTTTTCCTATCAAGAGTATGTTGTCTACGTACAATACGAAGATGACCACCTTACTCTCTACTACCATTTTGTATATACAAGGTTCATCTACCATTTTGATGAAGTCAAACACTTTGACTATCACATCAAAACAGACGTTCCAACTCCGCGATGCCTGCTTCATTATGTAAAGCAACTTGCACACGTTTCTACTGCTCCCACTGTTTTACGAAGCCCTCTGGCTGTGTTCTTATAGACGTTCTCTTCTAACTCAATATTTAGAAAAGTAGTCATGGCACCCAACCACTAGATATCGTAGTCGTGGTATGTAGCCGTGGCAAGTAGGATCTGGATGGATTTAAACATAGTCCCTGGAAAAGGTTTCATCATTATCCGTGCCTGGTTGATGACGAAAACCTTTAACAAGTCTAGCTTTGAAAGTCTCAACTTTTCATGTACACCAAGCAATCTTCTCAAGATATACTTGCTCCTGATGGGGATTTAACCCTTCAGTTATAGCAACCAAAGTCCATACTTTGTTGGTGTATAAGGATTCCATCTCAGATCACTAAGCATCCAGCCATTCTTACAGAGTCCCTACTCTCGATGGCCTGCTCGAAACTGGTTGGGTCATCATCTCATGATGCAATCCTCGCTCCTACTGTCATCGAGAAACCGAGGTATCTCTCAGGAAGGCGAGGAACCCTACCAGATCGGCGGAGAGGCTGAGGTTCGTCGGGGACTATAGAATCCTTTGGTTCTGTCAAATCTTTAGCTGTAGTTTCATATAGATGGAACCTTTCCAGTTCTACAGAACTGACCTTGCCTTGATCTTGTCCGAATTTTGCTTTTGACATAGGCCGGACAATCCCAAATCTTAATTTACTTAAGAGATAGGATCTTCCCACACCATATCTTATATGGAGTGGTAGGCACTGATTTGATTCGAACCTAATTCAATAGGTATGCAGCTTCTCAAGCGCATAACTCCCAAAAAGGAAATAGGTAACTCAGTAGTACTCATCATAGAGCACACGATATCTAATATTGTGTAATTGATCCGCCCTGACACACCGTTGTGCTGTGGTGTATTCAGAGAAGTAATACGGAGAGAGAATCTCATTCTCCTTTAGAATGGTCCAGGAATGCCATGCACAAGTATTCTCCTCCCTGATCTCTTTTATAGGACATAATACTTATACCCGTATTTTGGTTCTCTACTTCTAACTTATATTCTGTGAATACCTCAAAAGGTTCGGACTTATGTTTCAACAGGAACATACGACTGAATCTTGAGAGATTATCAGAGAATATAATGAAGTATAAAGAACCAGTCCTGGCATTTGTAGACAGGAGACCTTACATACATCATCATGTATCAGTCCCAAGAGTTTACTAACTCTTCCTCTGCTTCCAATAAACAGGGCTATGGTCATCTAATCTTTGTGACATGACTGGCAAGTTTCATAAGATGTAAATTCAAACTGATTTAAATATGCATCTAAAATATAACTTCAGCTAGTCGGGTCGCATTGATGTGACCTAGTCTACAATGCCTCAAGAAGGATTCGTTCATTTCTGAACTCTTCTTCTTGTGTGTGTTCTGAATACTAAGAACTGTAGTTTGATTTAGAACGTTAATGCTTTTAGATAACGCGCCTAAACCGATCAACTTTTGATATAGGAAATGTTCAAAACATTATCCATCAATACAAAATTTTATCATTTCTTTACTAATAAAGAGACTGATATGATTTTGTATATCAGGTTCGGTATCTAATAGCATTTGTTCAGAATCAATGTATTCTTAATACAGGGTGACAGTGACCAACAGACTTAGCTGCAACTCTTGCCCCGTTTTCTGCCTCATGAAACTTATCACCCGTTCTCAGTTTTTCTACCTTTTTGTAGCCCTATGTAACAGATTACATATCTGGGATCCTGATCCGGTATCATATACCCAGGATGCAGAGGATACTGAGAAACAGTTCTTTATAATGAACATACCCGAAGGAGATGCATCATATGCACTTTCTTCGTTTGGGCGGCATAGGAATTCTGGTATTCCCCAATTTCCTGCTCTGTCTTATAACAATTATAAGTTGGAGCGGGACCAACGTTCCCCAGCTCAGTATAACAAGCGGGTTCGGTCAATACATCCGTATTATTATCTTGATTAAGGCGTGATATGGTCGCTACCTGGAGAGAGAGAGAAGAAAACACTCAGCGTGCGCTCTTGCAAGATCAGATTGGTTATATATTTTATCTAATCAGGATGGCTCCCACTGTTTTTATCAAATCTTCCTTCAAACCCTAAAAGGAAAGACTAGCCGGGATTAATTACACTCTACAAGTTCGCCAATCTTTCAGCCAGGCCAGTGTCGGTACTTTGAGGGAGGTTCCCCGTGCTTTCGCACGGACCTAATTACAGTAAACCTCGTTTTCCCAGAGGCGTAACCCCGTTGACACCTTTCTAGACACCTACTTGATCGGCTAATTGCAAAGTGCAAAACTCTCCCAGGAGTAACAATTACTCGCAGTGGGTATCGGGATCCAACTATCACATAGAAGGTATGCAATCTCATTGCAAATTTCAACACTTGAAACTCCCGATAATGGTTTTTACCCCTAGCACCTATGACCTTGGCTAAGGTCAACAAATCATAGGTACTAGTCAAGTTCTACCCGTCATTTCGTGATTAATTAGACCCACCCACATGACCCTTGGCTAAGGTCAACAAAGCCACATGACTGTCCTAACTAATCGCATCATATGCGGTGTAGGAAGACATCACTTAGCTACCGCACACTACGCCTCGGCTATGGTCGACAAACGTAGCACGAATACTAAGTACTCTACTTCCTAAAATGACGGAGGGTTGCGAATGGTTTTTGTGAAAACCTTTAACGCTTTGAACTTGATCTCGTTGCGGAATCAAATGGTTTTTAAATGGAATGTTTTTGAGGCTTTTCTAGTTTTGCTAAAGGGGTCACTCCCGGTGAAGGGATCGTCGGCCCTTTCCTCGTCGAATGAGGTGCGGGATATATCATATATATCACTGTGCAAAGCGAAAACTATAGAAGCGATCAAAGACAAACCGAGAGTTGTAGCATCTGCCAGTTATTGCTAAAGGAGTCACTCCCGGTGAAGGGATCTCGGTCCTTTCCTCATCGAATAAGGTGCAGGATGTTCTATAATGAACACCGCGATGCAAAGCAAGAACTGTAGCTACCTGTTTTTATTTTGAAATTCGATTCCACAACATCAATTAGGTTTATTTTCTTTCATTAATCACATTAATGAATATCCCATCATATAAGTCCACCTAATCATCACAGATAAATATAACGTACGCTTATGCCATCCGCATTCGCCTCGATGTCCCCTCGTGCACCGTTAGGTTAGGTAACTAACGGCAGAGCGGGGCAGGGCTAGCGCGGGTGTAAAACATAAGCAACGTCTATATAATATATCATATATACTATATATAATATCTGTCACAGAACATCACATGATCACAGATAAAACACAGCAGAAGATACATATGAAATATTGGATATACTAGGACGTCCGTGTTTTCAATACGAGCCAGTATAAAACACGGATTCCACGGTCGTGATGAATAGCCAATCCCACACCCCTAGACCCCTACGAGAGCGGCAAGTAACCCTACCAATTCTAGGGTTAGGAGACCCGGACTCGACTCCTCGAGTTGGTCTCCCACTGGACCCCAGAACCCGGTTACTTGTGCTCCCCTCCTTGGGTCTATCCTAGTGCAGAAAAGTAAATAATATACATCAACGGTGACAACTTTCGCAACCTGGAAGTGCCCTAATAAAAGAATATTATATACAAGTTTTTACATGAATGAAAATGAAAAACACTCATCTCACATAAAAAACCCCGGCTATTCAAACACGACGATCCAATATAACATATCCAGCAACACATAACATCACATGTCATCAACGTAAGTAAATATGCGCATCCCAATTGTCGTTGACATATAGCAACGAAACCGGCGATATCACATATTACACTTACGGTCACAAAAAAGAAAGTGTAAAACTACAACAGTTGGAATTCGCAACCACCTCAGACATCGCATGCCTGACCAAATGAATTACTTAGACATCGCATGCCTAACAATTATAAACCCCGCATTTTAGTCTCATCATTGAAAACACTTTTCAATATCAAGTCGGCCAATTCAACAAGATTCCCGACATCCTGATCGAATGCTCGTCGCAAACTTCAGTAGACGGCTGCACCCCCGATACCGTCGACGAAGTGCACCAAGGCGGAACTATCATGTCGAGCAAGAAAGTCCTTCCTATATACGTCCCAGCATCCACTACAATATACATCCTATGTATAGTAATGGCCTCTAGGGCATACATATAACTAACAACAATTACTCACAGTGGGTATCGGGATCCAACTATCTCATAGAAGGTATGCAATCTCATTGCAAATTTCAACACTTGAAATTCCCGATAATATTTTGCCCCTAGCGTCCCATGACCTTGATGCAGGCCAACAAACCATAGTGCGCTAGTCAAGTTCAACCCGTCATTTCTCGATTGAATTAAACCCACCCGTACGACCCTTGACGCAGGCCAATAAATTCGCACGACTAGCTTAATCCAATCTGCATCATATGCATAAACAGATAAATACTAGTTAGCTACCGCACACTACGCCTTGACGCAGGCCAACAAACGTAGCACGAATACTAAGTAGGACTTATCTGAAATGACGGAGGGCTACGACAGGTTTTTCTGAAAACCTATTGCGTAATGAACTTGATATCGTTGTAGAATCTAGTGAAATGGAGTGATTTTGAGGCTTTCATTAGTTTTGCTAAAGCGGTCACTCCCGGTGAAGGGATCTCGGCTCTTTCCTCATCGAATAAGGTGCAGGACATATAATATATATCACTATGCAAAGCAAAACTCCAAAAGCAATCAAAAACAAACCGAGTGTTGTAGCATCTGCCAGTTCTGCTAAAGAGGTCACTCCCGGTGAAGGGATCTCGGCTCTTTCCTCATCGAATAAGGTGCAGGATATATCATATATATCGCTATGCAAAGCAAAAACTGTAGCTACCCTTTTTGAAAATTTGATTCTACAACATCTTTTAGATTTCTTTTCTTTCATTAATCATATTAATGAAGTCCCATCATTTAAGTCACATAAACATCACAGATAAATACGACGTACACTTATGCCATCCGCATTCGCCTCGATGTCCCCTCGTGAACCGTTAGGTTAGGTAACTAACGGCAGAGCGGGGCAGGGCTAGCGCGGGTGTAAAACATAAGTAACGTCTATATAATATATCATATATACTATATATAGTATCTATCACAACATATCAAATGATCACATCACAGATATCGCAGCAGAAGAAACATATGAAACATTGGAAATACTAGGATGTCCGTGTTTTATTTTGAGCCTCTATAAAACACGGATTCCACGGTCGCGATGAATAGCCAAACCCATACCCCTAGACCCCTACGAGAGCGGAAAGCAACCCTTCCAATTCTAGGGTTAGGAGACCCGGACTCGACTCCTCGAGTTGGTCTCCCATTGAACTCTAAAACCCGGTTACTTGTGCTTTCCTCCTTGGGTCTATCCTAGTGTGGAAAAGTAAATAATATACAAATGGTGACATCAACCTCATCCCGGAAGTGCCCCAATAAAAGAATATTACATACATTTAATTTTATATGAATGAAAATAAAAACCCTCATCTCACATAAAAAAAACCGGCTATTCATAACGCGACGATCCAATATAACATATCCAGCAACACATAACATCACATGTCATCAACGTAAGTAAATATACGTATCCCAATTGTCGTTGACATATAGCAACGAAACCGGCGATATCACATATTACACTTAAGGTCGCAGAAAAGAAAATGTAAAACTACAATATTTGGAATCCACAATCTCTTTAGACATCGTAAATCCGAAATATCACATATTTCGCATTTCATGCCTAACTATATGAATTCCACATATTGTATCACATTCCAGATAAATAGACAGTATTAAACTTTCCGATCGAATAATCAAATACCCAAGATTTCCTTAATAGCTCAACACTTGAGCGGAGTTAAAAAATTCCAGAATACGTCACAGTACCAACAGTCCAGCCGTAGAAGGGTTAAGCCAATGCCTCACATGTGGCACGCCGTACTGCCCCAAACCCTAAGGTTCAAAAGGCAGTTCAAGACGGTCATATAATCGAGTTAAGGTTTGTTGTCTTCTAGAGGGTCCATCGCGTTACATGCACATTTTTCCGAAAGATTTAAACTCAAGAAAAATTCAACACTTGAAAGTTTTTCGTGCCGGGAAAAAATGAGTTAATGATATCCGTTCGAACATTTTAATACTTTCTAAATTATCCGGAAAACAGCATGAAATTAAATATTCCGATCGAATTAACGAATACAAAATGTTCCCCAGAATACTCAACACTTGAGTCAGTTTAAAAATACCCAGAAAATAGCACTATCATATAGGAGTATTACTGTGCAAAAACCAAAGCAAACACTCACCGTACGGCCACGGATCCGCGGCACAAGCAGGCTATTGCCGCGGTTCCGCGGCGGTCAGTACGGCTTACGTCACCGTTTTGCACAATAATGGTTAAAATTACCTGCTGAATTTTTTAGGAATTTTTAATTCAGAAAAATCACAGTTTTTGAAAAAAGTCCAGAGAGGGGGTCGTTTTGACGTTTCAGCGTTCGTTCGGAGTTTTAACTTCGTATACACGTCGCCTAATGCTCTAGCTAGGCTCTGATACCACTGTAGGGTTACTAGGCACTCTAACAAGGGTTAAGAAAGCATCAACCATGCCCGATTAAAATTTTAGCCGTTCCTAACAACCCTAAACAAGATCTTTTCTAGAAAATTAGGGTTTCATATGCAAGTAAATAGCATCTACGACTAAGTGAATACGAAATACAACCTTTGTAGATCGGTCCTTCACTTCATTAGCTCCTTGTTGGAGTCCCTTCGCTGCGATCGTGGTTCTCCCGGTCTCTTGCATGGCTTCACGAGGCGAAAGAAGCGTCCTTGCTTGAAGTCTTTGAGGCCGAACATGATCTACGTCGAGAGAATATCAACTCAAGCTACTACTTCACTAACTAGAGAATTAGTGAAGCAAACAACCTATACTAAAGTGCTAGTCTAGTAGAGGATGGGAAAATAGCAAGTGGGTTCTCTTTAGAATTTTATTTCTCACAATCTTTTTCTCTCTTTTTAAAACCCTAGCAAGCTTTTTCTTTTTGCTCAAAGAAGAAGAAGATGAACAAACGAAAAAGATGAGGATAATGATCAAGTGAGTTAGCTAACCATGGTGAGTGAGTATCATATACTAACTCATGTAGAGACTTAATCATGGCTAAGTGTGATGGTTAGGTTAGCAAAGATCCAAAATAAAAACAAATTTAGTGGACTTAGTCAATGCATCCACAAGCTTCCACAAGCTTCATGCAATTTCCTTTTGCTCCACTAATTTTGTAATTACTTTAAATATATTAAACCCAACATAACAAATAGCATGGTGTAAGTCTCATACACCCATGAATGTTGTATCATCAACCATGATACAAAAAGAAAACACATTTTAATATATATCACATATATATTAAAGTTGTGCACATGTGAGAAAAATCCTTAAGTGAACAAGTGTTAGTTAATGTAAACTAGTATATCTAATATACAATTATACACTAAATTATTAAATCAATTCTTGACTTAATAATCCGGTCATATCTCATATAACCGACTAACATCCATTGTATCGATTTATCGAATCAACACTTGATTCGATAACCCGGCTATATCATATATAACCGACCGATACAAAAAGTCGCGAGAATAAAATACGGTATCACATACACGCATTATGCTTGGTCCCACACATATCACATACGTGCTCCTATTTCGGTTTGCCTGAGCCAGTAAAAACTCTATGTAGGATTCTAAAGACTCGTCAATACGCCGGCAGTAGGTGATGATCACATCAAACACCCACAAGCCGTCAGCGGTACTAGCTGGACGTAACGGCTACCCGGGTATTGAGCGATCAGAAGATCAGCAAGCAAGCTCGCTCCAACTCCTGTAAAAGCCTAACGGTAACACTTCCCGTACAGTCCGGTCTCCTCGTCTGATATGTCACATATCAAGTCTAGGGGTGGTAATCGTCAGACCCCAATAACCGATAATTCGTGCCGATATGAGGCTCATAACGGGTCGAGAAACTACTGGTAACACTTACCAGTAAATCTCTTAATCAGCCCTGGCCAGGGACTTCCCTGTTATGGCCAATCGAGCACAGCGCAACATCAACCCCCAATACCGGGAGAGACGAAACCCCTCCTATCGCTCATCGCCTCCATGTGACTCGGGACTGTACCCAAAAACGACCATTTTGCACGCCCTCTTGGACGTGGTAAGGTGGAAATCAAAGCACAGTGGGAATCACACAAGACTCTATGACGATCTCAGTTCTACAGACTAACCTGCACAAGTGTCACCAGAGAACTGCCATCTGACGTGAGGTATAATACCATCTGGGAGTTCTCGGCGAGTCCGTCCCGTGTACCCAGTCTCCACTGAGCACCCGTATACCATCTCTGATGTCAAACACCAATGGATATGGGATCATCCATCGCCCATCTCATGGGTCGAAAAGCGTCTACGCTAGTCTACACTGGTATATCGATGCCCTGTCTCGATACACCCACGACTAGGAACATTAAAGGATGTACTTATGGACTACACTGTCCGCACTAGTATGATCTGCATCATAATCCAGGTAGTCAAGTACACATCCTAAGGGCTTTACCAACATGTAACTATAAGACAGTATCAAGAGACAAGTATATATGTTAAGATAAAGAGCAACCAGATAGCATACTATCATATCGAGCAAGAAAGTCCTCTATATATATGTCCAAGCATCCAATATAATATACATCATCTGTACAATACTGGCCTCTAGGGCATACATACAACTAACAAACATCATATGAGATATAACACTATAGCAATGTATGCACGATGCAAATCATAATGCGTACTAGTACAAAATCCACATCTAACTGTCAATAATGAATGCGATATAACATATATTTATCCATGGCAATTTCTATAGTGTGGGTGGCATGGTAATTACCAACGGTGTGTGTGGCATATAAATCAGTGCTCGTGCAACATGAACCGTCAGTAATGGTGCAGTGTTCTATTAATGATATGTGAAAGTACAACAGGCAATAGGGTTTGCAAAATGGTATTCATGCACAAACACAATACATATATAAGCTTTTCACACAATAATATATCATTTGAATCTAGCCTTCGGCGCTTAACGCAATACAGGTGATTCCCCCATAGATGTTAAATCTTCTCACTGGACGATCTCGAGCTAGGTGTATCTGATCACCTCCTTCCCCTTCCTGGCTGCGTCCAAAGTCCCCGCCTGTGATCCTAATATCACACAAAACCAATACTCATGAAATTAGTAACTTTTTAAATCAAACACGGACACAACGCCAAATTTACAAATTGGCTCCCACAAGCTACCAAGTGTTAGCTTAGCGGGATAAACATGTGCAACGACTTCCTAGACCAACCCAACGGCTGTTAACGCACGAAACACTTAAACCAAAGTCGGATAAATCCGTATCACACGTTGCCGAAACACTTGAATCTAGCTAAACGATCCCAGATTTTTCCTACAGATAATATAGGAAAAACAAAGTGTACCAGATAACCTACAAGACCCACAGAGAGCTACCCACAAAAACCCAACATCCCAGTCCCAAAGAAAACTGGCGTCGCTGGCTAGAATAGGGTACTCGCCAAGCCAAAGGTAAGGGTTTGGATCCGGGTTTCTAGGGTATCTTCATGGCTCTAATCATCAAACTACTGTGTTGTTAGATTTTATTGTGGGTTAACGTAGTGATAGCAGATTCACAGAGACTCAAAACTTAATAAAAAAATACGATATAAAGCACAAAACTATAACTTTAAGGTATCTAACTGAAACTATATAACAAAACAACTTCCCTAGAGCCTAACAAAGAGTTTAACATCAATACCTAGCTTGCTAAGCTCCAAGTCAACATGATATTTGAAGGGTTTATTGAGGTTTGATGTAGGTTTAGGCTTAAGGTTAGTGAAGGAAAAAGGATCAAGTGATGAAAAAGGAAGAGGAAGAAGAGGATGAGAGAGTTGAGAGTTGTGAGGATTAAATGAGAGAGTGAGAGGATAAGGGTGAGAGTGAGCCATGCCCTCTCTCTCTCTCTTAATTAAATGCTTCCCATGCCTTGTCCCTCCTATGCTCCATGCCTCATTATTCTACTCTTTTCCTTTCTTTTATCTTTTTAAAACAAAACCCTTTTTACTTAAAAACAAAAATAGATATGTATATAATGTAACATGACATAATACGATTAGGATGCCATGGCTAGCAAAGTATGGTTAACACATAAGGTTAACATGCATAAGTGTGTGCAAGCATAAAAATAATATAATAAAATATTAATTAATTATAATAAAATACGTGAAAACAATTATTGGTTAAATTTTATTAAAAACCCGCATAATATCGCTTAGTTAACTCTAATCGCGTTCTAACGTGTTACAATCGCAAAGGGTGAAATGGATCATCCTTAAGTGGATCATCATCAGAAAACTGGGTGGTTTTCATCATCTGGAAAACTTGCTAAAATTTGTTGATGAAGACGTATTGGTCATCAGAATCAAGCCAAAGAAATTTGGGCAGAATGTTGAGAAAATAAGGTTTAATCTCAAAATTATCCCCGTTGGCTGGTGGTAGAAAAAAGCAGGTAGAAAGGGCTATACGGATAGGATAGTGTCGGTCTTGTAATGCGATGCGTGGCGGTACTCCTACGGGATGTGGTAGATTATTCGCACCAAGAGGAGGTTGAATCATTTCCGGAGGAGGTAGATTATTCTCACCAAGAGGTGAAATCATGTGAGGAAATGCGGGATTGTGTTGGCCGAGAAAAGGCGGATCTCCCGACATTTCATGAAAAGATGTACGAGAAAGCAAAGGTGAAGATGTATGAATGGAATTACGGTCTACGTCGAATTTGACCGGAAAAGGTGGCAAAGGTAAAATGTGCGTAGGGAAAGATGAATCGACTTCGGAGTCGATCGCGTAGTTGGTAGGGACTAGCAAAATGCAGACTAAACGGGCACTAGTGTCTCGAGTCCAACAAGACATACACTTAACAAGTTTAGCATTGTCAAAGCGTATTTGGTATAACGTGAGGGTAAGAAAACGTCAAAGGTAAATATGTAGGTAAAAGGTAGGTGAAATGGAAATTTAGTGACAAATTGCAAGTTTTTATGAAACTTTTGGAATTTTTTGATTTTTTTTAGAGTTTTTGGATTCTTGAAAAATACGGAATACGGAATTAAGAGACTCAACTTCAAACAATCACAATAAAAATATGCATAATCACACTTAGAGCCAAGGTCCTCATAATCCAACTAGACTGCTCCTAACTATTCCAAAGCGACAAGTTGTGAGATAACCCTTGAATCGCCTCTTTACTGCCAATTGTGGCCAGGTAAGCACAAGTGAGGTGAGGAGGGTTTTGCTCATGAATCACCATAAGACGGGCCTTTAAAAGTTACCTCCTCACTTTTTTAGCCTAGGCACCACAAAGTCAAGTTTATAGAAACGATCGAATGCCCACAACCTTCCTTTGTCCTATTGAGCACGACAAGTCCTTAATTGGTTGAGTCTGGAAGTCCTTAATTGGTTGAGTCTGGATATTTTTTAATTAAGCTCAATGGTAATGCGTATGCGTTTTATGATTTTTGGGGTCTTAAGAAAGGTGATGAAATTCTCATCCAATCTGAATTGGTGTTATAGCCCCTTAAAGTCTGTATTATTTATGCGACACACTAAACAATCAAAATCTAAAACACTTGCAAAAAAAATTTATTGGGAGGCGGAGCAAAGAATTCTGCACAAAAATAGTTTATTGGAAAGGGGAGAGAGTGCACAAAGAATGCTGCAGAAAAGGAAGGCTAACATAAATTTTTTGGCTGAATGACCAACAAATGGTCGCGGTTCCGCGAGATTTACAAGGAATAGGCGGAGGTTCAGTGGTCGGATTGAGGGATCGTGGCACTAAATTTCTTTGGTGCACTCTTGGTCCTATGTTCTTTTGGTTCCAAGCATCTGGTTCTTGATTTGATCAATGTATTTGCTCCAGATTTTGTTACGGTTTTAGCCCCGGTTTCGCCTTGATCCGCCGTGGTGTAGCTGCGAGATGTGGGTCAATCTTCCCATGACTTTGGCACTGAAATTACTCTTCTCCCTATCCTATATACTCGCACAAAAAGAATCAAATAATAACTAGATGGATGTTTATGTTTTTTTTGTTTTTTA
Organism: Agapanthus africanus; assembly: GCA_030015575.1. Classification (NCBI taxonomy): domain Eukaryota; kingdom Viridiplantae; phylum Streptophyta; class Magnoliopsida; order Asparagales; family Amaryllidaceae; genus Agapanthus; species Agapanthus africanus. Next base: position 298,978,503 of record JASDDO010000014.1, on the reverse strand, counting down.
TACACAAATTAACCCGAATAACAAGAAAGAAATATGTTACCGTCTCCCCGGCAATGGCGCCATCTGATTGATGTCTTCTTGTGTGTTCTATGAAATCCTATTTACCGCAATCAAAACGGTGTCACTTGTAGTTAGCCGCAATGAGTACGGGTCGATCCACGAAGAGATGGTATGTATTTTCGTTCTCGTTTTAGACGAGTCAAGTAAAAATTTCCAAGTGTATTTGAGCTATCCTAAGTGATGTGTATTTTTATGTTTTAGAGAACTTGTTAGGGTTAGAGTTGGTTAGTAGAGTTAGGAATTATCCTTGTGCTTTGCCTTATGCCATATTTGAAATGATGGAATAATAAAAAGTAACGGGGATTAGGAGGATATAGAAATGGTATTTGCGAGTTTAAGCAAGCTTTCTAACGCTAAATCCATTCCTAGTGCCCCTTGTCCGTCCGTTCCATGCTCTTATTTTCAACCCTAGGCCAAACATAACACAAGTCTTCAATTAGGACGCAACTACATGTCATGTTGTAGTGCGTCTAAAGGAATTCTCAACTTAGGTTGTGATTATATATCACGATAGTGCGCTTAAAGGAGAGGGTTATGCCTGTTTGGCCTAGGTTCAATTCAAGTTGTTTGGCAAAGAGAAGTACAGGAGATTTTTCCATCTCTCATACTACCCTTCCTTAACCCTAACAAGTGAGTAATCTACTCACTCATTATGAAAAAAGAAAATAAAACAAGTAGAGAAGATAAAAGAATGAGGTAGAAGAAGGCAACTAACTATTTGGGATCTCACCTAATTAAGAATCACACTTGAGTTTTCATGGTTGCAATGATAAAATAAAAGAGAAGAGAAGAAGAAGGCAATGAAAACTAATAAAACACAATTATACTACTAAGAAAATAAAAATCAAGTAATAAAAACTAAGTTAACAATTTAGGCAAGACAAGATAAAAAAACTCTTAATCTTCATTTATCATCCACTCAAATGCTCTCACTACAATTTTAATGGAGAAAAGATGAAGAAGAAGAAGACTAATCTATTTTATCACTAAACCTAGGGAAAATAATACATGATTTGCTTGGCTCTAAACTGGAGTATTTATAGGCAGTGAAATGAAACCCTAAGGCTGTTTTCTGAAGCAATGTGCAATAACCAAAACACCTAAGAAAAATCGTCATGGATGACGAAGTTGGGACCACCGATCCACCGCCATTTCCTCTTACACCACCGCCGATCCGCCGCCAAATTTTGGAATTAGTGCACCGTATTTCTTCTGTGTTCTTCCGGTGTTCCACTCTTTATATTTTCATCGTAAGATTTTCAAAAGCTCACAGATTTTATTTCAGATTTACAGTAGTCCAAAGTTACGGTTTTTTCGTCTTCTTATGACATCAATTTCCTTTTCATTTTTCCAAGCCCATTTAATGCGCTTCCCTCGTGTTCTGCGTTTGTCTGAGACACGAATGACTGTTGTTCTTGTCTTGTTTCTTGAATTGGTAGACAGCACCTGACGGATTTGATGCGGCTGAAATCCGTATTTTATCTGTTTTCGGCCGTCTGTTCTGAAAACGTCATTTTTGCAGGGAATGCATTTAATTTGCGCTGTCTTGGACTGAATACTCCTGAGAACTTGTAACCTGAAATTATGTAGTAGACACGGATCAAAAGAACCTATCTACATGCAAATGTGCATATGAATGAGCGGTATTAAATGCAATATTCTGATGTGAACAAAGCCACCTTAACTTACGTTAGAATAGAAGACTTGCATACTATTGATACTGCCACCTCTATTTATCCATGACATGCATCCTCATGCTTATATATATAATTTTGTTTTTACATTGTACTTGGTTGCACCTATCATCACATGAATGATCACCATGACTTGTCATTTGATTATAATTTGTTTTCTTTTCTATAATAATATAATAAATCCCTGAACTGTACCGTCATTATATTCGTCATTTTTTATGCGGTTCTAGGAAGATGTTTGTTTCTGTGGTTTCTCTTATATGTGTTGCGTATTTTTAAGTCTTTTATAATTAAAATCATATACTTTCAAATTTATCACCACCTTTAAACACTTTGTCTTTTATCTTTTATTTTTCAAGTATAAACGTTTGTAATGAGAAACTTACCGAGCTTTAGTTTGCTGACAGCATTCCTATTTTTTAAAATAATTTTTTGGGAAATGTCGTCAGACGACCGTGGGACAGGAGATGGGTCTAGGTACAAGATAGAACCGACCGATGAGGACTTCAACTATCCAATTTCACAGGCCAATCACCAGTATTGCAGTATGCCTTTTTCTCAAGGCTATTCTTTGTATTTCTAGTTAATTGTTGTTGTTGGTACTGTAATAAATGTTTTGGATTTTGTTATTATTTGTTTCAAATTCTTGTATTTAGTATCTTTCTGCTTAATCCAAACAATCAGCGTATTCATATCGGGAAGGGGTGCTTCTCAGTATGAATACGTCGCGGGTTTGTTGCTCTCGTTTCTTGTTTTGGGAAGCGGGGTGTGACAACATGGAGGTAAGACAAATCTAAAATAAGATTTTAACCTTCAGAATGTATCCAAACTTGTCTTGATACCCATGAATTATGTAGGAGATTATGATACTACATGGTGTTGGGTTCCTGGGCACACTCAAGAGGTTCCACAAGGCATCAACCATGCCAAAATCAAAAAAATTCCATGTGCCAAAGAACCCTAAAGCTAGATCGTTAACTAGAGGTAAGGCGAAACATGAAAGTTAACTACTTTAACTACAAGTGAAAGGGATTACAACCTTTGTAGATCCGGTCCTCCACTTCTTTAGCTCCGTGTTGACGTCCCTCCGCTGCGATCATCGGGATCCCGGACTCTAGCGTTGGTTTCATCGGAGAAATGAGCGGGCTAGGTCGTTGACTTCGATACCGAAGATGATCTACGTCGAGGCGACTCAAACTCAAGCTCCATCTTCATTAGGTCATAAAACTTATGAAGATAACACCCTATACAACATGGCAAGTGGTAGAGGATGAAGAAATAGGAAGTGGGTTCACTTTGGATTTGGATTTCTCACTTGATTTCAACACTTGAAATTTTCTAGCAAGCTTTCTTCTTCATGAAGAAGAAGAAGAAGAAAGAAAAGAATGAATAATCAAAATAGAAAATTCAAGTGAAGACTTATCATAATACAATCATGGGTAAGTAAACTCATGTAGAGAGCAACCCATAGTTTAGATAATGATTAGGTTTAAGCATAAAACAAAATGGTTAAGACTTTTTCAAAGATGCTAAGAAGCTTCATGAAGCTTGAAGCAAACAAGAAAAGCCACCATTTAGTTTTAGCAAAATAAATAAAGAAAATAAAACCCTAACCATTAACTAAACATGGTGTAAATCATACACATACCCAAGTTTGCATGTATCATCAATCATGATACAAACTAGTGCACAAACATATATCACATATACAACTTGTGCACATCAAGTGAGAAAATCAATCTTAAGTGAACAAATACTAGTTAATGTAAAGCAATATATCAAATATATAATTATACATTAAATCATTAAATCGATACTTGATTTAATGATCCGGTCATATCGCATATAACCGACTAATATCAAGTGTATCAATGTATCGAATCAACACTTGATTCGATAACCCGGCTATATCTCATATAACCGTCCAATGATACAAATCGCGAGAATAGAATACAGTATCACATACTGGTATTATTCTCGGTCCCGCACATATCTCGTATGCGCTCCTATCTCGTTTCGCTTGAGCCAGGAAACCCCTGTGTAGAACTCTAAAGACTCGTCAATACGCCGGCAGTACGTGATGATCATATCAAACACCCACAAGCCGCAAGCGGTGTGCTAAACGTAACGGCCACCCGGGTATTGAGCGATCAGAAGATCAACAAGCAAGCCCGCTAGTACTCCTGCGAATCCAATCAGTAACACTCCCGTACAGTCCGGTCTCGTCGTCTGATATGTCGCATATCTCGCCTATGGGTGGTAAACGTCAGACCCCAGTAGCTCGATAAGTCGTGTCGATATGAGGTCTATAACAGTTCGAGAAACTACTGATAACACTTACCAGTAAATCTCAGCAACCCTGGCCAGGGATTTCCGGTTATAGCCAATCGAACACAGCACAACATCAACTCCCTATACCGGGAGAGACGAATCCCCTCCTATCGCTCATTGCCTCCATGTGATTCGGGACTGTACCCAAAAACCACCGTTTTACACGCCCTCTTGGACGTGGTAAGGTGGAAATCAAAGCACAGTGGGAATCACACAAGACTCCATGACGATCTCGGGTCTACAGACTAACCTGTACCAGTGTCACCAGAGAACTGCCATCTGACGTGAGGTATAATACCATCTGGGAGTTCTCGGCGAGTCCGTCCAGTGTACCCAGTCTCCACTGAGCACCCATACACCATCCTTGATGTCAAACACCGATGGATATGGGATCATCCATCGCCCATCATATGGGTCAAGATGCGTATACGCTAGTCTACTCTGGTGCATCGATGCCCTGTCTCGACACACCCTCGACTAGGAACAGTTATAGGATGTACTCGTCGACTACCGTGGCCCCACTAATATGATCTCATCATAGTCCCAGTAGTCGAGTACATATCCTAAGGGCTTTATCAACATGTATTAGAGACAATCAGAGTACATGTTAAGATAAAGTACAACCAGATAGCATACTATCATGTCGAGCAAGAAAGTCCTCCCTATATACGTCCCAGCATCCACTACAATATACATCGTATGTACAGTAATGGCTTCTAGGGCATACATATAACTAACAATCTCCCACTTGCACTAGGGCCTTCTGTTGTGGTATCACATACCCAACAATTAGCTGTGGTTGAAGTATCCCATACTCAACTATCCCATAAAAGTCTCTACTGGGGAAAAGGCCTTTGTGAGTGGATCCGCGCTGTTGTCCTCTACGTCTGCTCTCCTAGCCTCGATCTCCCTGGAGATCAATCATCTCCATGATCAGGTGATACTGCCTAAGAATTATATCTGGATTTCTGATGGGACGGGGGTTCCTTGGCATAAGCCACAACTCCATTGTCACACAATGGTAGGAACGAAGTTCATCTCATGAACTTATATATATCCAGACTGCCTCTTTGGTAGCATCTTAGGTAACGATGTATCTTTCCTTTAATCGTCTAGTAAGTCACGGTATCTAGCTTGGAATACTTCCAACGTACCGTCCCTCCACTTAGGGTAAAGACAATGCCTGCGACTGACATTCAGTCGTCCTTATCATCCTGGAACCTTTCCAGTGATTCTCCCCAGGATCGATTAATACCTTCTCACTACAACTAGTGAGTATCCTAACATCCAATTAGATCTATCTCATAGATCATAACACAGGATTTAAGAGGTATCACTCTGATCCTATATGGAGAATCTTTGTGATAAGCAGAGATTGATCGAGCGTAGCATATGAAACTACTTCCCTATCAAGAGTATGTCATCTACATACTCTACGAGGATGACCACCATACTCCCTACTACCTTTTTGTATATACAAGGTTCATCTACCATTTTAAAGAAGTCAAACTCTTTGACTACCACATCAAAACAGACGTTCCAACTCCGCGATGCCTGCTTTATCACATAAAACATCTTGCACATGGGGTACTTGTTTGCATCGTCTTCGACCGAGACACTAATTTTCGATCCCAGTTTTGACAGAGTCTTCAAGCCAGCATGGACACGAGTCTGAGTTTCAGCACTGCTTACCATCCTCAGACAGAAGAACAGTCTGAGCAGACTATTCAAATTTTAGAAGATATGCTATGCTTGATTTCGGCGGATCGTAGGAAGATCACCTACATCTCGTTGAGTTTGCATACAACAAAAGTTATCAGGCATGCATCGGAATGGCCCCTTTTGCAGCAATTTACAGTCGGAAATGTCGCTCTCCTCTGAGTTGGGACAATGTGGGAGATAGATAACTCCTTAGGCCAGAAATGATTATGGTGACAGTTGATGTAGTGCGCACGATCAGAGAAAGGATGCGTGTAGCCCAGGACAGACAGAAGTATTGGACAGATGCAAAGCACCGACACTTAGAGTTCCAACCTGGGGATCATGTGTTCCTCAAGATTTCTCCGAACAGAGGAGTGATTCTTTTTGGTCGACGGGGAAAACTCAACCCTAAATACATCGGGTCATTCGATATATTGGAACGGGTAGGAGATGTGGCTTATCGTTTGGCGTTGCCACCGTCATTAGAGTGAATGCACAGCGTATTCCATATATCTCAGCTACGACGTTATGTGAGTGACCCTAGTCACATATTTGATCATTCAGAGCTCACTATAGACCGATCTGACTTGCGAGCAGCAGCTAGTTGATATATTAGATCGAAAAGAGAAGACGTTGCGAAACAAAGTGGTGAAGCTGGTCCGAGTAATGTAGAGAAGGGATTCACCGGGAGAATCCACCTGGGAACGCGAGGATGACATGCGTACACGATACCCTCAATTGTTTGATAAGTAGTTTCTTGTGTAAATTTCGAGGACGAAATTTTTTTAAGTAGGGTAGGATGTAACGATCCTAAATTTTGTGTACACCTGTATTATTCATTATTAATAAAAGGCTGTATTTCTGTTCGAGTATTGAGTTATAAGTAATTCTTGATAAATAAGCGCAAGAACAAGCTTGTAGCCCATTGGTTAAGCCTTTACCCTGTTGTCCCATAGTCCGTGTGTTCAAACCCTTACAACACAATTATTTTATTTTAATTTCTTTTTGTCTTTTTCGAACCATGAAAGTTTCACGAGCGATACACGAAATTTTGAGATTTTATAAAAGAAACGAAATATGTTTTTGGACTGAACAAGTCGATAAGAGACTGGAGTTCGAAGATTGAGCTCAACGGGGGCAGTCAAACCGACTGGGGCGGGTCAAACCCATGTTCAGGCAGCCAGAACAAAGCTAAACGTGCCCTGCCCTTGCTCACGCGTCTCTTGGGCCGGAGTTTGCTCGTTTCATCTGCCCAAACTCCCCCACTCCAACTAGAGAGCTGCCACCCATTCAAATACCCAATTAAATCTCTTTTAATGTATTTAAATTTCTTTTAATTCATCTTATGTTTATTCCTTTCTCCTATATAAATCCAAATCTGTCCAAAGCATCCTCCCCATATGAAATTATTCTGAAATTCTCACAAAAATACCTTGAAGATCTTCCCAAGCTCTCGAACGTCGCAGCTCCGCTCAAACGTACCCTATTTTCTTTGTAATCGGTAATCGGTTGGTAGACTGACTCACACCCTGAGTAAGTCCCTATTCTTTTTGATCTCTCTCTTCCCCTTTTTCCTCACTTTCCGCATGATTCCATATTAGAATTTAGAACAAGTTTGTATATGAAAGTTAAATAATTTATTGTTATTTGTGTAAGTGTATGTGTGCTCCTTGCCGTGTCAACTACGGCCATGCGGAATCAAAAACTTTAAAAATCTTGAGCACATAACACTAAATCTCAGGATTCAAGCCCAAACACTAAACTAAACAAACCCTAACTAGAGTTTTAAATACCCGGTTGAAATTACAACCATTGTAGACGGTCCTTCGGGTCTTGAAAGTTGACTCCTCAAGCTCCTTGGCTTGATGGTACGAGCTCTCGAAGACAATCTTCCGTGTCAAAGACAATCCATCCGAGGATACCGATTCAAGTGATAGTTTTGTCCGAAGCAACTAAAGATCGAGCTTTGCTAAGACAAGATGCTTAGAGTGGTGTAGTTTGTGAAAACAAATGCACTCTTTTAATCCTCACAACTCAAGAGAGAAGATTGAGGAAGAAGATGAAGATGGTGGCAACTAGAGAAAATCTCCACTTGAAAAATATCAACCATGCTATGAAAATATCTCACAACTCTCTCTTATCTCTACACCCCATAAATAAAAGAGTAGGTGGGCTTGGTGACTCACTAGGGTGAGTCACAAGCCCACACACTTCCAAGTTTAAATGGTGGAGAGAAGAGAGAGTGTGTGTAGCCACCTCACCCATGATATACATACACATACAAATACTAGTATGTGTATAATCAAGTATACCAAAACCCGTATTTATAATAAATACGTATACTGTATTTCTACCAAAATACGAATACCGTATTTGTACCGAAGATACAAAATATGCGTATTCATATTTAGAAAGAAATACATGTATTTGTATTAAAACACAAATATCCGTATTTATACAAATACACGTATTCGTATAAATACCGTATTCGTGTTAAAATACAAATACCCAAAAGAGAGCAATATAATACTAGCAACTGGTTGTCTTTCAAACATGCTAGTACTACTAAACCGTCCGATCAAAGCACGTGCATAAATGCACGTGTTCAATCGAACACCCCTGCGTAAAACCATACGCAAACTACACCGTTTCGCCTGAACTGGGAAACCCTCTGTGTGGGACTCTAAAGACTCAACAATACGCTGGCAGTGGGTTTAACCACAAGCATGTCAGCGGCACTAGTTGTACGTAACGGCTACCCAGGTATCTGTCGAAAGGAAGATCGACACGATAACTCGTCCGAAAACCCTACTGAGCCTATAGGTGACATTCTCCGTACAGTCTGGTCTGTTCGTCTAAGAGTATCGCATATCGGGCCTAGGCAGATAGTAAACGTCAGACCCCTAATAGCTCAATAAGTCGTGTCGGTGTAGAACCGAAATACACCCTGAGAAACTACTGGTGTACCTACCAGTAAATCTCACTTGACCTGGCCAGGGACTTTGTGTATTGGCCAACTGTACACAGTGTGATATCAACTCCTAATACCGGAAGAGACGAATCCCTTCTATCCCCTACTGCCTCCAAGTTCTTCAGGACTTCACCTAACTACTACCTGTTTGCATGAATCATTTGAGCCGTGGTAGGGTAGTAATCTAAGTATAGTGGGAACACACTCGAGACGAATAGTGATGTCAAGTCAACAGACTAACCTGTACTCATCTCACCGGGGAACTGCTAACTGATGATAGGTATAATACCAACCAGTAGTTCCCAGCGAGTCCGACCAGTGTAACTCATAACCCAATAAGCACCTGTATACTATCTTTGGTACCGTATACCAATGGCTGCAGGACAGGCCACCTCCCCTGACGGGGATAAGAAGTGTATACACTAGTCTACTCTTGAGTATCGATGCTTAGTCTCGATAATCCTACGACTAGGGACAAGTTTAAGGATGTGCTTATAGACTACCCAGCTCCCACTAGTGTGACTGCCATCACAACGCTGGTAGTTAAGAAAAGATCCTAAAGGCTCTATCAACATGTATTAGCGATATGTTAAAAGAAACATATACACATGTTGAGATAGAATCACACCAGATAGCATACTATCATGTTGAGAAAGACTGTTATTATATCTGTGTATATCCCAAGCTTCCAAAATGTAATATACAATCTAGTACTATACAATAATTGCCTCTAGGGCATATATCACTAACAATCTCTCCACTTGCACTAAGGCCATGTATTGGCATATTGAAGACCTAACATCTCGAATAGCCTTTCGAACCGCGTCTGAAGGATGGCCTTTGTGAGTGGATCTGCAGTGTTGTTCTCCATCTCTACTCTTCGCACCTCGATCTCCCGGTGATCCACGATTTCCCTGATCAGGTGATACCGCCTCAAGATATGTCTGGACTTCTGATGGGACCTTGGTTCCTTCGCTAAAGTTATAGCCCCGTTGTTGTCACAATACAAAGGTATTGGGTCAACAATTGACGGAACCACCTGAAGTTCTGTAATAAACTTCTTCATCCAGAATGCTTCTTTCGCGGTGTCACATGCAGCGATATACTCTGCTTCTATCGTCGAGTCAGCAACGGTATCCTGTTTGGATCTCTTCCAACAGACAGCCCCTCCATTGAGGGTGAAGACATAACCCGACATGGATTTGGAGTCATCCTGTTGGGTTACGGCAGCGCCCCGGCCATCAATCCGTGGCCAAATGCGGAACAAAAATCTGTAAAACTTGGCGCTACCACAACTAATTACCCGGATCGAACCATTAACCATTTACTAGCAATCTATAAAGTGTTTAGAGATTATACCGTTCGATCTATTTCCTTCGGTCTTCAATCTCTTCCCAAGCTCCTCGACGGCTGCCCCGAACAAGTCCGCTCTCCGGTCTCCCTCGTCGAAGACGATCCACCTCGAGGATTCTTAACCCGGGCTCCCGCTTCAAAACCGAAGCAACTCGAACAACTAGTTTACTAACCTAGGTGCCCAAGATGATGTAGAGATAGTGTGTGAATACTTTGTCTCAAAACACTCTAGGGTTCTAAACACATGAGAGTGATAGAGTGGAGGTTGAAGAAGATGCCCATGGATGGAACTTGTGAGCTCAAGAAAAAAGCTTGCGAGCAAGCCAAGCAAAAGAAATGAGATGGCTCAAATAATGTGATGGCTGCCCAAAAATAAGTGAGTGGGTGTTTTGATATTTTGTTGTGTGTAAATGAGCCTCACACACTCACAAAATATCTCTAAACTCACACACTTACAAAATATCTAAGCTCACCCCAAAAATATCTTAGTCATGACAAAAACCAAGCCATGCCAAGAATGAGTCACATATTCCACCATTAAACATTTAAACTAAAATGTTTAATCAAGAAAAAGAAATGGCATCAACTAAAGTTATCTTGTAACGAATTACAAGAATACCCCTCATCCGTATATACATACCCGCATCCGTATTCTGACTGAATACGAATACTACGAGACGAAAGTAATCCAACAATCTAATACTATGATCTGGTTCAAACCAAAGCCCACTAGTATGATTCGTCCGATCATGATCCGTGCACAAGTGCACGTATATGATCGAACCTGCCATAATAACATACGGCCTTTACAACGTTTCACCCGAACTAAGAAAAACCCTCTGTGTGGGACTCTAAAGGCTCATCAATACGCTGGCAGTGGGTTTAACCACAAGCACGTCAGTGGTACTAGCTGTACGTAACGGCTGCCCAGGTATTGAGCGAAAGGGAAGCCGATGAGCGAACTCATCCTAAAAACCCTACTGAGCCTGACAGTGACAATATCCGTATAGTCCGGTCCGTTCGTTTATGAGTATCGTATATCGGGCCTAGGGGATGGTAAATGTCAGACCCCCAATAGCGGTATAAGTCGTATTGGAGTGTAGCCCAGAACACCTTGAGAAACTACTGGAATACCTACCAGTAAATCTCACTTGCCTTGGCCAAGAACTTTATGTAATGGCTCTCCAAACACAGCGCGATATCAATCCCCAATACCGGGAGAGACGAATTCTATCTAACCGCCACTGCCTCCAAGTGCTTCGGGACTGCACCCAACTACTACCTGTTCGCACGACTCCTTTGAGCCATGGTAGGGCAGCAATCAAAGAACAGTGGGAACACATTTGAGGCGAAGTAGCAGTGTCAAGTCAACGGACTAAGCTGTACTCTTGTCACCTGGGAACTGCTTCCTGACGATAGGTATAATACCAACTAGCAGTACCCCTGCGAGTCCGTCCGGTGTACTCATAACCCAATAAGCACATGTATACATCTTAGGTGAACCAACTGACACCAATGGCTTGTGAGACCGTCCATCGCCCCTCGTCGGGGTCTCAATCCGTATACACTAGTCTTCTCTCGAAGTATCGATGCCCAGTCTCGAAACTCCCACGACCAGGGAAAGGATATGCTTATAGACTACCCAACTCTCACGTATATGATCGCCATCATACTGTTGGTAGCCATGCAAGAATCCTATGGGCTCTATCAACATGTAATAATGATCTATAATGTCACCTGAAGAATGTAAATGATGATAAAGACAAATCAGATAGCATACTATCATCTCGAGTAAGACTGTTCTACCTGTATAGGTCCTCCCTCAATCATTGCAATCACGTGTCTGCGATCCAATAATTGACTTGAGGGCACTATAGCCAACAATCCCCCACTTGCACTTAAGGCTAATTATTGTGATGCCGCATACACACAGCCCGTGTGATACCGAACACCCAACTCCTCTACTAATCAGTTTCACAAAGCTCGTTTGTAAAACTATTGCGTTCGAGAAATAGCCTCAGTGAGAGGATCCGTTCTGATGTTTCTTTCTATTTCTCTCTTAATCTCAAGTTCGCGGAGAAGGCCATCTCTCGAAATGAGTAATACCTGTCTTAGAATATGTCTGGATATCTGATGGGACCCAGTTCACAAATGAACTCCAAATCCAGTTTACATCTTAGATTGTATCGTCAACTGAATTTAATCAGTATCCTGCACCATGCCTCCCTCAGTATCCGCTTGGACCACCTGTCCAAACACTGCCCCACGTCAGAGGGAAAACTATAACTCTGACGGTCACTCTGTCATCCAGGTCACCTTAGAAGCCTGGAATGATAACCGTCTCCCGAAGGAGGCTGCCGTTATCAAATCCCTAGAACATCCACTTATGTTTTAAAACTGCTTCCGAACGTTTCTCCAGGATTGGATTAATATAAACCTATTGCAGCTAGTGCAAAAACAACATCTGGTGTGGTACTTGATATCTCATGATTGAGTCAATTGCCTAAGTAAGTGATATGCCAATCATGCACATCCCCCTCCTCTTTAGTCTGTAAGACACCTTTAGAGAGGGTGACTCCTTCAGCTGCAGGTACACCACCATGCCAGGAGCCATCCATTCTAAAATACTTTTAGAATACTGTCTAAGTACCCAGATTGGGACACTACCCAAATCTAGATCTAAAACCATAGATCTAGTTACCAGAATGTCTAATATAATATCCATATCCTATGTGGAGAAACCACTGTGTGACAACCATAGTATAACCGATCGTAGTATAGGAATTTCACTTCCTACAACGTGCATGTCATCCAAATACCAGGACATCACACCCTACTACATTCTTAACAGATCCATCTCCTATTCTGATGAAGTCAAAACCTATGACTGTCACATCAAAAATAGATGATCTATTTCCGCTATATCTGCTTTAGTCTATAAATAGACATAAGCTACTTGTCCACTATGCTTCCACTGCTCTCACTGACTACAACAACCATCTGGCAGAGTTATATACACGTGCACTTCTAAAGCTAGTTTAGAACGACGCTATACTCATCCTCCTGCCGGGTCTCATAGTCCGGAACAACAGTAGTGTCAAGTATGGGTAAACAAGAACCTCCCTGCCGCCGTCTTTGAGGATACCAGAGTACCTCTCGGGTGCCTAAGGTTAGCCACCATATCTGCGGAGTGGCCAACGGAATGTCAAAACTGAATGAATATTTAGGTTCTATCAAATTTTCAGCAATCGTTTGTGGTTCTGGAATCTCTTCCAGTTCTACCATACTCCCACTACTGTTTTCTGAAAAAGTCCATATTACTAAAACTGTGGCGAATCAAGAACAATATCACTATTGATCTTCTAGATGGTAGAAAGTTAACCCTCGTCATAGCCTGAGATAACCCACAAACTGCCATTACAGAAACGTGCCTTGAGTTATCCAAAGTCTGGTTTTAAGCATAAGCCGGACAAATCCATATACCTTAACATCGTTAAGATATGAACCATTCTATATACAATATAGAAACAGAGGCACTGATTTAATTGGAACCAGATTCAAATCATGCAGCTGTCTCCAGTGCATGTCAACTAAATGGGGAGAGGCCGATCAACATTACTCAACTTAGGAGTGCATCCAGATATGAGTAACCTAAAAGAGAAGCAAGTTCTCAAAACCATTACTATCAACTGAATACCTAACACAAGTATCTACTTCTTCGATCACCTTGAAGAATCATGATACTTGCAACACGTGGTTCTCTACTTTAATCTTGTACCTATAACTTCTCAAAACTTGGACCTTGTATTTCTATGAAATACTTGTCTAAAACTAGAGAAGTCACAAGTAAACAGAATATAGTGCGGGGACCAACCCCTTTGTCCTAATGGACACTGGACAACATACAATATTTTGTATAAGTCCCCTGAGTTGAATAACTCAAACCCTGTGCGTCGTAGTTTGAAAACTGTACTATGGTTAAGAAGAATTACACCGCTGTTTAATGCTCCTTACCTAACCACCAACTGATATAGGTAAATGTCATGGACATAATTTCAAAAGGTTATATCTCACTTTATAAAATAAACATACAGATATATCGGTTTGAAATTGGTGCATAGCAACGGATATTCAAAACCAAACATTTGCCATCAGGCAAAACCCCAGGTGATTTCCTCAAATATCACCAATTACAACGAATTCCGATATAATGAGGATGATCACCTAATTCCCAATAACACACTCCCACTCATCATCTGTAAAACCATACATATGTGAGAATCAAACCTGTTAAATACACACCCTGGAGTAAGGACCTAATTGGGAAATCAGTTTTCTATTAACAACGCACAGTGAAACTGAAACATGAAAATGTTTCGAAGGGGTATCTGGGTATTCCTAGTAATGCCTCTTCCTCTATCTGATTCAGGACTGTAACAATATATTTCTTTGCCATATCTCCAAATCCCTTTTATTTGTCCTTACTCATTGCCTTATGTACACCACACTTAGGCTAAATGGTTTTCTTCCTTCCCTACCATTCGGCACCAGCCTATGGTTTGGAAGAATACTATCCAATAAGCATAATAGGTGTACCCTCCTAATCCTAGAAGTACTCGCAACCTGAGAGAAGGTAAAGATAAAAGACAACTGAATAATCCTTATTCTATTTCTCCTGAACCAGAATCCATCCTCGAACTGGAACAAGTTCCTTAGAGTTCGTATATAACCATACGATGGATTATCCAATAACTGTGGATCTTCGTAGTGATACGGGGTGTTTTGGAGAAATACAAAGGTGAAGTTGGAGTAGCGATGAGACAAGCGGTTTGGTCGTGAATGATAGGAGTCGCATTTTACTTTGCCCTCTTTCTAATCCCTTTATTTGTCTTTACTTATTTCCTTCTGTACACCACACTTAGGCTAATTGGTTTTCTTCATTCCCTACCTTTCGACACCTGCCTATGGTTTGGAAGAAGACTATCCAATAAGCGCAAAAGGTGTACCCTCTCCTAATCCTAAGAGCCCTCATAATCTGAGAGAAGGTAAAAGGAAAAGACAACTGAATAGTCCTATTCATTTTCTCCAGAACCGGAAACCATCCCCGAATCTGAAACAAGTTTCTTCGAGTTCGTATGTAACTATACAATGGTCATATCCAATGAAAATAGGATCTTCGTAGTGATACAGAATGTTCCGGAGAAAAAGAAAAGGGTAAAAGTAGGAGTGGCAATGAAGTATGAAACTCAGACAATCCAAAAGCCAGTGTTTTAAGAAAGTTCGGTTAACTTGGTCACTGAGTTATAGTCTAGGGTCGGGCCATGGTCGCTGTCAAAGAGAGAGAGAGAAAGAAACACTTTGCGTGCACTCTAACCTAGATCAGAATGGTTAATCACTTTATCTAATCAGGATGTCTCCCACCGTATCCTCAAATTCTCCTCCAAACCTGAAAAAAGAATTAGTCGGGATCATCTAAAATCACCTGAGGAGTAAACCAACTCATCAGTAGGTATAGGTATCCAACTATCATCGCATGATAACTTGATGGAATCCACTCAAGTCACCACACTCCAGAAGGTATGCGCATGCCTGGCAAGTTTCCTGTATATTTGAAACTCCCGATGTGATTTTTACCCCTAGGACCCAAGTGACCTTGACTGAGCCAACATATCAAAGGATCCTAGCCAAGTTCAACCCATCATTATCTTGATTGCATTAGACCCAGCAGTACGAGTCCTTGACTGAGCCAAAATGACCGTACGACTGTCCTAACCAATCGCATATCCATGAGACAGAAAAGCATTACAGAGCTACCGCACACTACACCTCGGCTGAGCACGACATACGTAGCATAAATACTAAGCAATACTGATCTGAAATGACGGAGGGCTACGACTGGTTTTTGGCGAAAAACCTTTAACGTAATGAACTTGATATCGTTGAAGGAACCGGATAGCCTTTTACAAATATATAGTGGCGAAAACCTTTGCTAAAGAGGTCACTCCCGGTGAAGGGATCTCGGCTCTTTCCTCGTAGAATGAGGTGCTGGATATTCATAACCGAATACCACTGTGCAAAGCAAAAAGTAATCGACTATAATGAAGTTATTACCCTGACGCAAACCTCTGCCCAAGGGGTCACTCCCGATGAAGGGATCTCGGTCCTTGCCTCGTCGAATGAGATGCTGGATATTCATAACCGAATACCGTTGTGCAAAACAAAAGAGAACGTCCTTGTAATAACAGCTTTTTGAAAATTGTTCCAACAACATCGAATAGGTCTGTTTTCCTTGCATTGATCCGAATCAATGCAGTCCCATCAATTAATCACACCACAAAAGAACGAAAATATGATTTACGTATATGCCATCCACATTCGCCACTGGGTCCCGTCATCACCCGTTAGGTTACTTAACTAACGACAGAGCGGGGACTGGACTAGCGCGGGTGTAAAACATATA
Source organism: Agapanthus africanus (assembly GCA_030015575.1). Classification (NCBI taxonomy): domain Eukaryota; kingdom Viridiplantae; phylum Streptophyta; class Magnoliopsida; order Asparagales; family Amaryllidaceae; genus Agapanthus; species Agapanthus africanus. The sequence goes on along the minus strand of JASDDO010000014.1, from coordinate 298,961,933 downwards.
CAACATCTATTAGTATATATATAGAAATATATAATAATCGCTCCAGGTATGATAAATGCAACATCACAGATAAGTAATAAGCATCACAAAACAATACAGATAATCTGGGAGCTCCAGGTTTCCTTTGAGCCGCAAGTAAAACCAGACGTTCCCCTAGTCATGTGGATAGCCTGTGTAATGAAAACCTAGACCCCTACGAGCGCGGCAAGTTACCCGCCAAAACCAGAAGCGAGGAAGCCCCCTTCAGCAAAGTGAATGGACCACCCAGCACTTCACGGGATCCGGTAACTTGAGCATCCCTCCTTGGGTCAACCTGTACCCCCTACGAGTGCGGCGAATAGCCCACCAATTCTAGAGTGAGGCCTCCTTGTTCCCCTCCGAATGGCGGCGACGTAGACGACGTGAGGACGTCTGGCCTGGGATTCAGGACAGATGCTATATGGTTTTATCCATCCACCTCTCCGAAGATGCCAAGTTGATTTATGGCACCATATATCGGAGGTTTAGACGGATGCGGCCGATGTAGCAGACTTCATCAGATTCCCCCTCGCTTGAGGGGTTTTTGATTGCGGGGACGCTTTTCCCTGCAGGCGCAAGCCCCTGCAGTTAATTATGCTACCGCATCACGGTAACAACTTTCTCCTTCTCCAGAATTTCACTTCGTGTCGTGGGTGTTTGTTTTGTTTGTGGTTGCCCGTGGATTGTATACGGAGACTGAGTAATGCCGTCGCCCGTAGGACGTGGATTAGTCCAAATCCGTATTTACTTAGATGGGTTTGGTGTTTTTTAGTTTAAGGATACGTTAGCCGCATTGAGGCTAAGATCAACTTAGACATTCGTTAAGGATACGTTAGTCCTGTTTTGGGACTAAGATCAACTTAACGTGGTGGTCCATTTAATACATGGCCATCGGGACTCGTCACCTCTCTGACGTCGTTGAAGGATTACAACGATGGGTGTCAGAGGAGTTCGGAGATGTACCCTTGAACCAAAGTCGATTTGGAGTTTTATAGTCCATTTGAATGTTTAAGGATACGTTAGCTGTGTTTGGGGCTAAGATCAACTTAAACGAGACTGTTTAGATCCGGCAAAAGAGCATTTGGAGGCTCTATTGTTCCAGTTTAGGGACGTGGTGGTCCATGTTCCAGTTTAGGGACGTGGTGGTCCATGTTCCAGTTTAGGGACGTGGTGGTCCTTCGCCAGTTTAGGGACGTGGTGGTCCGATATTAGTTTAGGGACGTTTCGGTCCGATATTAGTTTAGGGACGTTTTGGTCCGATATTAGTTTAGGGACGTTTCGGCCCACGAGTTTAAAGACCCCGCAGTCCATATTCATATGCGGTCGTCGGGACCCGTCACCTCTCTGACGTCGTTGAAGGATTACAACGACAGGTGTCAGAGGAGTTCGGAGATGTACCCTCGAACCGGAGCTAAATTGATTCAGGAGAGTAATCTTGCTCAGTCCATTTAATTTGAGGACTTACGGCCATGATTGGGCTAAGTCCAGTTGAAAAAAGGTTCAACACTTTTTTTTTATTTTTGTACTAGGGCTTGGCCCATTTTTTAAATAATGCATTGCATTATTTTCTATTTTTGGTTGGGCTCTGCCCATAAAGGATGCAGAGCATCAATTTATTTTGGGCTCTGCTCATTTATAAATGATGCAGAGCATCAATTTTACTTGGACTCTGCCCTTTTTATTGCTTTGCGATTTATTTTGGCCTGCTAGGTCTTTTTGACTTGGGCCTGGCCCTTTAACAAAAGAAATGCATTGCATTTTTCAGGCTCTTTGCGCCAATCAAAGAGCGCAAGCGCTTGTGCTGATGACACATGTCATGCATGCGCAGTGCGCTGCACTGATGCGCTACGCTTGCACTGCTGACACGTGGCGCGCTCTGGTGAGTTGCGCCAATTACAGATAGCAAAGCTCTATCTTAAAGCGCATAATGCAAGTGGTTCAGATGCTGACACGTGGCGCTCTCCCAAGAACGCAACATCGCAGTTTGCAAATGCAAGGCACTGTAAATTTAAGAATCTTTTAGATTCAAGAACCAAAGGTTCATAAAAGAAGTGCAAAGCACTGTTTGCTTTCTTGATCTAATTTAGATCAAAGAAAACATGTTTCTCTTGTTTTTCTTATCTCAGAGAACCAGAGGTTCATAGAAAAATGCAAATCACTATTTTTATTTGTTTTTATTGAAGATCATTGATCTTGTTCTTAGATCAATCATCTATTAGAAGAAATTCTTCTCTTTTAAAGGTTTTTAGCTTTTTTTCCTTTTGATTTCTCTAGAGTTCTCTCTATTTGAAATTTTTGATTTCTCACCAAATGTTCCTCCCTTTGAATTGAGGTCTAGGGTCCTTTATATAGTGCCCATAAGTTTGTTGAATTTGTTAACGAGATCTTTCTCTGAGTGATTTTGGGAATTTTCCCCACCGTTGGATCTTTGAACCAAGGGCTTCTGTTTTACAGAAGAAAATCTTCTTGTTTTAACAAGAACAGAAAGATTTCTTTTAAAATCTTAATTCTGTTTGGCGCAAAAGCCCTAGAGCGTGACACGTGTCATGCAGCGCACAGCGCAGCGCAACTGCGCTAGCGCATCTGCGCTGACACGTGTCGCGCAGCGCAGTGCTTGCACAACTGAAGCGTTGCTTCCTTTAATTTTGCTTTAAATAGAGCTTTACTCTGATTGGGCACGCCTTCTTGGGCGCTGCGCTGATGTATCAGCTTTTGACATGTGGCTGACACGTGTCGCGCAGCGCACAGCGCAGCGCAACTGCGCTATCGCATCTGCGCTGACACGTGTCGCGCAGCGCAACTGCGCTAGCGCAACTGCGCTAGCTCATCTGCGCTGACACGTGTCGCGTAGCGCAGTGCTTGCGCAGCTGAAGCGTTTCTTCCTTTAATTTTGCTTTAAATAGAGCTTTGCTCTGATTGGACGCGCCTTCTTGGACGCTGCGCTGATGTATCAGTTTTTGACACGTGGCGCGTTGTGCCCAGCGCACAGAATCCGAAGCGTTGCTTCACTTATTAGAATTTAAATTTTCAGAATAGAGCTTTGCTCTGATTGGGGAATCAGAAGCGTTGCTTCATCTTCCGCCTTGGAATTTGAACAGAGCTTTGCTCTGATTGGGGTAAACAAATGCCCCCCCAACCGTTGTGCTTACGTGGCCCCAAACGCAAGCACAACGGTAGCAGAATTCCAACCGTTGCGGCAACTTTTGGAAGTTGAAAGGGCACTTGATGCCTATAAATCGGACCTTTGGTCCGACACAGATGATTATCATCTTTAAGATTTTTATTTTCAAAAACTTCAGAGCTTTGCTCTTGCCTTCGAGAACTCCTTGAGTTAAATTTTCTTTAACAGAAACTATTTAAGTAAGAATTAGTCTTGACTTAAATCAATTTTAATTATTAGAGTTTTGCTCTCATAGATCTTTGATCTAAAAAAAACCCTTTTGGGGTTTCACCAAATAGAGCCTTGCTCTTAGGAATTTTCTTCAGGGTTTCTTAACCCATGAACGGAATCTTGCATGTTTGGCAAAACACAGATCTCTTTGATCTAAAGAAAGATGAACTCTTAAGAGTTTGGATAATGAAAATTAAAAAAAAAGGAGTTTTGTATTTAATGGATTACATCATTAATAGTAATGATCTCGGAGTTCTCGGGGGATTTCTTTAAATTTCCCTTATTATTGAATTTGATAGGCGTCACCCCTATTCGTAGAGCATTGCTCTCGAGGAGTTTTAATTTTCTGTACCTTTTCCTCATTGCTAATCTTCCAATGTTGCTTCCTTCAGGCATTATGGCGGTGCATCTATATAGCCTGCACGAGTTCATCACTTATGAAGACATCCATGTACAGGGCCGTCAACAAAACCAGGAGTTTACAGATGCCCAGTGTGCGGAGGTTATGGGTCGCCTTCACACAAGCGTTGGTTGGCTGCTTCCTCGTCGTTCAGCTCTCTTGAAAGTCGTGCTGGGAGCGATTTAGATAGCACTCCCGGGGTTCCACGAGGCCATGCCGCTCGATGCGCTGGATGACGCCGAAGACAAGGTGCATTCAGTGCACCTGTCGGGGCTAATCTCGAAGAATCGACAGGACAGCCTCGTCGACATTCTTCATCAAGTCTTCCAGCAGACGACGATAATCGCTGCTTATCGAAGGCTGGGGGGCTTGCCGAGGATCTTGACACCCAGGAGCGCGAGAGGCTGCGCACAAGGATAATCAGAAAGGCCAGAAGAACTCTGGATGGCCTTACTTTTAACTTCCTCAATCCGTGCCCCGGATCTGAGGTTATTCCATTGTAATAATATTTCTTGTTTACTGTTTTATGATTGTAAGAATTATTTTTGGCAATATTAATGAAGAAGTTTTATCCCAGCTTGTCTTATTTCTCGCTCTGAGTCTTTTGTACATGCACGAATGAGTGTATTTCGAGTGCTTGATCAAACGCCAATCAGATGTTCTTTCTGTCGCTTTCTTCTTTCTTTTATTATCAGCATGTTGACTTGCTAATCATAATTGGCAGATAACTTAGTTTTTCCAAGAGATAGCGATGGCTTAGGCCGCAGGTTCAGATCTGTCGCCTAAGACTTTTCAACTCTATGAGCCGTGAGGGTCTCACAGAGACTTTTCTCCCTACGGATCGAGAGGATCTCGTAGGTGGGTTTTCTCCTTAGGAATCGTGAGGATTCTTAAGTGTGTTTTCTCTTGTAAGTCGTAAGGATCCTATAAGAGAATTTTTCCCTCTTACGAGTCGAGAGGACCCGTAAGCGGTTGTTTCCCTCCTTGTCGAAACTCGACTTTGGAGAGTGAGACCTGTGAATAGTATGCAAGAGACCGTTATAGATCGACTTGCAGGGTCCCATTGTTCAGGAATCAAGTTTTTTAATCCCTGCTGCCTGAGGCTTCATCTTGCAAGTTGAGACAAATCGGGAATTTCCCGCGGAGACATTGGTTTCTCTGCGAGCCGACGCGAATCAGGAGGCTCTCGTCAAGGATTGTTTGTTTCCCTGAGTTGAGATATTTGCCAAGGATTATTTGTTTCCTTGGTGTTGAAACGAGTCGAGAATTTCCTACGGAGGCACCGGTTGCTCTGCGAGTCGACGCGCATCAGGAGGCTCTCGTCAAGGATTGTTTGTTTCCCTGAGTTGAGGTATTTGCTAAGGATTATTTGTTTCCCTAGCGCCAAGGATTATTTGTTTCCTTGGTGTTGAAACGAGTCGAGAATTTCCCACGGAGGCACTGGTTGCTCTGCGAGTCGACGCGCATCAGGAGGCTCTCGTCAAGGATTGTTTGTTTCCCTGAGTTGAGGTATTTGCTAAGGATTATTTGTTTCCCTAGCGCCAAGGATTATTTGTTTCCCTGGTGTTGAAACGAGTCGAGAATTTCCCACGGAGACACTGGTTGCTCTACGAGTCGACGCGCATCAGGAGGCTCTCGTCAAGGATTGTTTGTTTTCCCTGAGTTGAGCTATTTGCTAAGGATTATTTGTTTCCCTGGCGCCAGGGATTATTTGTTTCCCTAGTGTTGAAACGAGTCGAGAATTTCCCACGGAGACACTGGTTGCTCTGCAAGTCGACGCGCATCAGGAGGCTCTCGTCAAGGATTGTTTGTTTCCCTAAGTTGAGGTTTGGCTTCATTTTCTGGCGGAGCCTGTTGGGAAAGTAAGGTTCCCTCTTTGTTTGCGCCCTTGGATTGTATACAGGGATCGATGTGATCTTAACTGTAGGGCCAAAGTTTTATCATCATTTTTTTTTATTTCCGCGATGCTCTATCATTTCAGCTTTTATATCGCGAAGGTCGCGACTGCCCAATCATTTCGGCTATTTTTCGCGGTGCCCAATCATTTCGGCTGTTTATTTCGTTTTTACTCGCTGCTTTTTATTGTGAGTTGCCCAATCATTTCGGCTATTTATTTTATTTTTACTCGCTGCTTTTTATTGCGAGTTGCCCAATCATTTCGGCTATTTTGCATGCATACATTTTTACTTGCTGCTTTTTATTGCAAGTTGCCCCATCATTTCGGCTATTTCATATGCATGTGTGGCCTACTGGATTTTCGCCGTAAACTTGAAATTAGACACCGATTTCGGCATCAGCACCGCTACAACTGGGATATTACCAGAAGCGAATAATCATTTGCCTCTGCCGATGTTGACCAAAGGTGACTTAGCGACAAGGGTTAAGGTCCTGTCGATTAAGGCTTTTGACTTCGTGAGTCGTAAGGGTCTCACAAAGTTATTTTTCCCTACAAGTCGTGAGGATCGTGTAGGTGTATTTTCTCCTTAGGAATCGTGAGGATTCCTAAGTGTTTTGTTCCTCTGTAAGTCGTAAGGATCCTACAAGAGGATTTTCTCCTCATAAATCGAGAAGATTTACAAGGGTTGTTCACCATGTGAACATAAGTCACGGATGGGACTTGGTTAGGGAAATGTTTATTCGCGCCCGTGGATTGTATACAAGGGCCAGTATTGAGCCACTTGTAGGGAAATATCGGAAGTTGTGGGGGTTGCTTAAGCACAGGTTTAGGTCTCTGTAACTTAAGACTTTCAAATATTATGAGCCGTGAGGGTCTCATAAGAGAGTTATCCTAACGAGTCGTGAGGATCTCGCAAGTGTATTTTCTCCTTAGGAATCGTGGGGATCCCTAAGTGTGTTGTTCCCTTGTGAGTCGTAAGGATCTCACGCGGGTGGTTTCTCCTTACAAGGTCGAGAAGACCCTATAAGTGTCGTTTAACGAGGTTGCGCCCTTTCAGGTTTTCACAAACACTCGCCGGTAGTCCTGCTGTTTTTACTCACAGAGCCCTTTTCGGGTTTTCATCCATGGCCATTTTGCTTATGGACATACCATTTTTTTTTCTTTTTATTTTCTTCTTCTTTTTTTTTACGAGGTCGCGCCCTTTTGGGTTTTCACGAACACTCGCCGGTAGCCCTGTTGTTTTTACTCAGGGAGCCCTTTCAGGTTTTCATCCATGCCCTTTTTGCTTATGGACATACCGTTTTTTTTTATCATTCATCATTTTTTTTCTTTTTCTCTTCTCTCTTCTCCTTTTTTTTATTCATCTTGTCAGCCTAAGGATGCTGCGGTAGTAGTTTAAAGACGTTTCGGTCTGTCATTAGTTTAAGGACGTTTCGGTCCACCATTAGTTTAAGGACGTTTCGGTCCGTCCAGGAAACGGCTGGCTACTGCATATAAAGTTTGAGCTTAGGAAGATAGCAAGCGGACATAGTCGTCGTCATCTACCATTGACCTAGGCTTGTGGCTCATTAAGCGTAGTATTTCTTTAGGAATCTACCGTTTATTAGCCTGAAGGCCTTTCACCGTGCATATCCATGAGTAGATAGGCCCCACCCTGGTAAACCTTGTCTATGATGTACGGGCCTTCATAGTTTGGCTCGAATTTTCCCCGCTTGGCGCGATTGGGGATCATAGGCCTTTTGACCACTAGCACGAGTTCGCCTTGGCGGAATGTCCTCGGCCGGGTCAATCTTTCGTAGGAGCGCGTCATCTTTGCTTTATAAGCCTCCAGGCTTTGTTGCACTATGAGTCGGGTCTCATCAAGGGAATCAAGCTCTTCAAGCCGAAGGTGAGCATTTTCTTCGTCCGTCGGCTCGTAGTGGACTGCCACTCGTAGAGAGGGTAGCTCTATCTCGAGGGGGAGTACTGCTTCTGTACCGAATACCAACATGTATGGCGTTGCGTTCGTGGCCGTTTTGAACGTAGTTCGATACGCCCAAAGAGCCTCTTGCAGTCTCTCGTGCCAGTCTTTCTTATTTCGGGACACCGTCTTTTTCATGATCTTCGTCAAGGACTTGTTGAAGGCCTCGGCTAGACCATTAGCTCGCAGATTATAAACCGAGGAATATCTCCAGTCTATGTTATGCTGCTGTGCGAAGCGACTGATCTTGTGACTTCTGTAGGCTGGACCGTTATTGGAGATGATTCGTCGCGGAGTTCCAAACCGATATATGACGTGCGTCTTGAAGAAATGGAGGATATTCTCCGTCTTCACTTCCCTCAACGGTACTGCTTCTACCCATTTTAAGAAGTAGTCGGTCATCGCCAGGATGAAACGATGTCCCCTGGACGATGCTGGTTCGATGGGGCCGACTATGTCAGTTCCCCACATTTCAAATGGCCAGCTAGCCACTGTCGGATGAAGTGGATTTGGATGTTGGTGGATGAAGTCCCCATGGATCTGGCATGAGTGGCATTGCTTCGCATATTCGAGGCAATCCTGAATCATCGTGGGCCAGTAGTATCCCATTCGTTTGATCTTCAACTTCATCTTCGGGCCCGCTTGGTGAGAACCACAGATTCCGTCATGAACTTCCTGGACGACTCTTTTCGCTTCGTCAGGTCCTAAGCATCTCAGCCACAGAGAATCAAATGACCTCTTGTACAGAGTATCATTGACGAAGGAGAAAGACAGAGCTCGTTTCATTAGTTGATGTCTTGTGGACGCATCTTCGGGCATTTGATGGGACTTAAAGTAGTCTATGAAGACTTCCCTCCAATCCTCGGCCTTTTCCCGGTCTTCTATTTGCAAGGTCGTCTGTTCAGTCACTCCCTTCTCTTCGGATGATTCCGGAGATATTTCTGCTAGGGCAAGCACCCGACGGCTTTGTACCACGATTCTAACATCATCGAGGTTCTCGTCAGCCAGTTCTTTAGCAAGTTTGGCCAATGCGTCGGCTTTGCTGTTTTTCGCGTGCGGTATGCTTTCCAAAGTATAGGAGGGAATTTGGGTCAACAGTTGTTGCACCTTTTCACCGTACTTCACTAACTCCGGTTTGCACGTTTAGTAGTCGCCGTTTACTTGACTAACGACCAGTTGAGAATCTCCATATATGAGGAGGTTTTCAATTCCCATGTCAATGGCGATCTCAAGGCCTGCTATCAAAGCTTCGTATTCGGCTCGTTATTTGTCCTCGGCTCTGTTAAGGAGAAAGCGAAGCGCATTATCCCTCCTTGTGGAGTCACGAAGATGAGGCCTACCCCCGATTTGATTATAGGGGTACTTTGCTTGCGCTTCTTCATGGAGGATGCTCCGTCGAAATAAAGCTCCCATCGGGTATCACCACCGTCGATCGCATCAAACGCATGTTCGTCTGGAAGATCGCAATTCAAAGGAGAATCGACGGATATTGGATGCTCAGCGAGGAAGTCGGCGATGGCCTGGCCTTTGACTGCCTTGAGAGGTTGATATGTTATCGAGAATTCCATCAAGAGCAGGGCTCATTTAGCGAGTCGTCCCGTCAATATGGCCTTTGACATTAAATATTTAAGAGGATCCACCTTCGAAATGAGACGGACCTCATGCGCCAACGCATAGTGCCTGAGCTTTGTTACCGCGAAGATCAACGCCAGGCAGTGTTTTTCAATGGAGGAGTAGTTGCTTTCTGCCCCCAGTAGAACTCGACTCAAATAGTAGAGTGCTCTTTCTTTCCCTTGGTCGTTCTCTTGCGCCCATAACGCGCCTAAGGAACCTTCGAGGGCAGTTGTATAAAGAATGAGAGGTTTTCCCTTAACCGAAGCAGCCAACACTGGCGGGTTCTGCAGGTACTGTTTAATTTAGTCTAGCGCGCCCTGGCATTTTTGATTCCAGACGAATGGAGTTCCCTTCTTCATCAGGTAGCTGTAAGGACGGCACTTGCCTAAAAGGTTGGCTATAAATCGCCGTATATATGCGAGCTTTTATTGGAGAGACCGCAACTGTTTGAGAGTTCTCGGTGGAGGCATTTCCATGATCGCCTTGATCTTTGACGGATCTATCTCAATCCCCCGGTGCTGAATAATGAATCCCAGGAATTTGCCTGAGGAAACTCCGAATGCACACTTGAGAGGGTTCATCTTCAAGTTGTATTGTCGAAGGCGTTGAAACACAGTCTTCAAATGCTCGAGATGTTCTTCGTATGATTTACTTTTAACCACGAGATCGTCGATATAGCATTCGACGATTTCGTGTATGAGGTCATCGAAGATCTTCGTCATGGCCCTCTGGTAGGTGGCACCGGCGTTCTTTAATCCGAAGGGCATTACTTTATAACAGAATATTCCCAAGGGAGTCCTGAAGGCGGTGTGCTTCTGGTCTTCGAGATGCATCTTTATCTGGTTATACCCTGATGAGCCGTCCATGAAGGAGAAAACCTCATGAGTGGATGTATTGTCTATCATCAGTTCGGTGACTGGCACCGGGAAATCGTCCTTCGGGCAGGCTTTATTAAGATCCCGGAAGTCTACGCATATGCGCTGTTAGTGTATATGCCCTAGAGGCCATTACTGTATCATACTAGTTTGTATATTACTTAATGGAAGCTTGGGATATTCACCTTGTATATACAATCTTGCTCAAAATAGTAGTATGCTACTTGGTTTGTTTCTACTTCAATGTGTACATGTGTTTATTTTTGTATATCGCCTATACACATTAGTGGAGGCCTTAGGATCTTTGCTTGATTACCAGCGATGTGATGGCCGTCACACTAGTGGGGCTGGGTAATCTATAAGCACATCCTTATGCCGGTCCCTGGTCGCAGGACTATCGAGACAGGGCATCGATACTCCGGAGTAGACCAGCGCATGCGCTTCTCATCCCAGTGTGGGAGACGGTCTGTCCCACAGCCGTCAGTACGTCGTACTTGAGATAGTATGCGGGTGCTCGTTAGGTTACGGCTACACTGGACAGGACTCGTCGGGAACTGACTAGTTGGTATTATGCCTATCGTCAGTTATCAGTTCCCAGGTGATATGAGTACAGCTTAGTCCGCTGACTTGACACTGTCACTTCGCCTCGAGTGTGTTCCCACTGTACTTTGATCACTACCCTACCACGGCTCAAAGGAGTCGTGCAAACAGGTAGTGGTTGCGTACAGTCCCGAAGCACTTGGAGGCAGTGACGGTTAGACAGGATTCGTCTCTCCCGGTATTGGGGGTTGACATCGCGCTGTGTCTAGGAGAGCCATTACACGAGTAGTCCCTGGCCAGGGCAATCGAGATATACTGGTAGGCTTCCAGTGTTATCTCAGGGTGTTTTGGGCTTCGCTCCGGCACGACTTGTACCGCTATTGGGGGACTGACGTTTACCGTCCCCTAGGCCCGCCATGCGATGTATCATACGAACAGACCGGACTGTACGGAGAATGTCACACTCAGGCTCAGTAGGAGTTCAGATGGGTTTCGCCTCGTCGGTCTTCTTGTCGGCACTACCTAGGGACCGTTACGCACAGCTAGTGCCGCTTGCGGTCTGTGGTTAAACCCACTGCCAGCGTAGTGTCGAGTCTTTAGAGTCCCACACAGAAAGCTTTTCGCCTTTAGGCAAAAGAGTAGAGGTCGCATGGTATTGCGACAGGTCGCATGGTTTTGCGACAGGGTTCGGTCACATCCGTGCACTTGTGCACGTACAGTGTCCGGACAGTTTACACTAGCGGGCTTTGGTCTAAGCCAGATCCTAGTGTACCTTATGGGATTGGATTTATCCAGTTTTCATTCGTGTTCCTCGGAACGCGGATGCGGGTGTGTATGCACAGTTCACAGGGAGACAGAGGCAGCGGATTCTCATTAGGGTTGTTGACAGTTGACCGTTGACTATTTGACTTTTTGCTCAACCCTAATGAGAATATGATATGTGATTAACTATTATATTAATTAAGTATTATGGTGATATGGTTGTTGACTTTGTTGACTTGTTGACTTTTGTTGACTTGTTGACTTTGTTGACTTGTTGACTTTTGTTGACTTGTTGACTTTGTTGACCGGTTGACTAGGCTTGACTAGTTGACCATCATGATAACCATAGCCATCATTTCATGGCAAAGACTTTTGTTTGCTTGCTCATTTGTGCAAAATGAGTGCATGAAATGATATGGTTATGGTTGCTTCAACCATCACATAAGACTTTTTTTAGTATGATGAGTTATCATTGCTTTGGATTATGAGAGGGTGAAAGACAAAAGAGAGCCTCATTCTTTCTTGCTCATTCTCTCTCTTGTTCTTGAGCTCTCTTGCTCTTGCTTTCACTCTCATCCTCTTGCTCCCTCTCTTGACTCTATGGTTCATATCTCTCATGAGTTGAGAATCAAGAACCATAGATAAAATCCCATTCTAATTCATCTCTACTCATTCTAGTTCACTAGGTTTAGCAAACCAAGTGAACTAGTTTCTTCAAAGAACGAAGAAGGAGCTAAAGGTTGGAGCTTTCAGGTGGATCTTTCTTCGGCGTAAGGAGACGACGAGAAGAAGCCGGTCCGGACCACCATCGGAGCTTGAAGACGAAGGAGTTCAAGACAAGCAAGGTATAACCCCCTAACCGAGTAGCTAGAAACTCATAGTTAGGTTGTTAGATAGATGTTTAACCAAGATCCGGGTTTTAGGTCCATGTTACCACCTCCGTAAAAATCTTTTTTTACCAAATTCCGCATTCCCGAAAGTACCGGGAGAGGTAGCATGGACTTACATGCGCACTGTCCCATTTTTCTTCATCACCGGGACGATGTTGGCGATCCATTCCGGATATTGAACCTCCTGAATAAAGCCAGAGTCGATCAGCTTCTTGACCTCGGCGTTGATGCTCATCTCAAGCTCGAGCCGCATTCTTCTCGGCGCCTGTTTGACTGGCTTGACGTCCGGGGATATCGCCAATTTGTGCACAGCAATTTCTGGATCTAGTCCTGGCATCTCAGAATAGTTCCATGCGAAGCAATCTTTGTGCTGTACAAGGACGTCTTTTAACGAAGCCACCTTCCCTTCAGACAGCAGCTCACTAATGAATGTCGGTCGCGGGTCATTCGCCGTCCCCAACTTAATTTTCTTGAGGTTATCCGCCGTGGTATGGATTCCATCTTCCAGCTCTTTCGGCGCTGGTGGAAATTCTGAGATCACCTCATCGTCACTATTTTTGAAGCACCAGGGAAAGTCATCCATGTTTTCGGGCTCTTCTTTTAATATTGTTATCACGCAACAAGTGCGAATCCGCTTCCAATCCCAATGTGGAGTTGGCTCTGCTCTTGTGGCTTTAGTTTCGTGCTTTTGTGGCGGTGTCACCTTCCAGTTGTCAGACAGAGCGAATTTGCCGAGCTGATACTGATCTTCAACCCAATTCTTGAAGGTGAAGCAATCTTCGAGAGGGTGCCCTATTACTCAGTGATAGGAGCAATAGTTTGGGTCAGAGACTTCGCCTGCTTGTTCGGGGTTTTTGGACTCCGGCAGTGTAAGCATTTGATGTTTTAGAGCAAGATCAAGTATCTTCTTCGTCTTGTCCCGAGGAAATGAGTACGCTCGACCCATTTTCTTCATGAGGGATAGATCAATAACGCTCGACTTCTGTTTGCGTGGCTTCTTAGCCCCGCTTTGTTGCTGTTGAGCGCCTTTTTGGCCTTTCGAGTTCTTTCTGCTTCTGCGTCGAGCCTTTTTTATAACAGGTTGACAGGGGATGGCACTTTCATCTTTCACGGCCTGTTGAAGGAGGCGTTGCGTTTTGGCTTTCTCGTAGATGGCCATTTCACGGTTGTGATCATCTCGGACTTTTTGACCAGCTTCCCTTATAAGCCTGTCCATTTGTTCTTCAAACGACGGACTGGGAACTTTTGCATCAGGAACTTTTACTGGTTCAGGATTAGTGTCCTCCCGTTGAGCATCTGCTTCTTCATTCAAGTCGTGCACGACGTAACAGTCGCGAAGCAGCTCTCGTTTCTTGGAGCGAATGTATCCGAGCCCGATCGTCTCCATCCTCCCACTATGCAGCTTGTGTTGGGTTCCGGGAACGTTTCAGACCCTGTCATAGAATTTGGCCTTTCTAATAGTCTGTTTAAAGGGTATCCCTTGGCACTTCAACAACCTTTTCAAGCCTTCTGTATAATATCTGGGTAGACGGATGGGTTGAAGCCTGTCCAGCGTAGGATCCGTCCCGTGCCAGATTTCTTTCTCTACTTTGTTTTCTTCAGAGTGGTAGAATAGAATTTCTTTTTCGCCTTTTCGCCTGGGAGAGACATAGAACGTCCGCAGCTCTTCTACACTGTAGATGTCAAGTGCATCCAGTTCCTTATAATGTTTAAGCGGCACCATGGCGGCTTGCAGACTTTGCTCTTCGTCAACGAAAGCTCGTATTGAAGGTCGAGCGGAGAACACAGCATGAACTTCATCCTCCGAATCACTACCAAAGATCAACGTAGGAGAAGATGGTCCCGGCTTGGTGTATTGGGGCGGACCCGAATAAACTATCTCCTCTTCTTCCTCGGTATCACTGCCGAAGACAGGGATGGTAGCGTTAGTTTTATTCTCTGGCTTGCGACACCTTTCCGTGTCTTCGAAATTCGGCAAGAAGTATTTGGCATCTTCATATTTGCGAACTTCGTTTACGGAAAATGGATTCAGTTCTCCCGTCATGGTATACTCGAGACCATCCCTAAAATATTTCATACACTGATACTGTGTAGAAGGGATAATGTTGTACTAGTGTAACCATGGCCGGCCGAGCAGAGCATTATAGCATGTCTTGGCATCTATGACGTGGAATTTAATATCCATGATGAGCAACCCAAAGCGTAGTGTCAGTATCACAGATCCAAGAGTCTTTGATGATTGGGAGTCGAACCCGGAGATGGTGATCTTGTCCCGAGCAAGGTGTTGGACGCTCATGCAGATTTCCTTTAACACCCGCACATTGAGGAGATTAACAGACGATCTGTTATCGATCAGGATTTTGCCTATCTTTATATCATGGCAGTATCCTGAGACATAGAGGGGGCGATTGTGTTCGCACGTCCCAAGGAGAAGGTCTTTGTCGCCAAAAGTGACATCTGCCGTGTGCACTTCCTCCAATTCATCTTTCATCTTTTCTTCGGCCAGGAAAGCTTGGAACTGCTCCGGGTCCTGTAGTGCCTTAATTAACGAATTTCTCGCCTCCTTTGATAGTAAAAGGGCGTCAAGAATGCTGAGTTGCGAGGGTAGCTTCCTCAGATGCGCTAAGACGTTGTAATCCACCTTATTCTTTTTCGGCGGGTCTTTGGCAGTTAGTTCTTCCGTGACTTGGTCATCCAATGCGATCTCCTCAGGGACCTTTTCTTTCCCTTTATCTCTTTTGTTTGGGGGTCCGAGATTCTTTTCGGGCAACGTGCGATTACGCAGCCGGATATTTTCATAAATCTTCGGCTCTTCTTCTTTTCCCGAAGTGGACTCTTTGAAGAGAGGGCCAAGCTCCAGCTCCTCATCAGAATCGCGCCCGAATGTGAGCACTTGTGATCCCTCGGCGTCAACCATGCAACAATCACTGGTAGTTCTGTTAAGCCTTTCGATCGTTCTGTTCTGCTCTCGGCGAGTCTTGCGCTTTTCCCGCTTAAACTGCTGTCGGTGAACAACATACCCTTGCCACCATCTATCGAAAGCTTTGCACTCTTCAGTAGGGTGTGAAATCTTCCGAAGATACAAGCAATAGGAGGGGTGCATTTCCGCTTCACCAGTAACGCTTCCCTCAGAGGATGGTAGCTTCATACCCATTGACACGGCTTTAGCAAACCTCTTCCTCGTCTTGAATTTGATTTTATCCGCCGTGGGTGTACTTTGCTCCAGCGGGAGTATCTCAATTCTTTCGTCAAGGCGCTGGCATTTAGCCCTTTCGAATATAATCGCCTCGCGCTCCCGATCAGCTTTGCTTTTTAAGAGAGCTTCATTGAGGAATGCGTCAATTACTTCATCCGATGGCTCTAGAATTTTTGGTTCAGGATCTGCCCCCGGCGTTTCAGTATAAGGAGTCTCCTCATTGTCCATGAACGAATGGGAAATCACATGACAGCTCGCTACGTATTCTTCAGATTCATCAGATGAACTTTCTCCCTCATCTTCCTCTTGAAAGACGTGATTGAGGAATTCTTGGAATGTAACAGGAATCCGTGCCTTCTGGTTGTATTCCTCCAGCGCGTCAATTTGTTTTTGTAAATCCGTGCGCTTGTCGCCAGGCTTCACGGGCTTCTTTGATTTCTTTTTCTTCTCCATTCAAGATTTCGACGGCTGGTTGTGAATGCTTGGGCCACCTCCATCGATCTTTTGAGTTAGACGAGGCTTCAACATCCCTTCAATGATCTGCGGCCCCAACGGGTTCTTCCACTTGATTGTTGGGCATGTTTGAAGATCATTTAGCATCCTCTTTGTCTTGGCTGATAATACAACCTGTAAGTTCACGTTGCCGTCCCCGGTTCTTGCGGGGAGGCGGAAACGGTATAAAAAACAAATTTTTAGCGCAAAGGGCAACATGGACTACCAAAGTCGGGATCTTTTCTAAACTAAACTAGCTACCATGCTAAAAAGAGTTAGCTACTCGGATAAAAGGTTATACCTAACTTGAACTCCTTCTTCTTGAAACCTTTGTAGGGTTTGAAGGTGCTTTCCTCGTCGCCTTCTTCCGTCAAAGATGGATCCACCTGAGGGTTCGACCTTCGGGCTCCTTTCTCGAACTTTGAGAGAACTAGGATCTTTGGCTTGCTAAACCTCTAACCCTAGAGTGAGTAGAGAGAGGCTTTGGGGTGTTTTTATCTCAAGGAGAGGGATTCTCAACACATGAGAAGGAATCTCCTTGAACTAGAGGAGGAAGAAGAAGAAGTGAGGAGAGAGAAGTGTTATGATAGAATGAATAAAATCCTTCTCATTTTGCAACCATAACAAAATGAAATGAATTATCAAATTAACAATAATAATAAAAATGAAATAGTTGATGGAAGGTTTGGAATGACCATTATCATTACATTCATTAAATGAATTTTGCTAGAATCAAAGAGCATCTTTGATATGTAATGATGATGGTCAAACTTTCAACCATGGTCAACAAGTCAACCTTGGTCAACAAGTCAACAAAACCAACCATGACACAATTTCATTTAATTAATATTATTAATTGATATAACATAAATTCATTAGGGTTTGGAAAAAGACGACTGTCAACTGTGCATACGCACCCGTTCCGAAACCCTAATGAAAATCCTCTTCCTCCGCCTCAATCAACTGTGCATACACACCCGCATTCTTGTTCCGAGGAACATGAATACAATGAGATAAAATCAGCCCCAAAACATATACCAGTATCTAGCTCAAACCAGAGCCAGCTAGTAATATCTGTCCGGAATCCAAACGTGCACAAGTGCGCGGATGAGAACGAACCCTGTCGCAAAACCATGCGACCTCTACTCTGTTTTGCCCAGAGACGAATAGCCCTCTATGTGGGACTCTAAAGACTCGACACTACGCTGGCAGTGGGTTTAACCACAGACCGCAAGCGGCACTAGCTGTGCGTAACGATCCCCAGGTAGATGTCGATAAGAAGACTGATGAGGTGAACCCCATCTGAACTCCCACTGAGTCTGAATGTGACAGTCTCCGTACAGTCCGGTCTGTTCGTCTGATACATCGCATGTCGGGCCTAGGGGGCGGTAAACGTCAGTCCCCTAATAGCGGTACAAGTCGTGTCGGAGTGAAGCCCAAAACACCCTGAGATAACACTGGAAGCCTACCAGTATATCTCGCTTGCCCTGGCCAGGGACTACTCGTGTAATGGCTCTCCTAGACACAGCGCGATGTCAACCCCCAATACCGGAAGAGACGAATCCTGTCTAACCGTCACTGCCTCCAAGTGCTTCGGGACTGCACCCAACCACTACCTGTTTGCACGACTCCTTTGAGCCGTGGTAGGGCAGTGATCAAAGTGCAGTGGGAACACACTCGAGGCGAAGTGCCAGTGTCAAGTCAGCGGACTAAGCTGTACTCATGTCACCTGGGAACTGATAACTGACGATAGGTATAATACCAACTTGTCAGTTCCCGACGAGTCCTGTCCAGTGTACTCGTAACCTAACGAGCACCCGCATACTATCTCAAGTACGACGTACTGACGGCTGTGGGACAGACCGTCTCCCACACTGGGATGAGAAGCGCATGCGCCAGTCTACTCCGGAGTATCGATGCCCTGTCTCGATAGTCCTGCGACTAGGGACCTGTATAAGGATGTGCTTATAGATTACCCAGCCCCCACCTGTGTGACTGCCATCACAACGCTGGTAATCAAGCAAAGATCCTAAGGGCTCCACTAATGCGTATAAGTGATATGATAAAATAAACACATGTACACATTGAAGTAGAAACAAACCAAGTAGCATACTACTATTTTGAGCAAGATTGTATATACAAGGTGAATATCCCAAGCTTCCATTAAGTAATATACAAACCAGTATGATACAGTAATGGCCTCTAGGGCATATACACTAACAATCTCCCACTTGCATTAAGGCCATGTACTGGCGTATCGAAGACCTATCATCTCGATCAGCCGCTCGAACTGTGTCTGGGGTAGGGCCTTGGTGAGTGGATATGCAGTGTTTTCTTCTGAGGCAACCCTCCGAACCTCGATCTCCTTGCGATCCACGATCTCTCTGATCAGGTGATACCGCCTCAAGATGTGTCTGGATCTCTGATGGGACCTGGGTTCCTTCGCTAAAGCTATAGCCCCGTTGTTGTCGCAATACAGAGGTATTGGGTCAACAATGGACAGAACCACCTGAAGTTCTTGCAAGAACTTCCTCATCCAGACAGCTTCTTTTGCGGCATCAGATGCAGCGATGTATTCCGCTTCCATCGTCGAGTCTGCAACGGTTTCCTGTTTGGAACTCTTCCAACACACCGCCCCTCCATTGAGGGTAAAGACAAAACCCGACATGGACTTGGAATCATCCTTGTCACTCTGGAAGCTGGAGTCAGCAAAGGCCTCGATCTGGAGGTCTTTTCCGCCATACACCAAGAACATTTCCTTAGTCCTTCTCAGGTACTTGAGAATGTTCTTTACTGCTATCCAGTGTTTCTCCCCAGGGTTTGACTGATACTGGCTTACCACACTTAGTGCATAAGCTACATCCGGTCTGGTACACAACATCGCATACATTATAGAGCCTACCGCAGAAGCGTAGGGTATAATAGACATGCGATCCCTCTCTAAATCAGTCTTGGGAGACATCTCTTTAGAGAGGGTGATCCCGTGACAAGCCGGTAGGTTACCGCGCTTGGAATCTTCCATACTGAATCTCTTCAGTATAGTGTCGATGTACCTGGAGTGAACGATCGAGTTCAACGAGTGAAGCGAATGTGAAAGTCCTAATATCCTCTTGGATCTATCACGATGGATCCGGATCCCCAGGATGTATGAGGCATCACCCAGGTCTTTCATGGAGAACCTGTGTGACAAGAATCCCTTGACAGATTGTAGCATAGGAATGTCATTTCCTATTAAGAGAATGTCATCCACGTATAAAACGAGGAATACTATAGTTCTCGCTACAAATCTACTATAGATGCATGGTTCATCTGGATTTTTGATAAAGCCAAATTCCTTGACCGTCTCATCAAAACAGATGTTCCAACTCCGTGATGCCTGCTTTAGTCCATAAATGGACTTAAGCAACTTGCACACCTTTCCGCTGCTCCCACTCTGAATGAAACCCTCTGGCTGGTCCATATAGACACACTCCTCTAAATTTCCATTTAGAAAAGCGGTCTTTACGTCCATTTGCCAAATCTCATAATCGTGGAAGGCAGCAATGGCAAGAAGGATCCGAATGGATTTCAGCATAGCCACTGGAGAAAAGGTTTCGTCATAGTCCAAATCAGGTCTTTGACGAAAACCCTTTGCTACAAGTCTAGCTTTATAGGTCTCAACCTGTCCATCTACACCAATCTTCCTTTTGAAGATCCATTTGCATCCTACGGGTTTTACCCCGTCTGGAGCAATGTCCAACGTCCATACTTTGTTGGTGTACATGGACTCCATTTCGGTCCGCATTGCATCCAGCCATTTTACCGAATCAACGCTCTGAACGGCCTGCTGGAAGCTAGTAGGCTCATCATAATCTATGATGCAATCCTCTCTATCCCCGTCTATGAGAAAACCGTAGTATCTCTCGGGCGGATGAGACTGCCTACTACTCCTGCGGAGCGGCGTAGGAATGTCCTTTTCTTTTGAACCTTCTGGTTCCACTAAACTTTCAGTAATAGTCTGTGGTTCTGGAATTTCTTCCAGTTCTACTGTGCTCCCACTTATCTGGTTTTCCAAAAACTCAGTTTCCAAGAAGTAGGCATGACGAGAAACAAGAACTTTTTGTTCCTCTTCACAGTAGAAGAAATATCCCTTGGAGTTCTTTGGATATCCCACAAACTTGCACTGTACTGAGCGTGCCTCGAGCTTGTCCGCATGCTGCTTTTTGACAAAAGCTGGACATCCCCATGTCTTAATGTGATTAAGATGGGGCCTCTTCCCACACCACATCTCAAATGGTGTGGTAGGCACAGTTTTAGTAGGAACTCGGTTCAAAAGGTATGCAGCTGATTCTAGCGCATACCCCCAGAAAGATCGTGGCAACTCAGCGTTACTCATCATGGACCGTACCATATCCAATAGGGTTCGGTTCCGTCTCTCCGATACACCGTTATGTTGCGGAGTGTATGGAGGAGTAAGCTGAGAGAGAATTCCGTTCTCTTTTAAATAGTTCAGGAACTCGGCACTCAAGTATTCACCACCTCGATCCGATCTTAGAATCTTGATACTTTTGCCGGTTTGTTTTTCTACTTCATTCTTATATTCCTGGAACTTTTCAAAAGCTTCGGACTTATGTTTCATCAAGAAGACATAACCGTACCTTGAAAAGTCATCCGTAAAAGTAATGAAGTAAGAATAACCGCTTCGCGCATGTGTAGACATTGGACCGCACACGTCGCTGTGTACGAGTCCCAAGAGCTCGCTCGCTCTTACTCCGTGTCCAGTGAACGGAGTCTTTGTCATCTTTCCTTTGAGACAGGATTGACAAGTGGCATATGATTGATATTCGAACGGATCCAAATATCCTTCTGTATGTAACTTAGTCAACCTTCTCTCATTGATGTGACCCAGTCTACAATACCATAAGAAAGTCTGATTAATATCTGGAGACTTTCTTTTGTGTGTATTCTGGAGATTGAAAATCTGTGGTTGGTTTAATACGTATATACCATTGCTCAGTGTACCTGACCCAATCAGAACTTGATTAAGGTGAATGTTTACAACATTACTTACAAACGCAAATTCATAACCTTCTTTTGAAACCAAAGATACAGAAATGATATTACAAGTTGCGTTGGGTACAAAAAAGCAATTACGTAAAACCAAAACATGTCCATCTGACATTCCCAGGTGATAGTCCCCCACGGCTTTAGCATCCATGCTAGCTCCGTTCGCAACTCTGAGGGTCATGTCACCTGCCTTCAAAACCCTACGGTTTCTCAACGCCTGCAAAGAATTACAGATATGAGATCCTGATCCGGCATCCAATACCCAGGAAGTAGAGTTTATCGAAAGACAGTTTTCAATAACATACACACCTGAAGCTGAAGCCGCAACCTGCTTCAGTTCCTGTGTCCTGGCCTTCCAAGCCCTGCAATCTTTCTTCCAGTGTCCACTCTTATGACAATAGAAGCATTCTTCTTTACCCACAAGCTTCCCCGCTATCTTTGTTGCCTTTACCTTTCCCTTCGTATCCACTTTACTAACACCGCCCCTTAGTTTGGCGGGGGCATTCTTCTTCTTTCCCTTGGCTTTCGCCTTGGACCTAGAAGAAGAAGATCCTCCTACAAACAAAGTGGGTGTTTCCCTACCTTTCTGTAGGGTGCCCTCTGCACCCCTCAGCGTGTTGAGGAGTTCTGAAAGTTCAACTTCTTTTTCTTGTAAGTTGAAGTTCAGTATAAACTGGGCGTAAGTGGAAGGAAGGGACTGGAGAATCAAGTCCGTATAGAGCTCACTCTCCAACGTGGTCCCAAGTTCTGCGAGCTCCTCAATGTAGCCAATCATCTTAAGCACGTGTTCCGCTACCGATGATTCGACGGCCAATCTTGCCGAAAATAACTTTTTCGATATTTCGTATCTTGCGATACGAGACTGCTCTCCATACAGTTCTTTTGTATGGAGAAATATGGATTCCAGGTCCATATTCTCATGCCTCCTCTGATGTTCGTTGTCCATAGAGGCAAGCACGAGGCACTTGGCCTTCGCGCAATCAATCTCCCAAGTCTTACGGATTTCCTTATCCGCGACGCTGGAGGTGGGACCTGGGACGGGGGGAGCTTTGGTGGTAAGAAGATACCCCAGCTTGTCGTAAGTGATTGCCATCTTGACATTCCTGAGCCAATCTTTGTAGTTTGGCCCTGTCAGTATGTTTTTATCTAGAAGTAACTTAAGTCCAGTCATGTTGATTGGTCGCTGCAATTAGGAGAGAGAGAAGAAACACTCAGCACGATGCTCTTGCAAGTTTAGAATGGTTTTTAATTTGTCTAAACAGGATGGCTCCCACTGTCTCTCGAATCCCTCCTCAAACCATAAAGGAAGAATTAGTCGGGATCAATCCCACCGCACAATACTTGCTTAACCGTTCAGCCAGGCCAGTGTCGGTACTTCGAGGGAGGTTTTTCAACGCTTTCGCGAAGTTCCTTAATTTAAGAACCTCTTTTCCCTGGGGGCGTAGCCCCGCTAACACCTTTCTAGGCACCTACTAGGTTTATAGCATTGATCGTTTAGTGAGAAATTTCCCGAGGAGTAGCATATACTCACAGTAGGATCGGGATCCAAATATCATCGCGTGACGAAACTGAAGGAATCCTACCAGAATCATCACACTCCAAATGGTATGCAAATCTAGCAAGTTTCAGTACTTATGAAACTCCCGATGTGGATTTTTGCCCCATGCTCTTATGACCTTGACTTTGGCCAACAAATCATAAGTCACATGTCAAGTTCTACCCGTCATTCTCCAGGTTAATTTGAATCCACCCGTACCTACCCTTGACTTTGGCCAACAAGGCAGTACGACTGTTTCAAATCAACGCATCTATCTATGCTGCACATGAATACCCATTAGCTACCAATCACTATGCCTTGACTTTGGCCAACAAACACAGCTTGAATACTATTGACTATTCATGTGAAACGACGGAGGGCTACGAATGGTTTTGGCTAAACCGTGAACGTAGTGAACTTGATATAATCGATGGAACGAGATAGCTTTTAAAAGGGGTGGCTCAAGCTCCGCATTTAAAAGTTAGTTTTGAAAAGAACCGAGTGGTTTTTCGAAAGTGTTCCAACGACTTTAGCTTGGTTTATTATCTTGCATTAGTTCTTTTAATGCGTGATATTCTTGCATTAGTTCTTTTAATGCGTCCCATCATTTAATCCTACCATTGCAGAAAACAACCAAAATATGACGTACGCTTATGCCATTCGCATTCGCCACGGCGTCCCGTCATCACCCGTTAGGTTACTTAACTAACGACAGAGCGGGGGCTGGGCTAGCGCGGCTGTAAAACATAAGCAACGCCTAAATAGTTATTAATATATATAGCAATGATAGACATTACAGATCACAGATGAATACATTGGATATACTAGGAATCCGCAATCCTTTCGAGCCTGCAACGAAAAGCGGATTACACGGTCGCGGTGAATAGCCAATACCCCACCCAAGACCCCTACGGGTGCGGCAAACTACCCGCCAAGTACCCGAAGTGGAGCAACCTCCCTCAATGCCGTGAGTAGGCCACTCGGCACTTCGAGATACCCGGTAGTTTGTGCACCCCTCAATGGGTCTATCCTAGGAGCAAAAACAGTAAAAAGAATTATACAATGACGGCTACAACCCCGACCCGGTTGTGCGGCCATACAAATAATAATATTACATCAATTTACATTTTACATGAATGAAAGAAAAAGAAACACTCATCTCACATCCACCCCGGCTATTCACCCGCGACAGTCCAACGCATTCATATACACAAACCATCATCAAACACAGATCACAGATATGTATAACCCCGACTAATCGACATATAGCGATTAGCCGACGTTCAATACATATAAACATCACAGATATAACCAATATAGTCAAAGTGTAGTGAAGTTCGACAAAAATACGGATTTATAGGCCCCCAAAAACAAATTTCTTTTCTGGAAAATCTGGGCACAAATAAACCATCTGAAAAATCCCAAAACCCTACCAGAAGAACACTGCACAAAACCCGATCACGAGAGGAGCCCAAACGGCGGCGGTTCCGCGGCAAATGCATACCTATTGCCGCGGAACCGCGGCGGTTTGAGGGAATCAGGGGATCATTTTTGGTGAGTGTTCTCACAAACCCCTGAGCCGATTTTAGGAGTAAAACATTTTATTTTTAGAGCACAAAAAATTTCAACAGAAACTTAGGGTTTTGGTTTTTCCCGTTTTTGCGATTTTTCCGTTTCGAACTTCGATACACTTTACTACTAAGCTAGTTTAAGTTTAGTTAGGCTTTGATACCACTGTAAGTCCACTTTGCCGTCCCTGGTTCTTGCGGGGAGGCGGAAACGGTATAAAAAACAAATTTTTAGCGCAAAGGGCAACATGGACTACCAAAGTCGGGATCTTTTCTAAACTAAACTAGCTACCATGCTAAAGAGAGTTAGCTACTCGGATAAAAGGTTATACCTAACTTGAACTCCATCTTCTTGAAACCTTTGTAGGGTTTGATGGTGCTTTCCTCGTCGCCTTCTTCCGTCAAAGATGGATCCACCTGAGGGTTCGACCTTCGGGCTCCTTTCTCGAACTTTGAGAGAACTAGGATCTTTGGCTTGCTAAACCTCTAACCCTAGAGTGAGTAGAGAGAGGCTTTGGGGTGTTTTTATCTCAAGGAGAGGGATTCTCAACACATGAGAAGGAATCTCCTTGAACTAGAGGAGGAAGAAGAAGAAGTGAGGAGAGAGAAGTGTTATGATAGAATGAATAAAATCCTTCTCATTTTGCAACCATAACAAAATGAAATGAATTATCAAATTAACAATAATAATAAAAAATGAAATAGTTGATGGAAGGTTTGGAATGACCATTATCATTACATTCATTAAATGAATTTTGCTAGAATCAAAGAGCATCTTTGATATGTAATGATGATGGTCAAACTTTCAACCATGGTCAACAAGTCAACCTTGGTCAACAAGTCAACAAAACCAACCATGACACAATTTCATTTAATTAATATTATTAATTGATATAACATAAATTCATTAGGGTTTGGAAAAAGACGACTGTCAACTGTGCATACGCACCCGTTCCGAAACCCTAATGAAAATCCTCTTCCTCCGCCTCAATCAACTGTGCATACACACCCGCATTCTTGTTCCGAGGAACATGAATACAATGAGATAAAATCAGCCCCAAAACATATACCAGTATCTGGCTCAAACCAGAGCCAGCTAGTAATATCTGTCCGGACTCCAAACGTGCACAAGTGCGCGGATGAGAACGAACCCTGTCGCAAAACCATGCGACCTCTACTCTGTTTTGCCCAGAGGCGAATAGCCCTCTGTGTGGGACTCTAAAGACTCGACACTATGCTGGCAGTGGGTTTAACCACAGACCGCAAGCGGCACTAGCTGTGCGTAACGATCCCCAGGTAGATGTCGATAAGAAGACTGATGAAGTGAACCCCATCTGAACTCTCACTGAGTCTGAATGTGACAGTCTCCGTACAGTCCGGTCTGTTCGTCTGATACATCGCATGTCGGGCCTAGGGGGCGGTAAACGTCAGTCCCCTAATAGCGGTACAAGTCGTGTCGGAGTGAAGCCCAAAACACCCTGAGATAACACTGGAAGCCTACCAGTATATCTCGCTTGCCCTGGCCAGGGACTACTCGTGTAATGGCTCTCCTAGACACAGCGCGATGTCAACCCCCAATACCGGGAGAGACGAATCCTGTATAACCGTCACTGCCTCCAAGTGCTTCGGGACTGCACCCAACCACTACCTGTTTGCACGACTCCTTTGAGCCGTGGTAGGGCAGTGATCAAAGTGCAGTGGGAACACACTCGAGGCGAAGTGCCAGTGTCAAGTCAGCGGACTAAGCTGTACTCATGTCATCTGGGAACTGATAACTGACGATAGGTATAATACCAACTTGTCAGTTCCCGACGAGTCCTGTCCAGTGTACTCGTAACCTAACGAGCACCCGCATACTATCTCAAATACGACGTACTGACGGCTGTGGGACAGACCGTCTCCCACACTGGGATGAGAAGCGCATGCGCCAGTCTACTCCGGAGTATCGATGCCCTGTCTCGATAGTCCTGCGACTAGGGACTTGTATAAGGATGTGCTTATAGATTACCCAGCCCCTACCAGTGTGACTGCCATCACAACGCTGGTAATCAAGCAAAGATCCTAAGGGCTCCACTAATGCGTATAAGTGATATGATAAAATAAACACATGTACACATTGAAGTAGAAACAAACCAAGTACCATACTACTATTTTGAGCAAGATTGTATATACAAGGTGAATATCCCAAGCTTCCATTAAGTAATATACAAACCAGTATGATACAGTAATGGCCTCTAAGGCATATACACTAACACAACTTCCCAAGGAGCTTCTTCAACGACAGAGCATGTTGTCCCAGGCGTATTCATTCCCTTAGAGATGTGGGGTTGCGGTGGATTCACCTTCCATTTGTCGGACAATGCAAACTTGCCCTGTCGATACTGGTCTTCATGCCAACATAGCAATCCTCGATCGGATGACCCAATACTCGATGATAAGGACAGTAGTTGGGCTCATTGACATCACTTGGTTGCGACGGTCGTTTTGGATCCGGCGGATTTATGAGTCGGTTGTGCAACGTCAGTTCGAATAACCTTCTCGTTTTATCTCGGGGAAACGAGTAGGAACGTCCCATCCTCTCCTCAAGGGGTACGTACGGGCGCATATTATTTTGACGAACGACTGGCTTCGGGTTGCTCGGTTGTTGTTGAGCATTAGCGACAACGATTGCTTTCCCCTTTCCCTTCTCATTTTGGGAGTCCGGCTTTGGAAAAGGAGTTTTATGGCCCATCTGATCCATCTGCGCTAGCTTGTCGATTAGTGCCTGGAAGGTGGTTGGCATGAAGAATATCATAAATTGCGAGATGGTTGCTTACGGATCGAGGGTTCCCACAAACATACCCACTGCAGGAGCTTCTTCAATGCGTTGCTCGCATTTTGACCATAAATTACGCCACCGTATAGCATATTGGACCCATGTTTCACCCGGCTTTACCCTGGCATTAATCAATGCCGTTATCGGGGTACGCTCGCTGGCACTCGCGAAACATTGGGTAAACAGCAGTTCCATTTCAGCAAAGGTTTTGATAGAGTCATTTGGGAGCTCGGAATACCACTCGAACGCCGTATCTGACAAGCTGCCAACGAACTGACGGAGCAACAATTTATCATCCCCGCCGGTGTTGCCGCAAAGCGCCCTGAACTGGGCAACATGCTGGTGGGGATTGCCAATCCCCTTATACACGTGGAATTTTGGTATCGTATAACCTGGCGGGTACTTGATCTGGTCGTACCAGCCCGGATACGGCCGCCCCGTTTTTACGAACTGACCGGCTGCTTCCGTCACTTGATGGACCCGGATCTGCTGAGCTATATATTCGTCCAGGTCGGCTTTGGAGATTGCCTCCTCCTTGGCTGTTGACAGAGCCAGAGGAGGATTCAACGTTTCTCCCCTATCATCTTCAAGGATGATCGGGGGATCTTCAGCAGGTGGATCCTGTTGAATCATCATGCCCACCATGTCCTGGAACAGGAAGGCCATCTTCTTTATGCTGGCTGCCTATTCCGCAGCTTCTTTATCCTTCTTCTCCAGTATGCGACGAAGGAATTCGGCATCAGTTTCTTGTTCCTGACGTTCATCCGAGGACGTTTCAGGGGTTTCTTTTGGCCCAGTGAGTGCGGCCATCACGGTCATCATCTCCTGGAGCTTCTGCTGTTACTCCTGAGCCTTGGTCACTGACCGTGTAAGCGGTCTATAACCGTGGATGCACGGCTGTCCTCTTTTCCCGACGCCATGTATACTGTATGAACTGTTATGCCCCCGGACTTGGGGCGTTTAGGTTCACCACCTTTGGCATTTGCCGCAGGCGCGGGGGTTTTCTCCGGCCTTCTTCTTTTGTGGGCCGTTGAAGTGGAGGGGGTCGTCGCAGTGGGCACCCTGGTGATTGTTGTCCTTTACTGTTTAAGAGGACGATCCTTTTCTTCTTGCACCTTCGCCTTTTCCTGTTGACGAGAGTGACCTGGGTCAATCACGGAGTCTTGAACCCTCCGCCAAACCTTGTATATTTTTTAGGACAGCCGTTGAGGGGGCTGTTCCTGCTTTGTCTTCGGAACTCTCTCCGCAGGTGGAGGAGATCTTTTCAATGTAGCGGTTGGAGAGTTCTTACGTACCCTCCTCAGCAGTTCAGTTGGAACAGCAGCGTTGACTTCCACCTCTGGAGCCGATGGAGTTAGCCCTGAGGGGGAGTTGCCCCCTGCCTTCCTCACTCGTCGCCAATGGCGACGTCGAGCATGACGAGCCGTTGGGACTAGCTCGGAGATAGAGACAGTTTCTTTTTGCCCCCTTTCTGAATGAGGCGTCGCTGGTGTTAACCTCTCGAAGACTGAGGTTGTCCTTTGAGGGATGATATTCAACCTGTCGAAGACAGATCCTCGGGCAGGGGCATGAGCAGGAATAGTCAATCTTGAAAAGACTAACTCTTTGACAGGGGAAGCCACCTTGACGACCTCTGGAGCAGCGGCTATTGCCTTCCTTGGGACAGCCACCTTGGGATTCACAGGCTTCTTGGTGGGCCCCTCGGAGTTTTGATCCAGCCTAGCAAAGACAGAGGCTGTTGGCTTGGTAATGGACGACCCGTTGACAGGGGCCGTCGTAGCAGTGATCCGGTCGAAGACCGACTTCTTGTTCACTTCCGGTGCAGGTATTGGCGTAGAGAAGCTTGAAGGCGGGATCATGGTCCCGAAAAATAGGCCGGTGGTGGCCTGGGTCACCTGTTCAACCGGCAAAGCGAGGAAGGAGGCCGCTTGGGGCCCATATGCTACACCTCCAGGTGAGGTGGAGCGTCCGTTGCAGTGGCACTTCGAGCAGTTGGTGCAGTTAGAGGCCATTGATGCTTGAGTTCTACGCCAGGCAAAAGACCAAATCTTAGTAACTTGAAATCCAAAGGCAACCGTTAACAAACCGCGATTCGTTCACGAAGACGACACACGAAGTGTTGAGTGGAAAGAGGAAAAGGTCCCACCGGGCGTGCCAGAATCCGTTCCCCTCCGAATGGCGGCGACGTAGACGACGTGAGGACGTCTGGCTTGGGATTCGGGGCAGATGCTATATGGTTTTATCCGTCCACCTCTCCGAAGATACCAAGTTGATTTATGGCACCATATATCGGAGGTTTAGACGGATGCGGCCGATGTAGCAGACTTCATCAGATTCCCCCTCGCTTGAGGGGTTTTTGATTATGGGGACGCTTTTCCCTGCAGGCGCAAGCCCCTGCAGTTAATTACGCTACCACATCGCGGTAACAACTTTCTCCTTCTCCAGAATTTCACTTCGTGTCGTGGGTGTTTGTTTTGTTTGTGGTTGCCCGTGGATTGTATACGGAGACTGAGTAATGCCGTCGCCCGTAGGACATGGATTAGTCCAAATCCGTATTTACTTAGATTTGGGTTTGGTGTTTTTTAGTTTAAGGATACGTTAGCCGCATTGAGGCTAAGATCAACTTAGACATTCGTTAAGGATACGTTAGTCCTGTTTTGGGACTAAGATCAACTTAACGTGGTGGTCCATTTAATACATGGCCATCGGGACTCGTCACCTCTCTGACGTCGTTGAAGGATTACAACGATGGGTGTCAGAGGAGTTCGGAGATGTACCCTTGAACCAAAGTCGATTTGGAGTTTTATAGTCCATTTGAATGTTTAAGGATACGTTAGCCGTGTTTGGGGCTAAGATCAACTTAAACGAGACCGTTTAGATCCGGCAAAAGAGCATTTGGAGGCTCTATTGTTCCAGTTTAGGGACGTGGTGGTCCATGTTCCAGTTTAGGGACGTGGTGGTCTATGTTCCAGTTTAGGGACGCGGTGGTCCTTCGCCAGTTTAGGGACGTTTCGGTCCGATATTAGTTTAGGGACGTTTCGGTCCGATATTAGTTTAGGGACGTTTCGGTCCATGAGTTTAAGGACCCCGCAGTCCATATTCATATGCGGTCGTCGGGACCCGTCACCTCTCTGACGTCGTTGAAGGATTACAATGACAGGTGTCAGAGGAGTTCGGAGATGTACCCTCGAACCGGAGGTAAATTGATTCAGGAGAGCAAAGTTGCTCAGTCCATTTAATTTGAGGACTTACGGCCATGATTGGGCTAAGTCCGATTGAAAAAAGGTTCAACAATTTTTTTTAATTTTTGTACTAGGGCTTGGCCCATTTTTTAAATAATGCATTGCATTATTTTCTATTTTTGATTGGGCTCTGCCCATAAAGGATGCAGAGCATCAATTTATTTTGGGCTCTGCTCATTTATAAATGATGCAGAGCATCAATTTTACTTGGGCTCTACCCTTTTTATTGCTTTGCGATTTATTTTGGCCTGCAAGGTTTTTTTGACTTGGGCCTGGCCCTTTAACAAAAGAAATGCAATGCATTTTTCAGGCGCTTTGCGCCAATCAAAGAGCGCAAGCGCTTGTGGTGATGACACGTGTCATGCAAGCGCAGTGCGCTGCGCTGATGCGCTACGCTTGCGCTGCTGACACGTGGCGCGCTCTGGTGAGTTGCGCCAATTACAGAGAGCAAAGCTCTATCTTAAAGCGCATAGCGCAAGTGGTTCAGATGCTGACACGTGGCGCTCTCCCAAGAGCGCAACAGCGCAGTTTGCAAATGCAAGGCACTATAAATTTGAGAATCTTTTAGATTCAAGAACCAAAGGTTCATAAAAGAAGTGCAAAGCATTGTTTTCTTTCTTGATCTAATTTAGATCAAAGAAAACAAGTTTCTCTTATTTTTCTTATCTCAGAGAACCAGAGGTTCATAGAAAAGTGCAAAACACTATTTTTATTTGTTTTTATTGAAGATCATTGATCTTGTTCTTAGATCAATCATCTATTAGAAGAAATTCTTCTCTTTTAAAGGTTTTTATCTTTTTTCCTTTTGATTTCTCTAGAGTTCTCTCTATTTGAAATTTTTGATTTCTCACCAAATGTTCATCCCTTTGAATTGAGGTCTAGGGTCCTTTATATAGTGCCCATAAGTTTGTTGAATTTGTTAACGAGATCTTTCTCTGAGTGATTTTAGGAATTTTCCCCACCGTTGGATCTTTGATCCAAGGGCTTCTGTTTTACAGAAGAAAATCTTCTTGTTTTAAAAAGAACAGAAAGATTTCATTTAAAATCTTAATTCTGTTTGGCGCAAAATCCCCAGAGCGTGACACGTGTCACGCAGCGCACAGCGCAGCGCAACTGTGCTAGCGCATCTGCGCTGACACGTGTCGCACAGCGCAGCGTAACCGCGCTAGCGCATCTGCGCTGACACGTGTCGCGCAGCGCAGTGCTTGCGCAACTGAAGCGTTGCTTCCTTTAATTTTGCTTTAAATAGAGCTTTACTCTGATTGGGCGTGCCTTCTTGGGCGCTGCGCTGATGTATCAGCCTTTGACACGTGGCGCGTTGTGCCCAGCGCACAGAATCCGAAGCGTTGCTTCACTTATTAGAATTTAAATTTTCAGAATAGAGCTTTGCTCTGATTGGGGAATCAGAAGCGTTGCTTCATCTTCCGTCTTGGAATTTGAACAGAGCTTTGCTCAGATTGGGGTAAACACCCCTCCTTCTCAACGCCATGAGATGGGGACCTGTTGCCCTCCAGAACCCGACTATCTGTGCACTCCATCGTGGGGTAATCCTAGTACAGAAAAGAAAATATGTACAACGGTGACATCGACCTCAACCCGGTCGTGCCCGAAAAGAATAATATACAAACAAGCAGTGACGGAAGTCCACATGTTGGACGATCGCCCCGCGATATCAAATGTACAAATAAAACTAAACTGTACTATCATTGCATCCAAGCTATCCACCACGACAATCTGCAACATCACAACACAACACAGAACATCAACGTGAATGTCACGTTCGCAAACCCGTCTAAAAGGACTATAGCGATTAGACAAGTTGTACCGATCAAATGACATTCACGGTCGCAGATAGAAATATATGTACTGTAAACTTTAAACAATGTTAGAAATTATTGAGTTCGAAATAACCCCGAATAGCTCGAAACAACTGGATAAAACCATATCAAAACTGGGCTAAACAAACAATGCCACTGAACCAACATTCCAGAGATAAAACCACACCTAAAAAACGAAACCCTGAAGCCCTGAAATGGCCGGCCTCCTCGGTTTTTCATGCAATGTGCTCGGCCAAATTTTGGTGGAATTGGTTCGTGTTTGGGGTGCAGTCTAGGGGTTATGTCAGTAGTCTTCTGCAGTTACTAAAAAAAATTTTGAAGACACTTCAAAAATCGACAGAACCTGGAATGTTCAGGGAAGTGAATCGGGTTTGTTTCGGTTTCGATAGTTTAACATTGTCTAAACAAGCTAACTGAGGGTTAATGGGTTGGCTCTAATACCATGTTGGGTTACGGCAGCGCCCCGGCCATCAATCCGTGGCTAAATGCGGAACAAAAATTTGTAAAACTTGGTGCTACCACAACCAATTACCCGGATTGAACCATTAACCGTTTACTGGCAATCTATAAAGTGTTTAGAGATTATACCGATCGATCCATGTCCTTCGGTCTTCAATCTCTTCCTAAGCTCCTCGACGGCTGCCCCGAACAAGTCCGCTCTCCGGTCTCCCTCGTCGAAGACAATCCACCTCGAGGATTCTTAATACGGGCTCCCACTTCAAAACCGAAGTAACTCGAACAACTAGTTTGCTAACCTAGGTGCCCAAGATGATGTAGAGATAGTGTGTGAATACTTTGTCTCAAAACATTCTAGGGTTCTCAACACATGAGAGTGATAGATTGGAGGTTGAAGAAGATGCCCATGGATGGAACTTGTGAGATCAAGAAAAAAGCTAGTGAGCAAGCCAAGCAAAAGAAATGAGATGGCTCAAACAATATGATGGCTGCCCAAAAATAAGTGAGTGGGTGTTTTGATATTTTGTTGTGTGTAAATGAGCCTCACACACTCACAAAATATCTTTACACTCACACACTTACAAAATATCTAAGCTCACCCAAAAAATATCTTAGTCGTGACTAAAACCAAGCCATGCCAAGAATGAGTCACATATTCCACCATTAAACATTTAAACTAAAATGTTTAATCAAGAAAAGAAATGGCATCAACTAAAGTTATTTTGTAACGAATTACAAGAATACCTCTCATCCGTATATACATACCCGCATCCGTATTCCGACTGAATACGGATACTACGAGACGAAAGTAATCCAACAATCTAATACTAGGATCCGGCTTAAACCAAAGCCCACTAGTATGATCCGTCCAATCATGATCCGTGCACAAGTGCACGTATATGATCGAACCCAGCCATAATACCATACGACCTCTACAACGTTTCGCCCGAACTAGGGAAACCCTCTGTGTGGGACTCTAAAGACTCGTCAATACGCTGGCAGTGGGTTTAACCATAAGCACGTCAGTGGCACTAACTGTACGTAACGGCTGCCCAGGTATTGAGCGAAAGGGAGGCCGACGAGCGAACTCATCCTGAAAACCCTACTGAGCCTGACAGTGACAATATTTGTACAGTCCAGTCTGTTCGTCTATGAGTATCGCATATCGGGCCTAGGGGGATGGTAAACGTCAGACCCCAATAGCGGTATAAGTCGTGTCAGAGTGTAGCCCAGAACACCTTGAGAAACTACTGGAATACCTACCAGTAAATCTCACTTGCCTTGGCCAAGGACTTTGTGTAATGGCTCTCCAAACACAGCGCGATATCAACCCCCAATACCGGGAGAGGCGAATCCTATCTAACCGCCACTGCTTCCAAGTGCTTCGGGACTGCACCCAACTACTACCTATTTGCACGACTCTTTTGAGCCGTGGTAGGGTAACAATCAAAGAATAGTGGAAACAAACTTGAGGCGAAGTAGCAGTGTCAAGTCAACGGACTAAGCTGTACTCATGTCACCTGGGAACTACTACCTGACGATAGGTATAATACCAACCAGCAGTACCCCTGCGAGTCTGTCTGGTGTACTCATAACCCAATGAGCACCTGTATACATCTTAGGTGAACCAACTGACACCAATGGCTTGTGAGACCGGCCATCACCCCTCGTCGGGGTCTCAATCCGTATACACTAGTCTACTCTCGGAGTATCGATTCCCAGTCTCGAAACTCCCACGACTAGGGACACTTTAAGGATGTGCTTATAGACTACGCAACTCTCACGTATATGATCGCCATCATACTGTTGGTAGTCAAGCAAGAATCCTATGGGCTCTATCAACATGTAATAGTGATCTGTAATATCATCTGAAGCATGTACATGATGATAAAGACAAACCAGATAGCTTAATATCATCTTGAGTAAGACCATTCTACCAGTATAGGTCCTCCCTCAATCATTGCAATCACGTGCTTGCGATCCAATAATTGACTTGAGGGCACTATAGGCAACACATCCTTGTCACTCTAGAAGCAGGAGTCAGCGAATGCTTCGATCTGGAGGTCTTTACTGCCGTACACCAAGAACATCTCCTTAGTCCTGCTCAGGTACTTGAGAATGTTCTTTACTGCTATCCAGTGCTTCACCCCAGGGCTTGACTGATACCTGTTTACCCCGCTCCGTGCGTAAGAAACATCTGGTCTGGTACATAGCATCGCATACATTATAGATCCTACCGGTGAAGCGTACGGTATAATACTCATGCGATCCCTTTCCAAATCAGTCTTGGGAGACATCTCTTTGGAGAGGGTGATCCCGTGACAAGCCGGTAGGTTACCGCGCTTGGAATCTTCCATACTGAACCTTTTCAGTATGGTGTCAATATACCTGGACTATGAAAGTCCCAACATCCTCTTAGATCTATCACGATAGATCTGGATCCCCAGAATGTACGAGGCATCACTGAGGTCTTTCATGGAGAACTTCTGTGACAAAAATCCTTTGACTGATTATAGCATAGGAATATCATTTCCTATCAGGAGAATGTTATCCACGTACAAGACGAGGAATACCACAGTTCTCGCTACAATCTTACTATAAATACATGGTTCATCTGGATTTTTGATAAAGTCAAATTCTTTGACCGTCTCATCAAAGAAGATGTTCCAACTCCGCGATATCTGCTTTAATCCATAAATGGATTTAAGCAACTTGCACACTCTTCCGCTGCTCCCACTCTCTATGAAACCCTCTGGCCGATCTATATAAACACGCTCTTCCAAATTTCCATTTAGAAAAGAGTTTTTTACGTCCATCTGCTAAATTTCATAATCATGGAAGGCAGGAAAGACATGTAGGATCCGAATGGATTTAAGCATAGCCACTGGAGAAAAGGTTTTATCATAGTCCAAACCAGGTCTTTGACGAAAACCTTTTGCTACAAGTCTAGCCTTATAGGTTTCAACTTGTCCATCTGCACCAATCTTCTTTCTGAAGATCCATTTACAGCCTACGGATTTTACCCCTTGTGGTGCAATGTCCAAAGTCCAAACTTTATTGGTGTACATTGATTCCATTTCGGTCCGCATTGCATCCGGCCACTTTACTGAGTATCTGCTCGTAATGGCCTGATGGAAACTAGTCGGCTCATCATCATTGATGATTCAATCCTCTCTATCCCTATCTACGAGAAAATTGAAGTATCTCTCAGGAGGATGAGACTACCCACTAGATCTACGGAGTGGTGCAGGGACGTCCGGTTCTTCTGAAACTTCTGGTTCCACCATGCTTTCAGTAATAGTTTATGGTTTAGGAATTTCTTCCAGTTCTATTTCGCTCCTACTTATTTCCTTTTCAAGAAATTGAGTCTCCAGAATGTGAGCATGCCGAGAAACAAAACCTTTTGTTCCTTTGTGTAATAGAAAAGATACCCCTGGAATTCTTTGGGTATCCCACAAACTTTCACAATACTGATCGTGCCTCGAGCTTGTCCGCATGCTGCTTTTTGACAAAAGCTGGGCATCCCCATATCTTAAGATACTTAAGATAGGGTTTCTTCCCACTTCACATTTCATATGGTGTAGTAGGCACTGATTTAGTAGGAACTTTGTTAAAAAGATATGCTGCAGATTCTAGTGCATAATCCAAGAAGGATCGCGGTAACTCAACGTTAGTCATCATGGAACGTACCATATCCAATAAAGTGCGGTTTCGCCTTTCCGATATACCGTTGTGTTGAAGTGTGTATGGAGGAGTAAGCTGAGAGAGAATTCCATTCTCTTTTAAATAATCCAGGAACTCGACACTTAAGTATTCACCACCTTGATCAGATCGAAGTGTCTTGATACTTTTGCCTCTTTGTTTTTCCACTTCATTCTTGTATTCCTGGAATTTCTCAAAGGCCTCGGATTTATGTTTCATCAAGAATACATGTCCATACCTTGAGAAATTATCCGTAAAATTATTAAAGTAGGAATAACCACTTCTTGCATGTGTAGACATTGGACCACACACGTCGCTGTGTATGAGTTCCAAGAGCTCGGTGGCTCTCACTCCGTGTCCAGTGAACGGAATCTTTGTCATCTTTCCTTTGAGACATGATTGACAAGTTGGATAAGAAAGATATTCAAACGGATCCAAATATTCCTCTCTATGTAACTTCGTCAACCGTGTTTCATTGATGTGACCTAGTCTACAATGCCATAAGAAAGCTTGATTTAATTCTGGAGACTTTCTTTTGAGTGTGTTCTAGACATTGAAAACCTTGTGTTGGTTTAATACGTATATACCGTTGTCTAGTGTACCTGACCCAATCAAACCATGATTAAGGTGTATGTTTACTACATCGCTTAAAATGTAAAATCATAACCTTCTTTAGATTGTAAAGATACAGAGATGATATTACATGTCAAACTAGGTACACAAAAACAGTTATGCAAAACCAAAATGTGTCCACTTGTTAACCCTAGGTGATATTCCCCTACGGAAACAGCATCCACGCTCGCTTCGTTAGCAACCCTGAGGGTCATATCACCTGCCTTTATAACTCTACGGCTTCTCAGTGCCTGTAATAAATTACAGATATGAGATCCTGAACCGATATCCAATACCCAGGAAGTAGAGTTGATTGACAAACAGTTTTCAATCATGAACACACCTGAATCCGAAGCCACAACTTGCTTCGAATCCTGGTTCCTGGCTTTCCAAGCCCTGCAGTCCTTCTTCCAATGGCCTTTCTTGTGACAATAGAAACATTCCTCATTTCCTACCGTCGGCCACAAAACTTTTTCCTTGCCATTTCCCTGTACCTTATTGATACCACCTTTCGGCTTGGTGGGGGCCTTCTTCTTCTTCCCCTTGGCTTTCGCCTTAGATCTAGAGGAAGAAGATTCCCCAATAAGCAGAGCGGGTGTCTCCCTGATTTTCTTTAGGGTGCCCTCTGCACTCATCAACATGTTGAGTAGTTCTGGTAATGTAACTTCCTTCCCTTGAATATTGAAATTCAATATAAACTGGGCATAGGTAGAGGGGAGGGACTATAGAAGTAAGTCTGTATATAACTCGTTCTCCAACATGGTCCCAAGGTCCGTGAGCTCTTCAATATAGCTGATCATCTTAAGGACGTGGTCCCCTACAGATGACCCGATAGCCAATCTCGCCTGAAATAATTTCTTCGATGTCTCGTATCTTACGATATGAGATTGCTTTCCATATAAATCTTTGGTATGGAGGAAGATAGAAGCTAAGTCCATCTTCTCGTGCCGCCTCTGGTGTTCATTATCCATTGAGTCCAGCATGGGGCACTTTTCTTTCACACTATCTATTTTCCATGTCTTACGGATTTCAATATCCGCGACGGTGGAATCTGGACCTGGGACGGCGAGGGCTTTAGTAGTAAGGAGGTAGCCTATCTTGTCATAGGTAAGGGCTATCTGGACATTCCTTAGCCAATCTTTATAGTTTGGCCCTGTCAATATATTTTTATCTAGTATTAACTTAAACCCGGTCATCTTGGTCGCTGCAATTAGGAGAGATAGAAGAAACACTCAGCATGATGCTCTTGCAAGTTTAGATTGGTTATTAGTTTATCTAAACAGGATGGCTTCCATTGTTTCCTCAAATTCTCCTTCAAATCATAAAAGAAGAATTAGTCAAGATTAATCGCACCCTACAATTCTTGCTTAACCTTTCGGCCAGGCTAGTGTCGGTACTTCGAGGGAGGTTTTACAACGCTTTCGTGAAGTTCCTTAATTAAATAACCTCTTTTCCCTGGAGGCGTAGCCCCGCTAACACCGTTCTAGGCACCTACTTGGTTTATAACATTGATTGCAAGGTGAAAAATTCTCCCGATGAGTAATAAAACTCACGGTGGGATTAGGATCCAACTATCATTGTATGAAAACTTTGAAGGAATCCTACCAAAATTATCACATTCAAGATGGTATGCAAAACTAGCAAGTTTCCTTTTTCTTTGAAACTCCCGATGTGGATTTTTGTCCCTGGCTCTTATGACCTTGACGAAGGCCAAAATATCATAAGATGCAAGTCAAGTTCGACCCGTCATTGTCCAGGTTAATCTGAACCCATTCGTACAAACCCTTGACGAAGGCCAAAATAGCTGTACGTCTATCCTAGATTAACGCATCTATCTATACTACAGATGTGTAGGGTGTTTTTCGTCCCCCCATTAAGATGGAAATACGCGTCGCTTGTCAGGCGTACTATAGATTCCCCCTGCCTAGGGTAGGCGGAGGTTTATTGATTGTGAGGATCCGAATCTCCGACAGCCGCAGACTAAGCTGCCGTTAATTACCCATCGTTTTTGGAGCGAGGGAACCTCCGATTGACGGGTCGAACTGGTCATGCGAACTCAATGTGCAGTGTGCGTATGTGTGTCTTGAGGGGTTTTGGATGTATTGGGGGACTCGCAGAGTTTACGGGGGTCCAGCTATCCGGATTGCGAGCTGAGGGTTAAGGGGGCTAGCAGCCCCCTTGCGGGGTGCTGGGCAGCGCCCCATTAGAAAAAATTTCCCAACGGGGGACGTATTTTGGGTGTGGAGTGCATGGAAAATGAGGGGTGAGGAGCGTCTTAAAAGACGCGTGCATGGCGCGTGGCGCCCGCGGGTCAAATGCCAGGCACGTGGGCGCGTGGGCGCTTGGCGCCCGCGGGTTATGTGCGAGGCGCGTGGGTGCAGGGCGCCCGCGGGTCACGTACCCTGCACGCGACCACTGGGCGCCAGCGGGTCACGTGCGCGGCACGCGACAGCTGAGCGCTGAGCGCCCGCGGATCCCGTGAGGCGCACGTGGGGGCTAAGCGCCCGCGGGTCACATGCCCTGCATGCAACCGCTGGGCGCCCGCAGGTCACGTGCGTGGCATGCGACCGCTGGGCGTTCATGGGTCATGTGCGTGGCACGCGACCGCTGGAAACACCAGCGGAAAAGGGGCTTAGCCCCTAGGCTTGGAGTTGAAATCCCAAGGGATTATGTATAGATTTGGAGTTAAACTCCTAAAAGAGTTTTGTTTATGGAGTTAAACTCCAACAGATCTTGAATGGAGTTAAACTCCTAGAAATCTTTGGAAATGACCGAAGGGGACCCCTTTCTTCTCCCCTTTGGCCCTGGATCTTCCCCAATGTGGGATTTTTGGAGGTGAGTCTCCTTCTTCCTCCTCTTCTGTTGGCCGGATCTTGGAGGAAAGGGGGTGAGATTTAAAAATCTCCCCTTTTTGAGATCTGATGGAAGATCTGAGTTCCCCTTCAAGGGTTTAATGGTGAAAATTTGTTTATTTTGGGAAAAGGAAGAGTTAAACTCTTGATTTAATTCAAAAAGGAGAAGAAAGTTTTAGAACCTTGAGGAAGGAGAAGGAGGCACAGACCCTAAATTTTTGAGAGAGAGAAAAAGTATATTGATATTTTGATCAGGTTGCCCTACATACTTTTCATATAGCCTCTTGGGCTTTGTCAAATGGTACTTGTGCCACCCCATGCCTTATGTGCTTATTTATTTTTTGCACATAAGCCACGAGATTTACAAAATGTTGGCTTTCTGCCCACTTTACATATATTTATTTCTAAAAATTACATTTAGACTAGTTTATTGCCTCCTTTTTGGCATGGAGCCGACCCCGTCCATGCTTGGTCTTGACTTGAGCCTGGGCCCGGGCCCACTTGACTTGGGGTTGACTTTGGTTTTGACATGGTCAACTGGGGTGTATTTTTTGACCCCAACAAGATGAATACCCAGCAGTTACCAATCACTACGCCTTGGCAAAGGTTAAAATACATAGCATGAATACTACTGAATACCCAACCAAAATGACGGAGGGCTACGGCTTGTTTTGGCGAAAACCGTGAATGTAATGAACTTGATATAGTCGAAGGAACCATGATAGCTTTGAAAAGGAGTGGTTTAGACTCCGCATTTAAAAGTTATTTTTTTAAAGAAAACCCAGTGGTTTTGAAATTGTTCCAACGATTTAACTTTGGTTTGTTTTCTTTGCATTAAACATTATTAATGTTGTCCCATCATTTAACCCTATCATTGCAGAAAGAAACGAAAATAGAACGTACGCTTATGCCATCCGCATTCGCTATGGGACCTCGTCATGTACCATTGGGTTAATTAACTAATGGCTGAGCGGGGGCAGGGCTAGCGCGGGTGCAAAACATAAGCAATGTTTATTATATATAATCTATATATATAGCTATTCGTCTCATGCAATAATAGACATTCCAGATCATAGATCACACCACAAGTAACACAGATGAATATATTGGATATACTAGGATTTCCGTGTTTCGTTTAAGCCTATAATGAAAAGAGGATTCCATGATCGTGTTGAATAGCTAAACCCTCACCCTAGACCCCTACGGGTGTAGCAAATTACCTGCCAAATCTCCGAAGTGAAGCAACCTCCCTCAATGAGATGAGTAGGCCACTCGGCACTTCAAGAACCCGGTAGTTTGTGCATCCCACCTTGGGGTTATCCTAGGTGCAAGAAAAAGTAAATGAAATAATACAACGGTGGTTACAACCTCAACCCGGATGTGCCCCGCAAAAGAATATTACGTCATATTACAAATTACATAAATGAAAGAAAAGAACACTCTTCTCACATCCCCCGGCTATTCAATCACGACGATCCAATACTTCATATCCACAAAACACAATCACAAGATACTAGATATGTGCAACCCCTACTAATCGACGTATAACAATTAGTCGACGTTTCGAAACACATATACAAACTTAAAGCGAATAAACGATGTTAAAATTTCGATTCGTATTGCCCAAGCACAAAGATAACACAATATGAAATCTGGGCAAAATCAAACAATACCATAAATCCTTAATCCAAGAGTACAGAACACCACAAAAAATCCAAGACCTAACCGCTATAGTGAACCGGCCATAGCGGGAAAATGGGCAATTTGGGCGGATTTGTCTTGGAGTTTGGGCCTCGTTTTCCTCTGGTGTTCTAGTTACATCATAAGTAGCATTCTGCACTTGTTTAAAAAAATTTTAAATCGACAGGAACTTGGATTTAGATTTTATCGTTTCGGAGTCGTTTCAGTTTTGAAACTCTAAACCTTGTCTATTCCGTTAGTTAAGTGTATGGGTAGGCTCTGATACCAGTGTAAGTGTATGTGTGCTCCTTGCCGTGTCAACTACGGCTATGCGGAATCAGAAACTTTAAAAATCTTGAGCCCATAACACTAAATCCCATGATTCAAGCCCAAACACTAAACTAAACAAACCCTAACTGGAGTTTCAACTACTCGGTTGAAATTACAACCTTTGTAGACGGTCCTTCAGGTCTTAAAAGTTGACTCCTCAAGCTCCTTGGGTTGATGGTACGAGCTCTCGAAGCCGATCTTCCGTGTCAAAAATGATCCACCCGAGGATGTCGATTCAAGCGATAGTTTCGTCCGAACCAACTAAAAATCGAGCCTGGCTAAGACAAGATGCTTAGAGTGGTGTAGTTTGTGAAAATAAATGCTCTCTTTTAATCCTCACAACTCAAGAGAGAAGATTGAGGAAGAAGATGAAGATGGTGGCAACTAGAGAAAATATCCACTTGAAAAATATCAACCATGCTATGAAAATATCTCACAACTCTCTCTTATCTCTACACCCCAGAAACAAAAGAGTGGGTGGGCTTGGTGACTCACTAGGGTGAGTCATAAGCCCACACATTTCCAAGTTTAAATGATGGAGAGAAGAGAGAGAGAGAGAGAGAGAGAGA
Organism: Agapanthus africanus; assembly: GCA_030015575.1. Lineage (NCBI taxonomy): Eukaryota > Viridiplantae > Streptophyta > Magnoliopsida > Asparagales > Amaryllidaceae > Agapanthus > Agapanthus africanus. The sequence goes on along the minus strand of JASDDO010000014.1, from coordinate 298,919,651 downwards.
GAGTGTGTGTGTGTAGCCACCTCACCCATGATATACATACACATACAAATACTAGTATGTGTATAATCAAGTATACCAAAAGCCGTATTTATAATAAATACGTATACCGTATTTCTACCAAAATACGAATACCGTATTTGTACCGAAAATATAAAATACGCGTATTCATATTTAGAAAGAAATACATGTATTTGTATCAAAGCACAAATACCCGTATTTATACAAATACACATATTCGTATAAATACCGTATTCATGTTAAAATACAAATACCCAAAAGAGAGCAATATAATACTAGCATCAAAACTGGCTATCTTTCAAACCTGCAAGTACTACTAAACCGTCCGATTAAAGCACGTGGATAAATGCACGTGTTTAATCGAACACCCCTGCGTAAAACCATACGCAAACTACACCGTTTCGCCTGAACCGGGAAACCCTCTGTGTGGGACTCTAAAGACTCGACAATACGCTGGCAGTGGGTTTAACCACAAGCACGTCGGTGGCACAAACTGTACGTAACGGCTACCCAGGTATCTGTCGAAGGGAAGATCGACACGATAACTCGTCCGAAAACCCTAATGAGCCTATAAGTGACATTCTCCGTACATTCCGGTCTGTTCGTCTAAAAGTATTGCATTTTGGGCCTAGGGGGTGGTAAACGTTAGACCCATAATAGCGTAATAATCGTGTTGGTGTGGAACCCAAATACACCATGAGAAACTACTGGTGTATCTACCAGTAAATCTCACTTGCCCTGGCCAGGGACTTTATGTATTGGCCAACCGTACACAACACGATATCAACTCTCAATACCGGAAGAGACAAATCCCTTCTATCCCCTACTGACTCCAAGTGCTTCGGGACTGCACCCAACTACTACCTGTTTGCACGACTCATTTGAGCCGTGGTAGGGTAATAATCTAAGTACAGTGGGAACACACCTGAGACGAATAGTGATGCTGTAACATTTCAGAAAAATAAAATATTAATTTTGGGAATTTTTATAATTAAATAATAAATATTATGAATATTTTAATGTTGTGGTATAATTAAATACCGATAAATTGGGAATTATTGAAAAATACATTTGAATGTTGATTTTGAAAGAATATCATATGATTTAGACAATTTATAAATTTCATACAATTAAATATATTCAAGTTTATGCCTAAGCGGGATTAATTATTACTAACCGCACATTAAGCGTAGTTAAGCATATGACATGTACCATGTCATGTTTCAAAACACACTTTTTCAAATTCTATGAACCATGGCATTTTGTTTTTCTTTATATGTATATGGGTTTTATTTGTGTTTGGTTTTAAATGAAAAGATGAGAAAAGGAAAAAAAGAAAGAAAAAGAAAATTTTAAACAAAGGATGTATGGGCAAGAGAGAGAGAGGTGAGGGGTCAACCTTGGTCATGACTCATTGTTTTTCATTTCATCCTCATCTTTTTTTCTCTCCTCTCCCCTCACTTGGCTGCCCTCTTCCCTCCACCATCTTCACCACCTCACAACACCACCAAAACACATCAAAACACTCCTTTCCCTTCATTAAATACATACACAAGCTCATCACAAGCATGATGGACAAAGAAAAATTGAATTTTGAAGACTTGGGGCAACTCAAGAAAATTCTTGAGTTGCTAAATGAGGTAATTCTTTTATCATTAGTATTGTATTTCAATTCCCTTTAGCATCTATACATGTTTAAAAGTGTTTTAGTGAGGTTTAGTGAACTTTGAAAATTCCAAGAAGATGTTAAGGGATTTTATGAATTGTGAAGTGTAAATTGAGTTTAGTAGAGGCCATACAACCCCTTTAGTGTTACAATTTTTTTAAACTAAAACAGAGACTAGAACCCCAAACCCCAAACTTAGAAACCCCGATATCGGAAAATTGTGGGAATTGTGATGAAATTTAGGGATCTGCAACGACCCAGGGCAGCAGAAAAATATTTAGCGATTACTGTGAGTCAAGCAGGCAACCTAGAAGCTAACCCCAAAGCCTGAGACCCCCAATCCACTTCATAGCTGCAAATTAATCCCTCATGGCCGCAAATTGCGGCCTGGGTACTTTCATTTTGGTTTGTGCTTGGTCCAGGGCTTTATCTTCAATAAACTAGACCCTCCACATGTGCAAAATTGGCTAATTCAACCTAGGGTAAAATCTGGAGTTATTTTCTTGAGTTGCTGCTTGTTTTGCGACTTCGTTTTTAACTTGAGTTTTGGTATTTGGGTTTTGACTCGGTGGTGTGACGTTTGCACGTCAATCTCGAGGGTTGTTGGTTATTCTTGCATGTGTAGACCATAGATTTTAACCTATGTGCGATTCGTGTGTCATTTTGGTTTTGAACTGGATTTTAATGCGACACGATATGTTATGACATGTAGGTACCTCCGCGTGAACTTCGGGACGACAAGCAAGAGCGTGGCGACATCGACTTCGGTAACCAAGGATCAGGTGAGTAGATATATATCTACGGGGGAAGTCGGGTGGATGGCGTATAGCACCCCCACAGTTCGTAGTGTAGCATTTGATATGATATATATTTATATATGTGTTTTTGTGAAACATGGATATTTGGCAAGAAACGTTTTAGGAGATCATGGGTTAAAATTTAGTGTAATTGGATGATAGTGTCGGTAGCTAGTTTTTAGTGCGAAACCCTAGAATAAGGTACACCCACACACACACGCATTCATTTTATTTTCTTGTGCGTATATGGGGATATATATACATATACATATATGTATGTGAGTATGTATATATATATATAAATGTATACATATACACGGATGATGAGGATAGTATATGATACTTGGAGATGAGTCGATGTGATTCGGCAGGATGCCGTGAGATCGGTGATGTGATTTGGGTCGTGTTATAAGATACGACATATTATATTAGCGGATTGATGGGCGATGTGTTTTCATACACACGCAGATATATGTTGATGGTATCGGTATGTACTAGACTTAGATCAGTACCTTGTTCATGATATTATGATAGTGATACCATATGGATACTGAGGTATATGTGATAGGCGATCCGTACCCCGATTTTGGGATGCCGTACGATGAATTTACCGTACGAGATATAAATATGATGATTGATCCGCACTCATGATTGAGGATGTCGTATTATATTTGATCGTTTGTGACGCTATTGAGGCGGGATCACCGACTACTATATATATATATATATATATATATATATATATATATATATATATATATATATATATATATATATATATATCGACTCAGACTTAGGTGGTTTTTCCTAACCCTTTGATTAGTCTCTTAGCTTTGTCCTGTAGTTACTTAGTAGATATTAGACTGGGCTCAAATCATACTTATTTCTAAAAACCAACGAATCGTGAATATTTTAAAGACAGGCCAAGGGGTACTACGGATATTTAAAAGGACGTATCTTTCTTAAAAACACCGTAGCCCTATTTTCTAAACACCATGATTCGTTTCAAATGACAAACTGTATGACTCGTATATCTAATGTAGATTCCTTATTGTTGCATTTACTATTCATTTCTGTATACTCATGTTGTTCATATCGCATCGCATTGCATGTTTAAATGTACTTTTATTGTTATTATGAAACCATGCTGTCAGAACACCAGCACCATTTCCGATGATGCGTATGCTATACGTACACCTGCTATCCGGCTCACACACATCATCATCGGTAATTGTTATGTCACGTACACATTAGAAAATACTACTTCATTAGTATAAATTGCTAGCTGATAGTTTCGACATAGTTCTAGTGCGCATGCCTTTATATGCTAATTTAGATATTGCATTTATTACTGTGATATTCCATGCATATTTATATATTCATTTGCCATGCGATATTATGGGCCAGTCCAGATTGCCGGAGCCCGGTATTCACTGTTATTGACCTTTCATTTTGAGATTTCGGATTTTCCATGAGATTTCTGGATTTGGAGAAACCGCAAGGATTTTATAAAGACTGGTTATCATTTTAAAATGCAAGTTGCGGTTTTCTCGTGACATGATATGAGATATGTACACCATGAGTTTCTCCGCTCTTGAGCGGTATCATACACCCGATTCGAGAAGGAGGAGGAACCGTCTGTGGGTGCATGGTGGACCCGGTGCGGTACCCCGGGGCGAGAAGGTCGCAGATGATGGCGTTGAGCCTGGCAGGAGAGCACTACCGACCGGTTATTTGTGACGCGGCGGATATCCGGAGGATACCGACGTAGTCGTGAGATTTGATGAGAGGCCAGTCCGGATTGCCAGAGCCCAGGGGCCAGTCCGGATAGCCGAAGCCCGAGATATTGAGACCTTAAGGTATTGAGATTACATAATATGGGCCAGTCCGGATAGCCGGAGCCCGAGATATTAGATATTTGGATATATGTTTTGTGTCGATGCTGGACACGGATTTTATGTTGATTTCATTGATGATACCTCGATTTTTATACACAGAAATCTCACTAAATTAAGAAAATAGTTTTTTCATTTATATGTATTCTGTTTTCATGCATTCATACATCATATATATGATATGTTGTTACCTGAGGCACTGACACGAGCACTTGGTATTACACTTATGTGTAGATGTTTCAGGGTTATATTGAGGATATATATTATGGTATGACCTAAGATTGAGTCATACATGCGATTTCTTCTCGGTGATGTTTTCTACTCACGAGTTGGCAACTCACCCCCGTTGTGCCATAGTTTCTTGCAGGTTTTGCCGTACAGGTTTTCCTTGGCGGCTTTGCTGACACACTTCTTCATTCCGGGTGATTGCTTTGGTAGGTGGGTTCACTTGCATCGTGACCACTATTGTACTTTATTTACATTCAGTTGTATCTAGTAAACTCCATCAACCAGACTTGTATATTTGATAGATCTAGAAACCAGTTGTTTATTCTTTCGACCTTAGAGTCGCGCTTGTATTATTATGGTTTTCTAGTGGACTTGGGTTTTCTTCTGAGTTTTGATCCTCGCTCTTCGGCGTTGTATATTATATTGCTTGCGTGGTTGTGTCCGCCAATTGGCGAAGAGCTAGCTCGCGCTTGGGGATGCCTTTTATCATTATGTATATTATTCATGTTTGTACCCGTTTGGGGCCAATATTTACAAAGGAGACTCTGCCGAAATTTTCGGGAAAATATGATGTTGCTTTTAAATGTTTAATGCCATTTATGTTATTTAAACCACTTGCTTAAACAAGTTTTCCTTCACTTCTTATTTAAAATGGTTTAGATTTCTGGGCTTTTGGCTTACTTGAATTAGATGGGGTTCTATAGACTTCATATGATTCAAGTGCCAGTCACGTGCCATTTCGGGTCGTGACAGATGTCAAGTCAACGGACTAATCTGTACTCATGTCACCGGGGAACTACTAACTGACGGTAGGCATAATACCAACTAGAAGTTCCCAGCGAGTCCATCCAGTGTAACTCATAATCCAATGGGTACCTGTATGCTATCTTTGGTACCGTATACCAATGGCTGCGGGATAGGCCATCTCTCCAGACGGGGATAAGAAGCGTATACACTATTCTACTTTGGAGTATCGATACCCAGTCTCGATAATCCTACGACTAGGGACAAGTTTAAGGATGTGCTTATAGACTACTCAGCTCCCACTAGTGTGACTGCCATCACAATGCTGGTAGTTAAGCAAAGATCCTAAGGGCTCTATCAACATATATTAGCAATATGTTAAAACAAACATATACACATGTTGAGATAGAATCAAACCAGATAGCATACTATCATGTTGAGAAAGACTGTTATTTTATCTGTGTATATCCCAAACTTCCAAAATTTAATATACAATCTAGTACTATACAACAATGCCTCTAGGGCATATATCACTAACAATTTTGTCGTCTATATAACTTCACTTAAAAAGTAAATTTACCATTCAATTAATCTTTTTATCCTTGTCTCAGTCAACTCTTGTTAATTCTAGATTTCTTTAAAATGAAATTTCTGACATTGTTAAATAGTATTAGTCGATATCGCAATTGTTACATCTAGATTGAAAAGAAACAACGTAGCGGATAATACCATGTTTTTTTTAATCATTTTCATATACTATTTTGGTGGTAGGTTATTGTTAAAGCATTATTGTAAATAACACACGGGGTAATGACCTACCCTGCATGCACTTTTGATTCCCAAATCCATTAAAAATTATATTAATTTCTAAAGAGTAGCCTTGCACAAAAATGCCCTCGAGTTTTAAATTAGAATTAACTATTAACTTATCCTTTGCATATTTTGCCTCTACAACCCTCTTTAGAGGAACTCAGTTGTGAATGGTGCTGGTTAAAACACATCTTGGGGTCAATAGAGTAAGACGCAGAGCTCTTTATAGAGCGCGTTCTTGAAAGGGAACTATAAAGTTAGAATAAAAATAATGAATTAAATTAATTTGGTTCATATCCATTATTTATCATTTATATTTAGTTAAAAGAAAATGAGGTTTTCAAATTAGATTTTTCAATAAAATACCCTTAACTTTAAAAATGTTAAGGTTTTATTAAAATACCCTCAATTTTCAAAAGTTAGGATTTTCATTAAAATACCTTAAATTTTCAAAGTTATATTTTTTATCAAAACACTCTCGACATTTAAAAAATATATATAGTTTCATCAAAACACCCCCGAGATTTTAAAATAGAGTATTTTACATAAAATCCCCTCGAGACTTTAATGACCTATTTTTACATAATAACTTGAAGTTGCCAATTGCTATATTTTCACATAAATACTTAGGATTTATAAAACAACCAATTTTTAAAGTACTTAGGTAGCAGATTGGTTTAAGTGGTCTATTCTTTCTTGAGCCTCGGGGAGTCAGAGATAATGAGTGCTACCACTTGTCTATCTCCTTATTTAAACAAAGTGAGTTTGTATCATCTCAAAATGTTAGGAAAATGGATCCTATACTTGATATGTAACTTGAATCGTTTCTATTTTATAGTTATCCTATTATATGCTATACACCTCTTGTTTATTTCATCTACATGACTTGCTTGATTAAACTTACTTGCATGCTTAACTCGACTTGACCTGAACCATGAATACGTAATGACTTGACATGAATACCTGAACTTGTCATGAATACTTGAACTCGACTTGAAACTTGAACTGGCACTCTCTCTCTTATGTATTCATGAATTCGGACAAGACTTGTAAGTTTAACTATAAATTAAAATACGTAGGAATAAGGGGTAGTTTGGTAATGAATGTATGTCGTGGCATGGGAGTCCACTAAAAATCATCTAACTTGAATCTCGTGTGCCGTTGTCCCGTAGGGTTTGACTGGGCCTTGTACTTCTACGTGCTGTTGGTCCGTGGGGTTTCACAGACTACTCTCGTATACACGCATACTGTAATACCCAGTTTCGTTTGTACTTATTCGTAATTATGAATAAATATTTTTCCTATTTATTTGCCCAATTGTTTATTTATTTTTCCTTATCCTCTACTTATTTTCCCCTCAAAATATTCTAAATAACTTCCAATTATCTATCAAATAATTTTTCCTAATATTTAAAACCTTAACCCAACACCTATACCCAAGCCTCAGTCCAAGACTTCTCTATCTCTTTTCTAATTATTTTCCCTCTTCTTCTCCCCTTTTAGTTTTTCTAAGCCCAAACACCCAAGCCAAAAAGCCCACTAATCCAATCCCACTCATTTTGGCCGGCCCCTTCACCCCTTCATCTTCTCTTCTTTCCTCCTACTGTTACTCATTCCTTTTGAAATCCCAACCGAAAATCCACTCCTTTATGTTGTGGGCCTAGCGGCACGACTGTAGGGTTATGTCCTGGGCACAGTGGACCGTAGTCTCGGACATACATGAGACCCTTGTTAAACACGACAACTCTTTTCCACCGATCGATTTCAAATTGACTTAGAGATTAATAGGTTTAGCGACATGGATATTGCATTGATTACTGTTTTAACACACATGCTTTCACTTGTGCCTGCATATCATATACACTTATCATTATTTTCCATGCCTGCTACATCATGTTTACCTTATTACACATATTATATATTACATTATCGTGTTGCTCTGACGACCTGAGTGTGCATGCTCAGAGGATAGAGTGGACCCAGTTCAGGATCAAGACTTGCCTTTCGAGGTCGCAGAGATTTAGACAGCGATTCAGAGTTACCATCTTTTCTGCTTTCAATAAAGACTTTGTATTTCGTTTGGTTAGTTGTTTCTTTTCGTTTAAAACGTGTATCTATTGAACTCCTGGGTGTTAATGTAATAAAATAGTAATTGTGATTTCCTTTACATGTGTTGCATTTTATTGATTACAATGTAATGTTAGAAGCCTAAGTGTGACTACAGTAGGATTATTCTTTGACCGTAGGAGCATAGCTGGCCTAGTCACCCATCATATTCTGTATTTTGAGAAGCGGGGTGTGACACATACTTTCGTTATTGAACTGCAAACAAATACGTTATAATAGAATTGCCATGCTTACATACATTGCCATACTCATATAGTTTCCATGTTTAATTGACACCTTTACTTGTCCGCTACTATATTAGAATTCATATTCTACTTACATGCATGTCTTTTATCACTTTTATTCATATTCTTTTTGGGGACTTACCAAACGCAAGTTCGCTGACGGGTATCCTACCCTGTTTTTTTCTTTCTTTCGAAGGGACAGAGGAAATCGAGGCAACGGAAGAAGAGTACTCCCAGCTAGCTTCACAAGCGACTACTAGTTTCCTTCCTTCATCATCATTTCTATATGCCTCTTGTTTAAGGCTCGCTTATTATGTATTTTTATTTTAAGATATTTTGTATCAGTTTGAAACTCTGTGGAAATCTTGAATGTAATATATAGCAGTTGGATTTTATTTCACTTATTATTTCTTATCACTTTATATTGCTTATAAACGCTTAATGTATTTGTTACGAGAAATGACCTTCTCGGAATAAATACGTCGCGGACCTCGTCACATGTCGTTACCGTCTTTTGGGAAGCGGGGCATGACAGAGACGTTCAACGTTGGCACATTATAATAATCTCTCGGTTTCCAACGACAAACAACACTCCAGTAAATCTTCTTCAAGTCCCGAAAATAATATATATTGACCTATGAATCTCTTTATGTTTTGATTATTTTATAAAACCATATTTCAAATATATTATATGTTATTAACAATATCAGATGAGTTAAAGTGCTACACAACTGGAGTTATTCAAGTATAAGAACAATCAATATTGCAACAGACATCTCAAAAATAACATCAAACAACATCGAAAGACTCAGAAGATCTTAATGCAAATTCAAAGAATATAATGGAGAAGTCGCACATCGGAAATATTCAAGACTTTTCTATTTTCTTTGAGTCTAGAGTCGAATCAATCTCAAACGGTTAGAATCTAATTTTTGATCCTATTTTCGATTAAAGTTCTCAAACCAAAAAATGTCTGAAATATCAGACATGGATGTCCCTTATGGACGTCCCTTATAGACGTCCATAGCAGTTACAATTTTTCAAAATTCTGTTTTCGGTTTGAAATTCAAACCGTAACGGCTATTAACTACCAATAACGGTCCTAACTATTAGGGACAGTTATTTTAATTGCCCCAACTGCACTACATTGTTTTTCTATAAATAGGACCTATGTTAAAGAGTTTTCACACAATTATTTAACTCACAAATTCACGATTTTAACGTTTTTACTATTCCTTTTTTCATGAAAACTCTATCTCTCTCATTCTTAAGTTTGTACTAATCTTTTTAAGAGAAGAGATCTTTCAGGGTTTTAGAATTTTCTAGTCATTAGAAACGAAAGATTTCTAATTGTCAAAGAAGTTTCTGTTTTAAACATTTCTTAATCCTTTTGAAAACTTCTTCAATTGTTCTTAAAATTTTAATAATCTTTTTAAAAAAGAGATCTTTCAGGGCCTTAGAAGTTTCTAGTCTTTAGAAAAGAAACATCTCTAATTTTCAAAGAAGTTCTTTTTTTAAGTTTTTCTTAATCTTTTGAAAACTTCTTTGAATCGTTCTTAAACGTTTTTAATCTCCAAAAACACAATCCATTATCTCCTTGAATCGAAATTTTGATGTATCTTTTGAGATCATTAGGATTGTTTAGTTGGTTTGTAAATATTTGTTTAAATCTTACTTTGTACGACCCAGTGAAGAAAGATATAAGATCTTCATATTGTAAAAGGTTTCGGATTTGCGCCTTGGGTAAAAAGTTTATGTGCTCATCGTCTGCAAGTGTAATGGTTCTAAGATCTGAGCCTGAGAAAAGATCTGGGTTTCTCCACCCGCAAGGAGTCACTGGATAGTGAAGTTGAATCATGAGCAGGAGTTCTCAGGCAGGGATTAGCCATAGAGTTGGTGAACCTCGATAACAATCCACTTTGTTCATTTACTTTTCTGTGCTTCTATGTTGTGATAGTTTTAGTATTTTAGACTCTGTTTTATATTCCGCTGTATAATTATTGAATTGTCACAAATTACTCTGAGTTTTCTATAAAGCCTTATGTACCCCACTCTAAGACTGTTTTCAATTGGTATCAGAGCAGATTATTCTGTTTGTAAGATTAACCTCTTGAGTTTTTGATCATATGGCAAACCATATGGAAGGACAATCTACTAACTATATTACTATTTTCAATGGTACCAACTACCAATCTAAAAAACCAAGATTTGAGTTTTCCTTCAATGTATCAATCTAGAAATCTTAGAAATCATTGAGATGTTGGCTATAGTGACCTCAAGAAAATTATTGTAATTGCAGATAGACGATTATGATAATTGAAGGAGGACCTATACAGGTAGAACAGTCTTACTCGAGATGATAATATGCTATCTGATTTGTCTTTATCAATGTGTGTATATGTTTTACTTGCTATTATGTGTCACTAATACATAATGATAAAGCCCATAGGATTTTTGTTTGACTACCAGCATTATGATGGCGATCATATACATGGAAGCTGGGTAGTCCATAAGCACATCCTTAAATGTCCCTAGTTGAAAGAGTATCGAGACTGGGCATTGATATTCCGGAGTAGACTAGTTTATACATTTCCAGACCCCGATGAAGGGCGGTGGCTGGTCTCACAAGCCATTAGTGTTTTGTCACCTAAGATGGTATACAGGTGCTCACTGGAGGTGAGTACACCGAACGGACTCGCCGAGAACTTCTAGATGGTATTTTGCTTGTCGTCAGATAGCAGTTCTCTAGAGACATGAGTATTGGGTAGTTTTTTAACCTGAGATCGTCATTTGTCTCGTATGAGTTCCCACTGTACTTAAATTACTACCCTACCACGGCTCAAAGGAGTCATGCAAACAAGTTTTAGTTGGGTATAGTCTCGAGCCACATGGAGGCGGTGAGCGATTATCGGGGAATCGTCTCTCTTGGTAGTAGGAGTTGATGTTGCGTTGTGTTCGTTTGGCTATCATCATAAGTCCATAGCCTTGGAGGATAAGATTTACTGATGGGAGATCAGTAGTTTCTCAGTTGGTGATGAGTTTGACACTGGCACGACTTATCGGGTTATTAGGAGTCTGACGTATTCCACATCTAGACCCGGTATGCGACACTCTTAGACAAAGAGACCAGACTGTACGAAGATTGTCACATCAGCCTCAGTAGGGTACGGATGGACTTGATTGTCGACCTCTCTTTCGACATATACTTGGGTAGCCGCTACATACAGCTAGTGCTGCTAACGTGCTTATGTTTATGGATTTATCCAATAACTCACTGCCAACGTATTATCGAGTCTTTAGTGTCCCACACAAAAGGTTTTCCCGGTTCAGGCGATATAATGTAGATGTCATACGTTGATACATGCAGGGGTCCGATTAAATATGTGTACTGGCTATACGGACTTTAATCGGACGGTTGATAATACTAGCTGGCTTAGGATTAAGCCAGATTATTAATTCAAGTTTTGATTTAATAATTTACATAGATATTTCTAATATATATATTAGTATTATATTCACTATTCATTTTCTCACTCTTGGCTATATGTATTTTTATACAGATACATGTGTATGTATTTCGATACATATACCGGGGTCGTATTCCGTATTTATACGGAATACTTCTAGAAGGTGGACATCTCATATTAGGGATTTTATTTTTAGAAAATCAAATATGAAGTGGAGGGGTGAGGTGTAAAGGAGAGTATGGTAGAGAGGGATGGGTCCCATTTTTTAAATAAGAAAATATTATGACATATTTTTCTATGGTTGAAAAATTCCTTCACTCTCATCCATTATGTTACACTCTCTCTTCTCCTCTCCTCACTACCTTCTCTCATGAGTTTTCTTCTCTTGAGTTTAGAAATAAGAGAGAAATGTAAGTGGAAAAATCCCTACATCCCTAAGCATCCATTTCTAGCAAACTTAGATCTTTAATTGCTTCACTAGTGTTCTAGATGTGAAGTTGGAGCCTGGATCGGTTTCCCTCGAGTGGATCATCTTTGGTAAGGGCGGTCGTCTCTCAAGCACGTTCCCGACATTCTACGGAGCTTAGAGTGGTCTTCCACAATTGGGTGGACATGCTACAAAGGCTGTAGTCTCGCATCTTTGTAGTTAGCTTCTTTCTTTAGTTTTCTAGTTTACTGTTTAGAACGATTGCTAGGCTGGGTTCACTAGTGTTCGCAGGAAATTTTTTGTTGTTCATTGTTCATCACAGAAAACTGCATTTTAGTACCACTCATTCATCATCTATTTTGTTTATATCGGTACTATTAACCAGTGTCTGCTCGGTAAATACAGATTACAGGTATTCGTGACATAATACTGGAAACACACTCAAAATCACGGATATAATGTTTGGGAGCCGACACTGCAAACAGAACAGAAAACCAATCAATTTCCAAAGAGTTTTTTTGCAAATAAATGTGTGCACACAATTTTGGTCCAAGACAACACAAGTGTGCACATAGCTCTTTGATGACTTGGACCATGGTGGGGCTGCCTTGGCACAACAAATTGTGCAAATGGGCACATGTGGATGTGATGTGTAATAAATGCTAAAAGATGTGATGTGATTTAAAGCATCAAGTTTCCCTCCAAGTCTACTGAGTATAACCCAAACTGATATGAAGAAATCAAACAATACCAGTAGACTTTTTGAGTGCACTCAAGACCACCACACCAAAACGAGCCCATTTGCCCAAGTTTGGACCGACGAACCCCCTCAAAAAACCGGCATCATCGGGCCACTTTGCTCCAAATGTCCCCATTTTTCTTCTGGTCATTTCTTAGAGTCACATCAGTCCATCTATATTGTTTGTTTATTCTGGAGTTGAACCTATAAATACCAGAACAGATATTGAGCAAAAGGCCATATGTATATACCCATTTCTATTCTTAGTTTTTGGTTTAGCTTCAGAGTTGTGTGGGCTTTAACTTGTTTTCTTCTTCTTCTTCCCTCTTGGAGCTTTCTTTTGAGAGCTTCATTATGGAGGTTGAACAAGTAACCAATATCTTGTACCTCAACTTATTCAAGTGTTAATACCATTGCTTTCTTTTTGTTTTGTTTATTTGTTTCTTTGGTTATTTTCTTTTCTTTTTATCATGCTTAGCTAATCTTTTGGTTGTGCTTATGGTGAGGATGTGAGATGAATGGCTTTGCCTTCCTCCTCTTCTTGTTAATATTTAATGTGTTATAATGTGACTCTAAACTTAGTATTGCAACTTGGATTGGTTTGATATGGTATGTTGATTCCATGGTTACTTTGTAACCTCATCACATACCATATTTTCTCCACAAACCCCATCTTGCAAGCCTAGTGTTAGAATCAATTTAGTGTTGAGGTTGCTAGGTTTAGATATGGTATTTTGTGATCAAGTGACTTGACAAATTTCTTGGTTTCATATACCATATACTATCACAAACACTTAGCAAACTTAACACTAAAACTATTTGCTCTCACTCACTAATTTATGTTTTTGATGTTGCGGTATGCTTGCTAACCCTTAAGCTTAGTGTTGATACTTCAAGCTTGGACATACAAACGGTAAGTGAACAAAGCGGACTTGTTTCGTATTTTGCATCGAATATCGGTATTTTGATGATTTGTGCTTCGCAACCGCCTTGACAAGTCATGCTTCACGTCGGGATCGACACAAGGACGGGCAACTCATGATCGAGGGAGCGTCGAAGGAATTGTCGCGATTCAACCATCTGAGCCAAAGCCATGGCCATATTACTTCTAAACTTGTTTTCTATATTTTCGTATTTTTATTTTTAGTGACAACCAAACCATTCGTTATTTGTTGAACCTTAAACAACAAAACCTAATACACAATTCCCTGCGGATCGACCCGTACTTGCCGGCTCGCTACAACGCGCCGTGCACTTGCGGTTTATGAATTTTAAAATGAGACCGAGCTTGCGTGCGCAACGATTTCTCAAAACCGTTCTATTTCCAAAACATACGCGTTTGCGTGCGCGGGTGAGGTCCCAACATTCATCATGCTTCTGCATTGGTCGCGAGCACTAGGGAACCCTTCATGGTATCAGAGTCACCCAAACACTAGAACTATTTATAGACAATGTTAAAGTTTTGACACCAAAAGTTTTGCCGGGTCGAGTTTCGAATTCAAAGTTTCTGTCCATTTTTGAAAACGCGCCTGGAATTTTTTTAAAGTATGTTAGTGGACTTGTTTTAAGGTACGAAAATATGGTACAAAACCCGAGGAATTAACACATTGTTTGGGCCGACCAAAAATTCATTTTGGTCGACATTGGCGGCCCAAAATTGTCCTTAGGTCCCTAGGTTTTGGCGGTTGCTTGAAATTGATGAAACTTGATTTTTGGTATCATTCTTTTTGCCCCAGATTTCATGTAGTGTTATCTTTGCTTTCGGGGCAATACAGAAAACTTTAGGATGAAATTTTAGCATTGTTTATGATCCGTAGATTGGTATATGTGTTGGTTAACGTCGTCTAATTGCTATAAGTTCGATTAGACATGGTTGCACATATTGCGATGTTGCTCGTGTTCTAATAAATATATATATATATATATATATATATATATTTATATATATATTTATATATATATATATATATTGTTATGGTTTAGTCGGATTGTCGTGACGGATAGCACCTCGTATGATCTTGTATATACAGTTTTGATTTATTTGTATATTCATTTATCTCGGGATGAGCAGCCGGATTGTGGCCGCCGTTGCCTCTTGATATATATTCTTTTATTGGGGCATGACCAGGATGCGGTTGATATCACCACTGTATATATTTCATTTCTGTACTAGGATTAACCCAAGAGAAGTGCTCGAGTAGCTGGGTTCTACAGTGTGGTAGGTAGCCATCTTATGGAGTTGAGACTGGGCCCCCTCGCTCTAGAATTGGCGGGTTAATCGCCGCACTTGTAGGGGTTATAGGATCGACCTGCGGAGGAGTGTCCAAGTTACCGGATTCTAGAAAGCAACGGATGGCCTACTCATGATACTGAGGCCGGGTGTCCAGTTTCTAGAATTGGCAGGTAGCTTGCCGTTTTCATAGGGGTCTTGGATCGATGTTCTACGGGCTATCCACACGACCGGTGAACGTCGCGTTTTATTTGCGGCTGAAATGAAACGCGGGGCTCCTAGTTTATCCGTTATTCTATTTTGTTTGTCGCATGCCTGTGATGTTTTTACATGCCTGTGATGATATATATATATATAAGACACATATCAAGTGATCACATCACAAAATATCAGCAGCAGAAGAACACATATGAAATATTGGATATACTAGGAATTCCGTATTTTAATTAAACCAATAAAAAAAGCGGATTCCCCGGTCGTAATGAATAGCCAAACCCACATCCTTAGACCCCTACGAGAGCGGAAAGAAACCCTCCCAATTCTAGAGTTAGGAGACCCGACTCGACTCCTCGAGATGGTCTCCTACTGGACTCTAGAACCCGGTTACTTGTGCTCTCCACCTTGGATCTATCCTAATGCGGAAAAGTAAATAATATACATCAATGGTGAAATCATCCTCAACCCGGAAGTGCCCCAATAAAAGAATATTACATACAAGCTTTTACATGAATGAAAATGAAAAACTCTCATCTCACATAAAAAAACCGGCTATTCAAAACACGACAATCCAATATAACATATCACAGCAACACATAACATCACATGTCATCAACGTAAGTAAATATGCGTATCCCAATTGTCATTGACGTATAGCAACGAAACCGGCGATACACCACATATTGCACTTACGGTCACAGAAAAGAAAGTGAAAAACTACAACAATTGGAATCCGCAACCATTTTAGACATCATAAACCCAATGTATCACATACTTTGGATTTCATGCCTAACCAAATGAATTCCTTAGACATCACATGCCTAACAATTATAAACCTCGCATTTTAGTCTCGATATTGAAAACACTTTTCAATAACCTGTTGGGTAATTCAACAAGATTCCCGATAACCTGATCTAATGCTCGTTGGAAACTTTAGTAGACGGCCGCACCCCCGATACCGTCGACGAAGTGCACTAAGGCGGAACACCGCGGCCGCGAGCACCCAAACGGATGCTTTTGGCGACGGGGTTCTCCTACAGTCACTTGGTCGGGGCTATGGGGCGTGGCTATCTAGTAAGGTTACCCGACGAGTATCCGCGTACACTACGTAATTGTGACGGACTTTTGATCCATATCAAAATTCCGTGGCAACCGATCAAATGAGACTAAATTGCTAGATTTATAAAATTCAAACTAGTTATCACATAACTAATTATTGTGGATTCCAAATATTGTATCACAATCACTGATAGCTAGACGATGTTAAACTTTTCGATCGAATAAACAAACACCCAAAATTTCCCAAAGAGCTCAACACTTGAGCGGAGTTCAAAAAGTACCCAGAAATTGCCACAGCTGCTATGAACCATCCATAGAAGGGCCGACCCATGCCTCACTCATGTCTCCATGGAACTGCCGCAAACCCTAGGGTATGACCGCGGTTCCACGATCCAAAATGTCGAGTTTGGGTATCGTTATTCTAGAGGGTCCACAGAATCGCTTGCATGATTTTCTGAAGATTTTAAACTCGGAAAAATCCAACTCTTGGAAAATTTCTAGCGAGGGAAAATATGGGTTATTAATATCCGTTTGAACTTTTTAACGTCGTATAAATAACCCGAATACATGTTAGAATTACGACTACGAAACACTCTGAATTGCCTTTGCAGAAAATTAACATCACATGCAAATTTAGCAAAAACTAGCAACACCTGAAACACCTAAACCCAGAGACTGGAACACCATGAAAATTTGAAGCCCAAATTTCCAAATGGACCTGGTGAGCTCGGTTTTTGGGGTGTTGTGGCCGGCCAAAAACTTGTGGAAATTCTTCAAATTTGAATGGTGTTCATGTTATATCACATACAACATTCTGCAGTTGCTAAAAATTTTTTTGACACCTTTAAAAATTCGACAGAAACAAGATTTAGTGTTTCAAGTTTCGGAGCAGTTTCGGTTTCGTAATCTAATAAATATCGTTTAAATCTCTAGCTTGGCTCTGATACCACTGTAGGGTTATGTAGCGCGGCAGCAAGGTTTCGGGAGGTATTTTCCATGCCGTTTTCAAATTTTTGCCGTTCTAAAGAACCCTAACCCTAGAATCTTAACTAGAGAATTAAACAAAACTCCATGCAAACATCTTTACATACTAAGTGAATGAGGAATACAACCTTTGTAGACCGGTCTTTCACTTCTAAAGCTCCGTGTAGTAGTCCATTCGCTCCAAATAGTGAACTCCCAAACTCTAGTAAGGGTTCACATGAAAAAATGAACAAGCTTGCTCGAAGTCTTCGAGGCCGAAGATGATCTACGTCGAGGAGATTCAAGCTCATGCTATCTCTTCACTAATGGTAAATTAGTGAAGCAAACACCCTAAACTAAATGGCTAATATAGTAGAGGATGATGAAGTAGGAAATTGGCTCACTTTAGATTTAATTTTCTCACAATATTTTCTCACTTAGAAAAAAACTAGCAAGCTTTTTCTCATGAAGAAGAAGAGGAAGAATGAATATGAGAGAATGAACTCATGAGGTGAGAATAGCAACCATGGGTGAGTTAATGTCATACACTAACTCATGTAGAGAATAAACCATGGCTAACAATAATGATTAGGTTAATAAATATCTACAAGTAAAACAAAACTAGTGGACTAAGTCAAAGATGCTTCAAGCTTCTCCAAGCTTCCAAGCATGACAATTTCCATCTATGTTGAATTACTTTAAATAAATAAAACCTCACATTATTATAAGCATGGTGTGAGTCTCATACACCCATGTAGCATGTGGCATCTAGCATAACACAAAAGATGTACATTAATATATATCACATATATACTAAGTGTACACTAGTGAGAAAAAAGAAATGTTTAGTGAGCTAATATTAGTTAATGTAAGTTAATATATCAAATATATAATTATACATTAAATTATCAAATCAACACTTGATTTAATAATCCGGCTATATCACATACAACCGACCAATATCAAATGTAACAACTTATCGAATCAACACTTGATCCGATAACCCGGCTATATCACATATAACCGTCCGATATCATATATCATGAGAATAGAATGCGGTATCACATACGCGCATTAATCTCGGTCCCACACATATCACATATGTGCTCCTATTTCGTTTCGCATGAACCAGGAAACCCCTGTATATGCCTCTAAAGACTCGTCAATACGACGGCAGTAGGTGATGATTATATCAAACACCCACAAGCCGCAAGCGGTCTGCCAAACGTAACGGCCACCCGGGTATTGAGCGATCAGAAGAACAACAAGCAAGCCTGCTCATACTCCTGCGAATCCAATCAGTAACACTACCGTACAGTCCGGTCTCTTCGTCAGATATGTTGCATATCACAGCCCGGGGGTGGTATAACGCCAGAACCCAATAGCCTGATAAGTCATGCCGATGCAAGGTCTATAACGGTTCGAGAAATTACTGCTAACACTTACCAGTAAATCTCAGCAACCCTGGCCAGGGATTTCCTGTTATGGCCAATCAAGCATAGCGCAACATCAACTCCCTATACCGGGAGAGACGAATCCCTTCCTATCACTCATTGCCTCCATGTGTGTAACACCCGAGTTCATTTATACCAATTCCAGTTCTCGTATTTCTTTATTCGTGGTATTTCTTGATTTAACGTATTTTGGGTGCGAATGGTATTTTACACTTTGCATTGCATTCGACCCGACCCACTTGCTTGAAACTTGTTTGATTCATATTTATGAATCACCCTGACTTGTTATGTAGACTTGTGTATTTTCAACTTTATCGCATACTGGCATTTTACCTGGCATTGCATCCTTTACCATATATCATTTTTTTAAGCCATATAAAATAATTTAAAATTTCATAACATGGCCTGCATGATACCCCTAACCCTGTGGTAGCATCCGCGCATTTTGTTCTCGTCCCGTTCAGTGAAACGGACGTGTTTGGATAGCTATACGCACGTACGTGCATCCGTTCTTGGGGGTATGCATTCTCGTTACCCGGACATTCATTTTTTATTTTGGTCATTGCATATATTTTTCATATTTTAAAACCGGATTTTTAGACCCGACCCGAGCCTGTTTTGGAGTAAATTTGTTTTTGCCAAAATCTCAAAACGGACTAATATTATATTCTTTATTTCATTCAAAAGTTTTCTTTAACTAAATAAATATTTTATTTAACCAAAAATCATAACAACACATATCAAATCTCTCTCTCCCCTATCTCCGTCTCTCTCTCTCTCCTCTCCATCTCTCTCTCTCTTTCTCTCTCCCTCTCTCTCCACTCTGCCTCTCTCTACATATATAAATATATTTTATATTATAATTATTTCCTTTTCCCAAAACCCTTTCACTATTTCCCCACGTTCTTCTTCTTCATCTTCTCTGTAAATTTTCCCGCTTCATCGCGAGAACCCTACCCATGCCATGTTGCCGTCGCCGCCTCCACCCTCGACCCTGTCTCTCCTCCTTCGCCTCCTCATCTCCTTCGACCACTTCCCTCTCTCTGACACCACCTCCATCATCTCCCCTGCGAACCCGTGGCCACGAGAACCCACGTCCCCGACTGCACAACCTGACCTCGCCGCCGATTCATCTTGTCGGCCTCGTCTCCACCTCCTCGTCCTCCTTCCCGTTCCTCCTCTCTCTCTCGCTCACATTTTTTCCTCTGCCGCCTTCACCTCCGACTTCAAGAACCCACACCTCGTCGCTGCACCCATCGCCGTCGGCCTCACCCTTCGCTGCCACCTTTCATCCTCTCTCCTTAAAACATCACGACCCATCACCCCACTGCAGCCTAACCGTAGAAACCCTAACCCTAGCCTCCGACTGCCCTCGCCTGCATTCCTGCCTGCGTCGCCGTAGCCGGCACCTTCTCACCTCCACATCCCGCACCGTCGTCGTCACCTCCACTTCCCTTCACTTTTCCTTCCCGAGCTTCATCCCCTGCAACTCACATTCCTAAGAACCGAGCACCCATCCCTGCACATCTGCGACCCTCGCTGCCTCATCGCCGGAGCTACGACCTCGCAGTCGTCTCCATGATCCCGTCTCCTCTTCCTTTCCCTCATCACCTCTGACCCTCACCTGTGTACCATAAACCATGCACACCCCGATCCTCGACAATCATGAAAACCCCACTGTCATCGCCGTGGATCTCGTTGTCGACGGCCCATCGTCGTCGTCGCATCCATTGCCTCGCCTCTGAATCCAGAACTCAGCCCCATCCCTTTTCCAGCCTTCTTCTTCTTTCCCTTTCTTCTTCTTCTTCTTCTTCTTTCTTTCTTGATTTCTTGTTCTTTCCGGTCGCCCGCTGGAGCCGTGCCGCTGCCGACGATCCGAGCAACCCTGTGGACGTCCTTTACCTGCGTGGTCACCTTCTTGCTTTGCTTGGACCTGTCCCGTGTGCACCGTATGCGCATTGCAACTTTTACCGACATTGGACGTTGCAGCGCGTATCCGTATCGGGTTCCATTGAGGCAAGTTAATCTTGCTACATGCTATATAATTCATTTTATACCTATTTAAATATATACCATGCCTGTAGTTTAAATCTAGTTCCCTATGTTTCATTTTATAATGTTTCGATGTTCCGTTTGCATCTGTTCACATCATTTTAGATATAGATCATGAAAATTTACCACATAATGATCATTTGCATAGCCCATATTACCATTTTAAATAGTTTATAACTTTTGGATACCTAGTTACATCGATTTAGCCTATTTTATATACAATTGCATCCCTAGATCATTTAATACATATTAATGAGATTTTAACATTCCATACTTGATAAAGTGTATTTAATGAGTGTTGGAACCATAACCCTAAATCAAATCGATAACTGTGCATCCATATGCTTTAATCTGTACCTATTGCATATAACATCACAATGTTCCATTTTATTGTTCCATTAGTACCCATACTTGTTTTGTATACCCATGCTTACTATAGTTTGATTTTGTGCACCCCTGACATGACTTGATACCTGTGCACTACTTGACACGACTTGATACATGTACACCACCTGACATGATCTGATGTGCCACAGCTTGACATGTTACCTGATCTTGTTACTAATGCCAACAAACCCGACCTGTTGTCCCTATGGACATTTCCTGTTGTCTATCTAGACAAACTTGTACCTGCTTGATCCTGTGTTGGCATTAGCTCTAGATTTATCAATACTTGACTTGAATACACAACTTGGGGGTATGGGGAAATCAATGATGAAACCTGACTTGTAACTCGACAGTTCGATACCTTTACTGATCAGTTTTAGAGGCTAGGCCAGCCTTGGGATGATGCTGCTGACATCATCCATCATTACCCACTACCTTTTTAGAGGCTAGGCCAGCCTTGGGATGATGCTGTTGACATCATTCATCGTTATTCGTGTTCCTTTTAGTGCCTAGCGGCATGTCTCGGTTTCAGCCCGAGAATCTTCACCGTGATCCCGGTCACGCACGGGATACTATTGAGTTATATCGATGATTTATCAAATTGATTTCAAAGACTTGAGAGTAAATAACCCAGTAGACCAGTTTAGAATACTCACTGCATATCACCTGTGCCTTACCCTCACTGTCCTCATTTATATCGCTGTTATACCTGTTTTACCATTATACTCATACCTGCATGTATTGCACCCCTGTTTATATTATTGCTTGATATTATGACGCACTGACGTCTGGGTTTTGCATGGCCCAGATCCTCTACCTTTGTTGCAGACTGATCAGGAGTATTGCCGCTGTTAGATCGAGCGGTGAGGACCCTGTTGGTATCCAGATTTACCATTCCAGGTGTTTTATTTATACCATCTTTTGCTTCCGCATATTATATTATTTCTTGACTCATTTATTCTGGCTCATGGACATGTACTAGATAGTTTAGTTTACTTTCCTGTTCTTGATATCTCTACAGCCGTAATGCGACTGTGGAGGGATTTTTCCTATCCACAGGTAGCATGGTTGGCTATGTCACGTGCTTATCTTAGCGTACTCTGGGAAGAGGGGCGTGACAATGTGACTCGGGACTGTACCCAAAAACCACCTTTTTGCACGATCTCTTGACCGTGGTATGGTGAAAATCAAAGCACAGTGGGAATCACACAAGACTCTATGACGATCTCGGGTCGACAGACTAACATGTACCAGTGTCACCAGAGAACTACTATCTGACGATAGGTATAATACCATCTAGGAGTTCTCGGCGAGTCCTTCCAGTGTACCCAGTCTCCACTGAGCACCCATATACCTTCTCTGATGTCAAACACCAATGGATGTGGGATCATCCATCGCCCATCATATGGGTCAAGAAGCGCATACGCTAGTCTACTCCGGAGTATCGATGCCCTGTCTCGATACTCCCACAACTAGGAACAATTATAGGGTGTACTTATGGACTACCCTTGGCCCCACTAGTATGATCTCCATCATAGTCCTGGTAGTCAAGTACACATCCTAAGGGTTTTATCAACATGTGAGAGCAAGACAACATCACTTATACAAGTCAACATGTTAAGACAAAGTGCAGCCAGATAGCATACTATCATGTCGAGCAAGAAATTCCTCCCTATATATGTCCAAGCATCCACTACAATATACATCACATGTACAGTAATGGCCTCTAGGGCATACATATAACTAACAAGTTGGGTCCCGATTCTCACTGATGACTAGGTATTACTCCTTGGGAGATTTTCATTTCACAATTAGCTAACCTATTAGGTATCTAGAAAGTGTTAACGAGGTTACGTCTCTGCAGAAACGAGGTTATTAAATTGGGTCTGTATGAAAGCACGGGGGACCTCCTTCGGAGTACTAACACCTACCTGACTGAACAATTAGCGAATTTGTAAGGTGTACATGATCCCGACTAGTTCTCCTTTTAGGGTTTGAAGGAGAATCCAGGGATACAATGGGAGCCATCCTGATTAGATAAAGAGATAAACCAATCTAATCTTGATAGAGTGCACGCTGAGTGTTTCTTTTCTCTCTCTTTGGTTTGCGACCATGACTTACCTTAAACTAAAACTCATAAACCAAGTTAACCGAACCTTTTTACAGACTTTGGCTTTGGATTGTCACGGTTCACGACAAAGTCGCATATATCCCTGCCACTCCTATTTCCCCTTTGCATTTCTCCATAACACTCCATATCACTACGAAAATCCATATTACTTGTATATGCCATCGTATAGTTACATACGAATTCGAAGAAACTTGTTTCAGTCCGAGGATGGCCACTGGTTCTGGAGAAATTGAATAGAATTATTCGGTTGTCTCTTCCCTTTACCTTCTCTCAGGTTGCGGTAGCTCCTTGTATTAGGAGAGTACACCAGTTACTCTTGTTGGATAGTCTTCTTCTAAATCTTAGGCTGGTGCCGAAAGGTAGGGAATGAAGAAAATCAATTAGTCTAAGTATGGTGTACAGAAAGTAAGATGTAGAGACATATAAATGGGTTGAAGTGAGGGCAAAGGAATTTGCGACTACTGTCATGAATCTGGATAGTGGAAGATGCATTAGTAGGAATACCTTGCCACCCCTAGAATCATTTTCATGTTTCAAAATTTCTATGATGTTATAATTGAAAAATGTTTTCCCAATTGATTCTGACTCCAGGGTGTGTATATACCAGATTAGAATCTCACATCTGTATGACGTTACATATGCGGAGTAGGAGTAGAATATTGGGAAATAGGCGATTTGATCCTCAATATCGGAATTCGTAGTAATTGGTGCTATTGGGGAAATCACCTGGTTTTGCCTAACTACAAATATTTGGTTTTGAATAACCGTTATTGTGCACCTTTTTCAAAACTGATATATCTGTATCTTTATTTTATAAAGTGGGATATAATTTTTCAAAATTGCGTTCTAAACATTTACCTTTATTAGTTGAGGATTAGGTAAGGTGCATTGAATAACGGAATAGACATTCTTAACTAAAATACAGTTCTCAATTTACAACACACGGATTTTGAGTTAGTATACTCTTGGGACTTATACATAGTAATGTATGTTGTATGATTTCCTTTAGGACAAGGGGTTGGTACTCTAACTTCATTTAGGTTTACTTATGAGTTCTCTGGTTTTAGACACGCATTCGTTGAAATACAAGGTCCAAAGATTTTTAGAAGTTTATAGGTATAAGAATAAAGTAGAGAACCATATGTTGGAAGTATCAGGATTCTTCGAAATGATCGAAAATGTAGATACTTATACTAGGTATTCCGTCGTAGTAATATTGAGAACTTGATTCTCTCACAGGTTACCCATCCATGGGTGCGCTCCATGATGAGTAATGTTGTATGGCATTTTTCCATTTGGGATATGCATTGAAAATAGCTGCATAACATTTGAATCTGGTTCCATCTAAATTAGTGCCTTTGATTCTATATGGACATAGAATGGTAGCATATCTTAATGTTATTAAGATATGGAGTTATCCGGTTTTTGTTTAAAAGCATAATCTGGACATACTCAAGGCACGTTTCAGTAATGGCAGTTTATGGGTTATCCCAAGCATTCGCAAGGATTTAACTTCTACCATTTTCAAGATTAAAAAAATTGGTTTGTTCTTGACTCGCCACCTTTTTATAAAAGGAATATTTTTGCAAAAGAAATTGGTGGGAGTATATTAGAACTGGAAGTGATTCAAGAACCATAAACATTTACTGAAAATTTAGTAGAACCTGAAGATTCAATTGTAATCGACAAAGCTTAGTCACTCTGCAGATTTAATAGGTGGTCTCAACCACCCGAGATATATTTCGGTTTCCTCGTAGACGGTGACAGGGAGGTCAGTATCATGGTGATGACCCTTCTAGTTATCAACATGTCATAACAAGTGGTGACTTCCAGATGGCCAGATGCATTATATCCAAGTTGGACTCCACACACTCTAGCAAATTATGGATTTTGGACTTTACTGGCATGCTTAGAATTTTATAGGTACATATACATTTATGTATGTATCAATTTATGAAAACTCAAATCGATAAACATTATTATTTTAATATTACCCGTTATATCATTATTTAAATCATAAAATAATTTTTTAAAATCCTGAAATGTTACAAGTATCCTTGTGATACACAAGGAGAACGCCACTTACGAGATCCTCTTGACTCGTAAAGAGAAAACACTCTTGTGAGATCCATATGACTCATAAGGGAAAAGACACTCAGGGGTCCTCACGACTCCTAAGGAGAAAATACACTTACGAGATCCCCTCGACTTGTAGAGAGAAAATACTTTTATGAAATCTTTATGACTCATAAAATTGAAAAGTCTTAGGTGACAGGGACCTAAACCTGTTTCCTAATCCATCACTCTCCAAATGGGCAACAGCACATGATGAGTCGCTCTTAGCACTACGCTTCAGTGTTAGTGTGCTGATGCCAAACCAAAACCTAAATTTTAGGTTTTCCCAAGGAAAATGATGAATTGCTCCTAGCACGCATGCTGCAGTGTTAGCAACGTTGATTACAGTCTGGAGTCTAAAATATCAACCCAAGTTTAAAATATAAAAATATGTTTCAATAGAGTCCCACCAAAGGCGAGTAATCCTCCCAGCATGTGGTGGCCGTCATTTATGAGTCCTCTTAACTCACAAAGAGAAAGCCAGTTGCGATAACCTCTCGACTTGTAAGATGAAGACACCCTCATGGGATCCTTACGACACACACGGGAAAAGACACTTAGGGTCCTCACGAATCTTAAGAAAAAAATACACCTACAAGATCCTCCTGACTCGTAGGGAGAAAAATACTCTTTTGAAACCCTTACGGCTCATAAAATTAAAAAAGCCTTAGGTGACAGGGATCTAAACTTATCTCCTAAGCCATTGCTCTCCAAAAGGAAAAAAATAGCCGAAATGATAGGGCAACTCGCAATAAAAATCAGTGAGTAAAAATTAAAAAATAAATAGCCGAAACGATAATGTAACTGCAAATAAATAGCCAAAATAATAGGGCAATCGCGCCCTTCTCAATAAGAAAAGCTGAAATGGTAGAGCAATCGCGGTAAAAAAAGGGGGCCTGCTCTATAAGCATATCAATACTAACTCTTAGGCACAAACAAATGAAAGAGCAACATGCTCCATCAAGCTCTACCAAACAACGAAACTCATCAACGACGATCTTGGTCTCGATGGCAATACATACAGCCTAAAGACCGCTTGGACGTCGGTTCATCTTGGCGACCACCGACTACTTCTCCAAATGAGCAGAAGCAGTACCGTTGAGAGAAGTGAAGACGGAGAACATCCTACACTTCTTCAAAAACCATGGTATCTACCGGTTCGGAGTCCCACGATGAATAATATCGAACAATGGACCAGCATATAGAAGCCACAAAATAAATCGCTTCGCATATTAACACAAAATAGACTGGAGATATTCTTCCATCTACAATCCCCGATCCAACGGTCTAGCTGAAGCCTTTAACAAAACTTTGACCAAGCTCATCAAGAAGATGGTGTCCAAGAACAAGAAATACTGGAATGAAAGGATACCAGAAGCTTTTTGGGCGTACCGAAAAACGTTCAAGACGGCTACGAAGACAACGCCTTACTCACTAGTGTTCGGCGCCGAAGCGGTGCTTCCACTAGAAATTGAACTCCTGTCACTAAGAATAGCGATCCAATATGAGCTCACTGATGAGGAAAATGCCCATCTCTGGCTCGAAGAACTCGACGCTCTCGATGAAACCCGCCTGGTGGCACATCAAAGTCTGGAAGCTCATAGGGCAAAAAGAGCATATGATAAACTGTAACAACCCTAAATTTCATGTACAACTTTCTGTAGAATTTTTTTTCAAAATTTCAGAAAAGGGTACTTTTGCCTGAGCACAAGTTAAATATTTGTTTTGCTAATTAATAGCAAGAAGGAGCTTGTAGCTCATTGGTAATACCTTGCACTGCTGAACCAAGCCACCAGAGTTCAAATCCCATACCCCACATTATTTTTAATATTGATTTTTTTAAAAACCTTTAGAATACCAAGAGTTTACACGTGCATATATCAAAAAAAAACCACTACACCCTGAAAGGTAACTGTACCAGAGGATAGACCAGACGTCGGGGGAGATTTCCGGCCGCCTAACTCGGCCGGAATCGGCCAACTCGGCCGGCAAACCGGCCGAGTCAGCCGATTCCGGCGAGACCCCCAACATGAAAAAGTTGCCTCTTGGTCTCCCCTGTACACCTGCATACTTTATTTCCTCAGACCATTTCCAGAGCTCTTTTAAAACCCTAATTACTCCACTTTTAATACATTTTATTAAATTTTTTCATTTTAACCTTTCATCTACCCTAACCCTAGCCTAACCCTATAAATACAACCCCTAAACACTACCCCCTCACCCTAAAATAATGAGCAAACTCTCAAGAAATTTCCTAGAACCCTAGTGTGCATTTGAAACGAACAAAGAAGCGAAGCTCCGGCGAATTTTCCAGCGACAACCCTAGGACTTCCCGGCGACGAAACGGCGCACCGGAAACTACGTCTACTCCCTCTCCCTCTCCTCTTTAAGCTATACCTGTAATTCCCACCTTCCCCCTTCTCTACTCTTTCTGAAAATACGAAATTCTAAAACCCGACGGAATCGGAGCAAATCCAATTTCCGATTCGGTTCTTACTAAAATCTCGCTTTTCCCTTAATACAATCTTGTTAAACCATTACATGTTGACTATTAAACACTAACTAATCATATTGAACAAGTTCCATATCAAAAGAAATTTCTATTTCCATTTTACCGTACTTTTTCATTAAAATACCATATAGTTTCATTTTCGACATTTAAACATCACAAACTTGCTATACCTTTAAGTAGATCACGAGGTAATGACCTACACTCATATGCAATATAGCGCAATACCTTTCGGGAACATAGAATACGAGAAAATGAAACATTTCAAATAAATACCATTACTATTAAAACCGTTTTCTAAACGATTAGTATTTTACACAAATCTTTGCAAAGCACCGCTATAACCCATTTTAGGGAACCCGACTGGGATGGTGCGGATTATCGCACATCTCTGGGCTTAGTAGTGCGAGATGCAGACCTCCGCAAGGAGCATTCGGTCTCGAGAGATTTAAAATACGATATCTTAAGAAAATGAGATTTTTAGAAATATAAAATATATATTAAAATTATTTTTATATAATTATGTATATATGTAACATTAAAATATCTATTTTGAAATAATATAAATATTCCAACTCTTTTCAAAAATCACAAGAATCACTTTACATTAATATACCATGAATTCCATACAAGTCAATATTACAAATAAATACCCTTTATTATGAATTTAGGATATTTTCACTAGAAATATCACAATTATATAGCCATGAACTGCATCAGCGCCAAAACATATCCATATGGACTTCAGCGTAGACACTGAAGTAAAAGTCACATCACAATCCATAACAGGTATTTGATGAAAACTCTTTACAACAAGTCCAGCCTTATTAGGTTAGTACCTTTCTACCTGCATAGATCTAAAAAGATCTACTTGCTCATAATAGGTTTTACCCCTTCAGGAGCACCCAGCACAGTCCAAAATCCATGATTTGCTGAAGTGCGTGGAGTCCATCTCGGATATGAAAAATCTGGTCACTTGGAAGTTACCACTTCCTATGACCCGCTGATAGCAAGTAGGGGAATAACAGTGTCAAGTCATATCCAT
Source organism: Agapanthus africanus (assembly GCA_030015575.1). Lineage (NCBI taxonomy): Eukaryota > Viridiplantae > Streptophyta > Magnoliopsida > Asparagales > Amaryllidaceae > Agapanthus > Agapanthus africanus. The sequence goes on along the minus strand of JASDDO010000014.1, from coordinate 298,890,348 downwards.
ATGGACTTCAGCATAGATACTGAAGTAAAAGTCACACCACAATCCATAACAGATATTTGATGAAAACTCTTCACAATAAGTCTAGCCTTATTAGGTTAGTATCTTTCCACCTGCACAGATCTCGAAAGATCTACCTACCCCTAATGAGTTTTACCCCGTTCTGGAGCACCCAGCAAAATTCAAAATCCATAATTTGCTGAAGTGCGTGGAGTCCATCTTGGATATGAAGCATCTGGTCACCTAAAAGTTTCCACTTTCTATGATCCACTGATAACTAGTAGGGTCATCATCACCATGATGCTGACCTCCCTGTCACCGTCTATGAGAAAACCGAAGTGTCTCTCGGGTGTCTGAGGTCACCTACTAAAATCTGCGAAGTGGCTAACGGTTTGTCAAGTCCAATTGAATCCTTAGGTTCTACTAAATTTTCGGTAACCATTTGTGGTCCTGGAATTACTTCCATTTCTACCATACTCCCACTAGTTTCTTTTGCAAAAAGATCCTTTTATAAAAATGATGGCAAGTCAAGAACAATGTAACTATTGATCTTGAAAATGGTAGAAACAAAATCCTAGCAAATGCCTGGGATAATCCACAAACCGCCATTACCGAAGCGTGCCTCGAGTTTGTCCGGATTCTGATTTTAAACAGAAACCAAATAACTCCATATCTTAACAACCATAAGATATGCAACCATTCTATATCCATATAGAATCAAGGCACTAATTTAGATGGAACCAGATTCAAAAGTCATACAGCTGTTTCCAGTGCATATTACCTAATGGAATAAAGGGCAATACAGCATTACTTATCATGGAGCGCATCCACCGATGAGTAACCTGTTAGAGAATCAAGTTCTCGATATTACTATAATGGAATACGTAGCATAAGTATCTACATCTTCGATCACCTCGAAGAATCCCAATACTTCCAACGTGTGGTTCTCTACTTCATTCTTATACCTACAAACTTCTCAAAATCTTTGGACCTTGCATTACTATAAATGCGTGTCTAAAACCAGTGAACTTATAGGTAACCTGAATGAAGTAAGAGTACCAACCCCTTTGTCTTAAAGGATACTGGACAACATACATTTTCATGTATAAGTCCCAAGAGTACACTAACTCAAATTCTGTGTTTTGTAAATTGAAAACTGTATCTTGGTTAAGAATGTCTTACACCGTTATTCAATGCACCTTACCTTATCCTGAACTGATAAAGGTAAATGTTTACAACACAATTTTCAAAATGTATATCTCACTTTATAAAAATAAAGGTACAAATATTTCATTTTAAAATCCGGTGCATAACAACGGTTATTCGAAACCAAATATTTGCCGTCAAGCAAAACCAGGCGATTTAATCCAATATCACCAATTACAACGAATTCCAATATTAAGGATCAAATCGCCCATTTCTCAATATTCTACTCCTATTCGTCATCTGAAACACCGTACAGATGTGAGATCCAAAACTGGTAAATACAAACCCTGGAGTCAGAATTAATTGGGAAAACAGTTCTCTATTACACATACACGAAAAAACTGAAACATGAAAATGTTTCATAGGGGATGGTCAGGTATTCCTAGTAATGCATTTTACATTATCCAGAATCAAGACAGCAGTCGCAATTTCCTTTGTCCTCACTTCAATCCCTTTATATGTCTCTACATCTTACCTTCTGCACACCGTCCCTGCGCTAACTGGTGTTCTTCCTTCCCTACTGTTCAGTTGATAAAACTGCACATTTTTTATTACATTTTTTCCTACTTCTATACTAGAAAAGGTGTTTATTATAATATATGATACATATAAGGGTTTATCTGTAAAAATACTATTTTTCATATGTTGATATATTATAAGTAACATTTGGTAGGAAAATGTATGCAAAGATATCATTGAGCAAATCTTAATGTTGAAATTAATAGCTCAATAAAACAAAACTCCACTAATATTATTTGTTGAGATTGTGCAGAATTTTTCAGGGCTAAAAATCAAGGGAATCAAAGTTGTTAAAGCAAACCTGCCTAATTAAGAAAGCAAACTAAAGAAATCAAGTCTGACAGTAACTACGAGAAGATTTTCAGCTTATGAGATTCAAAAGATCACCACATGGAAATATAGATGAAGCTCCAGAAAAATCACCAAATGATCTTCATACTTGGCCGCGGATCCGCGGCCAAACCCCCCTATTGGCCGCGGATCCGCCGCGGTTTTGAAGACTTAGGAGATGGGATTTTTTCTGTTGGATACTAACTACTTGCTTCCAAATTAGAAAGCTATGTTTCTGGCTTTAGGACTATAAATAAAGACCGAGAGCCTCTTGGAAAAATTATCAAGCCGACGAGATCACGAAGTCCAAGACGGCTCACGCATCCAGGCTGATCATCAACGGTTCGTCTACCTTCTTAGAAGAGATCAAGAAGCAAACTAGTATTTGTAATCATTTTCTAAGGGATCAAAGTGTAATGAATATTGTTGATTAATAAAGGTAGTTCCTTTTCCTATTCTATTTCTTTGCAGTTTCATTATGATTTCTCTCTCCATCTCTTCTTCTCCCAACATGGGCGAGTAATTCTCCGCTTGTTAGGGTTCGTAGGATTAGGGTAGGTTAATGAATGATGAAAATACCTAAACTCTTTTTACGTCCTATAAAGTTTATAAACTTTATCAAAAGAATCATTGACATCCTAATCGGGCGCGCTACCAATTCATTGTTAGTCTCGACCGCGATTAGAGATTAGATTAATGATCGTTTTGGTAAAGGCTAGATATGAACGGAGTTCCATGTCGAGATAGGGGTTAAGAGTGGGAACTCTTTTCCCTCCAGAAACCCTAATCTACATGCATCAATGTCATTCTAGTTTTAAATCTATTAAAGGTAAAAAGGGTAATCTTTAATTAATCATCCATAACTACTAAATCCTAACGAACCCTACAAGCCCCTTTTTATATTAACTACATCCATAATTAATCTAGATCTATATTTTGCATTCGTGTTTAACGTAGATCTAGAACCTACAACTATTCTTTATCCCTCCTCTCTTTTTCAACACATCTAAAGTAAAAGTAAAAGATTCAGCGTTTCCCTAAGGACGACCCGTACTCATCTCGGTCTAGCTACACGCGACACCGTTATTGATTACGGTATAACTACAAACACAATTTTTCGTTCCAATCACCTACCTTTCGGCACCAGCCTAAGGTTGGGAAGAAGACTATCCAATAAGCGTAACATGTGTACTCTCCTAATTATAAGGTGCTCTCACAACCTGAGAGAAGGTAAAAGGAAGAGACAACCGAATAATCCTATTCAATTTCTTTAGAACCTGTGGCCATCCTCGACTGAAGTAACTTCTTCGAGTTCATATGTAAATATACGATGGTCGTTCCAAGCAATATGGATCATCGTAGCGATACGACGTGTTCTGAAGAAATGCAAAAGGTAAAGCAGGAGTATCAGGGATATATACGACTTTGCCGCGAATCAAGACAAGCCAAAGCCAAAGGGTGTAAGAAGGTTCGGTCAAATTGGTTCATGAGTTTTTAAGGTAGGTCATGGGTCGCTGTACCAGAGAGAGAGAAAAGAAACACTCGGTGTGCACTCTATCAAGATCACATTAATTATCGCTTTATCTGATTAGGATGGCTCCCACTGTTTTCTCGAATTCTCCTTCAAACCCTAAAATGAGAACTAGTCGGGATCATTTAAGTGAAAAATCTCCCTCGGAGTAATACGTACTCATCAGTGGGAATCGGGATCCAACTATCATCATGTGATAACCTGACGGAATCCACTCAAGTCACCACACTCCAGAAGGTATGCGCATGCCTGGCAAGTTTCCCGTATGTTTGAAACTCCCGATATAGTTTTTTCCCCTTGCGCTTATGACCTTGACGTGGGCCAACATATTATAAGTTGTTAGTCAAGTTCAACCCGTCATTCTCCTGGATTAATTTAGACCCACCTGCACAATTCCTTGACGTAGGCCAAAATAACTGTACGACTATCCTAAATAATTGCATATCCATGCAGCGAACAAGCATTACCCAGCTACCATTCACTATGCCTTGACGTAGGCCAACATACATAGCATGAATACTAGGTGATACTTGTAAGAAATGACGGAAGGCTACGGCTGGTTTTTGGCGAAAAGCCTTTAACGTAATGAACTTGATATCGTTGAAAGAACTCGAGTGGCTTTGAAATGGAGTGGTTTAAACTCCGCATTTTAAAACTAGTAACATAAACTTTTGCTTAAAAGAGAACTCCAAATGAAGGGATCCAGGCTCTTCCCTCATAGAATGAGGTGCGGGATATTCCAAACCGAATACCTCTATGCAAAGCAAAAGAATACGACTTTGAGTTTTGAAGAAAACCTAATGGTTTTAAAATTGGTTCTGACAATGTAATTTAGGTTTATTTTTCCTTGCATTATATCGATAATGCGTTCCCATCATTTTATGTTTCCAAGCCACAAAAGAAACAACCAAAATAACATGCTTTTTATATGCTATCCGCATTTGCCACGGGGCCCTGTCATGCACCGTTAGGTTACTTAACTAACGGCAGAGCGGGGGCTGGACTAGCACGGATGCAAACCATATAGAAGCATCTACTAAATATATATATATATATATATATATATATATATATATATATCATCGCAGGCAAATAATAATCATCACAGGCAGACAAAAATCATCACAAGTATGCGAACAACAATATGGAATAGCGGATAATCTAAGAGCCCCGCGTTTCATTTGAGCCATAAATAAGACATGACGTTCCCCGGTCTTATGGATAGCCAGTGCAATGAAGATCCTAGACCCCTACGAGTGCGGCAAGTTACCCGCCAATCCCCGAAGTGAGGCAACCCCAATCAATAAAGTGATTGGGCCACCCAGCACTTCACAGAATCCGGTAACTTGAGCACCCCTCCATGGGTCAACTTATACCCCCTACGAGTGCGGCGAATAGCTCGCCAATTCTAGAGTAAGCCCTCCCCCCGGTCTCAACACCATGAGATGCGGGCTCGTTGCCCTCTATAACCCGGCTATTCGATTACTCCTCCGCGGGGTAATCTTAGTACAAAAAAGAAAATATATATACAATGGCGACATCGACCTCAACCCGGTCGTGCCCCAATAAAAGAATATACAAACTGGAAGTGACGGCAGTCCACATGTCGGACGCTCGCCCCGCAATAAACAATATACAAATGAATCCGAACTGTATATCTAACATTGCACACAAGGCTATCGATCGCGACAACCCGCACAAACCATATATATGTATGTATGTGTGTGTGTGTGTAACCGCAGAAGCAAGCAACACCAGAATGTGTGCAACCCCGTCTAAATGAACATATGACGATGTTTAGCAACACATATATCACATAACAGATTCCGACGATGCAAAAGTTTCAAGTTTTTAAAACTCCCGAGTTGTCCCAAAGCAAAGATGATACAAAGTGAAATCTGGGACAAATCAAACAACACCAAAAATACCAATTTACAAAACCCAAGACACAGCATGAAAATGAGCTCCATAATGAACAGTAAAACGGGTGAGGCCGGCCAAATCATGATTCTTGCCGGTCCAAACTTGATGGAATGTGCTCATTTTCATTGTGTGTCACTATCTAGTCTTGATGAAGCTTCTGCACTTATTTAAAAAAAATTTAGAGACCAAAAAAATTTTCTGACAGAAACTGGGTTTTGAAATTGAAGTTTTCGATTTTGAAACTTAAGCATCGTCAAACACTAGTTTATGGTGTTTGGGTGGCTCTGATACCATGTTGGGTCAGTCAGCGTAGCGGAAACTGGCCGTAGCGCCCATAGGTTCCTCACCAGTTACTTTTTACGTAATCCCCTCGCGACGGACTATAACCCGCCGGACCATATAACCGCATAAGGCACCCTAGGGGTAAGAGCCTGTGTTTCGTCACTACTGTCACCATAGTGTGGCATCCCAGCCTAGTAGCTCTGATACCATGTTAGGATCCGGCGCCCGCGCTGCGGAGGCCGCGGGCGAGACGAAAGCGAAAACAAAAACTTTTTGCGGGCATCGGACCCCCGAACCCAAGAATTCGATCCAAACACCCAAAACTAGAATACTAAAACATTCAAGGTTTGAGAAATACAACATTTGTCGCGTGTCCACCCAATTGTGGAAGACCCCTCCAAGCTCGTAGCCGCCGGGATCACGCTTGAGCATCGACCACCCTTTGCCGAAGACGATCCACCTGAGGGAACACGGAGGAGGCTCTAACTGACGGTCCAAAGTTGCTAGGTTTGGATAGCAAGTGATGTAGGAATACTCTACTAAATTTTCTCTCTAGAATCTTGCTTAAAAATGAGAGCAAGAAGAAGAATAAGAAGAGCTAGAGAAGTGCATGAAGCATCCATGGAGGAGATGAAGAAAAATCCTCAAGTCAACACTTGTAGAAAAGAAAGGCTACAATATCCAACCATGATACTATAGTGCATCCAAATGAGATAACAATATAAAAATGCCAAGCCATGCTTTCCTACAATGTATACACCATGCTTCATAACTCCACATGCCAACTCATTTCCATTTTAATTTTCTAAATAGAAAATTAAACATAACGTGTCCTTTTTCTAGAAGCATTCCCATATAAATACGGAATATTTCACCTGGTATATATATCGCTACACATACGCGTATTCGTATAAAAATACGGATAGCACCAAAGAGACAAAATGAATAGTAAACAATAATACTAAAATATATGTATCAAAATACATATATAAATTATTAAATCAAAACCTGATTTAATAATCCAGCTTAATCATAAGCCGGCTAGTATCATCAACCGTTCGATTAAAGTCCGTATACCGCGTACACGTATTTAATCGGACCCCTGCACGTACCACCATACGGCTCCTACATCTGTCGCCTAAACCGGGAAAACCCTCTGTGTGGGACAGTAGTGACGAAGCACAGGCTCTTACCCCTAGGGTGCCTCGTGCGGTTATATGGTCCGGCGGGTTGTAGTCCGTCTCGAGGGGATTACGTAAAAAGAAACTGGTGAGGAACCTATGGGCGCCACGGCCAGTTTCCGCTGCGCTGACTGACCCAACATGGTATCAGAGCCACCCAAACACCATAAACTAGTGTTTGACGATGCTTAAGTTTCAAAACCGAAAACTTCAATTTCAAAACCCAGTTTCTGTCAGAAAATTTTTTTGGTCTCTAAATTTTTTTTAAATAAGTGCAGAAGCTTCATCAAGACTAGATAGTGACACACAATGAAAATGAGCACATTCCATCATGTTTGGACCGGCGAGAATCATGATTTGGCCGGCCTCACCCGTTTTACTGTTCATTATGGAGCTCATTTTCATGCTGTGTCTTGGATTTTGTAAATTGGTATTTTTGGTGTTGTTTGATTTGTCCCAGATTTCACTTTGTGTCATCTTTGGTTTGGGACAACTCGGGAGTTTTAAAAACTCGAAACTTTTGCATCGTCGGAATCTGTTATGTGATATATGTGTTGCTAAACGTCGTCATATGCTCATTTAGACGGGGTTGCACACATTCTGGTGTTGCTTGCTTCTGCGGTTATACACACACACACACACACACACACACACACACACACACACACACACACATATATATGGTTTTTGTGGGTTGTCGTGATCGATAGCCTTGTGTGCAATGTTAGATATACAGTTCGGATTCATTTGTATATTGTTTATTGCGGGGCGAGCGTCCGACATGTGGACTGCCGTCACTTCCAGTTTGTATATTCTTTTATTGGGGCACGACCGGGTTGAGGTCGATGTCGCCATTGTATATATATTTTCTTTTTTGTACTAAGATTACCCCGCGGAGGAGTAATCGAATAGCCGGGTTATAGAGGGCAACGGGCCCGCATCTCATGGTGTTGAGACCGGGGGGCCTTACTCTAGAATTGGCGAGCTATTCACCGCACTCATAGGGGGTATAAGTTAAGCCATGGAGGGGTGCTCAAGTTACCGGATTCCGTGAAGTGCTGGGTGGCCCAATCACTTTACTGATTGGGGTTGCCTCACTTCGGGGATTGGCGGGTAACTTGCCGCACTCATAGGGGTCTAGGATCTTCATTGCACTGGCTATCCATAAGACCGGGGAACGTCATGTCTTATTTATGGCTCAAATGAAACGCAGGGCTCTTAGATTATCCGCTATTCCATATTGTTGTTCGCATACTTGTGATGATTTTTGTCTGCCTGTGATGATTATTATTTGCCTGCGATGATATATATATATATATATATTGCTTTTTGTTTTGTATAAAATAAAAAATAATAAAAAATAATAAAATAAAAATAAAAAAACAGGAGAACGCCGACAATTTTGACGCTCTTGGTGTAGCCTGACAGTGAGGGCACTGTCAAGTTTAAGTTTGGGGGTGTGCTCGGTAAGCTTTCTACCTTCGCATTCATGTGTATATTTTGCATTTGCATACTTATTTTAAAAACCCATAAAAATCGAAAAAATTTACAAAAGTATAAAAACTTTGTCGTCAAGTTAGCTAATAGGATAACTTAAATTTTTATTCCGAAAGTTTATTTGATACGTTAGAAATAACTAAATCCTAGACTTAGGAATTGAAAATCATAAAAATAACCCTCATTCTGTTTAACCTTGGTAATTATAAGTCCTTGCAGTTTTTTTTATAGAAGTAGGTAATCTTGAGTTCAGTTCTTGAGTTAAGTCGAGATGAAGGGAAAGTATTAAAAGCTTTACTGAAAGATAAGTCTGAAAAATAGTTTTTATTCTTGAGTCCAAATTTAGAAAGTATATACCCTAAAAACTGCACATACACGCACCTTGAAACTTGGGATAGTAGAGGATACCCAGAAATACTCCTGCCTGAAAACCTAGGATGAAAGAAAAAACGGTATTTAAAGCTAACCACCAAAAAGAGCATCATTGAAAAATATATCCGGTCTTGAAAAAGAAAAAAAATAAAAAATAAATAAAGTCAAGACCTGGAAACTGCTGTTTACGCTTTAAGGCTCACACAATCAGTAATCGGCTGTTAGTGCCTCAAGAAGCATTAATAGTCGCATGAAAGGTGTGTGAGCAAAACCGTCAATCATTAACGAAAAGAAGTAGTATTAGGTATTAAGGCAAGGGTGCTATGGCTTGAATTGAATTCTTAAGCGTAAGGGTGAAATTTTACATACACGTAGGGGTATACAATCAATGTTTGGAGGAAGATAGGAATAAAGAATAAGACTTATGTTTTCCATAAAGATGATAAAAATCCCTGATTGGAGACTGCACTTTAGAAGAAAAACTCAAGTGTAACCGAGATCTTTTTAAACTGTAAAAACATATAGGATCTGAGGTTGAATAAATAGGAGGCGTGAAACATAAGGGTTGAATATTTCTAACTTAGGATGATAGAATTTCCAACCTAGATACTAAACTGTAGGAATAGAATCAACGTTAACTTATGAAACTAGTTTGACGAGATTTTATGGGTAGTATCCGCTGAAAACCCTCAGGAGACAACATTCCTCCTACTAAGGACACCTAGAGATTTAACGGCTTGTTGTACGAGCTCAGTGCAATTGCGTTCCTTGCGAAAGTGAGGTTAGGATTTTGTTTTGCTCGGGACGAGCAAAAGATAAGTTTGGGGGTATTTGTTTATCACAGAAAACTGCATTTCAATACCACTCATTCATTATCTGTTTTGTTATTGATCGGTACTATTAACCAGTGTCTGCTCAGTAAATACATATTACAGGTATCCGTGACACAATACTGGAAACACACTCAAAATCACGGATATAACGTTTGTGAGCCGACACTCAACCAGAACTGCAAACCGATCGTTATTCAAAGAGTTTTTGCAAATAAACTAGTGTACACACATTTTGGTCCAACACATAGCAAGTGTGCACTAACTCTTTCATGACTTGGACCTAGGTGGTGGCTGCCCTTGGCACATAGTGGGCACACATGGGGGACAAGAATGTTAAATGCAAAAGGTTGTGATGTGATATAAAGCTACTTGTTTCCCTCCAAATCCATGAGTGCAGACTTAGTTCATATAAACAAATCCAACAGCACCAGTGGAATTGTCGAGAGAACACATCATCACAGAACCAACACGAGCCCCAGACTCCTCTACAAAACCGGCGAGACCCCATCAAAACCCGGCGCCGCCGGTTTTCTTGTGCCCGAAGCCCCCCAATTTTTCTTTGGCCTTCCCTTGCAGTCACATCATCCATATTATATTGCTTGTTTAATCTTATTTTGGGCTTATAAAAGCCAGATCGGTGAGCAAGGGAAGGGGACTCACATTGTCACACTTTTGATTCACAACTCTTTTTCTTTTCATTGTGTTCTTGTATATAGCTTGTTCACCTGGAGTTCTTAGCCTTCTCTTGATCTTGCAACCTCTTCATTGAGCTTGCAAATTTAAGTTTTGGTGATTGAACTCATGGTTGTATCATCACTTGAATTAATAAAGCTTTCATTTTTGGGTTCTTAGTATTGTCTATTTCTTGCTTTACTTACTTGCTCTTTTATTTCCATGCCATTTACTTACTTGCATTTTATTACCTTGCAATTTATTTACTTGCTTGTTGTATTATTCTTTTCTTTGTATCATTTCTTTGCTCTTTTTCTTTGTTGTTGTGATGGTTTGTAAACATTTGTGTTGTTAGGAAAAAGATTGGTTCTGTAAGTTAAGGTTTTCGTTTCTCACTTCCTTTACCCGATATTTTCCAATTGAACTCCGCCCAAACCTTACGCAAGCGCTCCGTTAGGCACCCTACCCTACCAAGGTATCAGTGATCCCTAACCGCGACCGGTTGCGTTCGGTTTGGCCGGAAGCGAAAGCCAAGCCACAAGAACGGACGGACAAGGGTCAATAAGCCGGATTTCCCTAATACCGTGCTTAAGTACCCTAATCCACGTTGTTGCCGATTGCTCTAGCTTCAATAGTCATGTTCGGCATAAAGGATTGAGTACGGACTTACTAACTTACACTATCCTATCTAATCCTAACAAACGTATACTTTGCATATATACACTTAGGTTAGCAACGAACAATTCCGCCACGCGCATTAACTCGTGATAACAAGAACGTAAAACGCACCGTCTCCCTGCGGGCGACCCGTACTCATCACGGCTAGCTACACGCGACGCCGTCCTGATTGCGGTTAAACTTTTTATAACTCAAAATACGAAACGCGCAAAAGCGCTTTTCCAATCAGGCATACATCACTAACAATCTTCCACTTGCACATGAGTCATGTACAGGCGTATCGCAAACCTATCATCTCGATCATCCTCTCAAACTGTATCTGAGGGATGGCCTTCGTGAGTAGATCTGCAGTGTTATTCTCCATATCTACTCTTTTCACCTCGATCTCCTGGCGATCAACGATCTCCCTGATCAGGTGGTACCGCCTCAAAATGTGTCAGGACTTCTGATGGGACCTGTGTTCCTTCGCTAAAGCTATAGCGCCGTTGTTGTCGCAATACAGCGGTATTGGATCAACAATGGTTGGAACCACCTGAAGTTCAGTTAAGAACTTCCTCATCCAGACTGCTTCTTTTGTGGCATCGCAAGCAGCTATGTACTCCGCTTCCATTGTCGAGTCAGCAACGGTGTCCTGCTTGGAGCTCTTCCAATATACCGCCCCTCCATTAAGGGTAAAGTCATAACCCGACATGGACTTGGAGTCATCCTTGTCACTCTGGAAGCTGGAGTCAGCAAAGGCTTCAATCTGGAGGTCTTTTCCGCCATACACCAAGAACATCTCCTTAGTCCTTCTCAGGTACTTAAGAATGTTCTTTACTGCTATCCAGTGCTTCTCCCCTGGGTTTGACTGATACCGGCTTGCAACGCTCAATGCGTATGCTACATCTGGTCTGGTACACAACATCGCATACATTATAGAGCCTACCGCCGATGCGTAGGGTATAGTTGACATGCGAGCCCTTTCCAAATCAGTCTTTGGAGATATCTCTTTGGAGAGGGTGATTCCGTGACAAGACGGTAGATTATCACGCTTTGAATCTTCCATACTGAATCTTTTCAGTATGGTGTCGATGTACCTTGACTGTGAATGTCCAACTATCTGTTTAGATCTATCACGATAGATCTGGATCCCCAGAATATAGGAGGCATCACCCAGGTCCTTCATGGAGAACCTCTGTGACAAGAATCATTTGACTGACTGTAGCATAGGAATGTCATTTCCTATTAAGAGAATGTCATCCACGTACAAGACGAGAAATACTACAGTACTCTCTACAATCTTACTGTAAATGCATGGTTCATCTGGATTTTTGATAAAGTCGAATTCTTTGACCGTCTCATCAAAATAGATGTTCCAACTCTGTGATTCCTGCTTTAGTTCATAAATGGACTTAAGCAACTTGCACACTTTACCGCTGCTCTCACTCTGAATGAAACCCTCTGGCTGATCTATATAGACGCACTCTTCTAAATTTCAATTTAGAAAAGCGGTCTTTACGTCCATCTGCCAAATCTCATAATCGTGGAAGGCAGCAATGGCAAGAAGGATCCGAATGGATTTGAGCATAGCCACTGGAGAAAAGGTTTCATCATAGTCCAAACCAGGTCTTTGACGAAAACCCTTTGCAACAAGTCTAGCCTTATAGGTTTACACCTGTCCATCTACACCAATCTTCTATATGAAGATCCATTTGCAGCCTACGGGTTTTACCCCTTCTGGAGAATGTCCAAAGTCCATACTTTATTGGTGTACATGGACTCCATTTCGGTCCGCATTGCATCCAGCCATTTTGTAGGGATGCTAGGCACACGCACAAGGGTCTACAAGGCACCAACCACGCCCGATTAAAAATTTAGCCGTGCCGAACAACCCTAACCAAGATCTTTATACTAGAGTTTAGGTGAAAACAAGCATGTTAAACACTTTAACACTAAGTGAGAGGGATTACAACCTTTGTAGATCCGGTCCTTCACTTCTTAAGCTCCGTGTTGAGGTCCCTTCGCTGCGATCATCGTGTTCCGAACTCTCGAGAGGCTCCACGAAGAGAAAGATGCAAGCTTGCTTCCGATCTTCGATAACAAAGATGGTCTACCTTGAAGTTTACTTAGCACAAGCTCTCACTCACTAAATGAAGTGAACGCTCTCATCTAAAGGGCAAGGGTAGATGAGAATGATGAAGTAGGATTTTTGCTCTCATTTTTTTTCTTATTCTCACTCATTTTCATCACTTGGAAAAAAGCTAGAAAGCTTTTTCCATGAAAGAAAGAAGAAGGAAGAAGAAGATGAATAATTGATCAAACCTTTTGTGATGAATAATGAAAGGATAATGATGAATAATGCAACCATGGTTGCTAAACCTTTGTAGAGAATTAACCAAGGGTGAAGGGTTTTGGTTAGGTTAAAGATGAGTCACTTGTAAATATCTTAACACAAAACAAAAAGAAACCTTCTAGAAGGTTCATGAATGATCTAACCCAAATCAAACCCTAATCTTGTTTAATCTCCACTAAACATGTTGCATTAGTAATCATATCATGTTACAATATTATATATCACATATATAATATTTATTGTAACAAAATAAAATAATACAATTAACATATATTGCATATATATCAATGTATTACCCGAGTGAGAAAAAGAATCTTTTAGTGAGCTAATATTAGTTAATGTAATTTAATATATCATATATATTATTATATATTAAATTATCGAATCAACACGTGATCCGACAATCCGGCTATATCACATATAACCGACTAATATCTCATTTACTGATTCATCGAATCAACACTTGATCCGATGACCCGGCTGATATCAAATATCGTGAGAATATAATACGGTATCTCATATCGCATTATCCTCGGTCCTGCACATATCACATATGTGTCCCTACTTCGTTTTGCCTGAGTCAAGAAACCTCTATGTAGGACTCTAAAGAATCGTCAATACGCCGGTAGTAGGTGATGATCATATCAAACACCCACAAGCTGCAAGCGGTCAGCTAAACGTAACAGCCACCTTTTTGCAAGTCTATACATTCTCCTGCGAGTCCAATCAGTAACACTCCCGTACGGTCCGGTCTCGTCGTCTGATATGTCGCATATCTCGCCTAGGGTGGTAAACGTCAGACCCCAGTAGCTTGATAAGTCGTGTCGATATGAGGTATATAACAGTTCGAGAAACTACTGATAACACTTACCAGTAAATCTCAGAAATCCTGGCCAGGGATTTCCAGTTATATCCAATCGAACACAGCACAACATCAACTCCCTATACCGGGAGAGACGAATACCCTCCTATCGCTCATTGCCTCCATGTGATTCGGGACTGTACCCAAAAGCCACCTTTTTGCATGCCCTCTTGGACGTGGTATGATGGAAATCAAAGCACAGTGGGAATCACACAAGTCTCTATGACGATCTCGGGTCAACAGACTACTCTGTATCAGTGTCACCGGAGAACTGCCATCTGACGTAAGGTATTATACCATCTAGGAGTTCTCGGCGAGTCCGTCCAGTGTATCCAGTTTCTACTGAGCACCCGTACACCATCCTTGATGTCAAACACCGATAGATATGGGATCATCCATCGCCTATCATATGGGTTAAGATGCGTATACGCTAGTCTACTCTGGTGTATCGATGCCCTGTCTCGATACACCCTCGACTAGGAACAGTTATAGGATGTACTCGTCGACTACCGTGGCCCCACTAGTATGATCTCATCATAGTCCCAGTAGTTGAGTACATATCCTAAGGGCTTTATCAACATGTAACATAGAGACAATCAGAGTACATGTTAAGATAAAGTACAACCAGATAGCATACTATCATGTCGAGCAAAAAAGTCCTCCCTATATATGTCCAAGCATTCATTACAATATACATCGTATGTACAGTAATGGCCTCTAAGGCATACATATAACTAACAATCTCCCACTTGCACTAAGGCCATCTGTTGTGGTATCGCATACCCAACAATTAGCTGCGGTTGAAGTATCTCATACTCAACCATCCCATAAAAGTCTCTACTGGGAAAAAGGCCTTTGTGAGTGGATCCGCGCTGTTGTCCTCTGTGTCCACTCTCCTAACCTCGATCTCTCTGGAGATCAACCATCTCCATGATCAGGTGATACTGCCTAAGAATTATATCTGGATTTCTGATGGGACGGTAGTTCCTTGGCTAAAGCCACAACTCCATTGTCACACAATGGTAGGAACGAAGTTCATCTCATGAACATATATATATATCCAAACTGCCTCTTTGGTAGCATCCTTGGTAACGATGTATCTTGCCTTTAATCGTCTAGTAAGTCACGGTATCTAGCTTGGAACTCTTCCAACATACCGTCCCTCCACTGAGGGTAAAGACAATGCCTGCGACTGACATTCAGTCGTCCTTATCACCCTGGAACCTTTCCAGTGATTCTCCCCAGGATCGATTGATACCATCTCACTACATCTAGTGAGTATCCTAACATCCAATTAGATCTATCTCATAGATCCAAAACCCAGGATTTAGGAGGTATCATTTTGATCCTATATAGAGAATCCTTGTGATAAGCGGAGATTGACCGAGCGTAGCATAGGAAACTCCTTCCCTATCAAGAGTATGTCATCCACGTACTCTACGAGGATCACCACCATACTCCCTACTACCTTTTTGTATATACAAGGTTCATCTACCATTTTGATGAAGTCAAACTCTTTGACTACCACATCAAAAATGATGTTCCAACTCCGCGATGCCTGATTTATCACATAAAACATCTTGCTCACATTTCCGCTGCTCCCACTGTCTACGAAGCCCTCTGGCTGTGTACTTATAGACTCTCTTCTAAAACATCATTTAGAAAAGCAGTCATGACACCCAACCACCAGATATCGTAGTCATGGTATATAGCCATGGCAAGTAGGATCTGGATGGACTTAAGCATAGCTTTGAAAGTCTCAACTTTTCCATGTACACCAAGTAATCTTCTCAAGATATACTTGCTCCTGATGGAGATTTAATCCTTCAGATAAAGCAACCAAAGTCCATACTTTGTTGGTGTACAAAGATTCCATCTCAGATCGCTAAGCATCCAGCTATTCTTACAGAGTCCCACTCCTGATGGCCTGCTCGAAACTAGTTGGGTCATCATCTCATGATGCAATCCTCGCTCCCACTGTCATAGAGAAACCGAATTATCTCTCAGGTGGGTGAGGAACCCTACTAGATCGGCGAAGAGGCTGAGATTCGTTGGAAACTATTGAATCCTTTGGTTCTACCAAATCATCAGCTGCAGTTTGTATAGCTGGAACTTTTTCCAGTTCTACCTCATGACCAATAATTTCTTCACAAGAAATTCCCTTTCACAAAGGTGGCATGCTGAGAAACAAAACATTTTTGTTCCTCGGTTTGGTAGAAGATACTCCCTTGCGAATGCTTGGGATATCCAACAAACTTCCACAGAACTGACTTTGCCTCGAGCTTGTCCGGATTTTGCTTTTTAGACATAGGCCAGACAACCCCAAATCTTAACAAACTTAAGATATGGGCTCTTCCCTTTCCATATCACATATGAAGTGGTAGGCAACTTATTTGATTTGAACCCTATTCAATAGGTATGCAGCTTCTCAAGTGCATAACTCCCAAAAGGAAATAGGAAACTCAGTAGTACTCATCATAGAGAACACCATATCACATAGGGTGCTATTACTCTGCCCCGATACACCGACGTGCTGTGGTGTATACGGAGGAGTAATGCTGAGAGAGAATCCCATTCTCCTTTAGAATAGTCCAGGAATCCCGTGCTTAAGTATTCTCCTCCCTGATCTCATCAAAGGACATAATACTTATACCCATTTTTGGTTCTCTACTTCTAACTTATATTCTGTGAATATCTCAAAAGGTTCGGGCTTGTGTTTCAACAGGAACACATGTTTGAATCTTGAGAGATCATCAGAGAATGTAATGAAGTACAAAGAACCGGTCTTGGCATGTGTAGACAGGGGACCTTCATACATCAGCATGTATCAATCCCAAGATTTCACTAACTCTTTCTCTGTTTCCAATAAACGGAGCTGTGGTCATCTTATCTCTGTGACATGACCGGCAAGTTTCACAAGATGTAAATTCAAACTAATTTAAATATGCATCTATATGTAACTTCAACTAGTCGGGTCGCATCGATATGACCTAGTCTACAATACCTCAAGAAGGATTCGTTCATTTCTGAACTCTTCCTCTTGTGTGTGTTCTGTATACTAAGAACTGTGGTTTGATTTAGAACGTCAATGCTTATAGATAACGTGCCTGAACCGATCAACTCTTGATATAGGAAATGTTCAAAACATTATCCAACAATACAAAATTATATCTTTTCTTTACTAATAAAGAGACTGATATGATGTTGTATATCAGGTTCGGTATCTAATAACATTCGTTCAGAATCAATGTATTCTGATAATACAGGGTGATAGTGACCAACAGACTTGGCTGCAACACTTGCACCGTTTCTATCTCATAAAACTTATCACCCGTTCTCAGTTCTCTACCTATCTGTAGCCCATGTAACAGATTACATATGCGGGATCCTGATCCGGTATCTCATACCCAGGACGTAAAGGATACTGATAAACAGTTCTCTGTAATGAACACACCCGAAGAAGATGCATCAACATGTACTTTCTTCGTTTGGGCGGCACGGGAATTCTGGTAATCCCCAATTTCCTGCTCTGGCTTATAACAATTATAAGTTGGAGCGGGACCAACATTCCCCAGCTTAGTATAACAAGCGGGTTCGGTCAATACATCCGTATTATTATCTTGATTAAGGCATGATATGGTCGCTACCTGGAGAGAGAGAGAGAAGAAAACACTCAGCGTGCGCTTTTACAAGATTAGATTGGTTATCAATTTATCTAATCAGGATGTCTCCTACTGTTTTAGTCAAATCTTCCTTCAAACCCTAAAAGGAAAGACTAGCCGGGATTAATTACACCCTACAAGTTCGCCAATCTTTTAGCCAGGCCAGTGCCGGTACTTTGAGGGAGGTTCCCCGTGATTTCGCACGAACCTAATTAAAATAAATCTCGTTTTCCCAGGGGCGTAACCCCGTTGACACCTTTCTAGACACCTACTTGATCGGCTAATTGTAATGTGTAAAACTCTCCCAGGAGTAACTCTTACTCGCAGCGGGTATCGGGATCCAACTATCTCATAGAAGGTATGCAATCTCATTGCAAATTTCAACACTTGAAATTCCCGATAATATTTTACCCCGAGCGATCTATGACCTTGACTAAGTCAACAAACCATAGACCACAAGTAAAGTTCAACCCGTCATTTCCCGATTGAATTAAACCCACCCGCACGACCCTTGACTGAGTCAACAAGGCCGCACGACTACCCTAATCCAATCGTATCATATGCTTTGCAGATAAGCACTAATTAGCTACCGCACACTACGCCTTGACTAAGTCAACAAACGCAGCACGAATACTAAAAACTATTTATCTGAAATGATGGAGGGCTACGACAGGTTTTTAAGAAAACCCTTTGCGTAATGAACTTTATATCGTTGTAGAATCGAGTGATTTTAAATGGAGTGTTTTTTTAGGCTTTTCTAGTATTGCTAAAGAGGTCACTCCCGGTGATGGGATCGTCGGCTCTTTTCTCATCGAATAAGGTGCAGGATATTTCACAAATATCACTATGCAAAGCAAGAACTATAGAAGCAATCAAAAGACAAACCGAGTTTGTAGCATCTGCTAGTTTCACTAAAGAGGTCACTCCCGGTGAAGGGATCTCGGCTCTTTCCTTATAGAATAAGGTGCTGGATGTTCTACAAGGAACACCGCTATGCAAAGTAAAAACTAGAGCTACCAGTTTTTAAACAAGTTTCTACAACATCTTAGATTTCTTTTAGTTTCATTAATCTCATTAATGAAGTCCCATTTTATTATGCTTCACAAGCATCTCATTTGAAACGAAATCTGCAATATAACATATATCTCATATATATAATATAAACATTCGTCTCAGGCAGTAATATGATCTCATCACAGAACATTGTAGCAGAAGAACATATATGAAATATTGGATATACTAGGACATTCGTGTTTTAATACGAGCCTGTATAAAACACGGATTCCACGGTCGCGATGAATAGCCAAACCCACATCCCTAGACCACTACGAGAGCGGCAAGCAACACTGTCAATTCTAGGGTTAGGAGATCCGGTCTCGACTCCTCGAGATGGTCTCCCACTGGAACCTAGAACCCGGTTACTTGTGCTCCCCGCCTTGGGTGTACCTAATGCAGAAAAGTAAATAATATACAACGGTGACATCATCCTCAGCCCGGAAGTGCCTCAATAAAATAATATTACATACAAATGAATTTTACATGAATGAAAAAGAAAAACTCTCATTTCACATAAAAACCCCGGTTATTCAGAATACGACGATCCAATATAACATATCACAGCAACACATAATATCTCATATCATCAACGTAAGCAAGTATGCGTATCCCGATTGTCGTTGATGTATAGCAACGAAGCCGGCGATACACCACATACTACGCTTACGGTCACATAAAAGAAAGTGTAAAACTACAACAGTTGGAATCCGCAACCTCTTTAGACATCGCATGCCTAACCAAATGAATTCCTTAGACATCGCATGCCTAACAATTATAAACCCCGCATCTTAGTCTCATTATCGAAAACTCTTTTCAATATCAAGTCGGGAAATTCAACAAGATTCCCGACATCCTGATCGAATGCTCGTCGCAAACTTTAGTAGACGGCCGCACCCCCGGATGCCGTCGACGAAGTGCACTAAGGCGAAACACCGCTGCCGCGAACACCCGAACGGATGCTTTTGGCGACGGTGTTCTCCTACAGTCACTTAGTCGGGGCTATGGGGCATGGATGTCTATTAAGTTTACCCGGCGAATATCCGCGTACACTACGTGATTGCGACGGACTTTTAATCGCATCAAAATCCCGTGGCAACCGATCATCTGAGACTAAACTGCTAGATTTATAACATTCAAATTAGTTATCTCATAACTACATATGGATTCCAAATATTGTATCACATTCCAGATAAAAGACAGTGTTAAACTTTCTAATCGAATAATCAAACACCTAAGATTTCCCAAATAGCTCAACACTTGAGCGGAGTTCAAAAAATATCCATCACATGCCACAGTACCAATGGTCCAGCCGTAGAAGGGTCAAGCCAACGCCTCACATATGGCAACGCCGTACTGCCCCAAACCTTAAGGTTTTGAGGCAGTTCAAGACGGTCACATAATTGAGTTAAGATTTGTTGTCTTCTAGAGGATCCACCGCGTTACTTGCATGATTTTCCGAAAGTTTCAAACTCGAGGAAAAATCCAACTTTTGAAAAATTTTCCGACAGGGGAAAAAGTGAGTTATTGATATCCGTTCGAACTTTTTAACAGTTTCTAAAAATTATCCGGAAAAACTTAAACGAAGTTAAATTATCCGATCGAACCATCGAGTCCCCAATACACCCTAGAAGACTCAACACTTGAGCAAGAATTAAAAATTCCCAGAAGAATCAGGAAACACCTACGGAGGTAACTGTAGAAAAACGAGTCCCTAATCTCCACATACGGCCGCGGAACCGCCGCCAAAACCAGGATACGGCCGCGGTTCCGCGGCGCTACTATGGAGTTAGGAGGTCGTATTCTACAGTTATTCTTAGATTTCCCTGCTCAATTTTCTAAGCATTTTTAATTCATAAAAAATCACATTTTTGAAAAATAACCAGAGAAGGGTATATATCGGGGTTTCCGGGTTCAATCGGACTTTAAACTTCGCCTAGACTTCGCCTAAATCTCTAGCTTTGATCTGATACCACTGTAGGGATGCTAGGCACACGCACAAGGGTCTACAAGGCATCAACCATGCCCGATTAAAAATTTAGCCGTGCCGAACAACCCTAACCAAGATCTTTATACTAGAGTTTAGGTGAAAACAAGCATGTTAAACACTTTAACACTAAGTGAGAGGGATTACAAATGTTCTACAAAGTTCAATTTTTTGTTCTTCCCCAGATCTTTGATCCTTAAGAATAAATTCATCCCCGTAAGAATTAAATTCTTATTTTTGGGAGACTTGTCTCATGGATCTCAAATCCGAGGAAAGAACTATGTTCTTTTTTTGAGGGTTAAACCCTTGAGATGCTCTGATCTCTATTTTATTTACCTTGAAGAAAATTCTTCTTCTTAGAGCTTGCTCTTCTCTTTTTCTTTTCTGAGAACTTGAAACTTATAGGGAGGTTTCTCTCTTTCTTCTTTTTAATGTGAAACTTATGGGGGAGTTCCTCCATGCAAGACTTGAAGTCTTGGGTCCTTTATATAGGGGAGGCTGATTTGTTGAATCAGTTAAGGAAATCTCTCATTGAGAGATTTCTGATTGATTTGGGGAATATTTCCCACCGTTGGATATTTGATCCAAGGGCTTCTGGTTTACAGAAGACATCTTTCTTGTTATTAACAAGATTGGAAAATGTTTTCCCATACAGAGATTATTCTGTATTTTGGTGATTTTTCATCACCATTGGATTTTTGATCCAACGGTGCTCTGATTTATATAGCACAATCTTTCTTTTTTGGAAAGATTTGAGGAGTATTTCCTCAACAGAATTTTATTCTGGTAATTTGATGGTTCATCATGTTCGTTGGATTTTTGATCCAAGGGTGGAGAACATTTAGTTCTAGCGCTGGCGCTGCCTCAGAGTCTTTGACTCTCAGCACTGGCGCTCTCGTGCTTTGCACGTGAGGTGCTGCCCCAGAGTCTTTGACTCTTAGCGCTGGCGATCTGGGCGCTCTGCACGTGAGGCGCTGCCTCAGTTCAAGATTCAAATTTTGAACAGAGTTTTGCTCTGATTGGGGGAAACAAATGCCCCCCACCGTTGCGCTCACGTGGTTTACACGTGAGTGCAGCGGTGGCAGCCTTTCCACCGTTAGATCAACTTGGAAATCGGATCGACTTCCCTTGCCTATAAATAGGGCCTTTGGTCCTTTGAGATGACCGCTGTTCATCTTCTTGTTTTCCTGTTTTCTGAGAATCTTATTCTCTCTTTAGAGCTAAGCTCTCTGTCTTAAGAACTCTCTTAGAGTCAAAACCCTGTCGAAAATTTTAGGTAAAGATCAAATCTTTGAAGGAATTATTTCATAATCTAGGGTTTCACCTATTAACAGAGCCTTGCTCTTCTCAGATCATAGATCTAAAGAGATTTTTAGGGTTTCATAACAGAGCTTTGCTCTTCTTAAATCATAGATCTAAAGAAATCTTTCTTAGGGTTTCTTAACCCATTGATGAAGAACTCTTAGAGTTCATTTTGCAGATCTTAAAGATCTCAGAGTTTTTAACTTAGAAAAAGCTTTGCTTTTTAGGGCTTTGATGGATGATTCCATCGTCTTCACAGAGTATAGCTCTTCAAATTTTTAGGGAATTTTATTCCTCTCCTGATTAGAGTTGACAGATGTCACCCCTGTCTGCAGAGCCTTGCAGGGAGTTTAACTCCTTGGCCCGAGGGGCCTCTCATTAAATGAGAATCCTTTTAGGATTTCCTCATTAATGAGTGACTGTCTCATCAATGATGAGCCGTCATCTTGATTTTGTGGCTCCCCTTTGGTCCCTTTCCACTGCATTGCAGTGTGGTACAAATTTTAAGTACCAAGTTTTTTAGAATTTTGACTGTAGCATTGATAGCTAATCCTTGTTCTTTTCGCGCAGATACTACGTCTTTCAACACTTCTTTCCCCTTCGTTCGTCCGGAGAGCACATTCGCTGATGCTCCCGTAGACCGGGAATTTTTCGCGCTCATTAAAGATCACGACCCAGGGCAGAAATCTCTTCATTTATGGGGGACGTGGTACAATCAAATCATCAGGGGTCGGCGTAGCTTTTCTTGCGCAGCACCTTCGGATCCCATTTCAGCGATCTATTACGCCAACTCACCCCCAGTGAACTATGCCGTAGAGGAGGTCAACTGGACTTCGGAGGGTCGCCTTCAGCCCTCTATGGCCGCGATACCCGTACAGTCGCCGATGGCTTTAGATATCCTGGGGCGGCGCATATGTCAAGGCGAGTCGCTCCCCTGGGGACAGCCGTACATGATAGGCTTGACTCCTCGCCATCCAGCCGGGTACTTGCAGTGGGCTCGATACATCTTGTCAGCCAAGAAATCACTGCTACTAAAGCTTGGGTTGTACCCCGCAGTTTACGCGTCTCTCTTCCAGTATTCCACGCCCCCTATGGTGGGTCAAAGCTTTCCTGGAACAATGGAATATTCTGACTCACACCTTCCTTCTATCAGATCGGAAAGTTTCAATCTCTTTAGAGGAGTTCGCGGAGATCTCCGATTTACCCGTCAGGGGAGAACATTACGAGGAGCTACTTCCTCCTGACGAGTGCATCTTCGCCACCAAGTCAGTGATAATGGGCCTTACCTCAGAAAATGCCATTCAACATCAATTCCCAAGTCTGATTAAGGTGTTGAATATTTATGAGGGTCTATTTATCGAATCCGGAAGCCACGGGGTTAACTTCACAGATTTCATCGCCCGTTTTCTCCTCCCATAAGTCCTGTCGAAGGAAGCCGTGAAATTCGCCAAACTAGATGATCCTTTTGGCTTTGGTTTGGACAACCAGCCGGCAGTGGAAGCGGGTCAGAGGAATTTCTTCCTTCCGGATACCCCGGTCGTTCTCTTTGCAGAGCTTGCTGCCTCGAACGTCGATGAAGAGACGTTCTTCCTGGGGTTTCTCGGGCTATGGCTAAGCTGGTTTGTGCTCCCAATGCACCCTCGATATATGAGGCCGTACGTTTTCTACCCGGCTCACCGAATGGTTGTTGGGATGCGTGTGGCCGTCGGGGTCGCTGGGTTAGCTCATTTGTATCATGGCCTCAGCTTGGCGGCAGACACCACTCAGCCGGGGGTGCAGCCCGTAAACTTCTCGCTGCATTATTTTACGTTGTGGATCGAGCTTCATGTGCTCGGT
The DNA here is from genome assembly GCA_030015575.1 of Agapanthus africanus. Taxonomy (NCBI): domain Eukaryota; kingdom Viridiplantae; phylum Streptophyta; class Magnoliopsida; order Asparagales; family Amaryllidaceae; genus Agapanthus; species Agapanthus africanus. The sequence goes on along the minus strand of JASDDO010000014.1, from coordinate 298,866,293 downwards.
GCTTTCGGAGTCCACAAGCGGCCCCGCTTCTACGACAGTTATAACTTTCCTCGGGTTATGCGGCTAGTTGACGCTTCCGTTTTGGAACCGACTCAGCGAGAAGTGTTCATAACATAATACTGCATTTTGTATTCCCCATTCTTATGCATTTAAGAATAAAAACAGGTGCTTTTGACCCATGTCTGCTACATGTTACAGGTTACAGGTTCTTGGCGCGAAAACAGTGAAAAACACAAAAGACGACACAAAAGAAGGACTTTTGACCAACAATTAGGAGGATCTTAGTAAAGCCCAGCAGAAGAACGGTTCACCATCAACAAGGCAACGCAAGATCCAAGTTTGCAAGAAAGACGGTTAAAGGATCCATTGCAAAGTGTTCACTGAAGATCTAGAATTAATACAGAAGGCCAATTGATAAAAGGAATAAAGAATTAGGAAGCCCAAAAGACACCAAAGCAAGCCACCAAAATTTCAGGATCCAAGCTCACCATTGGGCCGCGGAACCGCGCCCATGCCGCGGTTCCGCGGCCGTTTGAAGCCCTAATGCGCAGGAAATTTTACCATAATTCTTTGGCGGCTTTGGAAAGATTTTCTAGGGGTATATTTGTAATTGTAGACATGCGGTGCAATTGTAAACCTAGGGTTTCTATGTCCTATAAATAGAACCCAAAAGCTTTGTATTTTCTTATGCCTCTACTCATGAATAAAATTCTGTTTTCTTGAAGTTAGAGCGCATCAAAAGTAAGTAGGTTATTTTCCTTGCAGTAGTTGTAGTTTTTCATATCTGCTATAGGTAAATTATTTTCTCGCCTTAGTTTAATTTAGTTTAGCTTTTATTAACTTGCAATCGATGTTTTCTCTCTTTAATAAAATCATGTTTTTTTTTCATCCCCTCAATGAGCGAGTAGTTTCCTCGCTTGTTAGGGTTAGGAATAGGGAAGGATTTGAGAGATGAAGATCTCTCATCTCTTTTCGTTGCCAAACTTTTATGAACATTAGAACTCCATGCATACCTTCTTATTCCGCTCCCTACGGCACTTCTACCCTCGAGGTAGCGGTGATTCCGTAGTCTAAAGGCCCGGATTTTAAGGTTTTCCATGGAGGTTAGGGTAAAGATTAATAAAGGAAGGACAAGGATCTAGAGGAAGAATCAATTATCCCAATCATCCTAATCCCCTTTATAAATATTTACCATAACACTAATATGATAGATTTAATTAATGGCAATGGAAAGAGATGTAGATCTTTGTTTACCAAATTCTCCCTAAACCTAATCCTAGCAAGTTTCTAATCCTAGTATCATACAACTTCAATTTTTAGGTTTAATTATACTTCCAAACACCATTTGGAATTAACTCGTAAGAACTTAAAGAAGATTTACACATCCCTGTGGACCGACCCGTATTCACCGGCTAGCTGCAAACCGACGCCGTTCTTGATTGCGGTTTACAAATATTTTTGATCTATCTTTTAGAAAGCGCAAGCACGCTAAATCACTCAAATCAAATGGCGCCGTTGCCGGGGATCGAACCCGGGTCACCCGCGTGACAGGCGGGAATACTCACCCCTCTATTTTTCGTTGCCAAACTTTTCTAATCAAATGGCGCCGTTGCCGGGGATGGCGTAAAATTTTCTTTTTGTAATTTCGGGTTAATATAAAATATAAAAATCCATAAAAATTTTGAAAAATCCAAAAATATAAAAAAATTTATCATCTTTTATTGTTTGAAGGGTTTTCTTTGTGAATCTTTGCAGGTTTGACGGATCTGAAACAACACAGAAAGCAAAACAGAAAAAGATACATCAGAACAGGAGGAGATTGAAAGTACAGAACAGCTGAAGAAATCCAGAGACCTGATCCTTCAATCCGACCGCGATTCCGCGGCGAATACCCTGTCAAAGCCGCGGAACCGCGGCCCTCTGGAGCCCTCTCTGTAAAGAAATTGCACTGTTTGTTTCCGCATTCTCCCCTCTACAAATCCCCATATATCTTTTGCCAAATTTTCTGCAGGATTCTTTGCGCTAAAAATCTTCTTCCCCCTTCCAATAATTGATTTTCTGCAGGATTCTTTGCGCCGCGCTAAAAAGCAAATTGATTGCAAGTAATTTACTGCTTTGCATACTTTAATCTGACTTTAAGGGGCTATTGACCAATTCAGATTGGGTGGGGATTTCATCACCCTTCCCAGGACCCCAGAAATCACTTAAAGTATTTGCATTGACCACAATTAAATAAAAAAGAATAGACTCAGACCTAAGGACATCGAGCTCAATAGGAAAAGGACTAGTATAGGCATCGGCCGTTTATCCTAACCGACATTGCGGTGTCTAGGCTAGTGGTTATTAATTAGGCCCACTGTAGTGGTGGTTCCTTCCCACTTACCTGGCCGTATTTGCCCGTGAAGAGGCGGTTTGAGGTCCTATTTCTAGCCCTACTTAGGAGCTGTCTAGCAGACCTAGGCGACCCTAGATCTAGGCCTGATTGTGCATGTGTGGTTAATTGCATTTGTGTCACTAGTCTCTTTTCAAAATCTTTTTGCAAAAGCTCACTTAAAAAGAAAAAGGAAAATCTTTTCAAAACTTGCAACTTGTCGCTAAAGAAATCTTTGCACTCACTTACACCACTTCTTCTCATTGACGTTTTCTTACCTTCACATTCTGTCTTTCATCTTTCGACTACACTAACCCTTTTAGTGTATGTCCGGCTGGACTAGGGACCCTAGCGCCCGATTAGTCCGTGTTTCATTGGTACCGACCGACGAACCTTTCGACTCCGAAGTCGAAATCTTGTCCACTTCTTCACTTTCACCATCACATTCTTCCGAAGGTATGTCGGGATACGATCCTAACAACACCTTACCGACGGGAATGATTCCACCTCCGTTAGGTGCGAATAACCCGAATCACCCACCTGTTGAAGCACCCGCACGAGTCGCGCTCCAGGATCTTTTCTACGCCATCCGCACCGCCCTTCCTACTTGTCTTTCCCTCCCACCGGCTAATGGGGACAATTTTGAGATCAAACCCCACTTCATCAATATGCTGCCTAAGTTTCATGGTTTGGAATCCGAAGACGCATATATCTTTATCAACAAATTCCAAAACGTTTGCGCCATGATGAAAACTACCCAATTAAGTGATGACGCTATAAGGCTAAGGGTCATTCCTTTCACCTTATGTGACCTAGCCGAGAAGTGGCTATACAGCACCGCATCACACTCAATTAGAAATTGGGACGAGTTTGTGAAAGCTTTTCTTAAAAAGTTCTATCCTCATCACAAAACTGCTAAAATCCGTAATGAGATTATACAATTTTCACAGCTTCCTGCCGAACCATTTTGGAAATGTTTTGAAAGATTCAAAGACCTACTCGTTCAATGCCCTCACCATGGGATAGAAAGATGGCAACTTTGCCAAACATTATACGAGGGATTGAACCCGGCAACGAAGCAGTTGCTAGAAACCATTAGTCAAGGTCACTTTCTGTCCAAATCTAGTGAGGAAGCGTGGCAGTTTCTTGAGGATCTTAGTGAACAAACAATTCAGCGGGAGAGCACCAAGACCACATCATCATCTTCTTCTATTGGTCAATCTAGGGCAGGCATACATCAAGTAGAGATGTCAATTGCTATGAAGGCCGAGATGGCCGCTCTTACGAAAAAGCTAGAAGCGCTTGAGACCAAAATCTCAACACCTTCTCCTGCCCCTGTTGTGCCTCCACGAACTGTGTGTGCTTGTTGTTCGGATCCATCACATCTCACCGAAGAGTGTCCTTACACTGTATCTACTCAAGGACAAGATCAAGTCAATACTGCCTTTCAGCAACGACAAAGAAATGATCCATACTCTTCGACATACAATCCGGGTTGGAAGAGCCATCCTAATTTCGCTTGGAACCAAAATCAACAATCCTAAGGAAACAACAATTTTCAAAGAGCTCCTCCTCCACAACAACAAGCACCTCCACAAACTCAATTTCAGCAACCTCTCCAACAGCAACCTTACCCTAATCAGATGAACAATTTTGTGCCCAACAATTTTGTCCCCCCTCAAAATGCTGTTAGCTCGCTCGAAAGAAGTCTAGAAGCATTCCTAAAGCAATCTGCACAGTCCACAGCTAGGATAGAGACTTCTGTTCAATCTTTGGTGCAAAACAGTGCCTCACACGATCAAAGCATCAAAGCTATTGAGGCACAAATTGCACAACTCAACGCAGCATTGAAAGAGCGAGAGAAAGGAAAGCTTCCGTCTCAACCACTCCCAAATCCTGGTCACGCACATGTTGCACATGAACAGCAGAATCATAACGTGAATGCTGTGACTACGTTGAGATCCGGAAAAGTGCTGCAAAACAATGTGGGTATTCACTATGACACCTCTGCCGGTGGTTCTTCATCTTCCTCTTCTTCTTCTTCGTTAGAGCCTATTCTCCATCCTTCACATGGCTCTACTTCTTCTAGCTCGAACGGACCCTCTTCTCACAACACGAACACATCCACACAGGGTTCCGTTCCAACTCAACAATCTGATCCGCAAAAGTTGGACTCAACAACTTTTCAAAATCGGTTGAGATCCAATAAACCAACTCCACAGATGGAGAAGATTGTAGAGTTGTTCAAACAGGTTAGCATAAATATCCCTCTTTTGGATGCAATCCAACAAGTTCCTTCATATGCAAAAATCTTAAAGGACTTATGCACCAAAAAGAGGAAGTCACAAGTACCAAAGAAAGTTTTCATGGCTAGTGCTGTTAGTGATGCTCTTGTCAATTCTTTACCCCCAAAGCACAAGGACCCCGGTTGTCCTACTATTTCGATCACAATTGGGAACAAGACCATCAATAGAGCACTATTAGATCTTGGTGCTAGTGTCAATTTGCTACCTTATTCGGTATATGAACAATTAGGCGTTGGAGAGCTTAAGCCTACTCATTGCACTCTCCAGATGGCCAACCGATCAATCACCCATCCTAGGGGAGAGTTGGAGGATGTGTTAATTAGAGTAGGGGATTTCATTTTCCCCGTTGACTTTATTGTTATGGATACACAGCCTGTCGCTAACCCCCGTAATCAAATTCCGGTGATACTTGGTCGACCATTCCTCGCGACTTCTAACGCGGTAATCAACTGTCGTAATGGTTCAATGAATCTATCTTTTGGCAATATGACAGTTGAACTCAACATTTTCAAGTTAGGAAGTCAGCCTTGCGAGCCTAATTCTAGCGTACTTGATGTGTGCTCGATCGATGAGATCGCGGAGGAGGACTGTGAGTTCGAGAATTTCATGTTTAATCACAGCAATATTAACGCCACTAGTGCGTTCCTCCTAGAATCCGACACAGCTTTCACGACGGACAAAGATTATGAGTGTTTCACCTTTGTTGATGATCTTGAAGACTCTCCACTCGAGTTTGAGTCTTTTGCTTTTTCGGATGAGTTAGTTGAACCATCCGACTCGGTAGCGTACACTCAATTTGAACCTTTGATGGAATCCTTCGAGTTTGAAACAGTTACTCCATTGTTGCCATCTATTGTTTCACCACCTAAACTCGAGCTAAAGCTTTTTCCGTCGCACCTAAAATATGCTTATCTAGGTGAAAATGAGACCTTACCAGTTATCATATTGGCCTCTCTAACTGTTAAGCAAGAGAAGGCTCCTTTAACGGTCTTATACGATAATCGGCAAGCTTTCGGCTGGTCTATGGCGGACATCAAGGGGATTAGTCCCTCATAGTCGAACATCATATACACTTGATGGATGATGCCAAGCCGGCAAGGGATCCACAAAGACGCCTCAACCCCATTATGAAAGAGGCGGTCAAGAAGGAGATTGTTAAGTGTCTTGATAGCGGTATCATTTACCCTATCTCGGATAGCCAATGGGTTAGCCCCATTCATGTCGTACCAAAGAAATCGGGCATCACGGTCATTACCAACGAGGCGAATGAGTTAATTCCCACTCACACCCAAACTGGGTGGCGAGTTTGCATCGACTACCGGAAACTCAATGCCGCGACAAGGAAGGACCACTTTCCTTTACCATTCATTGACCAAATGCTAGAACGATTGGCGGGGCACGAATTCTACTGCTTTTTAGATGGCTATTCCGGTTATAATCAAGTCCCCATAGCCAAAGAGGATCAAGACAAGACCACTTTTACTTGCCCCTTTGGCACTTTTGCTTATCGTCGCATGCCCTTTGGGTTATGCAATGCGCCCGCTACATTTCAACGGTGCATGATGGGGATCTTTTCGGACATGGTGGAGAAGTTTTTGGAAATCTTTATGGATGATTTCTCCATTTTTGGTGACTCCTTCGATGAGTGTTTACGACATCTTGACGCAGTTCTCACCCGCTGTAGGGAAAAGAACCTGACTTTGAATTGGGAGAAGTGCCACTTTATGGTATGAGAAGGCATTGTCTTAGGACATGTCATCTCGCAAAATGGCATAGAGGTTGATAAAGCTAAAATCGAAGTCATTTCTAATCTTCCTCCTCCTAAATGCGTCAAAGATATCCGAGCTTTCCTTGGCCATGCCGGTTTTTATAGACGGTTCATCAAGGACTTTAGCAAGATTGCTAGACCCTTAACTCTCTTGTTGGCCAAGGACACTACTTTTGTTTTCGACTCAACTTGCATGGAAGCGTTCGAGTCTTTGAAACACTCACTCATTTCTGCGCCCATCCTTTCATCTCCAGACTGGACGCATCCCTTCGAAATTATGTGCAACGCATCAGACTTTGCCATTGGTGTTGTTCTTGGACAGCACATTAACAAGATGCCGCATGTAATTTACTACGCTAGCCGAACATTAAATGAGGCCCAATTAAACTACACAACAACAGAAAAAGAGTTTTTAGCGGTTGTGTTTGCACTGGAAAAATTTCGGCCTTATTTAATCGGCTCTCTAGTTATAGTGTACACGGATCACTCAGCTCTTCACCACCTTTTTGCGAAGAAGGATGCTAAGTCTAGGCTAATACGTTGGATCCTTTTGCTGCAAGAATTTGACCTTGTTATAAGGGACAAAAAGGGATGTGAAAACGTAGTGGCCGATCACCTTTCACGACTTCCTTCTTCGCCTACACTTGAACTTCCTATCACTGACGTTTTCCCCGATGAGCAACTCTTGACCGTTTCTTGCGAACCATGGTTCGCCGATATTGTAAACTACTTAGCCACCGGCTTGATACCTAAAGATTGGTCGAAACAAGATAAACTTCGATTTTTGTCCCAAGTAAAGCATTTTTACTGGGATGAACCTTATCTTTTTAAATACTGTTCCGACCAAATCATTCGTCGGTGTGTACCTGAAAATGAGGTTAAGAGTGTGCTGTCTTTTTGCCACGATCAAGCATGTGGCGGGCACTTTGTCCCAAAGAAGACAGCCGAGAAAGTTTTGCAGTGTGGTTTCTATTGGCCACGACTCTTCAAAGATGCATTCGAATACTGCAAAACTTGCTCCCGGTGCCAACACTTGGGCCGAATATCGTGGAGAAACGAAATGCCGCTCCAACCAATTTTGGTTGTAGATATTTTTGATGTTTGGGGTATAGATTTTATGGGACCATTTCCTAACTCTTTTGGAAATGTGTATATTCTTTTGGCTGTTGACTATGTTTCAAAGTGGGTCGAGGCTGTACCAAGTCGAACGAATGACAACAAGGTTGTCGCTCGATTTCTAAAAGAACACATCTTTTCTCGATTTGGGCACCCTCGTGCGATAATAAGTGATAATGGTTCTCACTTTTGCAATAGGACTTTTGAGTCCTTAATGCGCAAATACTCTATCACCCATAAGCTGTCTACACCATACCATCCCCAAACATGTGGGTAAGCCGAGGTCTCGAATCGGCAAATTAAGCAAATCTTGGAGAAAACGGTTTCTAAAAACCGTAAAGATTGGTCACTCAAATTAATCGACGCGCTATGGGCTTTCCGTACTGCGTACAAGACCGATCTTGGCATGTCTCCATACCAGCTTGTTTACGGGAAGGCTTGCCACCTTCCAGTAGAAATTGAGCACAAGGCATTTTGGGCTATTAAGGAGCTGAATCTATCTTTAGGAGATGCGGGCAGCAACCGAAAGCTGCAGTTAAATGAACTAGAAGAGCTGCGGGATGAGGCATATGATAATGTCGTGATTGCTAAGAACCGAGTTAAGGTATTTCATGATAAAAACCTTTTGCGAAAGACATTTAAACCAGGTCAACAGGTTTTATTATATGATACTCGGTTACATTTACATCCCGGCAAGCTCCGTTCTAGATGGAAGGGACCTTTTGTAGTCCGCACCGTTTATCCGCACGGTGCGGTTGATCTGGAAAACCCGGAGGACGGTACGCTTTTCAAAGTAAATGGGCATCGTTTGAAACCGTTCCTCACAGCGGACCCTTCGGAGGAGCTCCTGTTCTTGCAGGAGCCGATCTACACTGAGTAATATTCCTCCACTTTCACCCCCAGATTTTTTTTCTTCCAAAACATTATTTCAAATAAGTTTGGGGGTGTGTATATAATTTGTAAATATATATTCCCAAAATACCATAAAAAATGAAAAATAAGAAAATAAAAAAAAAAAAATAACTTTTTTGGACCAAATTGCAAATTTTCAGAATCAAGAGCTGAATTTTCAATTTACAAATAAAATCCTCATTTTTGAGGGTGTTTTCTTCAAATAACCCTTTTTCCCTTCTATTTAAAGAGACCCGAGCCCTCCTGTCCTCATAACCCTAATATTTCTTCTTCATAAAACCCTAGCCGCCACCTTCTGTCCCCTCCAGAAAAATTTCGCAGCGCCGCCACCAGATCGCCGCGTTTCCGCCGCGGTAGCCGTCTCCTGCCGCTGAACCGCCGCCGTCTGCAAGCTTCACCCCCTGAAACTTCAGGGGTGATACTCTCTGTTGAAATCCTATCTGTTTATTGCATATTTTTCTCTGTAAAATCTAGATGGCACATAAAATGCAGTTTGAACGGGATTTTTCCCCTGTTTTCGCACACGAGGTATACGGTACATATTTCGCACATGAAATCGCACAGAGGGACTGGAATTTCCTCCTCTATAATCACGCATCTGCGTTTGCTCTACCTAACCTAGTTGCCATATTTTACGAATCCATGGAAGATAATAGCCTTGACAACTTAGGTTACATTAAACTGAATTGGGGAAATCGTGAAATTCACATCGATAGGGATATGATACACGAGGTTACACTCATACCACGTGTCCCTGCACATGAACACCCATTGCGCTTTGAGGATTATATGCCCTTGATAGGGAATGACTGTGCACGAGAACCGCGTAAGGGTATCCAAGCACGGACCCTTTTCGCGAACGTTTTAACTGTGTGCCGGTGGGCACAAAACAATATCTTCTGTAGTTCCCACAACACGACCTTTTTCACCCATTCTTTACATGTCGTACACACACTGATGATGAAGAATCCTAGGTTCGACATGTGCACGGTTTTGCTCCAATCTATAGGTACGGGGAAACGAGGTTCCGTATACCCATGTCCCATGCTCGTTACCCAACTCTGCCGTTATTTCCTCCCCGCCGAGGAATTTGACTCATATATGATAGATGGTGTCCCGGTTCGACCACTTGTAGAGGGCGTCTCGTCGTCCTACTCTAGACTCACAGATATTTGGACACGAACCGAACTGGCAGAAAATGTTCCTGCACAGACCCCTAGCTCGAGCTCGACTTCGAGCGGGGAAGAACTAACTCCCCAGGAACATGCACGATTGATGCGGAGAACAGTGAAAAGAATAGATTCTTTGAGGGATGAGTTTCGGGCGACTGCACGAGATCACGACCGTCGGCTGACGGAAATTGAGAAGGGTATTCAAACCCTTTTGGCTAGAGGGGAAAGATCACGTTCATGCTCACGAGCGCGACGTGGGGCCGGGCAGTGAGGGCACTGCTTTGCTCAAGTTTGGGGGAAAGGGTAGTGTATATAGCTATCCTTTGCATTGCATATTGTATATATTTCTTTTCCTTTTGCATATTTAATTTCTGCACTGCATCTTTATATAAAAAATTCATAAAAATTTGAAAATTTGAAAAAAAAAATTTAGAAAACAGAAAAACCCATAAAAATTGAAAAAAAAAATTTATAAAATTATAAAAATTAATGTATTCAATTCTGGTTAATTGACTTGAGTTTGATAAATAGGTTAACTGGCTAGGAAAAACTAAATCTTAGACTTAGCAAATTAAAAACCCTAAAAATAACCTTTCTTAGAGTTTAACGGTGGAAAGTATATGTCTTTGTAGATTATTTAGAAATAGGCAAATTTTGGGTTCAGTTCTTGGGCTAAGTCGAAACGAAGGAAAAGTATTAAAACTTTTATTAGAGTATAAGTTTGAAAAATAGTTCCTAGCTTAAGTCTAGATTCTGAAAACATGTACCCTACAAAATGCACAAACACGCACCTTGAAACTTGGATTAGTAGAAGAGACCTTGAAATACTCTTGTCTAAAGTCCTTAGCACAATGAAAATAAAAAGAAAAAAAAGTGAATAAAGAAAAAAATGGACACTGGTTTTTGTGATTACTTAAGGCTGTAAAAATAGAAAAAATATTTAGCGAGGGTGCTTCATCACCTAGTGCCTTAGACCAACTAGTTTGGGAGCCACTGCTAAAAGCCTTGGGTGTTGCAAAACTAGGAAGTACGCTTTAAAACGCTAACGCATCTTGTAATCGGTTGTTGGTACCTCAAGAAGTATTAACAGTCGCATGAAGGATGTGAAAGCAAAAATTCACCAATTAATAAGTGCTTTGGACAATGGACGAGAGTACGATTGCTTGATTTGAATTTCCAAGTGTAGGGGTGATATTTACACACACGAGGGGATATGTGATTAGAGTTTAGATAAGAGAAAGGAGTGAAGAATAGAACTTGAATATTTAATAGAGTTGAGAGAAATTCCTAAGTGGAGATGGAACCCTAGAAGGAAAACTTAAGAGATGCCGAAAGCTGAGTAGTTCTATAGAACATGTATAATCTTAAGTTGAATGATGAGGAAGTGTGAAGAATATGGGTGGATAATTTGCGGGTTGACGATAATAGAATTCCTTGTTAGAAAACCTAATTGGAGAACAAAAGTCGAAAAGCCGAATTGATAGGATTTTGTGGGTGTAATCCGCTGAAAACCCTCAGGAGACAACACTCCTCCTACTAGGGACACCTAGAGGTTTAACGGCTTGTTGCACGTGCTCAGTGCAATCGCGTTTCCCTGCGAAAGTGCGGCTAGGTTAGATTTTTTTTCGAGACTAAGTAAAATAATAAGTTTGCTCGAGGGCGAGCAAATGATAAGTTTGGGGGTATTTGTTCATAACATAATACTGCATTTTGTATTCCCCATTCTTATGCATTTAAGAATAAAAACAGGTGCTTTTGACCCATGTCTGCTACATGTTACAGGTTACAGGTTCTTGGCGCGAAAACAGTGAAAAACACAAAAGATGACACAAAAGAAGGACTTTTGACCAACAATTAGGAGGATCTTAATAAAGCCCAGCAGAAGAACGGTTCACCATCAACAAGGCAACGCAAGATCCAAGTTTGCAAGAAAGACGGTTAAAGGATCCATTGCAAAGTGTTCACTGAAGATCTGGAATTAATACAGAAGGCCAATTGATAAAAGGAATAAAGAATCAGGAAGCCCAAAAGACACCAAAGCAAGCCACCAAAATTTCAGGATCCAAGCTCACCATTGGGCCGCGGAACCGCGGCCCAAGCGCGCCCATGCCGCGGTTCCGCGGCCGTTTGAGGCCCTAATGCGCAGGAAATTTTACCATAATTCTTTGGCGGCTTTGGAAAGATTTTCTAGGGGTATATTTGTAATTGTAGACATGCGGTGCAATTGTAAACCTAGGGTTTCTATGTCCTATAAATAGAACCCAAAAGCTTTGTATTTTCTTATGCCTCTACTCATGAATAAAATTCTGTTTTCTTGAAGTTAGAGCGCATCAAAAGTAAGTAGGTTATTTTCCTTGCAGTAGTTGTAGTTTTTCATATCTGCTATAGGTAAATTATTTTCTCGCCTTAGTTTAATTTAGTTTAGCTTTTATTAACTTGCAATCGATGTTTTCTCTCTTTAATAAAATCATGTTTTTTTTCATCCCCTCAATGAGCGAGTAGTTTCCTCACTTGTTAGGATTAGGAATAGGGAAGGATTTGAGAGATGAAGATCTCTCATCTCTTTTCATTGCCAAACTTTTATGAACATTAGAACTCCATGCATACCTTCTTATTCCGCTCCCTACGGCACTTCTACCCTCGAGGTAGCGGTGATTCCGTAGTCTAAAAGCCCGGATTTTAAGGTTTTCCATGGAGGTTAGGGTAAAGATTAATAAAGGAAGGACAAGGATCTAGAGGAAGAATCAATCATCCCAATCATCCTAATCCCCTTTATAAATATTTACCATAACACTAATATGATAGATTTAATTAATGGCAATGGAAAGAGATGTAGATCTTTGTTTACCAAATTCTCCCTAAACCTAATCCTAGCAAGTTTCTAATCCTAGTATCATACAACTTCAATTTTTAGGTTTAATTATACTTCCAAACACCATTTGGAATTAACTCGTAAGAACTTAAAGAAGATTTACACATCCCTGTGGACTGACCCGTATTCACCGGTTAGCTGCAAAGCGACGCCGTTCTTGATTGCGGTTTACAAATATTTTTGATCTATCTTTTAGAAAGCGCAAGCACGCTAAATCACTCAAATCAAGAAGCCCAGGGTCTGGTTCTTCGCCCGCGTACGGTCGGGGATGGCATGACCTTCGTCGATAAGGTTTTAACCATCGGCAAGGAATCCACAAAAACGGTGTAGCCGCTGCGCGACACCTTCAAGGACAGGGTTTCTACCTTGAAAGCTCGGGAGATTCTTCATTTATACTCGATCAGGCCGGGCTACTTAGTGTTCAGTCAAAATGATTCGGCGTTGTTCATGAGATACAACCCGCACCGTTTTGCTCAACAATCAAGCTACAATCAGGGTGTCCCGCTTGAGGCCTTTTTAGCTGAGCCTGCTACTACAGAGGAAGGTATCCATAGTGCGCTGCACCATTTCATGCGGCTAAACACCAGGTCTAACTTTTTTATCAGCGAGCCGAGTTGCGTTCCGAAAGTCTTGAACGTATATGTGGCATGGTACCAGCATGAAATGGGTGCTATCATTAGGGAAGAAAAGCGGTTGCTGCTCGATCGCAAGGGCGCAGCCCCTGCTGATAATCCAGCCGTTCCCCTAAAGCAACGGACCATCGTTCGTCCTCCCTTGAGAGAAGCTGCTGCGGTTGTGGTCCCGCGCACCTTTCCTGATAAGCCTCTGCCTCGTGCTCCTGTGGAAGCGGTAGCTGTAGCATCTCCTGAGTCTGGCGTGGGTACGGAGATCGGGATTCGTCGCCCAAAATTGCCCGCCAAGCGCAAGCTCTTGTTGCCGGCTACCGGCGCTCACTCGCAAAAGAAGAAGAAGTCACAGTTTTCTGTCGACGTCATACTCGGCCAGGAGCCCCATGCTCCCTACAACGAAGGCTTGTGCGAGTACAGGACCAATGAGGGTCTATTTATCGCGCCCGCGGATGATACTGATCTTCAAGCTGCCCTTGTGGCTTCCGAACGACTGGCTCACAATGAAGCAGCACTGATCACTATCATACAGTCAGGTAGACTTCAGTCGTATCTTTCCGCGGTTATTTTTTTGTTATGCTTTTACTGACGCTTTCTTCTTCAACAGGTATCTCTGCCGAAGAGGCTCTCGCGGCATTCTCAAAACATTTGAAGAGAAAGAGAGGCTCCGTGCTTCTTTGGGCCTTGGTATACTTCGGCTCATTGTGCCTTTATTCTCTTTTCCTTTATTCGTGGTTTAACCCCCTCCCTTATTTTATTGCAGGGATTACCTCAACTCGGGTTATTCCAAGTGCAGTACCGATCGCGAGTGGTGACGCAGCGGCGCTTCCAAAGCCAGCTATTGTGGCCCCAGTTCCCCCTACAGTACCGTAGGAGGCTTCACTTAAGCAGCCAATGACGGACGCCGTAGCGGCTCCAGAGGCAGAGCTTGGTTCGGACGATGACGTCCCTTTGACGAAGGTCTTGAGGAGATCACTTCTCACCGCTCAGACCGAAAAGAAACGCAGGAAGCGCGCAGCGAAGGAATGTGATGCTGCTTTGGCTGTAGGTGCAGGCTCAAGCACCACTCCATCTGTCGCTATTCCTTCAGAGGATGCTCCAGCTGTCCTGTCTACCGTCCATAGACAGGTTTCTCGCGCGGCTCGGGAAGAGACCGAAAAGCTGACCGAAGGTAACGTAACGCTGAGTCTTTATTAGAACTCGATCTTTGAATTCTCATATACGACATCCTGCAAGGCCAAGTCTCGGCGATGAGATGGCAGGTGAGATGACGGAGACCACAGAGCCCGAAGCGGCTACTCTCTCTCGGGAGTCTGGGACTGCCCAAACCGCCGCTCTTTCCCTTTGCGGCTCCCTGACATCGGCGGGCATCGCAAGCATCACAACGGCTCTTATAGAATCAGGGGATGAAGCCACGGGCGCCGAAACTATTCCACTGAAGGAGAGCGAAGAAGCCGTTGCACCCGGTGATGCCTCCGCCATGGTTTCGGTCTTTGATCTACCAGGTAATTGCTGAGTCGCTATTTTCAATCTTTTCAATCTTGTTCAGCCTTTCTAATGATATGTTGTTTGTCTTGAGTACAGGCACGGTGAATCCTGAGGTTGTACCATCTGAAGAAGCGTCACCAGTCTCTGCTCTGACGCTAGTCGTCCCTTCGTCTTCTCCCATGTCCTTTCAAATGCTGGAAGGTATAGGTTTGTGACTTATTTGGTTCAATTATGGATACCATCTTCCTTGTATTGACAGTATGCTGTCGCAACTTTGCAGGAGTCCTTTTTGACCATCTATATCAGGTGCTGAACCCGCATTTCTCCTTCCAGTCGGAGATAGCTCCACTTGCTGGTGTCGATGAGTATAGTCTTTAAACGACAACCTTTCCTTTCTTTTACGGGCAACCATGTCGTTGCTAATTCTTCTTCGAATTGGTTGCAGCGTTACAGATTGGAGGAGGGGACGAGAGAATAGCCGCGCCTCCGGTACTCCCAACTTTGCCACCTGTCGCAGCCGATATAGTAGACCCCATCGCTCGCGTATTTTCTTTACCTCCCGAGTCGACATCTGACCATAATTTGTTTTGCAGCAATCGCACCGACTCAAGCTCCCTTCGAGTCTCAAATCCCAATGCCGGCAGGGCCCTTTTCTAAACGCCCATCTTCCAGAGGTGCTGTGAATAGCCTGCGAATGTTGAGCGAGTTCGTCGAGGATCTTGACGCCGAGGCCTTTGCATTCGCTGCAGATTTTTCTGCTGAGGTTAATCTTATGTTGGCGATGCTCGTGAACTTCCACAGCGAAGGCGTCGTCGAGTCTTGGGTTAACTACTGCAGAAAGATCGAGGCATGTCTGCATGTGATTGAGGTCAAGCGTTCTTCTCCAGAAGTATCAGCTTTGAACTCCCACCGGGCTGCGTGGGTCGAGCAGAGTGTTCTTTTCCTTCGCCATTTTGAACAAGAGGCGACCCTAAGGCGAAAGGAACATGAGACGACTTCCACCGAGTCTGTACAATTGCGTGCCCAGGTCGAAGCGAACGCTACACAGCTGAAAGCTATTTTTGAAGGTCTCCAACGATGTATTTCCGACGAGCTGGTGTTGAGGAAGAAGCTTGACTTCACTGAGCGGGTTACGCAGAGTCATGAAGCCGCTCAGCAGGAAATCGATGAGAAGGTTTCATCCTGTTTGCAGCAACGGGCTCGAATTGAAGCGGAGTTGGCCGCGGCGGCTGATCATGAAAAGGAGTTGAGAGGAGTGCGCGAGCGGCTTGCTGATTTGTTAAAAACGCCTCCTTCTCAATAGCCATCTTTGTATCGACTAAACATTTTATAATCTTTGAATAACATGTATTCATCATTTTTTTATTTGATGTATTTTGTATTCAATTTAATTCATGAATAAAAGACACATTTTGTTATCTCCCACTGTCGCTTTCTTCTTTTTGCTGTGTTGTCGGCATGTTACTTTAGCAAGCGTAGCCTGTAGATGATAGAAAACAATTCATCTTGAACTCTTTGTGGGGTAGCGATGGCTTAGGAAACAGGTTCAGGTCTGCTGCCTAAGACTTTTCAACTTTATAAGCCGTGAGGGTCTCATAAAGAATTTTCTCCCTACAAATCGTGAGGATCTCGAAGGTGTATTTTCTCCTTAGGAGTCGTGAGGATTCCTAAGTGCGTTTTCTCTTGAGAGTCGTAAGGATCTCACAAAAGAATTTTCTCCCTTACCAGTCGAAAGGACTCGTAAGTGGTTGTTTCCCTCCTTGTCGATATTCGACTTGGGAGAGTGTAGCCCGTGGATAGTCCAGCTTGACCTCCTTGCAGGGCAGTGATGGCTTAGGAGACAGGATTGGGATCTGCCACCTGAGACTTTTCAACTTTATGAGCCAAGAAGGATAAAGAATTTTCTCCCTACGAGTCGTGAGGATCTCGTAGGTGTATTTTCTCCTTAAGAGTCGTGGGGATTCCTAAGTGCGTTTTCTCTTGAGAGTCGTAAGGATCTCACAAGAGAATTTTCTCCCTTACAAGTCGAGAAGACTCGTAAGTGGTTGTTTCCCTCCTTGTCGATATTCGAATTGGGAGAGTGTGGCCCGTGGATAGTCCATCTTGACCTCCTTGCAGGGCAGTGATGGCTTAGGATACAGGGTTAGGATCTGCCACCTAAGACTTTTCAACTTTATGAGCCATGAAAGTCTCATAAAGGCTTTACTCCCTATGGGTTGAGAGGATCCCATAGGTGTATTTTCTCTTGAGAATCGTAAGGATCTCACAAGAGACTTTCATGCGCGGGGACACTAATTTCCCTGCCGGTCGAGACGAATCGAGAGATTCTCACAAAGATATTGATTTCCTTGCGGGTCGAAAAGGATCGAAAGATTCCCGCCAAGGACACTGATTTCCCTGAATCGAGATATTTCGCCGAGGACATTGATTTCCCTGGGGTTGAGATGAATCGAGAGATTCCTGCAAAGACACTGATTTCCTTGCGGGTCGACGCGAATCGAAAGGTTCTTGTCAAGGGTGCTGATTTCCCTGAATCGAGATATTTTGCCAAGGACACTGATTTCCCTGGGGTTGAGACAAATCGAGAGATTCTCGCAAAGACACTGATTTCCTTGCGGGTCGACATGAATCGAAAGGTTCTCGTCAAGGATGCTGATTTCCCTGAATCGAGATATTTTGCCAAGGACACTGATTTCCCTAGGGTTGAGACGAATCGAGAGATTCCTGCAAAGACACTGATTTCCCTGCGAGTCGAAACGAATCAAGAGGTTCTCGTCAAGGACGCTGATTTCCCTGAATCGAAGTATTTTGCCAAGGACACTAATTTCCCTAGGGTTGAGACGAATCGAGAGATTCCTGCAAAGACACTGATTTCCTTGCGGGTCGATGTGAATCGAGGGGTTCTCGTCAAGGACGTCCCTGAATTGAGATATTTGCCAAGGACACTGATTTCCCTGGGGTTAAGACGAATCGAGAGATTCCTGCAAAGACGCTGATTTCCCTGCGGGTCGAAACGAATCGAGAGGTTCTCGTCAAGGACGCTGATTTTCCTGAATCAAGATATTTTGCCAAGGACACTGATTTCCCTGGGGTTGAGACAAATCGAGAGATTCCTGCAAAGACGTCGATTTCTCTTCGGGTCGAAACAAATCGAGAGGTTCTCGTCAAGGACGTTGATTTCCCTGAATCGAGGTATTTTGCCAAGGACACTGACTTCCCTGGGGTTGAGACGAATCGAGAGATTCCTGCAAAGACACTGATTTCCCTATGGGTCGAAACGAATCAAGATGTTCTCGTCAAGGACGCCGATTTCCCTGAATCGAGATATTTTGCCAAGGACACTGATTTCCCTAGGTTGGTTGACTCGTCTTCGAGACGGAGGTCATTGGATGACTTGCTCCGCTTTCCGCGGTGTCTGGGTTGACTTTATCCGCTTTCTGCGGTGTCAGGGCTGACGTATTTCCGCTACGGGGTCATTGGATGACGTATTTCCGAAACGGGGTCATTTACTGACGTATTTCTGAGACGGGGTCATTGGATGACGTTAGGTTGTCTGTGAACCGTAGAGTCTTGAAACTGGGGACTTTGTCGTGGCTCTAATTGGTGGTGTTGCGTCTGTGTCCTGCTGGAGTGAGGAGGAACACAGTTGTTAGTCTCTAGGCTGTAGATGTGGCCGTCAAGATTTGAATCTCTCTTTGACAGAGTCTTGTCGGGAAATGTGGTTCCCTTTTCGTTTATGCTCATGGATTGTATACAGGGTCACTATGGACTTACCTGCAGGGCAAAAGTTTCATTCCTTTTTTTTATTTCTTTCCACGATGCTCTATTATTTCAGCTTTTTATATAGCGAAAGTCGCGATTGCCCAATCATTTCGGCTGTTTTTCGCGGTGCCCAATTATTTCAGCTATTTTTGTTTTTACTCGCTGCTTTTTATTGCAAGTTGCCCAATCATTTCGGCTATTTTTGTATGCATATCTTTTACTTGCTGATTTTGTTGCAAGTTGCCCTATCATTTCGTCTATTTCATATGCATTTATGGCTCGCTGACTTTTCGCCATGAGTATGGAACTTGGGACCTGATACCAATCTTAGCATCAACATCGCTACCACTGGGACGTTGCCAGGAGCGAATCATCATTTGCCGTGAAAGGACTTGGAATTTGATACCGATTTAGGCATTAGCATCGCTACTACTGGAATGTTGCCAGGAGCGAATCATCATTTGCCTTCGCCGCTATCGAACAAAGGTGGCTTAGTAGACAGGGTTAGGGACCTGACGACTAAGGCTTTTGACTTCGTGAGCCGTAAGGGTCTCATAAAGGTATTTTTCCCTATGAGTCGTGAGGATCTCGTAGGTGTAATTTCTCCCTAGGGGTCATGAGGACACCTAAGTGCGTTTTTTCTTGAGAGTCGTAAGGATCTCACAAGAGCATTTTCTCCTTGCAAGTCGAAAGGACCTACAAGTGTTGTTCACCAGATAGGGGAATTTCATACCATCGATGGAACTGGCCGAGGGAGACGTTTATTTATGCCCGTGGATTGTATACAAGGGTCAATATTGAACCGTTTGTAGGGCATTATGAGAGATGTGATGGCTTAAGAACAGGTTCAGATCCCTGTAGCTTAAGGTTTTTGAATCTTACGAGCCGTGAGGGTCTCATAAGAGGGTTCTCCTTACGAGTCGTGAGGATCTCGTAAGTGTAATTTCTCCTTAGGAATCGTGGGGATCCCTAAGTGTGTCACTCCTTTGTGAGTCGTAAGGATCTCACGCAGGTAGTTTTCTCCTCACAAGGTCGAGAGGACCTTGAAAGTGTCTTTTAACGAAATTGCACCCTTTCGGGTTTTCACAAACTCGCCGGTAGCCCTATTGTTTTTATTCTCGGAGCCCTTTCGGGTTTTCATCCGTGCCCATCTTGCTTATGGACGTACCGTTTTTTTTTTGGTTTTTTTTTTTTGCGTCAGCCCTAGGATGATTCGGTTTGTAGTAGTTTAAAGACGTTTCGGTCAGGCGTATTATTTTTTCAAGAACCGACCATTTATTGGCCTGAAGGGTCTTTCGCCATGCATATTTATGAGCAAGTAAGGCCCACCTTGGTAGACCTTGTCATATAATCCAAAGATGATTTTGGCACTGCTCTTGCCCCCAGCTCCTCTATGTTATCTTCTAATGCCGAGTAAGCTTCTTCATTATTTAGCGACGAATGAGAGATCATGTGGCAACTTGCCACATAATCTTCGGGTTCCTCTGACGAGTCGTCTCCCTCATCATTGTCTTCATCTTCGCCCTCAAGGATGTGGTTGAGAAACTCTTGGAGTGTGACCGGGGTTCGCGCCTTCTGGTTATATTCTTCCAGCGCGTCAATATGCTTTTGCAGGTCCGTGCGTTTGTTGTCAGACTGCGCGGGTTTTTTGGCCTTCTTCTTTTTCTTCGAAGACTTTGACGGCTGGGCCTGGGTGTTTTGCCTACCGCTACCAACTCTCGGCGTTGGACGCGGTTTCAGCATCTCTTCAATAATCTATGACTCTAGCGGGCTTTTCCACCTGCTAGCCGGACATGCTTGAAGATCCTTCAGCATTTTCTTGGTCTTAGCCGAAAGAACAACTTCCCATGAAGCTTCCTCTATAAATGAGCACGATGCCCCCGGCGTGTCTACCTTTTTAGGAGCGTGCTGTCGTGGCGGGTTTACCCTCCAGTTTTCAGACAACGCAAACTTACCCTGTTGGTACTGGTCTTCAACCCAGTTTTTGAAGACGTAGCAATCTTCGATTAGGTGACCCACTACTCTGTGATAGGGACAATAGTTAGGATGGTTAACGTCACCAGGTTGCGATGGGTGTCTTGGATCCGGCAAAGTGATGAGCCCGTTGCGCACGGCCAGTTCGAACAGACTCCTCGTTTTATCCTGAGGGAATGAGTAAAGACGTCTCAACTTCTCATCGAGGGATCGCGGCTTTTTTCTTTGGCGAACAACCGGTCTCGGGTCACTCGGTTGTTGTTGAGCATTGGCGACGAAGGTCGCTTTCCCTTTCGAGGATCCGTCTTTGAAGGGGAAGGCCTATGGCCCATCTGGTCCATCTGGGCTAGCTTGTCAATCAAAGCCTGGAAGGTGGTCGGCTTGAAGAACATCATAAATTGAGATATGGTCGCCTAAGGATCGAGGGTTCCCATAAACATGCCCACGGCAGGAGCTTCCTCTATGCGATGTTCGCACTTTGACCATAGGTTCCGCCATCGGATGGCGTATTGAACCCAGGTTTCTCCCGGCTTCACTCTGGTGTTGATCAATGCCGTGATCGGGGTACGTTCGCTGGCGCTTGCGAACCTTTGTATAAACAGTAGCTCCATTTCTGCAAATGTCTTGACAGAGTCGTTCGGGAGCTCGGAGTACCATTCGAATGCCGTCTCCGATAAGCTGCCAACAAACTGGCGAAGCAGCAGTTTGTCGTCACCCCCAGTATTACCGCACAAGGCTTTGAATTGAGCAACGTGCTGGTGTGGATTACCCGTCCCCTTATACACGTGGAATTTAGGGATCGTATATCCCGGCGGGTACTTTATTTGATCGTACCAACATGGATAAGGTCGTCCAGTCTTGACAATTTGGCCAGCCGCTTCGCTCGCCTGATGAACCCGTATCTGTTGAGCTATATAGTCGTCAAGGGCAGCTTTCGAGATCATCTCCTTTTTGGCTGCTGAATAAGCAGGAAGAGGGTTTGATGTCTCCCATCTGTCGTCTTCAAGGATTATTGGAGGATCTTCAGCTGGAGAATCCGGCTGTATCATCATCCCGACTATATCTTGAAATAGAAGCGCCATTTGCTTTATATTAGCCGCTTGTTCCGCGACCTCTTTGTCTTTCTTCTCGAGCATTCTTCGGAGAAATTCGGCATCGGTTTCCTGCTCTTGGCGCTGCTTCGACGATGTCTCCGGGTTTTCTTTTGGCCCAGTGAGTGCGGCCATCTTTGTTAGCATCTCTTGGAGCTTTTGTTGTTTTTGCTCCTAAGCCTTTTGTCACAGACCGTGTAAGTGGTCGATGACCCGTGGAGATACGGCTATCCTCTTTCCCGGAAGCCATGTAAATGGTGTGCACCACCATGCCCCCGGACTTGAGGCGTTTAGGTTCAGTGCCCTTGAGATTTGTCGCAGACACGGGGATTTTCTCCGGCCTTCTCTTTTTGTGGGCGGCCGAAGTTGAGGGGGTCATTGCAGCGGGCATCCAAGCAGACGACACCTTCTGTGTTACGACAGAGTGACCCTTCTCTTACCAAACCTTCATCTTCTTCGGTCGGCGGGAGTATTCTTAGTTAATCACAGAGTCTTGGACCCTTCACCAGACCCTGTGAATTTTGGAGGACAGCCGCTGAGGGGGCTGCTCTGGCTTTGCCTTTGTAACACTTTCAGCGGGTGGTGGGGACCTTTTCAACACAGCAATTGGAGAGTTTTTGCGCACCCTCCTAAGTGGTTCAAAGCTGTTTCCAGTTGGAACAGCAGCATCAATTTCCACCATTAGGGCTGGTGGAGTCAGTCCAGAAGGGGAACTGCCCCCAGCTTTCCTCACTCGGCGCCAGTGGTGACGTCGAGCGCGTCTTGCAGATGGGATCACCTCCGTTGTCGGGGTAGCTTCATCATGTCCCCTGTTCTGGTAAAGGGTTGCTGCCAGTGCCAGCCAATCGAAGACTGACGTCCGCTGAGATGAAACGTCCAACCTATCGAAGACTGACTTTTGAGCAGGGAAAGCGGCCTTGGTGACTTCGCCCGAAGCGGGAGTCAGAACGGTCAGTCTTGCAAAGACTGGTCCTTTAGCAAGAGAAGCCACTTTGACGATTTCCTCTGCTTGAGCCGGAATAGCTATCCGCTTTGGGATAACCCCTTCAGGTATTGCAGGCTTCTTCATGGGCCCATTTGAGCTTTGGCTTAGTCTGTTAAAAACCGAGGTGTTGGACTTGGACGACCCGTTGAGAGGGGTCGTGGTAGCGTTAAGCCGATCAAAGACCGACTTCTTCGGAGCTTCCTGTGATGGTACGGTGCGTTGAAGCTTATCGGCGGGAACATTGTCTCGAAGAACAGTCCAGTGGTAGCCTGAGTCACCTGTTCCACTGGCATTGCGAAGATGGAGGCCACTTGGGGCCCATAGGTCACTCTTCCAGCGAGTACGGAGTGGGAGTTGTTGTTGCAACTGGTGCAGTTGGAAACCATTTTCTCTTGAAGAAGGTTCTTCTTTTTTCTGCACGGAGCAAGACGCCAAATCTTAGTACCTCGAATTCAGGGGCAACCATAGTAAACCGCGATTCGTTCACGAAACATGACACACGAAGTGTGGAGTGGAAAGAGGAAAAGGTCCCACCGGGCATGCCAAAATCTGTTTACCGCCGAATACTGGGAAGACAAACGTCTAGCCTGAATTTGGGGGCAGATGCTATTTGGTTTTATCTGTCCACCTCTCCGAAGATACCAAGTTGATTTATGGCATCATGTATCGAAGGTTTGGACGGATGCGGCCGATGTAGCAGACTTCGTCAGATTCCCCCTCGTTTGCGAGGGGGTTTTGATTGTGGGGTCGCTCTTCCCTGCAGGCGCAAGCCCCTGCAGTTAATTACGTTACCGTGTCGCGGTAACCACTTTCTCCTGCTCCAGAAGGTCACTTCGTGTCGTGTGTGTTTGTTTTATTTGTGGTTTCCCGTGGATTGTATACGGAGACTAATTTATGTTGTCACCCGTAAGGCGGGGATTAGTCCAAATCCGTATTTTCTTAGATTTGGGTTTGGTTTGGGTTTAAGGATCATTAATCTCATTTGAGATTAAGATCAACTTAAATGTTTGTTAAGGATACGTTAGTCTAATTTTAGACTAAGATCTACTCAACAGAGTTTGGGGATCATTTAGATCTAACGAAAGAGTATTTGGGCTCTATCGTCTTGGTTTAGGGACGTTGCGGTCCATTGGGTTTAAGGACATCATAGTCCATGAGTTTAAGGACCTCATAGTCCAAGTTTAAAGACGTCATAGTCTGGGTTTAAAGACATCATAGTCTGTAGGGTTTAGTTTAAGGACGTTGCGGCCCATAGGGGTTTAAGGACATCATAGTCCAGTTTTGGTTTAACCGTTTGGGGATGCACCAAAAGTTATTGGTTATTAGGACTCTCCATCTCTCTGAAGACGTTGAAGAATTACAACGACATGTATCAGAGGTATGAAGAGATGTACCCTTGAACTAGTGAATGTTCATCAAAGATTTGATGATCTTGTTTGGGACTGAGTCCAATAAAGAGCGCATGGGCTCAGTTGATTATGAGTTTGGCCAACTTGGGCTGAGCCCACTGAATCTCTGTCATTTCTCTTTTTTATAAAATATTAGACACTTGTTAGGACATAGTCCTTTCTCTGTGCACATACTACTGAACATTTATTAGGGTACTGACATCCACTTTCTTTTTGTTTTTATGAGTGTTGAACACTCTTCATAGCACTGGGCTCTTCTTGAGGAGTGCAGAGCGCTCTGTGTTAGAAGCGCCCACGTGAGTGGCACGTGGAGCGCTTAGCGCTTGGCGCCAACCAATGAGTGCAGAGCACTTTTATAAGAAGAGTGCCCACGTGAGAAGCACGTGGGGCGCTCGGCGCTGAGCGCCAGACTTTGAGTGCAGAGCACTTTTATGAGAATAGCGCCCACGTGAAGAGCACGTGGAGCGCTTGGCGCTTGGCGCCAGACTTGAGTGCAGAGCACTTTTCATTTAGTAGCGCTTGGCGCTGAGTTTCCCTTTGTGTGTTATATTCTGCAAAGTTCAATTCTTTGTTCTTCCCCAGATCTTTGATCCTTAAGAATAAATTCATCCCCGTAAGAATTAAATTCTTATTTTTGGGAGACTTGTCTCATGGATCTCAGATCCGGAGAAAGAACTATGTTCTTTTTATGAGGGTTAAACCCTTGAGATGCTCTAATCTCTATTTTATTTACCTTGAAGAAAATTCTTCTTCTTAGAGCTTGCTCTTCTCTTTTTCTTTTCTGAGAACTTGAAACTTATAGAGAGGTTTCTCTCTTTCTTCTTTTTAATTTGAAACTTATGGGGGGGTTCCTCCGTGTAAGACTTAAAGTCTTGGGTCCTTTATATAGGGGAGGCTGATTTGTTGAATCAATTAAGGAAATCTCTCATTGAGAGAATTCTGATTGATTTGGGGAATGTTTCCCACCGTTGGATATTTGATCCAAGGGCTTCTGTTTTACAGAAGACATCTTTCTTGTTATTAACAAGATTGGAAAATGTTTTCCCATACATAGATTATTCTGTATTTTGGTGATTTTTAATCACCATTGGATCTTTGATCCAATGGTGCTCTGATTTACAGAGCATAATCTTTCTTGTTTGGAAAGATTTGAGGAGTATTTTCTCAACAGAATTTTATTCTGGTAATTTGATGATTCATCATGTTCGTTGGATCTTTGATCCAAGGGTGGAGAACATTTAGTTCTAGCGATGGCGCTCTCATGCTTTGCACGTGAGGCGCTGCCTCAAAGTCTTTAACTCTTAGCGCTGGCTCGCTTGGCACTGGCGCTCTCGTGCTTTGCACGTGAGGCGCTGCCTCAGAGTCTTTAAGTCTTAGCGCTGGCGCTCTGAGCGCCAGCGCTCTCATGCTTTGCACGTAAGGCGCTGCCACAGTTCAAGATTCAAATTTTGAACAGAGCTTTGCTCTGATTGGGGGAAGCACTCCCTCATCAAAGTGAGTAGTCCACTCGGCAGTTCAAAGTACCCGGTAGTTTGTGCACCCCACCTTGGGTCTATCATAGGGGAAAAAACAGTAAATGAAATAATACAACGGTGGCTACAACCTCAACCCGGATGTGCCCCACAAAAATAATATTACATCACATTACAAATTTACATCGAATGAAAGAATGAAAACTCTCATCTCACATCCCCGGCTATTCATCCACGACGATCCAACAAGTTTATATACACAAACCAACATAACATCACAGATATGTGCAACCTCGACTAATCGACGTATAGCAATTAGTCAATGTTTCCAAACACATATATACATCACAAAGCTTGTAAAGTAACCACGACATTAGAATTCTGCACGCAATTAGCAAACTAAACCAATTTTCCAAAACTTGAAAATCCAGTGAGCTAAAGTTCCAAAAACGATCGTTTTAAGCCAATTCGGAAGTCCGAATCAAAATGAAACGCGCCCGAACCTTCGCGGAGAGTTAGAGCACGAAATTAACTTCGAGTTGGGGGCCTATAGGGGGTACCCCACCCCGAGTTCACCACGAGGTGGCCAGGGGGTGAGGCGGACCCGAAACTGCCTAAGGTGGGGCAATTTCGGGTCCCCACCGCCAAGACCACCTTGTAGTTGTCTTGGAGAGTGGGCCCAGCCATTCGGTCCCCCACCCCAGGGTTCCCCAGGGTACCCATGCACTACCCCGCGGCTTCTCAGTTCAAACCGTGAGCCCGTAGGGTGTGCAAACATCTCAAAACATCATTTTTGGAAACTGTTTTTATCGACAGTTTTGCACGAAAAAAACGGTGGATTTCTAACGTCGCTACAAGCTATATAAGGTTTATAAGAGGCTCTGAGACCACTGTAAGTCGATGTCGCGCACCCCACATGTTCGCGGGGAGGCGGAAATTGCAAAAAATGATTTTTACGGGCTTCGCAACACCGACTAGAACCAAGGATCGATCATAAACCCTAGCTAGCATACTACTTGAGGTTTAACTACTCGGATGAATGTTATACCTCATAGTATCGTGTCCTTTGGGTCTTTTACTCGCTGTCTTCCTCGTCATCATAGGCTCCAAGGATCGTAACGGATCGTGGCTTCCTCGAGTCAAAGACGATCCACCCGAGAGTCTATAGTCCGAGCTCCAACCTCAACTCCGAGGTAACTAAGGCAAGTAGCTTACTGGACTATATGCCGTAGGTGATGTAAAGAGTGAAGATGGAATACTTTGTCTCTTGGAACCCTAGGTTTCTCAACTCATGAGACAATTGGGGTTTTATGAGAAAAGAAGAAGACTTGAGAAAATGAGAATGAACTTGTGAGCATAGAATGAATACATGGCTTCCCTTAGATAAAAGATGAAGCAAATATGATATTTTTGAGATAAATATCTCACCCCAAAATATCTCACAAGCTTCACAAAAATCTACTTTGTCAAGTGAGTGAGTCATCCAGTAGCCATGCTAGATTCAATGCTCAATTCCACCTCATTTCTCCATCCATATTGTTTAATCCATAAAAGAATCAAAACCCTAATAGGTGTCCCCTTCTAGAAGCTTTTCCGAACTAATTACGAGAATGCCCCCCATCCATATATACATACCTGCATCCGCATTCCGAAAAATACGAATACAAAAAGACGAAACAAATCCATCAGTACAATACTAGGATCCGGCTTAAACCAAAGCCCACTAGTATCATCCGCCCAAACATCATACGCACACAAGTGCACGTAAGTGTTCGAAGCCCTGTCGTAAAACCATACGACCTCTACATCTTTCGCCCGATGTAGGGAAACCCTCTGTGTGGGACTCTAAAGACTCGATAGTACGCTGGCAGTGGGTTTAACCACAAGTCGCAAGCGGTACTAGCTGCACGTAACGGCTACCCGAGTATCTGTCGATAAGAAGGCCGATGAGCAAACTCATCTGAACTCCTACTGATCCTGCATGTGACAATCTCCGTACAGTCCGGTCTGTTCGTCTAAGAGTATCATATATCGGGCCTAGGAGGCGGTAAACGTCAGACCCCTAATAATAAGTCGTGTCGGAGTGTAGCCCAGAACACCTTGAGAAACTACTGGAATACCTACCAGTAAATCTTGATTGCCCTGGCCAGGGACTTTGTGTAATGGCTCCGGAAACACAGCGCGATATCAACCTCCAATACTGGGAGAGACAAATCCTATCTAACCGCTGCTGCCTCCAAGTGCTTCAGGACTGCACCCAACTACTACCTGTTTGCATGACTCCTTTGAGCCGTGGTAGGGTAGTAATCAAAGTACGGTGGGAATGCACTCGAGACGAAGTAGCAGTGTCAAGTCGACGGACTAAGCTGTACTCATATCACCAAGGAACTGCTACCCGACGATAGGTATAATACCCACCAACAGTTACCCACCAACAGTTCCCGACGAGTCCTGTCCAATGTACTCATAACTTAATGAGCACCTGCATACTATCTCTAGTACGACGTACTAATGGCTGTAGGACAGACCATCTCCCCTGCTGGGATGAGAAGCGTATACACTAGTCTACTCCGGAGTATCGATGCCCCGTCTCGATAATCCTACGACTAGGGAACTGTATAAGGATGTGCTTTTAGATTACCCAGCCCCCACTAATGTGACTGCCATCACAACGCCGGTAATCAAGCAAAGATCCTAAGGGCTCTACTAATATGTATAAGCGATATGCTAAAAGAAACACATGCACATATTGAAGTAGAAACAAACCAAGTAGCATACTACCATTTTGAGCAAGACTGTCAATACAACTGTGAATATCCCAAGCTTTCATTAAATAATATACAAACCAGTATGATACAATAATAGCCTCTAGGACATACATCACTAACAGCTGCACGTAACGGCTACCCAGGTATCTGTCGATAAGAAGGCCGATGAGCAAACTCATCTGAAGTCCTACTGAGCTTATATGTGACAATCTCCGTACAGTCCGATCTGTTTGTCACGACCCAAAATAGCACGTGACTGGCACTTGAATCATATGAAGTCTATAGGACCCCACCTAATTCAAGTAAGCCAAAAGCCCAGAAATCTAAACCGTTTTAAAGAAGAAGTGAAGGAAAACTTATTTAAAGCAAGTGGTTTTAACAAAATAAGGCATTAAACATTTTAAAAGCAACATCATATTTTCCCGAAAATTTCAGCAGAGTCTCCTTTGTAAATACTGGCCCCCAAACGGGTACATCACAAGAAATACATAATAATGAATAAAGGCATCCCCAAGCGGGAGCTAGCTCTTCGCCAAGTGGCGGATACAACCACGCAAGACATATAATATACAACGCCGAAGGGCGAGGATCAAAACTCAGAATGAAAACCATCATCATCAAGAAAACCGGAGAAAAACTATAATAATACAGCGCGCGACTCTAAGGTCGAAAGAATATACACTGGTCTTCTAAGTCTATCAATAATACAAGTCTGGTTGATGGAGTTTACTAGATACAACTGAATATAAATACAGATACTACGGTGGTCACGATACAAGTGAACCCACCTACCAAAGCAATCACCCGGAAGGAAGTAGTGTGCCAGCAAGCCGCAACGAAACCTGTACGGCAAAACCTGCAAGAAACTGGGGCACAACGGGGGTGAGTTGCCAACTCGTGAGTAGAAAACATCACCGAGAAGAAATCGCATGTATGACTTTATCCTAGGTCATACAATACTATATCCTCAAAATAAAACCTGAAGCGTCTAAATAATGGCAAGGTAAACATCTATACATAAGTGTAATACCAAGTGCTAGTGTCAGTGCCTAAGGTAGCAACATATCATATATATGATGTATGAATGCATGAAAACAGAATACATTTAAATGAGAAAACTGTTTTCTTATCTCAGTGAGATTTCTGCATAAAAATTGAAGTATCATCAATGAAATCAACAAGGAATCCGTGTCAAGTATCGACACAAAATATATATCCCAATATCTCAATATCTCGGGCTCTGGCAATCCGGACTGGCCCATAACATAAAATCTCAATGTCTCAATATCTCGGGCTCTGGCAATCCGGACTGGCCCCGGGCTCCGGCAATCCGGACTGGCCCAAATCATCAAATCTCACGACTACGTCGGTATCCTCTGGATATCCGCTGCGTCACAAATAACCGGTCGGTAGTACTCCCCTGCAGGGCTCAACGCCATCATCTGCGACCATCTTGCCCCGGGGTATCGCACCGGGTCCACCTTGCACCCGCAGACGGTTCCTCCTCCTCGAATCGGGTGTATGATATCGCTCAAGAGCCGAGAAAACTCATGGTGGACACCTCTCAAATCATATCACGAGAAAACCGTGGGGGTGCTATACGCCATCTCATACTAACACATAAGTATATAGATATAACACATTCGTATGCTACACTACAAAACTGCGGGGGTGCAATACGCCATCCACCCGACTTCCCCCGTAGATATATATCTACTCATCTTGATCCTTTCTTGCCGAAGTCGATGTCGCCATCCTCTTCTTCATCGTCCGAAGTCCACGTGAGGGTACCTACATATCACATATATCGTATCGCATCAAAACATCCAATTCAAAACCAAAACGACACGCGAATCACACATAGGTTAAAAACTATGGTCTACTCATGCAAAAGAGCCCAAAAACACCCGATATCGACATACAGACGTCAAGTGACCGATACAAAACACAAATATCAAAACTTCAATTCATAAACATCAAGGAATTCAAAGCAGTTTCTGTTCATATCATAATATTGCATTATTATATTCCCCATGCCTAGTCATTTTACAAATAAACAGGTGCGTTTGACCCATGTCTGCTACTTAGTTGCAGGTTACAGGTTCTTGGAATAAAAACAATGAAAAAGATGAAACAAAGTGAGACTACGAATGATAAATGGTGAAATCTTGATCGCGCCTACATTTTGAGGAACAATGAAGAACAATGAACAACAGTTCACCGAGCATAAAGGCAGCGACACGAAGAAACGGTAAAAGTCCACTACAATTATTCACTGTGGAAATATGGAAGAAACCTAGAAGCCAATCTGAGAAAAGAACTAAAGAAAATTGAAGACAACAAGCAACAGAACAACCCCAGGAAGAATGAGCAAACAAGGACCACATACGGCCGCGGAACCGCGGCCAAACGTGGGGTTTGGCCGCGGAACCGCGGCCATCAAGTGCCCTGTTCCCCCAATCTGAGCAAGGCTCATTTGAATTTTGAAAATTCAAATTTTCTGAAGCAACGCTTCAAATTCCGTACGTTGCGCAGTGCGCAGGCGGTCCACAGTGCGACACGTGTCTGCGCAGTTGCGCAAGCGCACCGCTGCGCGACACGTGTCTGCGCAGTTGCGCAAGCACTGTTGCGCAAGTGCACATCTGCGCGACACGTGTCTGCGCAGTTGCGCAAGCACTGTTGCGCAAGCCTTCCACTGCGCGACACGTGTCATTCATTGGGGAATTGCGCAGAAACAGAATGAAAATTTAATGAAATCTTTTCTGTTCTTTCCAAAACCAGAAGATTTTCTTCTGCCTTTGGATCAAAGATCCAGCGGTGGGAAAATTCCCAAAATCACTCAGAAAAGATCTTGTTAACAAATTCAACAAATTTGTGAACACTATAAATAGGACCCCAGACTTCATTCGATGGGCATCAACTTGATAATCGACTTCTAGCAAAAAAAAAAAAAAAAAAAGAGAACTCTTGGAGATTATTCAAGAACAAGAAAAAGAAGAAAGGTAAAAACCTTTTTTTTAAGAGAAAAATCTCTGAAGAACAAAGGATTTAAAAAAAAGGGAAATAAATGAAAATAAATAAATAGTGCCTTGCACTTGTTATGAACCCTTGGTTCTGTGAAATCAGGGAAAACAGGAAGAAAAACTTGTTTTCCTTTGATCCAAATTTAGATTAAAAGTGCTATGCACTTTTGTTCTTAAATCTGAAAAATTCTTGATGTTCTGCACAAATGCAACCCATTATTTAAAAGGGCCTGGCCCAAATCAAATTGCAAAATAATAAAGGGGCAGAGCCCTGTTTGGATTGATTTTCTAGTCGGGCAAAGCCCAAAATAAATAAAAAATTTGGACTTAACGTGTCTGCGCAGTTGCGCAAGCACTGTTGCACAAGTGCACAACTGCGCGACACGTGTCTGCGCAGTTGCGCAAGCACTGTTGCGCAAGCCTTCCACTGCGCGACACGTGTCACCTCCACGAGCGCTTGTGCTCTTTAATTGCGCAAAGCACCTGACAAGCCGTGTGGGGCATTGTCAGAGTATTAAATGCAATGCATTATTAAGGGGCCGAGCCCAATCAAAGGTCAAATGGACCAAATAGAAGCACTGCACATTATTTTAAAAAGGCAGAGCCTAATCAAAAAGTCTAAACAGACCAAAAATAATGCTATGCATTGTTTAAAGGGCAGAGCCCAATTGAGAGGTCCAACAGACCAAAAACAATGCTCTGCGTTATTCTAAAAAGGGCAGAGCCCAGTCAATGGCCTGAAATAATGCTATGCATTATTCTAATAAGGGGGAAAGCCCAAACAAAGGCCTAATAGGCCAAGTGCAAACAAAATGTGAACATTTTCAACTGGACTTAGCCCAATTTTGGCCGTAAGTCCTTAAATTAAATTGACTGAGCACGGCTGCTCTCCTAAATCAATTCACGACCGGTTCGAGGGTACATCTCCGAACTCCTTTGACATCCCTCGTTGTAATTCCTCAACGACGTCAAAGAGGTGACGGGTCCCAACGACCACACATCCAAATGGACCGAAACGTCCCTAAACTAATATTGGACCGAAACGTCCCTAAACTAATATCGGACCGAGACGTCCCTAAACTAATATCGGACCGAGACGTCCCTAAACTAACATCGGACCGAGACGTCCCTAAACTATCATCGGACCGAGACGTCCCTAAACTAACATCGGACCGAGACGTCCCTAAACTAACATCGGACCGAAACGTCCCTAAACTAATATTGGACCGCAATGTCCTTAAACTACCGATGGACCGAGACGTCCTTAAACTAATATTGGACCGCAATGTCCTTAAACTACCGATAGACCGAAACGTCCCTAAACTAATATCGGACCGAAACGTCCCTAAACTAATATCGGACCACCACGTCCCTAAACTGGAATATGGACCACCACGTCCTTAAACTGGCGATAGACCACCATGTCCCTAAACTGGAACTCAGACCACCACGTCCCTAAACTGGAACATGGACCACCGCGTCCCTAAACTGGAACAATAGAGCCTCCAAATGCTCTTTTGTCGGATCTAAACGATCCCGTTTAAGTCGATCTTAGCCCCAAACACGGCTAACGTATTCTTAAACATTTAAATCAATGATAAAAATCCAAATCAACTTTGGTTCAAGGGTACATCTCTGAACTCCTCTGACATACATCGTTGTAATCCTTCAACGACGTCAGAGAGGTGATGAGTCCCGACGGCCATATATTAAATGGATCACCACGTTAAGTTGATCTTAGTCCAAAACAGGACTAACGTATCCTTGACGAACGTTTAAGTTGATCTTAGCCGCAACGCGACTAATGCATCCTTAAACTAAAAACACCAAACCCAAATCTAAGTAAATACGGATTTGGATTAATCCACGTCCTACGGACGACGGCATTATTCAGTCTCCGTATACAATCCACGGGCAACCACAAACAAAACAAACACACACGACACGAAGTGAAATTCTGGAGAAG
Organism: Agapanthus africanus; assembly: GCA_030015575.1. Taxonomy (NCBI): domain Eukaryota; kingdom Viridiplantae; phylum Streptophyta; class Magnoliopsida; order Asparagales; family Amaryllidaceae; genus Agapanthus; species Agapanthus africanus. The sequence goes on along the minus strand of JASDDO010000014.1, from coordinate 298,833,212 downwards.
GAGAAAGTTGTTACCGCGATGCGGTAGCGTAATTAACTGCAGGGGCTTGCGCCTGCAGGGAAGAGTGTCCCCACAATCAAAAACCCCTCACCCTGAGGGGGAATCTGACGAAGTCTGCTACATCGGCCGCATCCGTCTAAACCTCCGATACACGGTGTCATAAATCAACTTGGCATCTTCGGAGAGATAAACGGATAAAACCAAATAGCATCTGCCCCGAACCTCAGGCACGGACGCGAAGTCCAGGCCGCCGTTCGGAGGGGAACAGATTCTGGCACGCCCGGTGGGACCTTTTCCTCTTTCCACTCCACACTTCGTGTGTCGTCTTCGCGAACCAATCGCGGTTTGTTAAATGGTTGCCTTTGGATTTCAAGTTGCTAAGATTTGGTCTTGTGTCTGGCGCAGAACTCAAGCATCCATGGATTCTAACTGCACCAAATGCGCGAAGCACCACTGCAACGGACGCTCCACCTCACCGAGAGGTGTAACATATGGGCCCCAAGCGGCCTCTTTCCTCGCTCTGCCGGTGGAACAGGTGACCCAGGCCACCACCGGCCTGTTTTTCGGGACCATGGTCCCACCTACAAGCTTCTCTATGCCGATATCCACACCGGAAGCGAACAAGAAGTCGGTGTTTGACCGGCTTACCGCTACCACGACCCCTGTCAACGGGTCGCCCGCTACTAAGCCGACAGCCTCCGTTTTTACCAGGCTAGGTCAGAACTATAAAGTGGTCGTCCCAAAGAGGGCAACGGCCGCTGCTTTGGAAGTCGTTAAAATGGCTTCTCCAATCAGTGAGTCGGTCTTCACAAGATTGACGGTTCCCACTCCTCCCCCAGCTGGTCAAAAGGCATCAGTCTTCGATAGGCTGACTTCGGCAGTTACCCCACACTCGAACAGGGGGCAACAAGAAACCATCTCGATCTCCGAGCCAGTCCCAACGGCTCGTCGTGCGCGACGTCGCCATTGGCGACGAGTGAGAAAAGCAGGGGGCAACTCTCCCTCAGGGATAACCCCACCTGCTCCAGTGGTGGAGGTCAACGCTGCTGTTCCAACTGGGAACAGCTTTGAATTGCTGAGGAAGGTGAGAAAGAACTCTCCAATTGCTACGTTGAAAAGATCTCCTCCACCTGCGGAGAGAGTTCCAGAAACAAAACAAGAACAGCCCCCTCAACGGCTATCCTCAAAAGTTTATAAAGTATGGCGGAGGGTTCAAGACTCCGTGATCGATCCAGACCACTTGCGTCACCAGAAAAAGGCGAAGGTGGAAAATAACAAAAACTGCCCCATTAAACAGCAGGGGGTGACAGTTGCTAGGATGCCCACTCCAACGGCTCCTTTAACCTCGATGGCCCACAAAAGAAGGAGGCCAGAGAAAGCTCCCGCGTCAGCGGCAAAGTTTGAAAGCGGTGAACCTAAACGCCCCAAGTCAGGGGGCATAATTGTTCATACGGTTTATATGGCTTCTGGAAAGGAAGAAAGCCGTACTTCTACGGGTCACCGACCGCTCACCCGATCAGTGACCAAGGCTCAGGAGCAGCAACAAAAGCTCCAGGAGATGATGACCACAATGGCTGCACTCACTGGGCCGAAAGAAACCCCGGAAACATCCTCAGAAGAACGTCAAGAACAAGAAACGGATGCCGAATTCCTCCGGCGCGTGCTAGAGAAGAAAGATAAAGAGGCTGCGGAACAGGCAGCCAACATAAAGAAAATGGCCCTCCTGTTCCAGGATATGGTGGGTATGATGATTCAACAAGATCCACCTGCTGGGGATCCCCCGATCATTCTTGAAGATGATAGGGGAGAGACATCGAATCCTCCACCGGCTCTATCCGCAGCTAAAGAGGATACCATATCAAAAGCTGATTTGGATGAATATATTGCCCAACAAATACGGGTGCATCAGGCGACTGAAGCAGCCGGTCAGATCGTAAAAACGGGGCGGCCATATCCGGGCTGGTATGACCAAATCAAGTACCCGCCGGGTTACACGATTCCCAAGTTTCATGTTTACAAAGGGACCGGCAATCCCCATCAACATGTTGCCCAGTTCAGGGCGCTTTGCAGTAATACCGGCGGCGACGACAAGTTGTTGCTTCGCCAGTTTGTTGGAAGCTTATCAGACACGGCGTTTGAATGGTATTCTGAGCTTCCCAACGACTCTATTAAAACCTTTGCGGAGATGGAGCTGCTCTTCACCCAACGTTTTGCAAGTGCCAGTGAGCGTACCCCGATGACGGCACTGATCAATGCCAGGGTAAAACCCGGCGAGACATGGGTTCAGTACGCTATACGGTGGCGAAATCTATGGTCGAAGTGCGAACAGCGCATAGAAGAAGCTCCAGCGGTCGGAATGTTTGTTGGAACGCTTGATCCACAGGCAACCATCTCGCAGTTCATGATGTTCTTCAAGCCGACTACCTTCCAGGTTTTGATCGACAAACTAGCGCAGATGGATCAGATGGGCCATAAACCCCCTCTCCCGAAGCCGGACTCCAGAAACGACAAAGGAAAGGGAAAAGCGATCATTGTCGCTAATGCCCAACAACAACCGAGCGACTCGAAGCCGGTTGCTCGTCCAAACAATACGCGCCCATACGTACCCCTTGAGGACAGGATGGGACGTCCTTACTCCTTCCCCCGCGATAAAACGAGGAGGCTATTCGAGCTAGCGTTGCGCAACAGACTCATAAATCTTCCAGATCCAAAACGTCCGTTGCAACCGAACGACGCCAACGAGCCCAATTACTGCCCTTATCATCGAGTGCTAGGCCATCCAATTGAGGATTGCTACGTTTTCAAGAATTGGCTTGAGAACCAAAACCGTCAGGGCAAATTTGCGCTATCTGACAAATGGAAGGTGAATCCTCCGCAGCCCCACACCTCTAAGGGGACGAATACGCCGGGGGCAACATGCTCCGTTATTGAAGAAGCTCCCTGGGAGGTTGTATTATCAGCCAAAACGAGGAGAATGCTAAATGATCTTCAGACCTGTCCAGCGGTCAAGTGGAAGAACCCCTTGGAACCGCAGGTTATTGAGGGGATGTTGAAGCCACGACCGACTCCGAAGACCGATGGTGGTAGTTCAAGCGCTCATAGTCAGCCGTCAAAATCTTCGAAAAAGAAGAAGAATAAATCTAAGAAGCCCGTGAAGCCTGGCGACAAGCGCACGGACCTACAAAAGCAGATCGACGCGCTGGATGAATATAACCAAAAGGCGCGGACTCCCATTACGCTCCAAGATTTCCTTGATCACGTCTTTCAAAAGGAAGATGAGGGAGAGAGTTCATCGGACGAATCCGAGGAGTATGTGGCGAGTTGTCATATGATCTCTCATTCGGTCACGAATGATGAAGAGACCTCTGGCACTGAAACACTGGGGGCAAATGCCGAATCAAGAGCTCTAGGGTTATCAGTTGAGATGATTGGCGCGTTTCTTAATGAAGCTCGATTGAAAAGTAAAGCTGATCGAGAACGCGAGACGGCTATATTCGAAAGGGCCAAGCGCCAGCGACTGGATGAAAGAGCTGAGATGATCCCGCTAGAGCAAGATGCCTCCACCGCTGACAAAAGCCAATTCAAGATAAAGAAGAGGTTTGCTAAGGCCATATCAATGGGCATGAAGCTACCATCCTCTGAAGGAAAAATTACTGGTGTGGTAGAAATGCACCCCTCTTATTGCTTATATCATCAGAGGGTCTCGCATCCTACCCAAGAGTGCAAAGCTTTCAATGGATGGTGGCAAGGATACGTCACTAATCGACAACGCTTTAAACGGGAAAAACGTAAAATTCGCCGAGAGCAAAGAAATACGACTAAAGAACTTGAAAGAACTGCCGGCAATTGTCACATGGTTAACACTGCCGGGTCACAAGTGCCTACATTTGGGAGCGACTCTGATGAGGAACTAGAACTTGGCCCCCTCTTCAAAGAATCCACTTCGGGAAAAGAAGAAGAACCGAAGGCCTACGAGAATATACAGCTGCGCAATCGAACATTATCCGAAAAGAACCTCGGACCCTTGAACAGAAAAGACAAAGGGAAAGAGAAGGTCTCTGAAGATATCTCCTTGGATGACCGAGTCGCGGAAGAGTTAACCGCCAAAAACCCGCCAAAGAGGAGTAAAGTGGATTACAATGTCTTGGCGCATCTGAGAAAGCTACCCTCACAACTCAGCATTCTCGATGCCCTATTACTATCAAAAGAGGCGAGGGATTCTTTGATTAAGGCCCTACAAGATCCGGACCAGTTCCGAGCCTTCCTAGCCGAACAAAAGATGAAGGATGAATTGGAAGAGGTGCACACAGCCGACGTTGCTTTTAGTGATGAAGACCTTCTCCTCGGGACGTGTGAACACAATCGCCCCCTTTATGTCTCAGGATACTGCCATGACATAAAGATAGGTAAAATCTTGGTCGATAACGGATCGTCTGTTAATTTACTCAATGTGCGAGTGTTAAAGGAGATTTGCATGAGTGTCCAACACCTCGCCCGAGACAAAATCACCATCTCCGGTTTCGACTCTCAATCCTCAAAGACTCTTGGATATGTGATATTGACGCTACGCTTCGGGTTGCTCGTCACAGACATCAAATTCCATGTTATAGACGCCAAGACGTGCTACAATGCTCTGCTCGGCCGACCATGGCTACACAAGTACAATATCATCCCTTCTACACAGCATCAGTGCATGAAGTATTCTAGGGATGGCCTCGAGTACACAGTGGCAGGAGAGTTGAATCCGTTTTCCGTAAATGAAGTTCGCAAGTATGAAGATGCCAAATACTTCTTACCGAGTTTCGAAGACACGGAAAGGTGTCACAAACCGGAGAACAAAACTAACGCCACCATCCCTGTCTTCGGCAGTGACACCGAGGAGGAGGAGGATATAATTTATTCAGGTCCATCCCAATCCACCAGGCCAGGACCATCCGTTCCTTCATTGATCTTCGGTAGTGATTCAGAGGATGAAGTTCATGTTGTATTCCCTGCTCGGCCTTCAATACGGGTTTCCGCTGATGAAAAGCGAAGTCTGCAGATAACCATGGTGCCGCTTGAACATTACAAAGAACTGGATGCACTCAACGCCAACAGCGTAGAAGAATTGCACACATTCTATATTCCTCCCGGACGAAAAGGCGAGAAGGCAATCTTATTCTACCGTTCTGAAGAAAACAAGGTGGAAAAAGAAATTTGGCATGGCGTGGATCCCACGCTCGACAGGCTTCAGCCCATCCGTCTTCCCAGATATTATACCGAAGGTTTGAAGAAACTGCTGAAACGCCAGGGGATGTCCTTCACACAGACCGTTAGAAAAGCCAAATTCTATGACAAGGTCTGGAACGTTCCCGGGACTCAATGCAAACTGCCTAACGGGAGAACGGAAACAAAAGGGCTTGGGTACATCCGGCCAAAGAAACGGGAGCTAGTAAACAGTTGTTATGCCATGTATGACTTCGATGAAGAGGCGGACGCTCAATAGGAGGACGCTAATCCTGAATCAGCAAAAGTTCCTGATACAAAACCGCCCAGTCCATCGTCTGAAGACCAGATGAGCAAACTTATAAAGGATGCGAGTCAAAAAGCCCGAGATGATCACGATCGTGAAATGGCAATCTATGAGAAAGCCAAGACACAGCGTCTCCTTCAACAGGCAGTAAAGAACGAAGATGCTGCCCCACGTCAGCCTGCTACAAAAAGGGTTCGACACGAAAGAAAAAACAAGTCGAAGGGCCGAAAAGGTGCTCGACAACTACAAAGCAGAGCTAAGAAGCCACGCATCCGAGAGTCGAGCATTATTGACCTAGCCCTCATGAAGAAAATGGGCCGAGCATACTCATTTCCTCGGAACAAAACACGGAAAATACTTGATCTTGCTCTAAAACATCAAATGCTTACTCTGCCAGAGTCTAAACACCCTGAGCAAGCGGGCGAAGTCTCCAACCCAAATTATTGCTCTTACCATCGAGTAGTAGGGCATCCGCTTGAAGATTGCTTCACCTTTAAGAATTGGGTTGAGGACCAATATCAGCTTGGCAAATTCGCATTGTCTGACAGTTGGAGGGTAGCGCCGCCGCAAAAGCACAAACCCGAAAACACAAGGATAGAACCAATTCCGCATTGGGATTGGCAGAAAATTCGCACCTGCCATGTGATAACAATATTAAAAGAAGGGTCCGAGGACATGAACAACCTTCCTTGGTGCTTTGAAAGCGGCAGCGATGAGGTAATCTCAGAATTTCCCCCAGCTCCGAAAGAACTGGAGGATGGAATCCATACTACTGCAGATAACCTCAAGAAAATCGAGTTGGGGACAATAAATGATCCGCGACCGACATTCGTCAGCGAGCTGCTGTCTGAAGAGAGGGTGGCTGCGTTAAAAGATGTCCTTGTGCAGCATAAAGATTGCTTCGCATGGAACTATTCCGAGATGCCGGGACTAGATCCAGAAGTTGCTGTACATAGACTAGCAATATCCCCGAACATCAAGCCAGTCAAACAGGCGCCGAGAAGAATGCGACTCGAGCTTGAGATGAGCATAAATACCGAAGTCAAAAGGTTAATCGACTCTGGCTTCATCCAGGAAGTTCAGTACCCTGAATGGATCGCCAACATCGTCCCAGTGATGAAGAAAAATGGGACAGTACGCATATGCGTAGACTTCCGGGATCTTAATAAAGCTTGCCCGAAGGATGATTTCCCAGTGCCAGTCACTGAACTGATGATAGACAATACATCCACTCATGAAGTTTTCTCCTTCATGGACGGCTCATCGGGGTATAACCAGATAAAAATGCATCCAGAAGACCAGAAGCACACAGCCTTCAGGACTCCTCTTGGTATATTTTGTTATAAAGTGATGCCCTTCGGTTTGAAAAACGCCGGTGCTACTTATCAGAGGGCCATGACAAAGATCTTCGACGACCTTATACACGAAATCGTTGAATGCTATATCGATGATCTCGTGGTTAAAAGCAAATCATACGAGGAACATCTCGAGCATCTGAAGACTGTATTTCAACGCCTTCGGCGATACAACTTGAAGATGAATCCTCATAAATGTGCGTTCGGGGTTTCCTCGGGCAAATTCCTGGGATTCGTTGTTCGACACCGAGGTATTGAAATAGATCCGTCAAAGATTAAAGCGATCATGGAAATGCCTTCGCCAAGGATTCTCAAACAGCTGCGGTCTCTCTAAGGGAAACTCGCATACATACGACGATTTATAGCCAACCTTTCAGGAAAGTGCCGTCCTTATAGTCACCTGATGAAGAAGGGAACCCCATTCGTTTGGGATCAAAAATGCCAAGGCGCACTGGATGAGATCAAGCAATACCTGCAAAACCCGCCGGTGTTGGCTGCTCCGGTTAAGGGGAAACCTCTCATTCTTTATACAACCACCCTCGAAGGTTCCTTAGGCGCATTATGGGCACAAGAGAACGATCAAGGGAAAGAAAGAGCACTCTACTACTTAAGTCGAGTTCTGCTGGGGGCAGAAAGCAACTACTCTCCCATTGAAAAACACTGCCTGGCGTTGATCTTCGCAATAACAAAGTTTAGGCACTATGCGTTGGCGCACGAAGTCCGTCTTATTTCAAAAGTGAACCCTCTCAAATATCTAATGTCAAAAGCCATATTGACAGGGCGACTCGCTAAATGGGCCCTGCTCTTGATGGAATTTTCGATAACATATCAACCTCTCAGGGCAGTAAAAGGCCAGGCCATCGCCGACTTCCTTGCTGAGCACCCGATACCAGCCGACTCTCCTTTAAACTGCGATCTTCCGGACGAACATGCGTTTGATGCGATCGATGGTGATAATACCCGATGGGAGCTTTATTTTGACGGAGCATCTTCCGTGAAGAAGCGCAAACAAAGTACCCCAATGATCAGATCGGGGGTAGGACTCATCTTTGTGACTCCACAAGGAGGAATAATGCTCTTCGCCTTCTCCTTAACAGAGTCGAGAACGAATAATGAAGCTGAATATGAAGCTTTGATAGCAGGCCTCGAGATCGCCATTGATATGGGAATTGAAAGCCTCCTCATATATGGGGACTCCCAACTGGTCGTCAGTCAAGTGAACGGCGATTACCAAACATGCATACCGGAATTGGTAAAATACGGTGAAAAAGTGCAGCAACTGCTAACCCAAATTCCCTCCTACACGTTGGAAAGTATACCGCGTGCGGAAAACAGCAAAGCGGACGCACTGGCCTAACTTGCTAAAGAACTGGCTGATGAGAACCTCGATGACGTTAGAATCGTGATACAAAGCCGTCGAGTGCTCGCCCCAGCAGAAATACATCCAGAATCATATAAAGAAAAGGGAGCAACTGAGCAGGCGACCCTACAAATAAAAGACCATGAGAAGACCGAAGACTGGAGAGAAGTCTTCATAGATTACTTTAAGTTCCACCGAATGCCTGAAGAAGCGTCCATAAGACATCAGCTCGTGAAACGAGCTCTGTCTTTCGCCTTCGTCAACGATACTCTATACAAAAGGACATTCGATTCTCTGTGGCTGAGATGCCTAGGACCTGACGAAGCGAGAAGGGTCGTCCAAGAGGTTCACGACGGACTCTGCGGTTCTCATCAAGCGGGCCCTAAGATGAAGTTGAAAATAAAACGGATGGGCTACTACTGGCCCACGATGATTCAGGACTGCATCGAATATGCGAAGCAATGCCACTCATGCCAAATTCATGGGGACTTCATCCATCAACATCCAAATCCGCTACACCCAACAGTGGCTAGGTGGCCATTCGAAATGTGGGGGACTGATATAGTTGGCCCTATCGAACCAGCATCGTCTAAGGGACATCGTTTCATCCTAGCGACGACTGATTACTTCTCCAAATGGGCAGAGGCGGTACCGTTGAGGGAAGTGAAGACGGAGAACATCCTCCATTTCTTCAAAACGCATGTCATATACCGGTTTGGAACCCCAAGAAGGATCATCTCTGATAATGGGCCAGCCTACCGAAGTCATAAAATTAGCCGCTTCGCACAGCAGCACAATATAGACTGGAGATATTCCTCAGTTTATAATCCGCGAGCTAACGGTTTAGCTGAGGCCTTCAACAAGACCTTGACGAAGATCATGAAGAAAACAGTGTCACGAAATAAGAGAGATTGGCACGAAAGATTGCAAGAGGCTCTTTGGGCATATCGAACTACATTTAAAACGGCCACAAACACAACGCCATACGCGTTGGTGTTCGGTACGGAAGCAGTACTCCCCCTCGAGATAGAGTTACCTTCTCTACGAGTGGCAGTCCACTACGAGCTGACAGACGAAGAAAATGCTCACCTTCGGTTTGAAGAGCTTGATGCCCTTGATGAAATCCGGCTTCTAGCACAACAAAATCTGGAAGCTTATAAAGCAAAGATGACGCGCTCATACGAAAGATTGACCCGACCGAGGACATTTCGTCAAGGCGAACTCGTGCTAGTGGTCAAAAGGCCTATGATCCCCAATCGCACCAAGCGGGGAAAATTCGAGCCAAACTATGAAGGCCCGTACATCATAGATAAAGTTTACCAGGGTGGAGCCTATCTACTCATGGACATGCACGGTGAAAGGCCTTTCAGGCCGATAAACGGTCGCTTCCTAAAGAAATACTATGCTTAATGAGCCACAGCCTAGGTCAATGATAGATGACGACGACTATGTCCGCTCGCTATCTTCCTAAGCTCAAGCTTTATAAAAAGTAGCCGACCTTCTCAACGATGGACCGAAATGTCCTTAAACTAATAGCAGACCGAAACGTCTTTAAACTACTACCGCAGCATCCTTAGGCTGACGGAAAAAAAACGGTATGTCCATAAGCAAAAAGGGCACGGATGAAAACCTGAAAGGGCTCCGTGAGTAAAAACAGCAGGGCTACCGGCGAGTGTTCGTGAAAACCCGAAAGGGCGCAACCTCGTTAAAAGACACTTATAGGGTCTTCTCGACCTTATAAGGAGAAACCACCTGCGTGAGATCCTTACGACTCACAAAGGAGCAACACACTTAGGGATCCCCACGATTCCTAAGGAGAAAACACACTTGCGAGATCCTCACGACTCGTAAGGAGAACTCTCTTATGGGACCCTCACGGCTCACAGGATTTGAAAGTCTTAAGTCACAGAGACCTAAACCTGTGCTTAAGCAAACCCCCACAAACTTTCAATATTGCCCTGCAAGTGGCTCAGTATTGACCCTTGTATACAATCCACGGGCGCGAATAAACATTTCCCTAGCCAAATTTCATCCGTAATTGGGAATACGTTCGTATGGTGAACAACCCTTATAAATCCCCTCGATTTATGAGGAGAAAACCCTCCTGTAGGATCCTTACGACTTACAGAGGAACAAAACACTTAGGAACCCTTACGATTCCTAAGGAGAAAATACACCTACAAGATCCTCACGACTTGTAGGGAGAGATACCTTCACGAGACCCTTACGGCTCATGAAGTCAAAAGTCTTAGCCGACAGGACCCTAACCCTGGTTGCTAAGCCTCCTTTGTTCGACAACGGCAGAGGCAAATGATGATTCGCTCCTGGTAATATCCCAGTTGTAGCGGTGCTGATGCCGAAATCGGTGTCCAATTTCAGGTTTACAGCGAAAAGCCAGTAGGCCGCACATGTATACGAAATAGCCGAAATGATGGGGCGACTTGCAATAAAAAAAAGCAGCAAGTAAAAATGTATACATGCAAAATAGCCGAAATGATCGGGCAACTCGTAATAAAAAGCAACGAGTAAAAAATAAAAAATATATATAGCCGAAATGATTGGGCAACTCGTAATAAAAAGCAACAAGTAAAAAATAAAAAATATATATAGCCGAAATGATTGGGCACCGCGAAAAATAGCCGAAATGATTGGGCAATCGCGACCTTCGCGATATAAAAGCTGAAATGATAGAGCATCGCGGAAATAAAATAAAATAAAAGAAGAAATGATAAAACTTTGGCTCTACAGTTAAGATCGCATCGATCCCTGTATACAATCTAAGGGCGTAAACGAAGAATGAACCATACTTTCCCAGCGGATTCCGTCGGACGACGAACCCCAAACCTCACCGGTTCATTTCAACCGAAGAAGCCAGTGACTTCAATAAAAAATTCCTCGACTCACGGATACAAACACTCCTTGACGAGAGCCTTCTGATCCGCGTCGACCCGCAGAGCCACCAGTGCCTCCGTAGGAACCCTCGACTCGTTTCAAACCCCAAGGAAACAAATAATCCTTGGCGCTCGGGAAACAAATAATCCCTAGCAAAATCCTCGACTCACGGATACAAACACTCCTTGACGAGAGCCTCCTGATCCGCGTCGACTCGCAGAGCCACCAGCGCCTCCGTGGGAACCCTCGACTCGTTTCAAACCCCAAGGACATAAATAATCCTTGGCGCTCGGGAAACAAATAATCCCTAGCAAAATCCTCGACTCACGGATACAAACACTCCTTGACGAGAGCCTCCTGATCCGCGTCGACTCGCAGAGCCACCAGCGCCTCCGTGGGAACCCTCGACTCGTTTCAAACCCCAAGGACACAAATAATCCTCGGCGCTCGGGAAACAAATAATCCCTAGCAAAATCCTCGACTCACGGATACAAACACTCCTTGACGAGAGCCTCCTGATCCGCGTCGACTCGCAGAGCCACCAGCGCCTCCGTGGGAACCCTCGACTCGTTTCAAACCCCAAGGACACAAATAATCCTTGGCGCTCGGGAAACAAATAATCCCTAGCAAAATCCTCGACTCACGGATACAAACACTCCTTGACGAGAGCCTCCCGATCCGCGTCGACTCGTAGAGCCACCAGCGCCTCCGTGGGAACCCTCGACTCGTTTCAAACCCCAAGGACACAAATAATCCTTGGCGCTTGGGAAACAAATAATCCTTAGCAAACACCTCAACTCACGGATACAAACACTCCGTGACGAGAGCTTCTTTGACTCACATCTCGGGCAGTAAGGATTCAAAAACTTGCTTCCTGAACAATGGGATCCTGCAAGTCAATCCTAAATGGTCTCTTGCATACTATTCACGGGTCTCACTCTCTGAAGTCGATTTTCGACAAAGAGGGAAACAATCGCTTACGAGCCCTCTCAACTCGTAAGAGGGAGAAATTCTCTTATAGGATCCTTTCGACTTATGAGAGAAAACCACACTTGGGAATCCTCACGATTCCTAAGGAGAAAATCCACTTACGAGATCCTCTCGATCCGTAGGGAGAAAAGTCTCTATGAGACCCTCACGGCTCATAGAGTTGAAAAGCCTTAGGCGGCAGACCTGAACCTGCAACCTAAGCCATCGCTACCTCTCGGAGAAGTTAAGTTACCCGCCGATCAGGTTCATCGAAAACACCATAACAAAAAGGGAAAAGGCGAAGAAATAGTACCAGACATTGCAAGAAAGAATGTGTCTTTATTCATAAATTCAATCAAAATACAAGGCGGATCGTATAAAGAATAAAGAATGCGTATATGCTATATACAAATTACAGGTGTGTAAACGATACAAAATATTCAGGGAGAAGGAAGCTTCTTGAACAACTCTATCAATTGCTCACGTACTTCCGTCCACGCCTTCTCCTGATCAACTGCCACTGCCAGTTCAGCCTCTACTTGAGCCCGCCGCTGCGTGAAGGATGCGAGCTGTTCCCCAACAACCTGCTGAGCTGCTTCTTGGCCTCGGGCATCACGCTCAGCGGCATCAAGCTTCCGCTTCAGTGCTAGCCCATTAGATATACGCTTGAGAAGACCTTCAAAGACGACTTTCACTTCAGCAGCATTCGTCCTAACTTCAGCACGAAGGCGAGCGGTCGCGTTTGAAGATTCCCGATGCGCCTTTAGCCGTAAAGCTGCCTCCTGCTCCAAATGGCGGAGATAAGAAGCGCTTTGCTCAAGCCAAGCTGTCCGTTGGGCGCTCGCGGCCAAAACCTCGGGAGAAGGGCGCGTCGACTCCAACCGATGCAGGCGAGCCTCGATCTCTCTGCAGTGGTTAACCCAAGATCCGACGACGCCTTCGTTATGAAAAGTTACGAGCGCCGCCAACATTGGATTAACCTCCACAGCGAAATCTACGGCAGAAGGGAGAGCGTCCATGTTGAGCTCTTTGATGTACCCGCTCAGCATGCCCAAACTCATCACAGCACCCTTTGAAGACGGGCGTCTCAAGAAAGAGCCTGCCGGTAGAAGGACGTGAGACTCAAAAGGGACCGGAGTCGGAACAATAGCTGCAAAACAAAACATGGTTAAACGATGGTTCAAGAGATATGTAAGGGTTACCAAAAAAGGAATTTGCTATACCAGCAGCAACGGACGGCAGAGCCGGAAGGGCCGGTAGCGCGGCAGGTCTGGTATCCCCTCCTTCGATTTGTGGCACTACAATAAAGAAAGGGAAAAGTCAGAAATCATTCAATTGCTAGAAAAAGGAGATGAACAAAGATATTGTATTGAACGTACACTCACCAGCGCCACTAGAAGGAGAAGCAAGTTCGGATGGGAAGGAGAAGTGTGGGAGCAACACTTGATATAGATGATCAAAGAGCACTCCTGAAAAGATGCGGTGGTATGGCGTTAGTCCATGAACTACACGTTTAAAAGATTAACTTGTGAGTCGCAAATCCATACCTTCCAACATCCGCGATGGCACGAGGGAGGACGGGGAAGTGACCACCGCCAAAGCAGTAGTTGACGGTGCTCCTTCAAGCAATGGAGCATCGGCACTGGCCGCACCTGCAAAGACAAGCTTGTTAGAAGAGATCGCAAGATATATAAAAAAGGGGGAAACGATAGTAACCCGAAACTTACCTGACGAACTGCCAGCCGAGACTGAGGCAATTCCTCCCTCCATTAACATCAGGCCACCACCCGTAGCCTCGTCACCCGACTCGATGGGAACCGTTGTTGTGCTTGCAAGCCCGGGAGACGGCAAGGAACCATACACGGGGAGGGCTATGATTGGAGTATTGCCAGATTCCAGAGAAGGAGCGGCTGGCTCATCCTCAGGAATCGTGGCCACCTCACCCGCTACTCCTTCGAGTCCTGCAGTCACAGTTGTCTCGTCCACCGTCGCCGCGAGGTCTCCAGCCTCAAGCGCCTCGACTTCTACTGCCTTCGGCTCGACAGTCATCTCATCTGCCGCCATTTCAGACGCGGCATCAATGACCTTCTCGGCGGCTGTTTCAGGCGCCGTGGCCCCGACGACGGTGCCCACCGTCGGCTCAGGTTCGGCAGGCGCCGCTTCCGCCGTTTCCTGGGGTCCGACGGTCTCCGCCTCCCCCTCAATCGGACTTGGTCCTGCAAGATGGAATGCATATGAGCCAATGGCTTTATAATAATTCTTACAACAAGGTTCTGAAAGAGATGCTACCTGAAGGGGATTTATTATTTGCACTTCGCGCCGCGCGCGCCACTTGCCTATAAGCAGTAGACAGGACGACAGGGGCCTCTCCAGAAGGAGTGTCAGCGCGAGGAATGGTACTGGGACCCGCTCCCGCGGCCAAAGCAGCTCTACGCGCCTTTGCTTCGCGTCTCAACCGCTTCCGCTCCTCCCGAGCCGTTGAGAAGGATGCCACTAGAGCTTCCCTAATTGAAGTGTCCTCGTCCGTGAATAGGGAAGCCTCTAAGGTTTTCAGGGCATCCCTCGTCGTTTTGTCAAGCCGAGGCTCTTGCGGCAACTTTGACGAAGCCGGGACTTCAGTAACAGGCTCGGGAAGGATCCCCGCATCAACTGATATAACCCCTGCTAAGAAACGAAAGAAGGTTAGGTTGACCATCATAAAAAGACAACAAACTTTTCTTATAAAAGAGAAAGGGGTGAAACATACCAGCGCCTGCTAAGGCACGCTTCTCCTCCTCCTCCTGGAAGGTTTTCAGGGAGGCAGCAATAGCCTCTTCAGTAGAGACACCTGTTGAAAATGGAGCAAATGTTAGTTAAAAAATAATAATACAGGATGCAATAAAATGACAAATGAAGCGTCTGATGATTACCGGACTCAGCGAGTTTGCTTAGCATCGCTTCGATCCTAGCCGATCGCTCCGAAGCTGCAATGGCGGCAGCCAGATTGGTGTCCGCAGGATCTACCACGAAACCCTCATTGCTGCCGTATTCACATATGGCCTCGGCGGGAGGAGCCGCAGGATTTAAGCTGAGGATCGCGTCGAGGGATAGGGTGGACTTCTTCTTCTTCTGCCCAACAGCTTTAGATCCACCCGGAGCAGCTTTGCGCTTGGCAGTCACTTTAGGGCGGCGTGTCCCGATATCCGCTCCTGCGCCAGACTCTGGCGATACCGCTTTAACTGTCTTTGTGGGAGCACGGGGCGCCGGTGGTGCATCCACCGTAGTAGGCAGTGGCAATCCATGCGGGGGGGCCAACACGCGTGGTCGGTCGGCCCCGGCCTCTTTTAGCGGAGGGACGATCGGGCGCCTTGGCTGCAAGGGAGCCTTACGATCACCACCAGGAGGCGCACCCCTACGGTCAACTAGCAAGCGTTTCTCCATTAAAATGATTGGGCCCATAGCATGCGCATACCAGGCTACATATGGATGGATTATTTTAGGGGCACAGCTAGGCTCACTAATAAAAAAATAAGAACCTGTATTGAGCCGGGTGAAATGATGCATAGCATTCCTTATTCCCCCTTGGTTGGCCGCAGGTGTTTCCAGAAAGGCTTCCATCGGGATCCCTTGATTGTAACTCGATTGTCGGGCAAATCGATGTGGGTTATACCTCATAAAGAGGGCCGTCTCATTCTGCCTAAATACTAGGTAGCCCGGCCGAATGGAGTAAAGATGAAGGATCTCCCGAGCCTTCAGTACAAAAACCCCGCCCTTAAAGTCATCACGCAGCGACACCACTGACTTAGTGGTCTCGGAGCCTATGGTGATGACCTTATCCACAAAAGAAGTCTTCGCTCCGACTAGATGTGAACGCAGGAGCAGTCCCCTAGACTCCCGCGGAGGTGCAACCACGATTGAAGCCCCGACCAACCGCATAATTCTTGGGAGTTTGAATTTATCAAAGAACGGAGGAGTCTTATGGGCACCAAACACCCCGCGCACATGCAGCTCCATCCAAGAAGTGAAGCAGTGCATCGGGAAGTTAGCAGGCTGTACCCCAGGCTCATTAGCATCCGCCGCTACGCTAAGTCCATTGTAGAGGTAAGCCAGCCCGGCGATCCCTACTGATAACTGTAAACCAGCCGCCATTCGATGCGCCGGATAAAAGACAGAGGACCGCATGAGGCGTGGGTGCATGGGGAGCGCGAAGCTGCATAGCCACAGACCCAAGAACCCTATGAAAAAAGTCTCCTCGTCCATGCCAGGAACGGCGATCTCTGAGAAAGGGACGCTGGCAGTGCCCGGGAAATAAAAATCCCGCTGGTCATTTTCCAATGAAGGTCGGCGGTCCAAGCCGAAACCGAAGGGGTCAGCAAGCTGAGCGAACTTCTCGCCCTGCTCTGATAGGAACTCCGGGCGAATAAAACGAGCAATGAAATCCGTGAAACTGACGCCCCGGTCGCCCGATTCTAAATGGAGTTCCTCATAAATCTCCAACACCTTCACCAAGCCCAGGTGCTGATGCTGAATGGCATTTTCCGGAGTTAAGTCAAATACAAGCTGCTTGGTGGCGAAGACATACTCGTCTGGAGGAAGCAGCTCCTCATAGTGTTCTCCCCTCATTGGCAGACCTGAAATTTCAGCAAACTCCTCCAGAGAGATGGAGACTTCCCTATCCGCTGTCAAGAAGGTATGGGTGGGGATATTCCATTGTTCGATGAAGGCCTTTATCCACCACGTCGGAGGAGAGGGATACTCGAAAAGCGAGACGTAGACAGCTGAGTATAAGCCAATCGTCGTCAGGAGAGCCCTCTTCGTCGCCAAAATGTAACGGGCCCATGGAAGATATCCGGCAAGCGGTCGCGGAATCAATCCAATGTTGTAAGCCTGTCCCCAAAGGCGTGCTTCACCCTGACAGATTCGCCTCCCCAAGATATCTATAGCCGGCGGCGGCTGCACTGGAATGGTGCCGATTGCAGGCTGAAGGAGGTCGTCGGCATTCCAATTTTTAACCTCCACGGCATACTCCACCGGGGGCTTGTCCGCATAAGGGATCGTAACTATGGGCTCAGAAGGCGAAGCGAAGCTGAAGCTGCGACGGCCTTGGATGATTTGGCTGTACCACCTTCCCCACAAATGGAGTCTCTTGTACTCTGGATCATGATCTTTAATCAAGGCGAACGCCACCCGGTCCACTGGTGCGTGTGGGAACCCTCCTTCTGAGCGAACAAAAGGGAAAGACAAATCTTCAGACATGTTCCCTGTAGAAAAAAAAATATAACCGTTAGAGTTCCAATGTTTCACATGTCAAAGTCCTACATCACACTACAGTGCAGTGAGTAGGGGACCAAAGGGGGACCCACAAAATCAAGATAACGGCGCATCATTTGATAAGACAGTCCCATCATTGGATGAGACTGTCAGTTAATTAAAAAGACCCCCAAAAGAATACCCTTATTGGAGGGATCCCTAGAGACAAGGAGAAAATCTCCTCTTTTTAGAGCAAAACTCTATCACAGAGTGACATTTGTCAAACTCTGGTCTCAAAGGAATAAAGTTTCTTAAAAAGAGCCTAGCTCTGTAGTAGTAATGAAAAATTATAACTCCTAAGAATTAAAATTTTTGGGATCTTACAGATCCATGAAAACTTTTAGGAGTTCTCTATTTGATCTATGAGCATGGCTCTGTTCATGGGTTAAAACCCAGAAACCAGATCTCTGTAATTTTTTGAGAGCAAGGCTCTGTGGATGAAACCCCAAAGGGGTTTTCTTTAGACCAAAGATCTATGAGAGCAAGGCTCTGTTGAAGAAACCCCAAATGGGTTTTCTTTAGATCAAAGATCTACAAGAGCAAGGCTCTGTTAATTAAAATTAATTTAAATTTTTACCTAGAATGATTCTAAATGCTGAACTTTGAAGTTCTTGGGAAAGTACAAGAGCAAGGCTCTGAAAGTTCCTAAGCAAGAGCAAGGCTCTGAAATTCAAATTCTTGAAATTGATAAAGAATTACCAGGGACCAAGGGTCCTATTTATAGACGCCTGCGTCTCTTCAAATGACCCCCATGATCCAACGGCTAGGATCTTGCCACCATTGCACTTACGTCGCGCCACGTAAGCGCAACGGTGGGGGGGCATTTGTTCCCCCAATCTGAGCAAGGCTCATTTGAATTTTGAAAATTCAAATTTTCTGAAGCAACGCTTCAAATTCCGTACGTTGCGCAGTGCGCAAGCGGTCCACAGTGCGACACGTGTCTGCGCAGTTGCGCAAGCGCACCGCTGCGCGACACGTGTCTGCGCAGTTGCGCAAGCACTGTCGCGTAAGTACACCGCTGCGCGACACGTGTCTGCGCAGTTGCGCAAGCACTGTTGCGCAAGCCTTCCACTGCGCGACACGTGTCATTCATTGGGGAATTGCGCAGAAACAGAATGAAAATTTAATGAAATCTTTTCTGTTCTTTCCAAAACCAGAAGATTTTCTTCTGCCTTTGGATC
The DNA here is from genome assembly GCA_030015575.1 of Agapanthus africanus. Taxonomy (NCBI): domain Eukaryota; kingdom Viridiplantae; phylum Streptophyta; class Magnoliopsida; order Asparagales; family Amaryllidaceae; genus Agapanthus; species Agapanthus africanus. The sequence continues at coordinate 298,814,654 of JASDDO010000014.1, read as the reverse complement.
AAAGATCCAGCGGTGGGAAAATTCCCAAAATCACTCAGAAAAGATCTTGTTAACAAATTCAACAAATTTATGAACACTATAAATAGGACCCCAGACTTCATTCGATGGGCATCAACTTGATAATCGACTTCTAGCAAAAAAAAAAAAGAAAAGAGAACTCTTGGAGATTATTCAAGAACAAGAAAAAGAAGAAAGGTAAAAACCTTTTTTTTTAAGAGAAAAATCTCTGAAGAACAAAGGATTTAAAAAAAAGGGAAATAAATGAAAATAAATAAATAGTGCCTTGCACTTGTTATGAACCCTTGGTTCTGTGAAATCAGGGAAAACAGGAAGAAAAACTTGTTTTCCTTTGATCCAAATTTAGATTAAAAGTGCTATGCACTTTTGTTCTTAAATCTGAAAAATTCTTGATGTTCTGCACAAATGCAACCCATTATTTAAAAGGGCCTGGCCCAAATCAAATTGCAAAATAATAAAGGGGCAGAGCCCTGTTTGGATTGATTTTCTAGTCGGGCAAAGCCCAAAATAAATAAAAAAATTTGGACTTAACGTGTCTGCGCAGTTGCGCAAGCACTGTTGCGCAAGTGCACAACTGCGCGACACGTGTCTGCGCAGTTGCGCAAGCACTGTTGCGCAAGCCTTCCACTGCGCGACACGTGTCACCTCCACGAGCGCTTGCGCTCTTTAATTGCGCAAAGTACCTGACAAGCCGTGTAGGGCATTGTCAGAGTATTAAATGCAATGCATTATTAAGGGGCCGAGCCCAATCAAAGGTCAAATGGACCAAATAGAAGCACTGCACATTATTTTAAAAAGGCAGAGCCTAATCAAAAAGTCTAAACAGACCAAAAATAATGCTATGCATTGTTTAAAGGGCAGAGCCCAATTGAGAGGTCCAACAGACCAAAAACAATGCTCTGCATTATTCTAAAAAGGGCAGAGCCCAGTCAATGGCCTGAAATAATGCTATGCATTATTCTAATAAGGGGGAAAGCCCAAACAAAGGCCTAATAGGCCAAATGCAAACAAAATGTGAACATTTTCAACTGGACTTAGCCCAATTTTGGCCGTAAGTCCTTAAATTAAATTGACTGAGCACAGCTGCTCTCCTAAATCAATTCACGACCGGTTCGAGGGTACATCTCCGAACTCCTTTGACATCCCTCGTTGTAATTCCTCAACGACGTCAAAGAGGTGACGGGTCCCAACGACCACACATCCAAATGGACCGAAACGTCCTTAAACTAATATTGGACCGAAACGTCCCTAAACTAATATTGGACCGAAACGTCCCTAAACTAATATCGGACCGAGACTTCCCTAAACTAATATCGGACCGAGACGTCCCTAAACTAACATCGGACCGAGACGTCCCTAAACTAACATCGGACCGAGACGTCCTTAAACTACCAATGGACCGCAACGTCCTTAAACTACCAATGGACCGAGACGTCCTTAAACTAATATTGGACCGCAATGTCCTTAAACTACCGATGGACCGAGACGTCCTTAAACTAATATTGGACCGCAATGTCCTTAAACTACCGATGGACCGAGACGTCCTTAAACTAATATGGGACCGCAATGTCCTTAAACTACCGATGGACCGAAACGTCCCTAAACTAATATCGAACCGAAACGTCCCTAAACTAATATCGGACCACCACGTCCCTAAACTGGAATATGGACCACCACGTCCTTAAACTGGCGATAGACCACCATGTCCCTAAACTGGAACTCAGACCACCACGTCCCTAAACTGGAACATGGACCACCGCGTCCCTAAACTGGAACAATAGAGCCTCCAAATGCTCTTTTGTCGGATCTAAACGATCCCGTTTAAGTCGATCTTAGCCCCAAACACGGCTAACGTATTCTTAAACATTTAAATCAATGATAAAAATCCAAATCAACTTTGGTTCAAGGGTACATCTCTGAACTCCTCTGACATACATCGTTGTAATCCTTCAACGACGTCAGAGAGGTGATGAGTCCCGACGGCCATATATTAAATGGATCACCACGTTAAGTTGATCTTAGTCCAAAACAGGACTAACGTATCCTTGACGATCGTTTAAGTTGATCTTAGCCGCAACGCGACTAATGCATCCTTAAACTAAAAACACCAAACCCAAATCTAAGTAAATACGGATTTGGATTAATCCACGTCCTACGGGCGACGGCATTATTCAGTCTCCGTATGCAATCCACGGGCAACCACAAACAAAACAAACACACACGACACGAAGTGAAATTCTGGAGAAGGAGAAAGTTGTTACCGCGATGCGGTAGCGTAATTAACTGCAGGGGCTTGCGCCTGCAGGGAAGAGTGTCCCCACAATCAAAAACCCCTCACCCTGAGGGGGAATCTGACGAAGTCTGCTACATCGGCCGCATCCGTCTAAACCTCCGATACACGGTGTCATAAATCAACTTGGCATCTTCGGAGAGATAAACGGATAAAACCAAATAGCATCTGCCCCGAACCTCAGGCACGGACGCGAAGTCCAGGCCGCCGTTCGGAGGGGAACATGCCCGTGTCGGTGCAAATTGAGTCGGTGCCCTAGCGGTGCGTGGAGCGTTGACTAGGTCTTTTTCTTAGGGGTATTTTTGTAAAAGCAGATGTGCGAGTTAATTGTAACCTAGGGTTTCTATGAATCTATAAATAGAAGCCCTAATACCTCTTTTGAGGTATGCCTCCTTTCATTAATAAAATTCAGATTTCTTTTGGAGAGCATCGATACCTCTTTTCATATCATCTATTCAGATCTGACAACCCTGTGTAAATGTTTGGAGAGAGCTATCTGTAAAGTAAGTAGTTTTATTTAATTGCCCTAATTTAGATTTAATTCCTTGCCCTAGATAGATAGATAGCATATTCTTCAATTCCCTAATGAGCGAGTAGTCTCCTCGCTTGTTAGGGTTAGCTTTGGGGAAGGCTTTTGAGAGATGAGATCTCGCATCCCTTTCTTATCCATCACATATAATCAATAGGACTCCATGCAAACATGCACACACCGCTCCCTACGGCACCCTATCCCTCGAGGTAGCGGTGATACCGTAGTATAAAGGCCCGGTTGCGCGTGTTTTCCATGGAGGTTAGGGTAAGGATTGATAAACGAAGGACAAGAACCTAGAGGAAGGAACACCTTCCCGAATGGTTCTAATCCACTTTATTAATAATTACCATAACACCTCATAGATCTTAATTTGGGTATAGAAAGCGATGAGATTTATTTACATTTCCAAACCTACCCTAAACCTAACCCTAGCAAGATTTAGATCTAGATAGATTTAATCAATCCGACACCCATCGGAATTAACTCGTAAGAACAACTAGGAAATTCACAACATCCCTGTGGACCGACCCATACTCACCGGCTAGCTACCAAGCGACGCCGTTCTTGATTGCGGTTACTAAATATTCTTTGATTCATCTTTTAAAAGTGCAAGCACGCTAAATCATTCAATCAGTAACTCAAGAAAAAGGTCCCAGATTTTGGTTCAGGTGAAATAGGGATAAACAAGCAGTACTGGGTGTTGTATAGGGGGTATATGAGCTACAGAACAAATCCTAGCACCAACACCTACAATTTGGCCGGCCACATTGCCCCAAATTCCAGCCTGCTCGGCCAAGTATGCATGGATTGGGTTCATATTGGCAGGGTGGCCTCCTAGTGTCCAATCTAGGTCAATGGAGTTGCTTGTTTTTCTAGTAAAGATCTCAGGTTATCCCAGATTCCCTGTAGGCACTAATTATACACAAAACCGACATTTCGATATCTAATTCACATTGCATGGTCTAGGCTCTATTTGGCCTGGGTTTTAGACACTAAGGGGGGTTTAAGGTCACCACTAAAGCTCATTTGCACCATCTCAACTCAAATAGATCCCTAACCTTCATCTAGGAATTTTCAACCATCACTAAACAACACTTAAACACTTCTAAACTAAAATAGATGCTAAAGGAATTGAAATACTACACTAATGATGAAAGAATTACCTCATTTGGCAACTCAAGAATTTTCTCGAGTTGCCCCAAGTCTTCAAAATCCCAACTTTCTTGGTTCCTCGTGCTTGTAGTGAGCTTGTGCACATTTTTAATGAAGGGAAAGAAATGTTTTGATGTGGTATTGGAGTTGATGTGAGGAGTTTGAGGATGTGGAGGGAAGAGGGCAGCCAAGTGAGGGGAGAGGAGAGAAAAGATGAAGATGAAATGAATAACAATGAGCCATGTCCAAGGTTGACCCCTCACCCTCTCTCTCTCTTGCCCATACCTCCATTCTTTAATATTTTCTTTTCTTTTCTTTTCTAAAACAATAGAAAACCCAAATGAAACCATGCACAATTTAGGATTTAAGCCAAGTTTTAAAAAATATAACAAGTGTTAGTAAAAATGATATGGTGCATGTCACATGCACAAAACACCATCAATGTATGATTAGTGAACATTAATCGAGTTTAGCACTTAACCCTTTTACAAATGAGTATTTAAAAATCTATAAATGCTCATATCATATAAAACACCCTCATTTCAATAATTCTTATAAATTTCCAAATATTTCCCAAATTATCGGTATATAATTATACCATAACATCAAAACCAATCTCTACACATTAAAATATTCGTAATATTTATTATTTAATTAAATAAATTCCCAAAAATAATATTTTATTTTTCTGAAATGTTACAGTCTTCCCCCCTTAAATAAATTCGGTCCCCGAATTTAACTTTAAACCTCTCAAATACTAAAACATTTCAGTAAAATGATCAAGTCGTCGGGGCTCCGAAATCATATGTACACAAAACATATCGTAGCGCAATGCATGCGCATGAAAAAAAGAACGAGTGTATAACTCAAAAATCAAAACTCCGTCAAGCATCCCGCAATCATCGGAGTTATGGTGAAGATACCAATGTCAAAATCCAATATGAAAACCAACATGATATACATCAAAACTATAACATGCACATAGTACGCATCGTTGTAAACTCGTCAAAACATCTGAAAGGAAATGCCTGCCAAACCTTTTTCAAATCACTGTGCGATGCGCGTATCACAGCACAAGTAGCGGACATTTAGTGTAAGAAAATAACTATATATATATATATATCCCTTGTTAAACATACACGTCTCGCCGTTTTTGAAAATAATTTAGAAGGGTTTCTTTTGTAAAATGTTTCGTGTCATCTCGGACACGTAGGTACATACTGAGACTATAGCTCCCTTTTGGAAATCCCTTCGGTAACTATCGATGCATGCAAAAACATATTCAGGTACTGTCCTCTGACTAGTCCTGCTCAGTCACTATACCAAATAGTAAATATCATAAAACATACTGCTCTAAGAAACCAATCTCAAATGTGTATAAGAATGCCACGTGCGTCTGGTGCGCACGGAAATCGAAATCCATGAATGTGCCATACATGTGCACAGAAACAAAATCTAAGTGTAACGGGTGTGCACGAAAACACCTATCAAGGGCAACGAGTGTGCCTGACAACAATATTAGGTGCATCTGACATGCATGAAGAATCATGATTTCGTGCATCGGGTGTTCACCAAAATCGCATTAAGCGCGCCAAGCATGCGCAAGAATCCAAATCAAATGCACAAGGTGCACAAAACAAATATCGACTATTGTAATCGAAATCTACGGTAAACAACATACGTCAATCCAAATCAGGTATACCGTGGTATATAAACTCATAATCGCGTGCATCTGCATGCACAAAATCATAGCAGGGTACGGAAAGCTCATGTAATTTACTCTAAATACATAAGTCAAAATAGTATGCAACCCCTATGCATAAATCCAAAATCGAATATATCGGAGGGTATGAAATCAAAATCAGGTGCAATGGGTCTGCACAAAACGAAAATCAGTACAACTGATACATAGAAATACAAATCATATGCAACTGTGGTGCACAAAATCGAATCAAGGTACTAAAAGTGAGTCAAATCACATATTTACCATAGGCATGAAATCAAAATCGAACATCTTAAATAACATCAAATCGAAGTCGAGTGCAGCTATGGTGCACAAATCTCAATCATGCAGATAAATCGCCCAAAACACCGAAATCCAAAATGAAGGACACGTGATATTCGAATCACCAAATTGCAAATCGTAAACACTGTAACTAATGTGTCCTTCTTTCAAATTCGAGAAGGTGTCGGTGCATCCAAAGCTAGCAGAGCAAGATATCTGCTTGCCTCCTGTTCCTGGTCTGGCGCCTGGTGCCTTTAGGCTCTCGTCTCTCACTGCGAATTGCTAGTTATATAGCTCCTCGGCTCAATAGCCCAATATGGAACGATGACGGAAACAGTTCCGCTCTGGCACATACTCTAAAGATCTCTGGCCAACTATCATGGTCACTCATAACATGTCTCGTCGATAATGCCGAACTCTGGCCTACTGGGTGTGCATAATACGACCGATCCTGTGTCCAAATCTTCTCGTGTAGTATTCCAGAAAGATTCTGTCGGGGTTTCTCCCAAATCTCGTTCCTGCTGAACTGCCCGGAGTTATCACCCTTTACTAAATCTATTTCTTGTTCCGGAACGGCTGCATACTCATCACGACTCCTTCTGAAAGATATATCCATATTCAACGCCTCTGCATGCGTATCACATCTCTGATGTCAACGGAGTGGAACGTCATCTCATCAAAATCTCGTACGAACCTCGTACTCCGCTTTTCTCTAATGTTGACTGATTCAACTCGTCTCTTCGTATCTGTATGGACTGCGCCACGACGACTATACTCATACCTAAAGTCTCTCAAGTAATGTATCACATCACATGATATCCGGACGACGTCGAACTTTTCGATCGATTCATCAAGGTCCTGTTCAGTCGAAAATACTGCACTTTCAATACGACAATTTCCTTACTCTTTCTAATCATCTAAATGTGTTTGGTATAAATATAACACATATTATGAATTTATCTACAAAAGATCATTTAACATGTGTTGTACATTATAACCGGCATTATGAAGGAAATTGTGTGTAAATATTTCACGCATATATTCTGTATCTCTCACATTATTTACTGAGATCTTATGCTAGATTATTCAGGTCAAATAATGGAATCAGAAATATGCCGATATAATAAAGGAAACCAAAGAATCAAATACTGGCAGCAATCAAAAAATAATTATAAGATTTCGGACATCAAAAGAACAACCAAAAACCAACATCAGACACCCCAAAGAAAATGAGCCAGAGAACACACCAAATGGCCCCGGAACCGCGGCCGAATTGGCCGATTTGCCGCGGATCCGCGGCCGAGTCAGGGCTTCAGCGATCTAGAATTCTCCAGAACCTTCTTCTCAACAACCTAGCTTGTTGGGAACGCTTCGTTATAACAACCTTCTTCTGGAAGCTTCTCTACAACAACCTTATTCTAGAAGTCTCCTTGTAACAACCTTGTTCTAGAAGGCTCTTTGTAACAACCTTGTAACAACCTAGCGTCTAGAAGGCTCCTTCTAACAACCTAGCTTATGAGGGAAGATTTATTTGAGATCTATAAAAGGGGATCTAAATCTAATGGTTGAGGTTGTTGAATATTGAGCCAAATCATTGCACAAGTTGAGTGACACAACTTGATCCAAAACTATATCCAAATCAAATTCCAAGATCAAAATCAAGATCCATTGAGAAATTCATCGAGCAATTCAAGCAAGATCCTTTATCGCGAGTCCGATCGTCATCCGAGCACATGATCCTCGATGGTCTAAGACTCATGGCGATTAAGCGAAGCGAAGATCGACGAAACATTTACATCTTCAAGGGAGCGACCGAGAGCATTTCTTCTTATAACCTCGAATTGAGGAAATTGTAAATTGTGAAGGAGATTTAATAAAGGTGATCATTCTTTTATAATTGCTTTCTTTAAATTCGTGCATTATGAGATTCTTCATTCTTGATTATTCTATTTTCATAATGTTTGAGTAAACCTCCGCTTGTGAAGGATTCGAGAGAATCGGTAGATCTAGTGATGATAAGATCCTTTTACTAATCTTAAGTCTTATGGGATTTGTGAACTTTAGGAAAAAGAATCACCTAATTTGGAGCGAGATCACTTTCTTGATTATTTCGATTCAAATTAGGGATCAAACGATTGATGATTCTCTTTGCTAAAGGTTAGATCCGAATGATGATCAATGAAAAGACAAGGGATGGTGAAGGAGAAACCCTAGTTTTTTCAATAGATCCATAATCTTCATTCATCACCATCGTTCTAGCTACAATTCATCAATAGATAAGATAAGTCATTGTTAGATTCATCATTGCTACTAATTCAATCGATTCCTACAAGCTATTCTTCATAATCTTGATAATTCAAATTGATATTGGACATTTTCTTACTTTCTAATTCTTGAATGTATTCTTGATTTTCTTGAAATGACAACTCAATTAAATCTCGAATTACTTTCTTGAATTTTCTTTTATATTTTCATTTCGACTCATCTAAAGCAAGATCGAACAAGTACTCGCATCTCAGTGGACGATCCGTATTCATTAACGCGCTACATCGACGCCGTTAATTGATTGCGGTATAAATTCTTTGGTTGTGATCTTTTACACTTTTCAAAACACGACACGAAATGATCAATCAAATGGCGCCGTTGCCGGGGATCGTGTGCTAATTTGTTCGTTTTTGTAATTTGAGTTGGAAAATTTATTATTCCATCAGAATTTTTAGATCAAAATTCGCAACAAGAGCTTAACGATTTGTTGTGATTTGCTGCAAGGAAATCTGGAATCTCTGGTGCGAGAGGAAAAATTTTCTGAGCATCACAGAGAGTTCATAGAGGCCACAAGAGTCTCTGGAGAATTTTTTGTGCAGGGATCTAATCACGAGACCGCGCATCCGCGGCCAAAGGAGGCATCTCGCGGCGGTTCCGCGGCGATCTTAGGGCTTCACTGCACCAAATTTTCTAGGTGAATCTCTGTCTTTCTTAACTCCTCTCTGCTCTGTTCCATTAACCAATTTCTGCAGATTTCTTTGCAAAAATTCGCAGCGCCGCAAAAAGAAAAATTGTTGCGTGTTTGATCTTGGTTGTTTGCATTTTTTTTAACACGGAAATTAAGGGGAACGACCAAAATTCAGATTAGGTCAGGACTTCATTACCCGTCCTAAGCCCCAAAATGACAAACTTGCATCCGCATCACCCTCATTAATTAAAAAATATCTAGACAAGACTTTAAGGACTGTCGCGCTCATTAAGGACAGACGAAGGTCGTGGGTAATCTACTGTTTATCCGTGTTTCTTTTGTGGTGTCTAGGCAAGTGTGTCTAAGGCAGGTGATTATTTAATTAGGCCCGCTACTTACGTAGCGGAGAACCTCCCACTTACCTGGCACTTACCTGGCCACAGAAGGGGCAAAGAGGCGGTAGAGGATTTATCTTGCGACTTGTCTTCTGGAAATCTAGGAGCGGTCTAGAGCCTTGACCTAGGTGACCACTAGATTAGGGTTGCTTGTGCATTGTTTGTGTGAATTTTTCAAAAATCTGTATTTTTCAAAACCAAACACCAACTCATCTTTTCCTTAATTATCACTTAACGCTGCTACTTGTGCTAAACCATTTAGTGTATGCTCGGCTGGACACGGGATTCTAGTGCTCGTCTTGTCCGTGTTCCTCTTATCGACTCCGAAGTCGGTAATTCTACATCTACTTTTTCTAAACCCACTACCACATCCACTTCGATAGACGGTTCTCCATCGAACTTCTTTAACACTACTCTGCCATCGTCCACAGGTGTGCAGAATCCGCCCCGCATCTCTCTCCAAGAGAGATGCTACCCTATGCGAGGTCCAGTTTCGACCTGTCTCACCATTCCACCAGCCAATGGGGACAACTTTGAAATAAAACCTCAATACATCAATCTTTTACCCAAATATCACGGTCTCGAGTCTGAAGACGCATACGTCTTTATTATCAAATTTGAAAACGTATGTGCTATGATGGGTACTTCACAACTTTCTGTGGATGCTATGAGATTACGTCTTCTTCCATTCACTTTGTGCGATATAACCGAGAAGTGGCTTTATAACACAGCCGCGCATTCTATTTCAAACTGGGGAGAATTCGTAACAGCTTTCCTAAAGAAATTCTACCCCAATCATAAAACAGCTCGAGTCCGTAGCGAAATAAATCAATTTACCCAGCTCCAAATGAACCATTCACGAAGTGTTTTGAACACTTCAAGGATCTGTTCGTTCAATGTCCTCATCACGGAATTTCTAGATGGGATCTGTGCAGAATCATTTATGAGGGCATTAATCCTACAACAAAACAGACCCTTGAATTCATGTGTCAAAGCACCTTCATGAATAAAGATGATGGTGAAGCCTGGAGATTTTTAGAAGATTTCGCTGAAAGGACTTTACAGTGGGAAAGTGTAAACCAGTCATCGTCTAGGGGTGGTATTCATCAACTTGATGTTTCCATAGGAGTTAGAGCTGAAATGGCAGCAATGCAAAAGAAACTCGAAGCTATGGAACATAAATTTTTAGCAGCCTCCCTAAATCAGATGTCACTCTCCAAAACTGTCTGTGGATTCTGTTCTGATCCATCTCATCTTACGGAAGAATGTCCTTTAAATTCTCCGTTTCAAGGTCAAGAGCATACCAATGCTGCTTTCCAACAGAGACCTAGAAACGATCCGTATTCTTTCACTTATAATCAGGGTTGGAGGAATCACCCTAATTTTGCTTGGAACCAATCACAAACCCAAAACACGATTCCAAACCAAATTAATTTCCAAAGGGGCCCTCCACCACAACAGCAACCACTTAAAATAAGTCAGCACCCCTACCAATTACAAAACTTTAAAAATCCGGTCAACACTTCTGCATCATATAACAATTCTTTGCAAGTAACCGGTACTGATAACTCCTCTTCACTCGAACAAACCATGAATTTGCTTCTGACAAATTTCATGCAAGTTTCGGCTGAGATGAAGTCTTCCGTCGATAAAATCCAGAAAAACTCTGACTCCCAAAGTGAGAGTATTAAATCGATGGAAGCACAAATTGCATGAATAAATGCCGAAATGAGTGCTAGAGAGAGGGGGAAACTTCCAGCTCAACCTTTACCCAATCCTGGCTATTCACATCATGTGAATGCTGTTACCACGTTGAGATCTGGAAGAGTGCTTGACAAAAATGTCGGTGAAGCGATTGATACTAATAATAATGAATCAATCGATGATGCCCCGGCTGAGACTTTTCCTTCCACTTCTGCTTCTACTTCTGACCCCGGTTTGTCTACCCCACCGCCTTCTTCCGAGCCTATTCTCCGTTTTCCCCAAGGCTCGAACCCTCAGCATATTCCTTCTACTCTACCCAAGACGATCCCCACGCCTATTCTGGGATCTTTCCTACCCCCATGATCTTCTCCAATGTTGGACCCAGCTATTATTGCTAAAGCTCCTTATCCTAATAGTTTAAGGGGAAACAGACCAAGTCCGCAAATGGAGAAGATCACTGAAATTTTTAAACAGGTTAACATCAACATCACTCTCCTAGATGCTATTCAACAAGTCCCCGCTTATGCGAAAATTCTAAAGGACTTGTGCACTAGGAAGAAGAAGACTCAAGTGCCAAAAAAAGTGTTCATGTCAAAGACTGTAGACACAGCTTTTCCCCAACAATTACCTAGGAAACGTAAGGATCCTGGCTATCCTACTATTTCTATTTCTATTGGGGGTAAACACATTAACCGTGCTCTACTTGACCTTGGCGCAAGTGTTAATCTGCTTCCTTTCTCAGTTTATGAGCAGTTAAGGATCGGAGAGTTGAAACCAGCTCACTGCACTCTCCAGATGATCGACCGATCAATCACCAAATTTAGGGGTGAACTAGAGAATGTGTTGATAAAAATCGGGGAATTTGTATTCCCTGTAGACTTTATTGTACTTGATACACAGCCTGTAGCGAACCCACGGAATCAAATTCCAGTGATTCTTGGTCGACCCTTTTTGGCCACTTCCAATGCTATAATCGACTGTCGTAACAGCTCTATGACCCTATCTTTCGGGAAGATATCAATTGAGCTTAACATTTACAAGTTGGGAAGTGTACCCTCTGAACCTTCTGCTCATGCTTGTTCTGTCGAATTATTGGAAATCGACAGCAGCGAATTTGATCAGCCTCATGCTGATCTAGACACTTTTCATATGTTGTTGTTTGACCCAACTATGTATCATACACATACGGACTCTTCCACCGAGTTGTCCGGGTCAACATCTAACACTGATTATGAACCATTTTTGGAGTCTGAAGATCACCCCGCGCTTTTTGATGACATTATTCTTCGGGGTATCGATGAAAGCTTTGAGGACATTTTCGCTGATGAACTTGCATTTTTAAAAGACACGGGTGTTGAGATGAATCATCTCCAAAACAAGGAAATTGAACCTCCACCCCTTCTTCTTGACAATCACAAAAATGTGAGTAATCCATCATCACAATCACTGTGTCGTCTCTCCAAATTGAGACGCAAACCCTCTCCTTCACACCACTTAACTCTTCCTCACTTCTTCCTGGCTCTATACAACATGTTCTTCCACCAACCGATGCACTACACTGATAAAATCTTCGAATGGTTGGTGTTGACTTTTGGTCTTTGCAAAACTTGGCATTGACCAGTAATTTTGACCCCCCTTTTATGATTTTAAAAGCTTAATATTATTTAACTCAAGTTTGGGGGCGTATAATTTGGCTCTTAAAAATAAAAAAATTTACTCAAAATGGTGAGCCAAAAATAAGTTTGGGGGAGGATTTTCACGATCATATTTCATGTTCCCTTTAATAAATTTCCTCCCAAGCTTACAGGTTTTCTGAGATTTAATAGATGGCAACAGTGAGGACACTGTTATAAACAAGTTTGGGGGAGGTTTCTGCTTATTTACGCATCACTTTGCATCATACTTTGCATAAGTACAAAACATAAAATAAAAAATAAAAATAAAAAAAATTGTACATAAATAAGATAATAAAAGATTAGAAAGTGAAAAATTACATCCAAAAGATTGGAAAAATTTAAGAAAACCAAGAAAGTTGGATGTTTTCTTAAACGAAACTAGTAATAAGTAGTTATGAGCCGTTGTCCCAAGGGTTAGTAAGATGAAAGAAGTCACTAATCTGAGGATAAAAATAAGTCTGAAAAATAGTTCATATTCTAGAAGCCAAATATTTGAATGTTGATACCTTACTATTCGCACTTACACACGTCTTGAAACTCGGGATAGTAGAGGATACCTTGAAATGCTCTTGTCTAAAAGCCAAGGTATGAATGAAATTCTAAAATATAAAATGGTGTAGAAAAATGAACACTGGTTTTGTTATCACCAAGGCAGCAATAAAAAAAATATAGCAAGGGTGCTCCATCACCTAGTGCCTTAGACCAACTGGTTTGGGAGTCACTGCTAAGCCTTAGGTGTTGCAAGACGAGGAAAATACTATATACACCTAATAAGCAAGCATGTTGAGTAATCGGTCGGTTAGTACCTCAAGAAGTATTAACGGTCGCATGAAAAATATGTGAGCAATCTCATCTAAATGTTTATCAATTAAAAAATACTGAGGTAGATGGACAAGAGTATGATAGCTTGAATTGAATTCTCGGAGTGTAGGGATATCTCTTACACACACGTAGGGGTATATGATTAGTGTTTGGAAGAAAGGTAGGAATGAAGAATAAAAACGATGTTTTATTGAGGGATGATGTGATTTCTGTTAGTTATATGTATGCCCTAGAGGCCATTACTGTACATTGGATGTATATTGTAGTCGTTGCTGGGACATATATAGGTAGGACTTTCTTGCTCGACATGATAGTACGCTATCTGGTTGCCCTTTATCTTAACATGTATACTTTCTGTCTCTCTGTTACATGTTGATAAAGCCCTTAGGATGAGTACTCGACTTCCAGGACTATGATGTAGATCATACTAGTGGGGCCTGGGTAGTCTATGAGTACATCCTTCAATGTTCCTAGTCGTGGGAATATCGAGATGGGGCATCGATATTCCAGAGTAGACTAGCGTATATTTTCTCGACCCATGTGATAGGCGATGGATGATCCCATATCCATTGGTGTTTGACATCAGAGATGGTATGCGGGTGCTCAGTGGAGACTGGGTACACTGAACGGACTCGCCGAGAACTCCCAGATGGTATTATATCTCACGTCAGATGGCAGTTCTCTGGTGACACTGGTACAGCTTAGTCTGTTGACCCGAGATCGTCATAGAGTTTTGTGTGTCTCCCACTGTGCTTTGATTTCCACCCTACCATGGCTCTACTGAGTCGTGCAAACAGGTGGTTTTTGGGTACAGTCCCGATTCACATGGAGGCAATGAGCGATAGGAGGGGATTCGTCTCTCCCGGTATTGGGGGTTGATGTTGCGCTATGCTCGACTGGCCATAACAGGAAATCCCTGGCCAGGATTGCAGTGATATACTGGTAAGAGTTATCAGTAGTTTCACGATTGTTATGGACCTTACGTCGGCATGACTTATCAAGCTATTGGGGTCTGACGTTTACCACCCCTAGGCGAGATATGCGACATATCAGACGAACAGACCGAACTGTACGGTAAGTGTTACTGGTTGGATTCACAGGAGTGTGAGCGGGCTTGCTCGTCGATCTTCTGATCGCTCAATACCCGGGTGGCCGTTACGTTTAGCAGACCGCTTGCGGCTTGTGGGTGTTTGATATGATCATCACCTGCTGCCGGCTTATTGACGAGTCTTTAGAGTCCTACACAGAGGTTTCCTGGCTCAAGCGAAACGAAATAGGAGCGCATATGAGATATGTGCGGGACCGAGAATAATGCGTGTATGTGATACCGTATTCTATTCTCGCGATAAATGTATCGATTGGTTGTATGCGATATAACCTAGTTATCGAATCGAGGATTGATTCGATAAATCGATACATCGGATATTAGTCGGTCATATGCGATATGACCGGATCGTTAAATCAAGTGTTGATTTAATGGTTTAATGTATAATTATATATTTGATATCTTACTTTGCATTAACTAGTATTTGTTCACTTTAGATGGATTTTCTCACTTGAAGTGCACATTGTATATATGATATAGTTTTGTGCACTAGTTTGTATCATGTTTGATGATACATGCAAACTTGGGTATGTGTATGCTTTAAACCTTGTTTAGGTTAATGGTTAGGGTTTTATGATCTTTACTTATTTATTTATTCTTTTATTCATTTATTTTGGCAAGAATAAAATGGTGGCTAACTTTGTTTCTTTCTTGAAACTTCATGAAGCTTTGAAGCTTTGACCATTTTGTTTCTTAGCCTTAACCTAACCATTAAACCTAACCCTAGTTTATTCTCTACACTTAACCATGGTTAATATATGATAAGAATCACTTTATTTTCTATTTTCAAGATATTCTTATCATATTCTTTTCTTCTTCTTCTTCTTTTTCAAGATGAAGAAAACCTTTGCTGCCTTCAATGGTGAAATGAGAAAAAGAGTGAGAAATCCAATTCTAAAGTGAACCCACTTCCTATTTCTTCATCCTCTACCACTTGCCATGTAGTATAGGGTGTTTTCTTCACAAGTTTCATGACTTGGTGAAGTTGGAGCTTGATCTTGAGTTGCCTCGACGTAGATCATCTTGGGCATCGAAGTCGACGACCTAGCCCGATCATTTCTTCGACGAAACCATCGCTAGAGTCCGGGATCCGATGATCGCGGTAGAGGGACATCAACGCGGAGCTAAGAAAGTAGAGGACCGGATCTACAAAGGTTGTAATCACTTTCCTTTAGCAATAAAGTTGTTTACTTGCTTGCATCGCCTTATCCTCTAGTTAACGATCCGTATTAGGGTTTGTAGGCACATGAAAAAATTTGAATTGGGCATGTTTGATCTGTTGTGAGACCTCATTAGTGTGCTTAGGAACCCTACAGTGGTATCAGAGCCTAGACAGAGCCTTAGGCGATATGTAGACGGAGTTAGAAATCCGATCGAACCGAAACCCTAATGCAAAATCCACTCTCTGTACATTTTTGAAAATTGTGGATTTTTATGAATTAAAAATTTGCAGAAAAATAAGCAGGCTTTTGTAAGAATTACTGTGAAGCACGTGAGCATGAATCGACCAAGTGGCCGCGGAACCGCGGCACTAGCATGGCAAGTGCGGCGGTTCCGCGGCAATAAAGGGGCATCTTGTCATTATTTTTGCACAGTAATTCCTATATTGTTGTGCTGGGTTTTCTGGGAATTTTTAATCTGCACACAAGAGTTGAGTTTTCTGGGTTGTATTTGGACTTCGTAGATTTGATCGGATTGCCTGATTTTGTCTATGTGTTTTTCCGGGTAATTTTAGAATATGTTAAAAAGTTCGACCGGATATAAATACCCACTTTTCCCCTACCGGGAAATTTCCAATTGTTGGATTTTTCCGTAGTTTAACGACGTTCTAAGTAGTGCAAGTAACGCGATGGTCCCTCTAAAAGACAACAAACCTTAACTCGATTATGTGACCGTCTTGAACTGCCCTTTGAACCTTAAGGTTTGGGGCAGTACGGCGTGCCACATGTGAGGCGTTGGCTTGACCCTTCTACGGCTGGACCGTTGGTACTGAGGTATGAAGTGAATGTTTTTAAACTTATTTCATCTGTTGAGCTGTTTCGGGAAAACTTGGGTGTTTGATTGTTCGATCGGAAAGTTTAACATTTTCTAATTATCTGGAATATGATACAATAATTGGAATTCACAAGTAGTTATGAGATAACTGAATGAATGTTATAAATCTAGCACTTTAGTCTCACTTGATCGGTTGCCACGGAATTTTGATGTGATCAAAAATCCGTCGCAATCACGTAGCGTACGCGGATACTCGCCGGGTAAACTTAATAGACAGCCTCACCTCATAACCCCGACCAAGTGACTGTAGGAGAACCCCGTCGCCGAAAGCATCCGTTCGGGTGCTCACGGTAGCGGTGTTCCGCCTTAATGCACTTCGTCGACGGTATCAGGGGGTGCGACCGTCTACTAAAGTTTGCGACGAGCATTCGTTCAGGATGTCGGGAATCTTGTTGAATTGCCCGACTTGATATTGAAAAGAGTTTTCGATAATGAGACTAAAATGCGGGGTTTATAACTGTTAGGCATGCGATGTCTAAGGAATTCATTTGGTTAGGCATGCGATGTCTAAAGAGTTTACGGATTCCAACTGTTGTAGTTTTACACTTTCTTTTCTGTGACCGTAAGTGTAATATGTGATATCGCCGGTTTCGTTGCTATATGTCAACGACAATTGGGATACGCATGTTTACTTACGTTGATGACATTTGATGTTATGTGTTGCTGGATATGTTATATTAGATCGTCGTGTTTGAATAGCCGGGTTTTTTTTATGTGAGACGAGTGTTTTTCATTTTCATTCATGTAAAAACTTGTATGTAATATTCTTTTATTGGGGCACTTCCAGGTTGCGGATGATGTCACCATTTGTATATTATTTACTTTTTCGCACTAGGATAGACCCAAGGAGGAGGACACAAGTAACCGGGTTCTGCAGTCCAGTGGGAGACCAACTCGAGGAGTCGAGTCCGGGTCTCCTAACTCTAGAATTGGTAGGGTTGCTTGCCGCTCTCGTAGGGGTCTAGGGGTGTGGGTTTGGCTATTCATCGCGACCGTGGAATCCGTGTTTTATACTGGCTCGTATTAAAAACACGGACGTCCTAGTATATCCAATATTTCATATGATATTTTCTGCTGCGTTATCTGTGATGTGATTATGTGATTTGTTCAGATAGATATTATATATAGTATATATGATATATTATATAGACGTTGCTTATGTTTTACACCCGCGCTAGCCCTGCCTCGCTCTGGCATTAGTTACCTAACCTAACGGTGCAGACGGGACATCGAGGCGAATGCGGATGGCATAAGCGTACGTTATATTTATCTGTGATGTTTAGGTGGACTTAAATGATGGGATATTCATTAATGAGATTAATGAAAGAAAATAAACCTAATTGATGTTGTGGAATCGAATTTCAAAATAAAAACAGGTAGCTACAGTTCTTGCTTTGCATCGTGGTGTTCTTTGAAGAACATCCTGCACCTTATTCGATGAGGAAAGGACCGAGATCCCTTCACCGGGAGTGACTCCTTTAGCAATAACTGGCAGATGCTACACACTCGGTTTGTCTTTTGATTGCTTCTATAGTTTCTGCTTTGCACAGTAATATATATGATATATCCCGCACCTCATTCGACCGATGATCCCTTCACCGGGAGTGACCCCTTTAGCAAAACTAGAAAAGCCTCAAAAACATTCCATTTAAAAACCATTTGATTCCGCAACGAGATCAAGTTTAAAGCGTTAAAGGTTTTCGTAAAAACCAGCCGCAACCCTCCGTCATTTTAGGAAGTAGAGTACTTAGTATTCGTGCTGTGTTTGTTGACCATAGTCAAGGCACAGTGTACGGTAGCTAAGTGATGTCTTCCTACACCGCATATGATGCGATTATTTAGGACAGTCGCGTGACTTTGTTGACCTTAGTTAAGGGTCATGTGGGTGGGTCTAATTAATCATGAAATGACGGGTAGAACTTGACTAGTGCTTATGATTTGTTGACCATAGTTAAGGTCATAAGTGCTAGGGGTAAAAACCTTTATCGGGAGTTTCAAGTGTTGAAATTTGCAATGAGATTGCATACCTTCTATATGATAGTTGGATCTCGATACCCACTGCGAGTAATTGTTACTCCTGGGAGAGTTTTGTACTTTGCAATTAGCCGATCAAGTAGGTGTCTAGAAAGGTGTCAACGGGGTTACGCCTCTTGGAAAACGAGGTTTACTGTAATTAGGTCCGTGCGAAAGCACGGGGAACCTCCCTCAAAGTACCGACACTGGCCTGGCTGAAAGATTGGCGAACTTGTAGAGTGTGATTAATCCCGGCTAGTCTTTCCTTTTAGGGTTTGAAGGAAGATTTGATAAAAACAGTGGGAGCCATCCTGATTAGATAAAATATATAACCAATCTGATCTTACAAGAGCGCACGCAGAGTGTTTTCTTCTCTCTCTCTCTCCAGGTAGCGACCATATCACGCCTTAATCAAGATAATAATATGGATGTATTGACCGAACCCGCTTGTTATACTGAGCTGGGGAACGTTGGTCCCGCTCCAACTTATAATTGTTATAAGACAGAGCAGGAAATAGGGGAATACCAGAATTCCTATGTCGCCCAAACAAAGAAAGTGCATATGATGCATCTCCTTCGGGTGTGTTCATTACAAAGAACTGTTTCTCAGTATCCTCTGTATCCTGGGTATTTGATACCGGATCAGGATCTCAGATATGTAATCTGCTACATGGGGCTACAGAAAGGTAGAAAACTGAGAACGGGTGATAAGTTTCATAAGACAGAAAACGGGGCAAGTGTTGCAGCCAAGTCTGTTGGTCACTGTCACCCTGTGTTACCAATACATTGATTCTGAACAAATGCTATTAAATACCGAACCTGATATACAAAATCATATCAGTCTCTTTATCAGTAAAGAAAGGATATAATTTTGTATTGTTGGATAATGTTTTGAACATTTCCTATATCAAAAGTTGATTAGTTCAGGCACGTTATCTAAAAGCATTAACGTTCTAAATCAAACTACAGTTCCTAGTATACATAACACACACAAGAGGAAGAGTTCAGATATGAACGATTCCTTCTTGAGGTATTGTAGACTATGTCATATCAATGTGACCCGACTAGCTTAAGTTACATTTTAGATGCATATTTAAATCAGTTTGAATTTACATCTTGTGAAACTTGACAGTCGTGTCACAAAGATAAAATGACCATAGCTCTGTTTATTGGAAACAGAGAAAGAGTAAGTGAACTCTTGGGACTGATACATGATGATGTATGTAAGGTCTCCTGTCTACATATGCCAGGACCGGTTCTTCATACTTCATTATGTTCTCTGATGATCTCTCAAGATTCAATCATGTGTTCCTGTTGATACACAAGTTCGAACCTTTTGAGATATTCACAGAATATAAGCTAGAAGTAGGGAACCAATACGCGTATAAGTATTATGTCCTTTGATAAGATCAGGGAGGAGAATACTTGTGCATGGCATTCCTGGACTATTCTAAAGGAGAATGAGATTCTCTCTCAGTATTACTCCTCTGAATACACCACAGCACAACGGTGTATCGGGGCGGAGCAATCGCACCATATTAGATATGGTGTGCTCTATGATGAGTACTACTGAGTTACCTTTTTTCTTTTAGGGGTTGTGCACTTGAGAAGCTGCATACCTATTGAATTAGGTTCGAATCAGATCATTGCCTACCACTCCATATAAGATATGGTATGGGAAGAGCCTATCTCTTAAGTAAGTTAAGATTTGGGGTTGTCTGGCCTATGTCAAAAGCAAAATCCGGACAAGATCGAGGCAAGGTCGGTTCTGTAGAACTGGAATGGTTCCAGCTATACAAAACTGCAGATAATGACTTGACAGAACCAAAGGACTTAATAGTTCTCGACGAACCTCAGCCTCTCCGCCGATCTGGTAGGGTTCCTCATCCTCCTGGGAGATACTTCGGTTTCTCGATGACAGTGGGAGCGAGGAATGCATCATGAGATGATGACCCAACTAGTTTCGAGCAGGCCATCGAGAGTAGAGACTCTGTAAGAATGGCAGGATGCTTAGCGATCTGAGATGGAATCCATGTACACCAACAAAGTATGGACTTTGGTTGCTATATCTGAAGGGTTAAATCCCCGTCAGGAGCAAGTATATCTTGAGAAGATTACTTGGTGTAGATGGAAAAGTTGAGACTTTCAAAGCTAGACTTGTTAAAGGTTTTCGTCATCGACCAGGCGTGGATAATGATGAAACCTTTTCCAGGCACTATGCTTAAGTCCATCCAGATCCTACTTGCCATTGCTGCATACCATGACTACGATATCTGGTGGTTGGGTGCCATGACTGCTTTTCTAAAATGATTTAGAAGAAAACGTCTATAAGAACATAGCCAGAGGGCTTCGTAAACAGTGGGAGCAGTGGAAACGTGTGCAAGTTGCTTTACAGAATAAAGCAGGCATCGCTGAGTTGGAACGTCTGTTTTGATGTGGTAGTCAAAGTGTTTGACTTCATCAAAATGGTAGATGAACCTTGTATATACAAAAAGGTAGTAAAGAGTAAGGTGGTTATCCTCGTATTGTACGTGGACAATATACTCTTGATAGGAAAAGAGTTTCCTATACTACGCTCGGTCAATCTCCGCTTATCACAAGGATTCTCCAATAGGATCAAAGTGATACCTCCTAAATCCTGAGTTTTCATCTATGAGATAGATGTAATTGGATGCTAGGATTCTCACTAGATGTAGTGAGATGGTATCAATCGATCCTGGGGAGAATCACTGGAAGGGTTACAGGGTGATAAAGACGACCGAATGTCAGTCGCAGGCATTGTCTTTACCCTCAGTGAAGGGACGGTATGTTGGAAGAGTTCCAAGCTAGATACCGTGGCAAACTAGACGATAAAGGCTGGTAACATCGCTATTAAAGATACTACCAAAGAGGCAGTTTGGGTGTATATTGGTTCATGAGATGAACTAGGTTCCTACCATTGTGTGACAATGGAAGTGTGGCTTTGGCCCAGGAACCCTGGTCCCATCAATGACCCAGACATATTCTGAGGCAGCATCACCTGATCATGGAGATAGTTGATCTCCAGGGTGATCGAGGTTAGGAGAGTAGACTCAAAGGATAACACGGCGGATCCACTCACAAAGGCTTTTCCCCAGAGAGAGACTTATATGGGATGGTTGAGTATGTGATACTGCAACCACTGCTACAGATGGCCCTAGTGCAAGTGGGAGATTGTTAGTTATATGTATGCCCTAGAGGCTATTACTGTACATTGGATGTATATTGTAGTCGTTGCTGGGACATATATAGGTAGGACTTTCTTACTCGACATGATAGTACGCTATCTGGTTGCTCTTTATCTTAACATGTATACTTTCTGTCTCTCTGTTACATGTTGATAAAGCCCTTAGGATGAGTACTCGACTTCCAGGACTATGATGTAGATCATACTAGTGGGGCCTGGGTAGTCCATGAGTACATCCTTCAATGTTCCTAGTCGTGGGAATATCGAGACGGGGCATCGATATTCCAGAGTAGACTAGCGTATATCTTCTCGACCCATGTGATGGGCGATGGATGATCCCATATCCATTGGTGTTTGACATCAGAGATGGTATGCGGGTGCTCAGTGGAGACTGGGTACACTGAACGGACTCGCCGAGAACTCCCAGATGGTATTATACCTCACGTCATATGGCAGTTCTCTGGTGACACTGGTACAGCTTAGTCTGTTGACCCGAGATCGTCATAGAGTCTTGTGTGTCTCCCACTGTGCTTTGATTTCCACCCTACCACGGCTCTACTGAGTCGTGCAAACAGGTGGTTTTTGGGTACAGTCCCGATTCACATGGAGGCAATAAGCGATGGGAGGGGATTCGTCTCTCCCGGTATTGGGGGTTGATGTTGCGCTATGCTCGACTGGCCATAACAGGAAATCCCTGGCCAGGGTTGCAGTGATATACTGGTAAGAGTTATCAGTAGTTTCACGATTGTTATGGACCTTACATCGGCATGACTTATCAAGCTATTGGGGTCTGACGTTTACCACCCCTAGGCGAGATATGCGACATATCAGACGAACAGACCGGACTGTACGGTAAGTGTTACTGGTTGGATTCACAGGAGTGTGAGCGGGCTTGCTCGTCGATCTTCTGATCGCTCAATACCCGGGTGGGCGTTACGTTTAGCAGACCGCTTGCGGCTTGTGGGTGTTTGATATGATCATCACCTGCTGCCGGCTTATTGACGAGTCTTTAGAGTCCTACACAGAGGTTTCCTGGCTCAAGCGAAACGAAATAGGAGCGCATATGAGATATGTGCGGGACCGAGAATAATGCATGTATGTGATACCGTATTCTATTCTCGCGATGAATGTATCGATTGGTTATATGCGATATAACCTAGTTATCGAATCGAGGATTGATTCGATAAATCGATACATCGGATATTAGTCGGTCATATGCGATATGACCGGATCGTTAAATCAAGTGTTGATTTAATGATTTAATATATAATTATATATTTGATATCTTACTTTGCATTAACTAGTATTTGTTCACTTTAGATGGATTTTCTCACTTGAAGTGCACATTGTATATATGATATAGTTTTGTGCACTAGTTTGTATCATGTTTGATGATACATGCAAACTTGGGTATGTGTATGCTTTAAACCTTGTTTAGCTTAATGGTTAGGGTTTTGTGATCTTTACTTATTTATTTATTCTTTTATTCATTTATTTTGGCAAGAATAAAATGGTGGCTAACTTTGTTTCTTTCTTGAAACTTCATGAAGCTTTGAAGCTTTGACCATTTTGTTTCTTAGCCTTAACATAACCATTAAACCTAATCCTAATTTATTCTCTACACTTAACCATGGTTGATATATGATAAGAATCACTTTATTTTCTATTTTCAAGATATTCTTATCATATTCTTTTCTTCTTCTTCTTCTTTTTCAAGATGAAGAAAACCTTTGCTGCCTTCAATGGTGAAATGAGAAAAAGAGTGAGAAATCCAATTCTAAAGTGAACCCACTTCCTATTTCTTCATCCTCTACCACTTGCCATGTAGTATAGGGTGTTTTCTTCACAAGTTTCATGACTTGGTGAAGTTGAAGCTTGATCTTGAGTTGCCTCGACGTAGATCATCTTCGGCATCGAAGTCGACGACCTAGCCCGATCATTTCTTCGACGAAACCATCGCTAGAGTCCGGGATCCGATGATCGCAGCGGAGGGACGTCAACGCGGAGCTAAGGAAGTGGAGGATCGGATCTACAAAGGTTGTAATCACTTTCCTTTAGCAATAAAGTTGTTTACTTGCTTGCATCGCCTTATCCTCTAGTTAACGATCCGTATTAGGGTTTGTAGGCACATGAAAAATTTTGAATTGGGCATGTTTGATCTGTTGTGAGACCTCATTAGTGTGCCTAGGAACCCTACAATTTCTAACATCTTTACATGACAATTAAGATAGGGCTCATGACAACTGAAAAGCTAGTGTAGTTGGAAACTCTAATTTTCAAAGTCTTTCTTTTACAATTCTTATCTTTATATGTAACTTTCATAGTCTTACTTTTATTATAGGATTTTGTGGGTGCTGATCAGTCGAAAATAGTTCATTCTCAATACGGTAATTTCCCTACTCTTATCATTCATATATAGGTGTTTATTGTAATTATAACACAGATTACGAATTCATGTGGAAAATACCAAATTACATGTGTTATAGTTATAATCGACATTTAAGAGGGAAATTAAGTGTTTATTACTACTTGCATTGATCTGTATATATCAATCCTTGTCTCGAGATTATGTGCAGGAAATTCTCCAGGTAAAAGAGCCGGAACTGCTAAAAGTGCCGATAAAAATACAGCAAGTCAACGATTTGTGATCTGGCAGCAAACAAGTAAGTACAATGGGATTCCTGACATACAATAAAGCCCAAAGGATCAACTCCAAAACAGCCCAGAAACTTCATGCAATAACTCCACCAATAGGCCGCGGATCCGCGGCCAAGTTGGCCTATCCGCCGCGGATCCGCGGCTTGATGGACACGTCAGCAATTCAAAATCCTCCACGTGGCTTATCATAACGGCCTCAGCTTCCAGAAGACTCCCAAAGAGCACGTGGCTTTATCCAGAAGGCTCGGCCTAACAACCTAACCCTAGAATATACCTTATTCTAGAATGTTCCCTCCAACAAACTTCTTCTAGAAGACTCTCCCTAACAACCTAGCTTTGGAGGGAAGATTCAAATGAGTGATTATAAAAAGGGATCTAGATCTAGGGTTTGGAGGTTGTTGAATTTAGAGGGAAATTAATTAGGGTTGATTGTTGTTCATTTAGGGTAAAATCGAGTGAGATCCAAATCAATTCCAAAACAAATTGAGTGATACAATTTGATCCAAATCAAGATTCATCGAGTACCAAATTGAGCATGCATCCAACGATCCTTTTTGAAGCGACACAGATCTTCATCCGAGCAAGAGATCCACGACGATCCACGACTCAAGAAGACGATGCGAAGCTAGTTCGATGATTTTTGTTCCTCCTCAATTCTTGTAGTCTATGAGTGTATTGTAACGAAACATCGAATAATAAAAGGTGAAGATCTTGATTCTTGTTTTCTATTCATTCTCGCATTACGATATTTTTTCATTCTTGATTGTTTGATGATGATGCGTGAGTAAACTCCGCTTGAATCGGAATCAAAAGAATAGGTAGATGATGTTGATGAATTCTTGAACGATTCTTAAGTCTTATGAGTTTTGTAAACGCTAGGTAATTGAATCAAAGATGACCTAGTTTTGAGCGAGATACTTTTTTGAATGTTTTCGCTCTAAATTAGAGATCAACAATCGATGATTGAATTTCCTAGAGGCTAGAATTTGAATGCTAATGAACGAAAGGACAAGGGATGAGGATGAAGAAACCCTAGTTTCTTCAATAGATCCCTAAATCTCGTTGATTGACATCGATCTAGCATCAAATCTTCAATAGATAAGAATTTGTAATTATAAGCATCAATCATCACTATCGATTCAATTGATTCCGACAAACCTCTCTTCAAATCTTGATAACTAAACGATTTGGATATTTTCTTGATTTCTACCATTTCTTGATTCTAGATCTATATTCTCTATGTTTTCTTGAAATCAAATATTACAAATCTTGAATCAACTTTCTTGCATTTTCTTTTATATTTTCATTTCGACCCATCTAAAACAAGATCGATCAAATCACATATCCTTGTGGACGATCTGTATTCATTAACAAGCTACACCGACACCGTTAATTGATTGCGGTACAAATATTTTTGATTGTGAATACTTTACATTTCATCACAACGAAAACGATCAATCAAATGGCGCCGTTGCCGGGCATGTGTGCTATTTTGTTCGTTTTTGTTATTTGAGTTGAAAAATTATTATTCCATCCAATTTTAATTCAAGATTCGCATCAAGCGCTTAACGATTTGTTGTGAATTTTGCGAGGGAATCTGGAATCATTTTACTGAGGAAATCAAGATTCAGAGAAGATCTACAGAATCCAGAGAAACACAGGAAGTTGCAGGAAAATTTCAAAACCCTAGTTCCATCATCAAACCGCGGATCCGCGACGAATGGTGCGTTTTTGCGGTGGTTCCGCCGCCGTTTAGGCGTTTCAGAGATTCAAGTTTCTGTGGTATACTCTATGTTCTTTCTTCTTCTCTCTGATCTTGTCCAATAACAAATTTTCTGCAGGATTCTTTGCAAAATTCGCAGCGCTGCTAAAAGAAAAAATTCTTGTTGCGTTTCTTGAAATTGGTTGTTTTGTGCATATTTTAATACGGAAATTAAGGGGTAAAGACCAAATTCAGATTAGGTGGGGATTTCATTACCCTTCCTAAGCCCCAAAAATCATGAAACTTGCATCCACATCACCCTCATTAATTAAAAAATATTTAGACAAGACTCTAAGGACCGTCGCGCTCAATTAGGACAGAAGGAGGTCATAGGTAATCTATTGCTTATCCGCATTTCTTTTGTGGTGTCTAAGGTAAGTGTGTGTAAGGCAAGTGGTTACATAATTAGGCCCGCTACTTACGTAACGGATAACCTCCTACTTACCTGGCACTTACCTGGCCACAGGAGGGATAAAGAGGCAGTAAAGGATTTATCTTGCGATTTGTCTTCTGGAAGTCTAGGAGCAATCTAGTGACTTGACCTAGGTGACCATTAGATATAGGGTTGCGTGTGCATGTTTGTGTGAATTTTCATAAATCCGTCCTTTTTCAAAACAAACCAATTATTTTTTCCCCTTTTACCCTTTTTCTCCTCTTCTCTTCTCTTCTCTTCTCTTCTTATAATGGGTGACCCAAACAGAAGAACTCTTGCCGAGCTTTGCTGTCCACAACCGGATATTTCTTGTTTCCGTAATCCCTTCGGTATACTGTCCGACTCTCCCATGTCCTTAAGAGATCGGATAGAATAAGCGGGTAGAAACAGTTGGTTACCTCAGTCCAGGTCTTATCAACAGTATCCTGATTCTACATCTGTTTCTGTTGATACTCCGAGTGAGGATGCCCCTAGACGCATGTCCATTGCTGAGCATATAGCTAGGGCTAGAGGCCAAAGTTTCAATCCGGACCAATATCAACCATATCCTTATTCTACATCCGTTTCTATTGATACTCCGAGTGAGGATGCCCCTAGACGCATGTCCATTGCTGAGCATATAGCTGGGGCTAAAGGCCAAAGTTTCAACCCGGACCAATATCAACCATCACCTCCACTTTCTAAAGAAGAATTTCATAATCGGTTTGTGGCGTGTATGATGTCCAATAGCCATCGACCAACCCATATCAATATTTTTCTTATCATAATGTTGATCCTACTCCTACCCAATTTTTGCAACCATTGTATTCCTATCAATCCAATCCGACTTTTCCACCTTCTCTAGATAGTCCTTCTAATCAGTTATTTGGGAGTTTTAATTGTCCACAAGAATTTCAATCTTATACTGAAACCCCTTATCGACCCAAGTCTAGTCTGGAGCAGACATTAGAAAAATTTCTGGAATTGTCGAACCAATTTAGGAAGGAAATGACAGAGTGGGGGCAAGCAAATAATTTCAAACCATCCCCAAAATTTTCAGTATATAATTCGGGTATAGGACAAAATGAGAATTTGGATAATGAGACAGAATTATACACCCTTCCTAATCAAACCTTCCCTTTCCAAATTGAAATCCACAACTCCAGTTTCACAGATTCATTGAGTACACCAAAAGATTCACCAATGGACGATAGAATGTATGAGAAGTTGTGTAATAATGCAGTGTTTGATTTACCCGACTGTGAAGGGTCCATTTCAAATGAAACCATGCCAAATCCTTGTGATCTCTACACCTCCACTCTTGAACCAAAATTGATTGAAAACCATACTTTGAATGAGGTGTTTGAGAATTTTAACATTCACTTGAATGGGGTGATTGACGTTGGGGATATATTGATTGATGAACCCGAAATTTTGGATGAGTTTGTCCCACTAATTCATCAGATCCTTTCACTTCCTTGTGGTCATCATCTTGAGCCTTTAATTCTTCCCGAATCCCAAATGCGTCTTAAAGTTGATGATAATGGTATAACTGAACAGCGGACCGAAATTCAGCCTCCATCTTCCACATCTGGTTTAGCGATCCTCGACACACCAATTATTTTCCCATTTCACCTTCTACTCTCTCCGGTTCTTCTTCTGTTCCTGTAATGTTAGCGAGTGCTGATGAATCACAATCCGATAATTCAAGTTCAATAATGCCAGAAAGTCAACTTGATTTGGATACTTTTGAAAATGAGGTAGATGAGTTTTTCAAGTTTTCTACCTCCATAATTTTTGACAAATCAAGTATGATAAATTCTGGCACAAAATTTTTTTACAGCAAAATGTTCGATCACACCATTGATGAAAGTTTTGAAGAACTTTTTGCTGACGAACTTGCATTCTTAAACAATACGGATTTTGTGATTGATCAACCTCAACCTATACAAGTTGAACCGCCACCGCTCTTTCTTCTTAATCATTCACATTCTCCCTGTCATTCTTTCTCATTCTTTCATTTCTCTAATTTAAGATTCAAACCTTTTCCGGACCACCACTTATCTCTTCCCCACTTCTTCCTGACTCTATACAACATGTTCTTCTACCGACCTATACGCTACACTGATAAAATCTTTGAATGGTTGGTATTAATTTTTGGTCTTTGTAAAGTCTTATTTTGACCAAATGACTTACCCCCTCTTAAAAATGCTTAATATTGTCTAACTCATGTTTGAGGGGGAGTATATTTTTGGCTCTTGAACATAACTTTTGTCCTCAAAATTGTGAGCCAAAAATAAGTTTGGGGGAGGATTTTCACTTTCACTTATTTTTGCCCCCATTAATAATGTCCTCCCAAGCTTACAGGTTTTGGAGCTTTAACAGATAGCAACAGTGAGGACACTGTTGAAAACAAGTTTGGGGGAGGTTTGTGCTTATTTACGCATCATTGCATCATACTTTGCATAAGCATAAAACATATAAAAAATAAAAAATAAAAATTTTGTACATAAATAAGATAATAAAAGATTAGATAGTGAAAAATTACATTTAAAAGATTAGAAAAATTTAAGAAAACAAAGAAAGTTAGAAGTTTTCTTAAACGAAACTAGTAATAAGTAGTTATGAGCCGTTGTCCCAAGGGTTAGTAAGATGAAAGAAGTCACTAATCTGCGGATAAAAATAAATCTGAAAAATAGTTTCTATTCTGGAAGCCAAACATTTGAATGTTGATACCCTACTATACGCACTTACACACGTCTTGAAACTCGGGATAGTAGAGGATACCTTGAAATGCTCTTATCTAAAAGTCAAAGTATGAAGGAAATAATAAATGGAAAATAAAAGATAAATGGTGAAGAAAAATGAACACTGGTTTTGTTATCACCAAGGCAGCAATAAAAAAATATAGCGAGGGTGCTTCATCACCTAATGCCTTAGACCAACTGGTTTGGGAGTCACTGCTAAGCCTTAGATATTGCAAGACGAGGAAAATACTAAATATACCGTACAAGCGATCACATGAGTAATCGGTCGGTTAGTACCTCAAGAAGTACTAACGCTCGCATGAAAAATGTGTGAGCAAATTCCATCTAAATATCGATTAAAAAGTACTGAGGCAGAT
Organism: Agapanthus africanus; assembly: GCA_030015575.1. NCBI lineage: Eukaryota > Viridiplantae > Streptophyta > Magnoliopsida > Asparagales > Amaryllidaceae > Agapanthus > Agapanthus africanus. The sequence goes on along the minus strand of JASDDO010000014.1, from coordinate 298,784,773 downwards.
GGACATGAGTATGATAGCTTGAATTGAATTCTCCGAGTGTAAGGATGTCTTTTTACACACACGTAGGGTTATATGATCGATGTTTGGACGAAAGGTGGGAATGAAGAATAAAGACGATGTTTTATTGAGGGATGACGTGATTTCTAACATCTTTTCATGACTATTAAGATAGGGCTTATGACCACTGAAAAGCTAGTATTAGTTGGAAACTCTAATTTTCAAAGTCTTTCTTTTATAGTTCTTATCTTTATATGTAACTTTCACGATCTTCCTTTTATTATGGGATTTTGTGGGTGCAATCCGCTGAAAACCCTCAGGAGACAACACTCCTCCTACTAGGGACACCTAGAGGTTTAAAGACTTGTTGCACGTGCTCAGTGCAATCGTGTTGCCTACGAAAGTGTGCTAGTTAGTTTTTCTCTTTCTTTATTTTCTCCTTCTCTTAAATAAAAATAAAAGATGTTTGCTCGAGACGACCAAAATTAAGTTTGGGGGAATTTGATCAGTCGAAAATAGTGCATTCTCAACACGGTAATTTCCCTACTCTTATCATTCATATATAGGTGTTTATTGTAATTATAACACAGATTACGAATTCATCTGAAAAATACCAAATTACCTGTGTTATACTTATAATCGACATTTAAGAGGGAAATTAAGTGTTTATTACTACTTGCATTGATCTGTATATATCAATCCTTGTCTCGAGATTATGTGCAGGAAATTCTCCAGGTAAAAGAGCCGGAACTGCTAAAAGTGCCGATAAAAATACAGCAAGTCAACGATTTGTGATCTGGCAGCAAACAACAAAGTACAATGAGATTCCTGACATACAATAAAGCCCAAAGGATCAACTCCAAAACAGCCCAGAAACTTCATGCAACAACTCCACTAATAGGTCGCGGATCCGCGGCCATGTTGGCCTATCCGCCGCGGATCCGCAGCTTGATGGACACGTCAGCGATTCAAAATCCTCCACGTGGCTTATCATAACGGCCTCAGCTTCCAGAAAACTCCCAAAGAACACGTGGTTTTATCCAGAAGGGTCGGCCTAACAACCTAACCCTAGAATATACCTTATTCTAGAATATTCCCTCCAACAAACTTCTTCTAGAAGACTCTCCCTAACAACCTAGCTTTGGAAGGAAGATTCAAATGAGTGGTTATAAAAAGGGATCTAGATCTAGGGTTTGGAGGTTGTTGAATTTAGAGGGAAATTAATTAGGGTTGATTGTTGTTCATTTAGGGTAAAATCGGGTGAGATCCAAATCAATTCCAAAACAAATTGAGTGACACAATTTGATCCAAATCAAGATTCATCGAGTACCAAATTGAGCAAGCATCCAACGATCCTTTTTGAAGCGACGCCGATCTTTATCCGAGCAAGAGATCCACGACGATTCGCGACTCAAGAAGACGATGCGAAGCTAGTTCGATGATTTTTGTTCCTCCTCGATTCTTATAGTCTTTGAGCGTATTGTAACGAAACATCGAATAATAAAAGGTGAAGATCTTGATTCTTGTTTTCTATTCATTCTCGCATTATGATATTTTTTCATTCTTGATTGTTTGATGATGATGCGTGAGTAAACTCCGCTTGAATCGGAATCAAAAGAATAGGTAGATGATGTTGATGAATTCTTGAACGGTTCTTAAGTCTTATGAGTTTTGTAAACCCTAGGTAATTGAATCAAAGATAACCTAGTTTTGAGCGAGATACTTTGTTGAATGTTTTCGCTCTAAATTAGAGATCAACAATCGATGATTGAATTTCCTAGAGCCTAGAATTTGAATGCTAATGAACGAAAGGACGAGGGATGAGGATGAAGAAACCCTAGTTTCTTCAATAGATCCCTAAACCTCGTTGATTGACATCGATCTAGTATCAAATCTTCAATAAATAAGAATTTGTAATTATAAGCATCAATCATCACTATCGATTCAATTGATTCCGACAAGCCTCTCTTCAAATCTTGATAACTAAACGATTTGGATATTTTCTTGATTTCTACCATTTCTTGATTCTAGATCTATATTCTCTATGTTTTCTTGAAATCAAATATTACAAATCTTGAATCAACTTTCTTGCATTTTCTTTTATATTTTCATTTCGACTCATCTAAAACAAGATCGATCAAATCACATATCCCTGTGGACGATCCGTATTCATTAACGCGCTACACTGACACCGTTAATTGATCGCGGTACAAATATTTTTGGTTGTGAATACTTCACATTTCATCACAACGAAAACGATCAATCAGGTGCAATCCGCTGAAAACCCTCAGGAGACAACACTGCTCCTACTAGGGACACCTAGAGGTTTAAAGGCTTGTTGCACGTGCTCAGTGCAATCGTGTTTGCCTACGAAAGTGTGCTAGTTAATTTTTATTTTTTAATTTTCTCCTTCACCTGAATAAAAGAAGTTTGCTCGGGACGATCAAAGTCAAGTTTGGGGGTATTTGTTCAGTCGAAAATACTACACTTTCAACACGACAATTTCCTTACTCTTTCTAATCATCTAAATGTGTTTAGTATAAATATAACACATATTATGAATTTATCTGCAAAAGATCATTTAACATGTGTTGTACATTATAACCGGTATTATGAAGGAAATTGTGTGTAAATATTTCACGCATATATTCTGTATCTCTCACATTCTTTATTGAGATCTTGTGCCAGATTATTCAGGTCAAATAATGGAATCAGAAATCTGCCGATATAATACAGGAAACCAAAGAATCAAATACTGGCAGCAATCAAGAAATAATTATAAGATTCCGGACATCAAAAGAACAACCAAAAGCCAACATCAGACAGCCCAGAGAAAATGAGCCAGAGAACACACCAAACGGCCGCGGAACCGAGGCCGAATTGGCCGATTTGCCGTGGATCCGCGGCCGAGTCAGGGCTTCGGCGATCTAGAATTCTCCAGAACCTTCTTCTCAACAACCTACCTTGTTGGGGACGCTTCGTTATAACAACCTTCTTCTGAAAGCTTCTCTACAACAACCTTATTATAGAAGGCTCCTTGTAACAACCTTGTTCTAGAAGGCTCCTTGTAACAACCTTGTTCTAGAAGGCTCCTTATAACAACCTTGTAACAACCTAGCTTCTAGAAGGCTCCTTCTAACAACCTAACTTATGAGGGACGATTTATTTGAGATCTATAAAAGGGGATCTAGATTTAATGGTTGAGGTTGTTGAATATTGAGACAAATCATTGCACAAGTTGAGTGACACAACTTGATCCAAAACTAGATCCAAATCAAATTCCAAGATCAAAATCAAGATCCATTGAGAAATTCATCGAGCAATTCAAGTAAGATCCTTTATCGCGAGGCCGATCGTCATCCGAGCACGTGATCCTCGACGGTGCAAGACTCACGGTGATTGAGCGAAGCGAAGATCGACAGAACATTTACATCTTCAAGGGAGCGACCGAGAGCATTTCTTCTTGTAACCTCGAATTGAGGAAATTGTAAATTGTGAAGGAGATTTAATAAAGGTGATCATTCTTTTATAATTGCTTTCTTTAAATTCGTGCATTATGAGATTCTTCATTCTTGATTATTCTATTTTCATAATATTTGAGTAAACCTCCGCTTGTGAAGGATTCGAGAGAATCGGTAGATCTAGTGATGCTAAGATCCTTTTACTAATCTTAAGTCTTATGAGATTTGTGAACTTTAGGAAAAAGAATCATCGATGACCTAATTTGGAGCGAGATCACTTTCTTGATTATCTCGTTGCAAATTAGAGATCAAACGATTGATGATTCTCTTTGCTAAAGGTTAGATCCGAATGATGATCAATGAAAAGACAAGGGATAGTGAAGGAGAAACCCCAGTTTCTTCAATAGATCCCTAATCTTCATTCATAACCATCGTTCTAGCTACAATTCATCAATAGATAAGATAAGTCATTGTTAGATTCATCATTGCTACTAATTCAATCGATTCCTACAAGCTATTCTTCATAATCTTGATAATTCAAATTGATATTGGACATTTTCTTACTTTCTAATTCTTGAATGTATTCTTGATTTTCTTGAAATGACAACTCAATTAAACTTCGAATTACTTTCTTGAATTTTCTTTTATATTTTCATTTCGACTCATCTAAAGCAAGATCGAACAAGTACTCGCATCTCAGTGGACAATCCGTATTCATTAACGCGCTACATCAACACCGTTAATTGATTGCGGTATAAATTCTTTGGTTGTGATCTTTTACACTTTTCAAAACACGACATGAAATGATCAATCAGGTCCCATAATTCCCCGAGATCTCAACACTTGAGCACAGTTTAATAATATCCAGTAAATACCACAGTACCTATGGACCAGCTGTAGAATGGCAAACCCAAGCCTCATTAATGGCACCGCGGAACTACCGCAAACCCTAAGGTTTAAAAGAGTTTTCATGGTCATTATGTCGAGTTAGGGTTTCATTCTTCTAGAGGGTTCACATAATTACTTGCATGTTTCTCCGAATACCTCAAACTTGGAAAAATGAGTTTCTGACATTCGATTGTTTTCTATCGACTCTCAACGTACCTGCGTGAAGTCTTCTCTAGCTGGAATCAATCAATCTGATGACCTCGCATCAGGGTAAGCAAACGAACCACATGTCCTAATCATTCATCCATGGGTGACTAGCGATCTTCTATCACATCTCTAAGTACAACTCATGCTGCAATAGCTCCAAACATCTGGGACGATATCTTGTCAGTCGCAGCAACAGCTGGCTCATTCGTCCGCACGCTGAACAGTGCATCAATCCTCAAGACTAGACGATACATTAACGGTCATCACATTCTAGCCGACCTTTAGCAATGTCCCAATCCTCTGGTGCTGATCTACATGTTCGAGAAATTTTAGTAAAAGCAATCCATCAAACGCTCATGGCACGAAAACACAATAAAACGACACATCTATGCAATCGTGTGTCACCGGAATTACGCCCAGGTCAGTCCTCGTCCAAGACGAGCTTATGCTGACCGCAACTCTAGCCGCAGCTCTCTCTGCCTATGTAATCATGGTAACAAAAACCACCAACCGATATCGATGAGGATGGATCAATGAACGAATAGAATACTGTGCAAGGAAATGTACATCCTGAGGCTTCTTAAGCGGAGTAGCGTATCGTAAGTATGCCGCGGAACATACACACGGTGTGTCACTCTACTTAAGTCACCTACTCCATCAACCAAGGTCAACCTATGCGACGAAAGTTCGGGTCTAATACCCCATCGACCAAGTCTAAGTTCCGTAAGGTCAAGCCTAGGTTCCGAATATATATATACGCCCTAGACTCCGCATAGTCAAACATAGACTCGAACCAAGATTAAACCTAGCGCTCTGATACCAACTTTGTCACGACCCAAAATAGCACGTGACTGGCATTTGAATCATGTGAAGTCTATAGAACCCCACCTAATTCAAGTAAGCCAAAAGCCCAGAAATCTAAACCGTTTTAAATAAGAAATGAAGGAAAACTTATTTAAAGCAAGTGGTTTTAACAAAATAAGGCATTAAACATTTTAAAAGTAAAATCATATTTTCCCGAAAATTTCGGCAGAGTCTCCTTTGTAAATACTGGCCCCCAAACGGGTACAACACAAGAAATACATAATAATGAATAAAGGCATCCCCAAGCGGGAGCTAGCTCTTCGCCAATTGGCGGATACAACCACGCAAGACATATAATATACAACGCCGAAGGGCGAGAATCAAAACTCAGAATGAAAACCATGATCATCAAGAAAACCAGAGAAAAACTATAATAATACAGCGCGCGACTCTAAGGTCAAAAGAATATACACTGGTCTTCTAAGTCTATCAATAATACAAGTCTGGTTGATAGAGTTTACTAGATACAACTGAATATAAATACAGATACTACGGTGGTCACGATACAAGTGAACCCACCTACCAAAGCAATCACCCGGAAGGAAGTAGTGTGCCAGCAAGCCGCAACGAAACCTGTACGGCAAAACCTGCAAGAAACTGGGGCACAATGGGGGTGAGTTGCCAGCTCGTGAGTAGAAAACATCACCGAGAGGAAATCACATGTATGAGTCTATCCTAGGTCATACAATACTATATCCTCAAAATAAAACCTAAAGCGTCTAAATAATGGCAAGGTAAACATCTATACATATGTGTAATACCAAGTGCTAGTGTCAGTGCCTCAGGTAGCAACATATCATATATATGATGTATGAATGCATGAAAACAGAATACATCTAAATGAGAAAACTGTTTTCTTATCTCAGTAAGATTTCTGCATAAAAATCGAAGTATCATCAATGAAATCAACAAGGAATCCGTGTCAAGCATCAACACAAAATATATATTCCAATATCTCAATATCTCGGGCTTCGGCAATCCGGACTGGCCCATAACATAAAATCTCAATGTCTCAATATCTCGGGCTCCGGCAATCCGGACTGGCCCAAATCATCAAATATCACGACTACGTCGGTATCCTTTGGATATCCTCCGCATCACAAATAACCGGTCGGTAGTGCTCCCCTGCAGGGCTCAACGCCATCATCTGCGACCATCTTGCACCGGGATACCGCACCGGGTCCACCATGCACCCGCAGACAGTTCCTCCTCCTTCTCGAATCGGGTGTATGATATCGCTCAAGAGCCGAGAAAACTCATGGTGGACACCTCTCAAATCATATCATGAGAAAACCGCAACTTTTATCTTTTGAAATGAAAATGAGTTTATAAAATCCTTGCGGTTTCTCCAAATCGAGAAATCTCATGGAAAATCCGAAATCCCAATATCGAGAGTCAATAAACAATAAATTACCGGCATAAAGCCCCATAATATCGCATGACAAATGAATACATATACATGCATGAAGTATTTCAGTAATAAATGCAATATCTAAATTAGCATATAAAAGCAAGTGTACTAGTACTATATCGAAACTACCAACTAGCAATTTATACCAATGAAGTAGTATTTTCTAAGGTGTACGTGGCATGAAAATTACCGATGATGATGTGTGTGTGGGCCGGCAAGCAGATGTACGTGGAGCATACGCATGCTGGTGTCCTGACAGCATGGGTTCATAATAACAATAAAAACACATTTAAACATGTGATGCGATGTGAACAACAAGAATATACGTAAAATGAATAGGAAACACAACATATAGGAATATGCATTGTATATACGAGTCATACAGTTTTGGCATTTGAAATAACACGAATCGTGGTGTTTAGAAAATAGGGCTACGGTGTTTTTAAGAAAATGTACGTCCTTTGAAATATTCGTAGTATCCCTTGGCCTGTCTTTAAAATACTCACGATTCGTTAGTTTTGGAAATAAGTATGACTCGAGCCCAGTCTAACATCTACTAAGTAAACTACATGACAATCTAAGAGACTAATCAAAAGGGGTAAGGAAAACCACCTAAGTTCGAGTCGATATATCTAGTAGTCGGTGATCCCGCCTCAATAACGTCACGTACGATAAACTATATAATACGACATTCTCAAATCAAGAGTGCGGATCAATTATCATATTTATACATCGTACGGTAAAAATCCATCGTACGGCATCCCAAATCGGGGTACGGGTCAAATATCACATATAACTCATAATTTATCTGGTATCATTATCATCATATCCTGAATTAGGGGTACTGATCTAAGTCTGGTACATTCCGATACCATCACACATATATATCCGCGTGTGTATGAAAACACATCGCCCAACGATCCACTCATATCTCATGTCGTATCTCATAACACGACCCAATTCACAGCACCGATCTCACGGCATCATGCCCAATCACATCGACTCATCTCCAAATATCATATACTATCCTCATCATCGGTGTATACGTATATGTGTGTGTGTATGCACCAACGCATCCACACACACACACACACACACACACACACATATACATATGAACATATACACCCATAACTCATATTACGTGTGTGCATGTGTTTGTGTGTAACAACTATACTCTAGGGTTTCGCAACTAAAAACTAAACTAAAGCATTAACTTCGAAGTACGCTAACACTAACCCAAAGTCACCTAAAACATTTATTGCTAAGTATACACATCTCATACTAACATATAAGTATATGGATATAACACATTCGTATGCTACACTACGAAACTGCGGGGGTGCTATACGCCATCCACCCGACTTCCCCCGTAGATATATATCTACTCACCTTGATCCTTACTTGCCGAGGTCGATGTCGCCATCCTCTTCTTCATCATCCGAAGTCCACGTGAGGGTACCTACATATCACATATATCGTATCGCATCAAAACGTCCAATTCAAAACCAAAACGACACGCGAATCACACATAGGTTAAAACCTATGGTCTACTCATGCAAAAGAGCCAAAAAACACCCGATATCAACGTACAGACGTCAAGTGACCAATACAAAACACAAATATCAAAATTTCAATTCATAAACATCATGGAATTCAAAGCAGTAACTCAAGAAAAAGGTCCCAGATTTTGGTTCAGGTGAAATAGGGATAAACAAGCAGTACTGGGTGTTGTATAGGGGGTATATGAGCTACAGAACAAATCCTAGCACCAACACCTACAATTTGGCCGGCCACATTGCCCCAAATTCCGTCCTGCTCGGCCAAGTATGCATGGATTGGGTTCGTATTGGCAGGGTGGCCTCCTAGTGTCCAATCTAGGTCAATGGAGTTGCTTGTTTTTCTAGTAAAGATCTCAGGTTAACCGACATTTCGATATCTAATTCACATTGCATGGTCTAGGCTCTATTTGGTCTGGGTTTTAAACACTAAGGGGGGGTTAAGGTCACCACTAAAGCTCATTTGCACCATCTCAACTCAAATAGATCCCTAACCTTCATCTAGGAATTTTCAACCATCACTAAACTACACTTAAACACTTTTAAACTAAAATGGATGCTAAAGGAATTGAAATACTATACTAATGATGAAAGAATTATCTCATTTGGCAACTCAAGAATTTTCTTGAGTTGCCTCAAGTCTTCAAAATCCCAACTTTCTTGGTTCCGCATGCTTGTAGCGAGCTTGTGCATATTTTTAATGAAGGGAAAGAAGTGTTTTGATATGGTTTTGGAGTTAATGAGAAAAGTTTGAGGAGATGGAGGGAAGATGGCAGCCAAGTGAGGGGAGAGGAGATGGAGGGAAGAGGGCAGCCAAGTGAGGGGAGAGGAGAGAAAAGATGAAGATGAAATGAATAACAATGAGCCATGTCCAAGGTTGACCCCTCACCCTCTCTCTCTCTCTCTCTCTCTCTTGCCCATACCTCCATTCTTTAATATTTTCTTTTCTTTTCTCTTCTTTTCTAAAACAATAGAAAACCCAAATGAAACCATGCACAATTTAGGATTTAAGCCAAGTTTTCAAAAATGTAACAAGTGTTAGCAAAAATGATATGGTGCATATCACATGCACAAAACACCATCAATGTATGATTAGTGAACATTAATCGAGTTTAGTACTTAACCCTTTTACAAATGCGTATTTAAAAATCTATAAATGCTCATATCATATAAAACACCCTCATTTCAGTAATTGTTATAAATTTCCAAATATTTCCCAAATTATCGGTATATAATTATACCATAACATTAAAACCAATCTCTACACATTAAAATCTTCGTAATATTTATTATTTAATTAAATAAATTCCCAAAAATAATATTTTATTTTTCTGAAATGTTACACTGTTCGTCTAAGATACTCGCATATCGGGCCTAGGGGGATGGTAACCGTCAGACCCCTAATAGCGCAATAAGTCGTGCTGGGATGGAGCCCAACACACCCTGAGAAACTACTAGAGTACCTACCAGTAAATCTCGCTTGCTCTGGCCAGGGACTTTGTGTAATGATTTTCCGAACACAGCGCGATATCAACCCCCAATACCAGGAGAGACGAATCCTATCTAACTGCTACTGCTTCCAAGTGCTTTGGGACTGCACCTAACTACTACCTGTTTGCACGACTCCTTTGAGCTGCGATAGGGTAGTAATTTAAGTACAGTGAGAACACAGTCGAGATGAATAGTGATGTCAAGTCAACGGACTAACCTGTACTCATGCCGCCCGGGAACTGCTACTTGACGATAGGTATAATACCAACCAGCAGTTCCCAACGAGTCTGTCCAGTGTAACTTATAACCCAATGAGCACATGTATACTATCTCCGGTACGACGTACCAATGGCTGTGGGACAGACCATCTCCCATGCTGGGATGAGAAGCGTATACACTAGTCTACTATGGAGTATCGATACCCTGTCTCGATAATTCTACGACTAGGAACCTGAATAAGGATGTGCTTATAGACTATCCAGCCCCTACTAGTGTGACTGCCATCACAACGCTGGTAGTCAAGCAAAGATTCTAGGGGCTCTACCAATATGTATTAGCGATACGCTAAAAGAAACATATACACATATTGAGGTAGAATCAAACCAAGGAGCATACTATCATTTTGAGTAAGACTGTTATTATATCTGTGAATATCCCAAGCATCCAAAATATAATATACAATCCAGTACTATACAATAATGGCCTTTAGGGTATATATCACTAACATATATATGTCCAAGTATCCACTATAATATACAATAATGGCCTTTAGGGCATACATATTTCTAACAGTTGGAATGGCCTTGCCGCGACAGTTACATGCCAAAAGAAAACACTATTGTCAATAGCATTTTCCTTTTGATGAAAACGCTATTGGTAATAGCGTTTTCCTCAAAGTGAAAACGCTATTGCGAATAGCGTTTTCCTCAAAGTGAAAACGCTATTGCGAATAGCGTTTTTTTTTTATATTGATTTTGCCATATGTCTAGTAAGATATTGATTTTGATTTTGTTAAGGTTTTTTTAGATTTAGATTTTGATTCTGATTTTGTTGACATTGTAACAAAATTGACAAAGAGTGGATGAAAAAATATCATAGTTTTTCGAGAAAATAATAAATTTAGTTATTATATAGATTTCTATTATGTTTTTTCTATATATTTTCCAAATCAAATATAGATTTCTATAAAAAAAATCATAATAGATTTCTATATACTAACTAAATTTATTCTATTTTAAAAAAACCATAAGATTTTTTCATCTACTCTTTGTTAATTATGTTACAATTTCAACAAAATCAAAATCTAAAACAACCTTAAAAAAAATCAAAATCAATATTTTACTAGAAATATGGCAGAATCAATATCAACAAAAGAAAACGCTATTGGTTATAGCGTTTTCACTTTGAGGAAAAAGCTATTGCCAATAGCGTTTTCATTAAAAGGAAAACGCTATTAACGATAGCGTTTTCCTTGAAAGCCTGAAAGTAGCCCTGTTTTCATTAGCTACAACGGATTTCAGACTCGTCATGATTTGGTCCACCTTATGATGACAAAAAAATGTCGATTCTCGTACGTTTTTTTTGTTTCAAAGGTGGACATCATGCCTTAAACAACCGTCGTTACGCTTGGAGGATTACCTTCCTTCGCTTCACTCAACCGGTTTAGCTATGGTTAGGTATTTGAAATCCTTTTGATGGGATTTCTCGACATTCGCTCCTATGAGGAGCTCTTTCAATGGATACACTTAGGATGATACACACCGGACATCCGCTCGGAGGGGATGCCCCTTCCTTCGCTCGTTTAGCTACAGGTCTGGTAGTTTGGCATCCCTGTTATCGGGATCCCCCGGGCTCACCGGACAAGACAGAGAGTTTATCTAGAAGCCCTGAGCTATTCCACTTCGCTTCACTCATTTAGCAGCATGACCTATCTTGGGACTAATTCCGTAAGGTTTTTTCCCCTCTTTAAGGAGTTTTTGACAAAAGAAAGGGTTTTTCAAGGAGGGGGCCCCGTTCGATTCCACTCGGCAAGGCCTTCGTGTTGAATCTCAATCCTCCCCTTGTTGCCCCCTGTTCGTTTCGGTCGTTTCAAAGGGAAGGGGCTCCACGATAAGCCTTCACTTCGTTTCGGTCTTTATCGCTCCCTTCTCTCTGTTTCACCCCTGGAGGTCGATCTCTTCACTCTCTTTCCTTCACCCTTGCTTGCTTTGCTCGCTGTCCCCCTCATTGGAATTCGGGGGAACATCTTACTGAACTTGCTAGGTTCGGCTCGGAAATGACGAAAACTGAGAAAAAAAGAATAGCTGCTGTTCACACCATAATATTGCATTATTATATTTCCCATTCTTATTCTTTTTATAAATAAACAGGTGCTTTTGACGCATGCCTGCTACATGTTATAGGTTACAGGTTCTTAGACAGGAAACAGTGAAAACGATGAAAAAACGACGTAAAAGTGAGACTTTGACCGACAAACAGAGAATCTTGATCAAGCCTACATAAAGAACAATTCACAAAGCAAGATTCAAGATATCGACTCAAAACGAACGGGTAGAAGTCCACTACAATGTTCGCTGGAAATCTGGAAGAGAATCAGAGGCTAAATTGAGAAAAGATATATAGAAATAAGAAGGCCAAAACGAACCAGAGCAAGCCACAAAGTTTCAGAGTCCAACTCCATCATTGGGCCGCGGAACCGCGGCCCAAACCCTACCCAGGCCGCGGTTCCGCGGCCATCAAGAGCAATCAGAAACTAAAATTTCAAGCAAAATTTGGCGGCGGCTTTGACTAGTCAACCTAGGGCTATTTTTGTAAATTTAGACATGCGGATCAAAATGTAACCTAGGGTTTCCTATTCTTTATAAATAGGAACTCTAATCATTGTAATTCTTATGCCTCTCTATAATGAATAAAATTTAGAAATCTTTTGGAGAGCATCGGTGCCTCTTTCAATTCATGAATCCAGATCTGACAACCCTGCGTTGATGTTTGGAGAGAGCCATCTGTAAGTAATTTAATTTCTTACTTTAGGTAGATTTAATTTCATGCCCTAGGAACTTGTTTAAGGTTTAGCCTTGAGGAAGGATTTTGAGAGATGAGATCTTCATCCCTTTCTTACCCACCAAATATTTACAATAGGACTCCATGCATACACGCACATACCGCGCTCTACGGTATCCTACCCCTCGAGGTAACGATGACACCGTAGTGTAAAGGACCAGTTGCGCGCGTTTTCCATGAAGCTTAAGGTAAGGATCTCTAAAGGAAGGACAAGAACCTAGAAGAAGGAACACCTTCCCGAACGGATCTAATCCACTTTATTGATAATTACCATAACTCCTCATAGATCTTCATTCGGGTATTGAAAGCGGTGAGATTTAATTACATTTCCAAACCATCCCTAAACCTAGCCATAGCAAGAGTAGATCTAGATAATTGCCCTAGGTTAATTAGGTTTTTAGATTTAATAATCAATCCGAACTCCCTTCGGAATTAACTCGTTAGCGCGGCTAGGAGATTCACAAAATCCCTGTGGACCGACCCGTACTCACCGGCTAGTTTCATGCGACGCCGTTCTTGATTACGGTTACAAATATTTTTGATCTATCTTTTAGAAAGCGCAAGCACGCTAAATCATTCAATCAGCTGCTTAGACCATCGGAAGTGGCAGCTAGGTGTTTTGGTCCTCCTTTCAGGGTATGGAGCCAACGTCGATCGGAGACAGTCCGGAAGTCTATTCTGGGAATTATTTTGGGCTTAGCATCATTTTGGGAATTATTTATTTTAATAGCATTATTTAGGAAAAAAATTCGAAGCCAAGCTCATCCGAAGGAAACAGACGATATTTAATTCAAACGCTTTTTTTTTTGAAATTATTTTCCTTCATCTAGAAGGAAAAGGGACGGCACCTCCCTCTTTCTCCTAAAGAACCGCGGAAACGGCCGCCTCCTTTTCGAACCATTAACTCATCGTCTCTCTCTCTCTCTGTAGACGTGTGAGCGGACCCTCTCTCTTTCTCTTTCTCTCTCTAAAACTTTCCAAATATCCTCTCTTTCTCTTTCTCTCTCTAAAACTTTCAACGATCGTCTTCCGATCTTAGGGGTTTTACACCCAGATCTGGATCTGGGAAAGCCCTAGACCGAATCTTCGGTGATCCTCTCTCAGATCTTAACTTAGTTCGATCGATTCCGATCGTTGACCATGGAGGCAATGGAGGAATTGATCCAGTTGTCGCAGTCGATGGTGCAGGCCGCTGCTCTTCTCGCCGATGAGGACGTCGATGAGTCGTCTCCGTCGTCCTCGAAGAGGAGTTCTACGTTTCTCAACGTCGTCGCGCTTGGCAACGTGGTGAGTGATTCTTGCTGGGAGTTTGATTGCTCGCTGGTTGTTTGATTTCAGTACTGAGTACTGTGCTAATGGATCGGTTGATGTTTAGGGCGCTGGGAAATCTGCGGTTTTGAATAGTTTGATCGGGCATCCCGTGCTGGTAAGATGTTAATTTTTCTATTTTTGGGTTTAATTTGAAAATTTGGGTTGAAAATTTTGAAATTGGTGTGGTTTGAATGGCGCAGCCGACGGGAGAGAATGGTGCCACTCGGGCGCCGATCAGTATTGATTTGCAGAGGGATGGGTCCATGAGTAGCAAAGTTATTGTTTTGCAAATTGATAACAAATCGCAACAGGTTTCATCAAGTAAGAAGATGATAGAAAGATATTTAGTTGCTTTGCGGTACATTGATAATGAATTGATTTGAAATTGGGTCGTTATAACTGTTTTTTGCTTATGTTGTAGGTGCCCTTAGGCACTCTCTTCAAGATAGGTTAAGCAAAGGCTCTTTGAGAAGCAGCCGTGCAGATGAGATCTATTTGAGGCTCTGCACAAGTACAGGTTTGTTAATCTCTCTTCTCCTTTAATGAATGTATACACAGCACAGTCTCAGGAAAAGTCACCTTAGTGCACTGTTGATTAAAGATTACATGTATATAGTGTTAGTAGATGAGATTATGAATGATGAATGCAAGTATAAATAAGGGTTATTTCACCAAAACCCCCCTTGTAGTTAGGCGTAATATCCATAAACCCCCCTGAACTACTGCCGTTAGTCCAAAACCCCATGAAGTTTCAAACTGTTATTGCACAACCCACTCGCCGTTAAATTCAGGTTTTAAGTGGTCATGTCACCCGTCACATGACCACTGTTGGGTTTTTTCTTCCCAATTTACCCTTCTTCATTATAACAAAACTCTAACTTCAAAAAAACAGAAGGCACCTCCCTGTGCTCCTCCTCATCTTCTCCGATGAGCAGCAACCATTGCTCTCGCCCCTCGCCCCTCTTCCTCGCTTCCTAGCCCTCACCCATCGTCCTCAACGCTCCCTCATCTGCGCTCCTCTCCCTAGCCCGCACCTCTCGTCCTTGATACTGCCTCGCCTTCGACCTTGCCGATCCTTGCCCTCCTCGATCTCACTGCTCGTTTGCCTGCTGTTCTCCCTCGCCTTTGCCCCTCTCCATAGGCCCGTCGCCCTTGCCCCTTCCTGCCATCGTTGCTTCCACCCGGTCCTCAAACTCAATTGACCCTCTTTGCATAATCTGATCGGGAACATCCAGTCTTGTGGATTATAATTGGGGGATCAGCAAAAAGCAGAGAAGATTGGGTGATTGTCTTGCTATCTAAACTCAACCCCATCTCTCTCTCTCTTTTAACCTGTACATCAAGTGTTTGATTTTTTGCCTCAATGAATTGATTAACTCATTCCAACATAACAATTCCAAGTTTGAGGGTTCTCTCTCTCTACCAACCAATGATCCCACACATTATATCGATGTCTGTTGCTTGCCCACTTCCACCTTGAACTCCTTTCACTTCTTTTTAATTAACCTACTTCTTGACCCGATGAGCTCATCCACCCTTCTCCATGACTACACCTCACAAACTCCTCAACTCCTACTTCACATTATATTTACAACTCATTATCCTTTCTTTTTGTACTTTTTTCTTTTTTCAATTCCCATTACAACTCTTATCTTCTCTTGCATTCTCCAATAGTTCTCATAATCTCTTATCTATTTAGCTTCTTTATTTGCCTGTCATTTTCTTCATCCTCGTCCTATTTTGTTTCTCCACCCGCTTAGCGTTTGTTGAATTTTTTCAACCATAAGCCTTTTCTCATCCACAACTTGCCAGGCGTCTGTTAAAATCTCTCAATCGTTCATTTCTCTTATTTCTTGTGTTGCTTTCTAGTATCTTAGCGTAATTTGGTTTTTGCTAGTTTAAATTTTAGTATATATCAAATGAATGTTTCTTTGTATGTCAAACCAATTTTAGTTTTTGCTGTAATAAATTTATGTTAATGAATGGTACTTGTAATGTGTTTGTATAAATGCTTGAATGATGATGTTGTAATAGATTTATGTTAAAGAACTGTGCTTGGAATATGTTTGTATAAGTGTTTGAATAATGAAGATCATGTTGTTTGGATTGTGTTTAAATCTATGAGAGCCGATATTTCTATGTAAATTGTAAAATATATTAGATGAGTATTTCTATGAATATATTTCAAACTGATTTAGTTTTATTGTGGTAAATGTCTAAAAGATGGTGATTGAAATGTGCTTGTGTAAATGCCTAAAAGATGGTGATTGAAATGTATATTTTGCAAAACTGAAGTGGATACAAAACTTTCAAATCTCTCTTGAGATGGAAAAACCCTCAAATGATAAAATAGAAAATGAAAAAAATCCGCACCTGAATTAATTGCAAATCTAAAAAACTAACAATGAAAAACACTAATTCTTTTGGCCTGGAAAGGAAACCATCAATGAAACCTGGAAATAGAAATAAAAAATTGACAATGAAATTACTAGTATACATGCACAAAAGCAAACAGAAAATCACTATTATCAATGTTGTAAAATACGTATTCGTTCACTATTCGTTCGGGAAATGTTTAGCATTTAATCAGATTATTCGGTGATTAAGTTTTATACAGATTATATGGCCACATATATTTTATATTATTTTATTATAATTATTATATATAAAATTATGACAAATATATAGGATTATAGATATTGAAAATTTGAAATATACCCGTGACCTAAATGACAAGGCGTTGGAACAAAATCGGAAGATTGTGGGTTCGAATCCCACCGGGTATGCATTCTTGTCGATGGACTTTTTTGAAACACAATATATAACGTTCGCTATGCAACAAAAAATAGCTCATACCAAAAGACAAATTACACCGCAACGCAACATGAAACCCCGTAAACATAATAAGCAAACACTAGAGCTTACATGCTAAACCCAAAAAGCATAACATCAAAATAACATATAAATGTCTTGTGTCTCCACTCACTGTCACATAAACATAAGCAAACACAAAAGGCCTACGGGCTACAATTAACTTCAAAATCAATGAATTATCAAACCGTATAACCGCTGTTTAAAATTGGATAAACACCGTATAACTCTTAAAATTGGATAAACACCATTTAATTACTGTTTAAACCGTATAATCATCGTGTAAATGTTTTGACCGTATAATTAACCGTTTAATGACTTTAGTGTTTGTTTTGCTACCGTTTACGTTTAAAAAGCTGTTTAAACCTTTTTTTGAACATTGACTATTATACATGAATCACTAGCATACATGAATCGATTAAACTTTAAAGTCAGTAACATACATGTGCATATTAAAATTATAAAAACGCATTCCAAACAGTAAACTCAAAAATCCCCCTCAAGCATTTACACAAACACATTCTAAACGCCATTATCTTCATCCACACTTCTTCAATCACTGCCTCTAGTGACCAATTGCATGCAAATGCTCACATCGTCGGCTCTGATGCAATAACTCAGCAGGAGATCAATAAGCATTGCATCGATCGAGTTCAAATTAGAGTCAAGGTTCCGACTTCTCTCGATCATTTCATCTAACAACTTGAGGGCGTCCACGTTGCGGCAGAATCGAAGCAGTAGTGTGATGACGTGACGGTAGGCAATGGGAGTGAGCGCTACATGGAGCTCACCGGATAGTAACTTGAAGAGACCGAGGGCAGTGCTAGGTTTAGAGAGGCAGCGGACCGAGGAGAGAGCGCCATAGGGGTTGATGACGTGGCGAAGGGAGTCAGGCGGTGAGGAGAGAGGAGGAAGACGGAGGAGACGAGCATGGCGTCAATGGTGTCGTCGGAGCACATGGAAAAATAGTGGCGGCCAAGATAGGAGTAAGCTTTCATGAGGGGGAAATACCTATGCAATAGAAAGATCGTGAGAGATAGTTGTGGAGAGGGAAGAGGCTTATGAGGACATTAGAGAGTGATGAGAGAAGCATGAGAAATAGAGAGAAGGAAAGAGTTGTGAGGGAAAGATGAGTGGTAGTTCAGTTCACATTTTGTAATTTGGGAAAGAGTTGTGAGGGAAAGATGAGAAGGGTAATTCAGTCATTTAATGTAAAATTTAACGATAGGGGGGTTTGGACTAACGACAGTAGTTCAGGGGGGTTTCTGGACATTACGCCTAACTTCAGATTTTTTTTGGGTGAAATAACCCTATAAATAAAGGTTAGAGCGGAATATTGTATGTGTGGTTACAACTGGCCAGCAACCACTTCACCCAAAATAAAAAACTAGAGACTGGTTTGTTGCATTTGTGTGGAAAGAAACACACACGAGGGTGTTGTCTTATTTAGTGATGATGGTGTAATTTGAATATGAGACCTAATATTGTGGTGGTAATTATGGGGCCCGAAAGCGTAAAATAGTTAGAGATGGGTATGTTCATCTAAATGGATCCCCCAAGATCTCTACTCAAGGTTTAGCTCATTGTTATACAATAAACTCTCATACAGGGCAAATATATAATTCCTTTCGGAAACATAATATTTTAAACAGTGAAACTTACACGTGCTAACAATTCTAACAAAATAAAAGGAAACACACAATCGTCCAATCCCTAAGGAAGAATAGAATATGGAGCGGCAGGGAGCTTGTTGTTGCATTTTTCTGAGACTGTTGCTATCTGTCACCACCCCTTCCTAGTTTAAGGTTTTCCTGTATTGGCATTTCAATATCTTCTTCATGAGCATAAATGATTATGTTGAAAGGAGGTGATGTGTGGTGTAAGATTGCAAAACTGGGTAAGTATTCCCGGACAAACTTCACACAGGAAAAAGTTTGAATTGCTTGCTATGTCACCAAGCCACCAAGCGCAACCCCCCCCCCCCCCCCCCCAAAAAAAAAAAAAAAAGAAGCGATGAAGGATTTTTTAGGCTTAACTAAATTACTTCGATGTAGAATTGATGGCTATGGTTGTCATATATATAGTTGTAACAATATTTTAAATTTCTGCAGTAAGTTTTTAATCATCTTTTCTACAGATATATTGACTTGTTGCTGATTGAAGTCGTCTACTTTGATGTCTATCTAATATGCTATTAATTTATCCAGCTCCTCCATTGAAGTTGATCGATTTACCGGGCTTAGATCAGAGGGCTATGGATGAGTCAACGGTGAGCAGCAACTGCGCTTTTCCCCATTTATCTCTTTCATGTATATGTTATTGATCACCTTTTTTCCATGGTGTGAAACTTTGGATGCTCGATTAGACATGAACTAGTCTTGGATGAAAAAAATTGGTAAAATATATATCCATTTGTAAATGAAACAACATATATTACTCCGGCTCTAGCTTTGCACTGTTTTCCTTACCCCATGCCTTTTATGTTGTAGTTTTATACTCAATTGTACATCTCACTGACCTAATAATTATTCTTGTTTCTCTTTATTTTTGTTAATTGATGGTTTTAATATTGTATTCAGGTCAGTGATTATGCTGCACATAATGATGCAATATTGCTTGTCATAGTGCCAGCTTCACAGGCGCCGGAAGTTTCTTCCTCTCGAGCTCTCAGATTGGCCAAGGATTTTGATGCTGATGGTTTGTATTATGTACTATATATTGGTTTTGCAAGTGTATCCTTAAAAAAACAGCCTATATGGGTCTTTTATGTTGCGCAAGATCTGTTTGCTGCCACATCTGACTTAGTTATACCAAAATAATTAATCCTTGATCTTTGTTCTTATTCATTTGATACAGGTACAAGAACAATTGGTGTCATTAGCAAAATTGATCAGGTAGCTGGAGACCAGAAGATTCTTGCAGCTGTTCAGGCTCTTCTATTAAATCAGGGGCCAAGAAATGCTTCAGATATTCCTTGGGTTGCTCTGATTGGGCAGTCTGTTTCTATTGCATCAGCACAAGGTGGACCGGTTGGTGAAAATTCACTGGAAACTGCTTGGAGAGCTGAGAGTGAAACTCTTAAATCTATATTGACCGGAGCTCCTCAGAGTAAGCTTGGTAGACTAGCGTTGGTAGATACCCTTGCCAGACAAATACGCAAACGAATGAAAGTCAGGCTTCCTAACCTTCTCTCCGGGTAAGCTACTATGGACTCTCTGACATAATTTTGTGTCAATATTATGTTTTTTCCGTATTTGAAGCATCAAAATTATGTTTGGTGCATCAAGTTTTCAGATATAAATATGCCTCAAAGGGTTTAAACCCAATTGAGCATACCTGTAAGAAGTCTTCCTATTTCTTTTAGCAACTGCATTGAAGAGTTTATCACTTGAAGGGGTAGATTGTAAAGTCTTATATAGAGAATATTGGATTATTTTATGAACTCTTCATTTGGTATATAATGTTTTTTAATTATAGCATCCTCTGTCGCACTAGAAAATGGATGGATGCAACAAAAATAAATTATGGGGACAGTTAATAAGTCTCCTAATTTAATCGAGGAGAAGACTCGTAACCGAACTTATTGGAAGAATAGGAAATAATACCGAGTAAGAGGCTTGCTGTTATATCATAATTAGTGTTCATCAGATAATTAGCAAGCTTTTGCTGCTCTTCATTAGGTATATTGTCATTCTTGCATTCTCTTTGGCACTAGGAGAAAAATGGATGGAGGAGGCAAAAAAAAGATATGATAGTTGTTTATTTGATCGCCGTTTAATCGGGGAGATGAACATGAACTTAATGGAAGAAAATGAAAAGATTGGGATAGATATTTGTTATATCTTTTCAGCATTTGGGCAGTGCATCTTTTATGTCATGGTATAATGATTTTGGTTTGGCTTTCCATATGATCACACCTTTCTAGCAATGGTTAACACATCATGTCCCTTCTGTTATTTAGTTTTATTGCTTCTATTTTTAAATGTCTGTCAAAAAAGAAAAATATAGTGTTTCTTCGATATATCCCAATCTCTCTGACACGCTCGCACGTGCGTACATGCACACTTATACACACATGGGCACGGGCACGCGTGCGTGTGTCCGTTTAAATCCTTACCTCATCTCAAACCTTGCACATCTTAACTATTGTGAGAAAATCGCCTAAGTTAGCAAGCCGATTAATGAAACAGTCTTATCTGACTTTTTCGTACTATTTACATATATAATCCGGCACTTATTTTTCAGTCATATTGAATTCAATCGGAGTTTGGGGCTGCACTAATGGGCATCTATTCAAGTTTTCTCAAGTGAAACATATGAAGGTCAACTTCATTACATCACCTAATAATTGGCTCCAAGATTGTCCTTTGCAGCATCAGATCCTTAAGGAAAATATATTAGTTTCAAGTAAAATTCACAGTTTAATGGATCATCTAAAGTCAGATGGCTATTCCACACTCTTTTTTTGGTAGCAATGCTCGCTATTAGGATACATATCTACAGAAATCATACTAAGCACCTTCTATTTTAATCTATCATCTGCGATGGTTCAGGATATGTATCATTTACGACGGTTGAGGATATGTTAAATGGAGACTGTTTGATGCATTAATTTAGGGGTAGATTGCATAAATGTACCTTTAAACTTTCCATTTTTTTTGTGATAAGTACCCTGAACTTCAAAATATAGAGATAAATATCACAAACTATTTTTTTGGACATAACAAACTAATGGTGTTAAATTTTTCATTACTGAACCGTTATATCCTTCACTGTCTAACATTTTTCTATGAAAAAATATAGTAAATTACATTAAAAACAATGATGCAAACTAAAATTGCATAAAATTTAATTTTAGAATGTGATTTAAGATTAGATGCAACGATGGAGTGGGTGGACGCAGGTTGAAGGACGAGGATGATCAGAGGAAGGAGACAGAGAGAAAAATGATCAGAGGAAGGAGACAGAAAAATGAAGCAAAAGATCAAGCTTTAAGGAGTTAGAGAAATTTTGTAGTTGGGCATGTAAGATTTAAAGGTTGGGGATTTTGAAAATTGGGGATTTAGAGATTTCAATATTTCGGGTTTTGATGGTTTAAAGATTTGAAGGTTTAGGAGTTCAAAATTTGGTGACTTAGAGATTTTGGGGTTTACAGATTTTGGGATCTAGATACTTTTAAAATCTAGAGATTTTAGGAGTAATGGGTTTAGTGATTCAGGGTTCGGGGATTTAGGAATTTGGGAGTTTAATGATTCTAAGGTTTTGAAATGATGGGCTCCGGAAGATGGAGAGGCGTTTGAGATTAGGAATTTTAAGAGTTTGAAATTTTTAGAGTTGATAATTTTGGAATTAGGGATTTAGAGGTTTAGGGGTAAAAAAGCATGATGATTTAAACTTTCAAAGATTTGAATGGATGGGTTAAAGAAGATGGTGAAGAGGGTTAAGGAAGAAGGAAAGTGAAGGAGATAAGAGGAAGTTGACAAAGATAAAATGGTCAAAGCATGACCGTTTTGGATGATGCCATCATTAATATTAACGTTTGCAAACGTTTTAATAGTTTAGGGTACATTTTTGCAATCAGGGGTGGAAGTTCATAGTATCATCCTTTAATTAAATTAGTTCGGGATGCTTCTCGCAAAAGAAATGAAAAGTTCAGGATACATTTATGCAATTTACCCTTAATTTAGAGTAGTGAAAGGATCATAGTTGAAGGAGCAGCTAGCACTATGGCAGATAAAAAGCAAACATGGTTTGAGGCAGTGAATAAAAGGATACGTAGTTGCTAGGAGGTGGTCATGAAAGAGCTGAACATTGAAAACAATACATGTAGCAGACCGGCATTGTTGTTGGTCTATTGATGCTGCATTATGCTATCTTTTCTATATGCATTGTGTTGTTTTGTTTTCTAATGACACTTCATACTTTCAAATGTTTGCAGGTTGCAGGGAAAGTCTCAGATTGTAGGGGATGAGTTGGTTAGGCTTGGTGAGAAAATGGTACACAGCACAGAAGGAACTAGGGCTATTGCTTTAGAACTTTGCAGAGAATTTGAGGACAAGTTCCTTGAGCATATTGCCACTGGCGAGGTCAGTATTTACTTTTGATGTCTCTGACTGTACGTAGATCTTCGCTTTTCACATGCATCTGCAACTTATATCTGTCCAAACTTTCAACTAGTTTTGGAAAATGGATTTCTGTTGTGTGCAGTGTTTTTCTATGCTCTTGTTCCATTGCTGAAACATGAATGAACTGAACATATGATGATATATTGCATTATAGTTTGACCGTTAATGTTATTATTGCCTGGCAAATTTAGTTTTTAAGGCTATTATGGGGAACAAATTATATTAGGTGTATAGGAAGCTATTTAATAGCGTGGCTTGAATTACAATGTGGAGATGCTAGAGTAGGATTGTGCTCTAGGATAAAAAGAATGCTGGGAAGTAGGAAGTTTCGGCATGGCTGTTTACAGAGTTGTGTATTTATACGTTTCTGCTCTGGTCTCACATCTCAACCAAAAACCTGAATGTCAAATGAGGAGTATTGATGGAAATTGAGGTCATGGGTTGCAGGACATAAAAATATGTTTATGGATATTAGTGGGGAGAATTGTTAAGATAACTGTGATTTGATTTTGGAGCTTTACTTTTTGGGGGCTGCAGTTCGGTATACAGGATTCTAGATTTGGAAGGCTGATGTTTCAACACTAAAATATTAAAAGAGGAAAATAAGAAGATGAAAGACAACAAAAACAAAGAATTAAAAGATGGGTGAGATGAAAGAGAAGAAGATGTCTGCTTTAGTTTTTTGTTCCTTTTGCCATTGAAACTACTTACCCCCTTTTCCCCTATAAGGATGAATTTAGCATTGATTACCTGCACTGTTATAAAAAGCGTTTGAAGCGGCCGTTAAAGCGTTTTGAAGGGGTCTCCGCTTTGCTTGGAAGGAAAGCGGCGCTTTAAAGCGTTTAGGGGTTCTTTTAGGGTTTCGAAGCAGAAAACCGACGCTTTAGCTGGTGGAGCGGTCACGAAGCGGGTTTGGATGAAGCCGGTCTGGTATGAAGCGGTTTTGTAATAAAAAATAAACCCTAATGGGTTCATGTTAAAATGAAAAAGAAAAAAGCTTATATATCCAATAACTTAACTATATATGATCTCTTACTGCCAAACACATTTTTTAAATTTTCAATATATATTTTTCAAAACTTTTTGGACCTTATTTTATTGTTATCCAACTAATATGATAATATATATGTTATGATTTTTATATTCAAAAAATATGTTGGCGCTTTTTCTGCTAAAACACCACCAAAGCATGCTAAAGCTAAAGCACCGCCAAAGCGTGCTAAAGCTAAAGCATCACCTCGCTGCTTTCCACAACCTTGATCTTCCTTATAGACAAGGCTTTCTTTGGAAACACTTATCCAAAAGCATTTTTGTAAACACCGTCTATATCAAAGATGTGTGGTTCTGAACTGCAAGTGCTTAGAATGAAACCCAACCACAGTTAAATTTTTTCCAAGAGATAATTTGTTTGGATGAACTGAATAAAAATTGATGGAAGAGGAAGAGTTTGGATGATGATAGATGAAAGAGATGGAGGAAGTTCATAGTTCTGGTTAGATAGCAGACATGTCACATAAGATGGGATAGAGGTTCTATTTGTGATCGTTCTAGACGAATGATTGTTTATTGCTAATCCTTTGTTCTTTTTGTTTCCTTCAATATATGCTGATGTCTGCTCTTTCCATTATCCCAGGGGCGGATCTACATGGGGCCAAGCGGAGGAAATTGTCCCCACTGAAATTTTGCCAAAAAACAAAAGATTTACTTCTGTAGCAAGAAAGTATTATATTTTAGAATATATTTTATTCATACATATGCTATAAAATATCAATATTGGAGTCGAGCCTAGATGGTAAGTTAGACAATTCCCATGCAAAAGATCATAGGTTCAATTCCCAGTATTTGCTTTATTTATTTTTACTAGATTTATGGGTTCAATTCCCCATATTTTATTATTTATTTTTACTAGTTTTTTGCACGTGCTATGCACGTGTGTGTATATTGAGACTTGTGCAAAAATGAATGTAAAGCACAAATTTAGAGAGGGAGGGGGAAGATAAAGAGTTATATGAAATAAATGCAACGTGGTTTTTTAGCCTTCGTTTTAATAAAAAATAAATAAATGCAAAGCACAAATTTAGAGAGAGAGAGAGAGGTGGACATCTTGTCTTTTAAAGATAAATTGATTTTTTTTCTTTTTTGGATTTTCTTTAAAAAATGAGAAGATGGCATGTGGTTCCTACTTATAATAGTAAAATACTTCATATTAATGGTATGTGTTCCAATTTGTCATTATACTATTATAGTATGAAAATTTTCAAATGCTTAAATTATTTTAAAGATTATTCTTTACTTTTTAATTGTGTAATGTTTTTTTTATATATTATTTAGTAGGAATTTTCAGTAGAACATCATTGTCTTTATTTTTGTCACGACCCGAAAGAGCACGTGACTGGCCCTTGAACCATATGAAGTCTATAGGACTCCATCTGATCCAAGTAAGCCAAAAGCCCAGAAATCTAAAACCATTTTTGAGAATAAGTAAAGAAAACTGGTTTAAAGAAGTAAAGAAAAACATGTTTGAAATCAAGGTTTTTAAATAACTAAGCCGAATGTGCATTTGAAAACCGTACAGTCTTTTCTAAAATTTTCGGCAGAGTTTCTCTTGTAAAACTGGCCCCGAATGGGGTACAACATGAATAACAATATATAAAATGATAAAGGCATCCCCAAGCGGGAGCTAGCTCTTCGTCAATCGACGGTCACAACCACACGATGATATGATAATATACAACGCCAAGTGGCGAGGATCAAAATCAAGGAAAGCTCAAAAAGCAGCAAGAAAACCGCAATACTACTAAGCGCGACTCTAAGGTCGAATAATACCACACTGTCTCTAAGTCTGAAAGAATATACAAGTTTTTGGTTGATGGACAATTTCTAGATACAATGAAATACATGAATAAAATGGTGATTCTTGATGCGAAAGAATCCACCTACCAAAGCAAATCACCCGCAAGAAGGTAGTGTGCCAGAAATGCCGCAATGAAACCTGTACGGCAGAACCTGCAAGGACTGTGGCACAACGGGGGTGAGTTGCCAACTCGTGAATAGAAATATCTACAAGCAGAAACCGAATGCAAGACATAAACCTAAGTCAACGATCAGTAATACAATCCACAAGAGTGCATCTGAGTGTAATAAGGTGGCAAGGTAACATCTAATCATGTATGTAGTGCCAGGTACTCAGGTAATAACATGTCATCAGTGTAAGGTATGCCTGCATGAGGTAAGTATGATGAAATATCAATGATATCAATACACATATATTAGCGTCCTATACCACTAATATTGGTGTAAGGGTATATATAACAGCGTCCTCATACCCTGTTATATATACAAATGAAGTATGACAAGTGTAAATCCAGTCTGTATATGATCCATGTCTGTATATATGTGGAACCCGTCCACCTGTCACCCACTGACAGTAAGCATCATGTATGCAAGTATGAGGATATAAACAATATCATGGAAAACATCATGAAACCCGTGCCAAGCATTGACACGTAAATCCTCATCCATATGGGGCTCCGTCTGCGGTATCGGCCCTCGGCCCCGGCAGCACGAGTCAACCCATGTCCATCTCTGGGCTCCGTCTGCGGTAGCGGCCCGTCGGCCCCCGGCAGTACGCCCATCTCTCGGCTCCAGGCGGTATCCCCCGGATATCCGCCGAGCTCAAATACAATCACCGGTAGGTACTCGCCCGCCTTCAGGCTCAATCGGCATAACCCATCGATCATCTCGCCGAGGGGAACCATACCGGGCCCACCACGAACCCGCAAACGGATCATCACTCCTCGAATCGGGTTTCAAGCACACGTCTCAGCACCGAGAAAACGCGTGGTGGACGCACCCAAATATCATATCACGAGGTACCGGGTTTTCATAAAAGAACATCTTTTCTTAAATAATCCCACGGTCCTCAAAATCAGAAATCACATGAAAATCCACATCAAGAAGTAAATCCAATGCAATGTGCTATGCAATCAATCCATGATGTATGCGACATGTAAAGAGAGATAATCATATCGGAAATCATGCAACATGGAATAGTAATGTACATATGTCGGGAGGAATCGCTCCTTTAGAATGAATCAGTTTAAAGAATATCTTGCGGTCCTCAATCTCAATCAAGTCAGAATCATCTATATTTGTGTACAGGTACATGTGTACAATATGCCAAGCAGTAATCATATCATGAATGCAACAGTACTACAGTGTAGTGGCATGGCAATTATCGATGATGAAGTGTGTGAGCCGGCAAATAGTGTACGTGAAACATACGCATCATCGATAATGGTGCTGGTGTCCTAACAGCATGATAATAATATAACAATGAACATATGCCAGCAATGCGAATAGCAGGAAAATGCAGATATCTAGTAGTCAACACCACAGTGAAGTATCTACTATGCAAACTACATCTAAGTATCCGGTCAATCAGGAGGGGTAGGTGTGGAAACCACCTAAATCTGAGTCGATACATGTATAAAAGTATATAGTCGGTGATCTCGCCTCAATGTCATATCATAAGATATCCTCGAGTTATGAGTACGGATCTATCATCAATATCGGCTCGTACGGTAAATCATCGTACGGCATCCCCATAGCTGGGTAGGGGTCAGTATCTCACTGTCTCATCACATAACAGATATCACCATCGTCAGATCATATAGTCTGGAGTACTACTCTATGTCTAGTACAAAACGGTAACCTCAGTAAGTATGCATGCGGGGGTAAACACATATCCCAAGCCCGCAAGAATCACAAGTCATATCCCACATATGAATCGTATAAAATCACCGATCCCAGGGCACCCAGCCCACATCATCGACTCATCTCCAAAGTCATCACATATCATCAATCACAGTGCAAGTACAAGTGATAAGCAAGGGTGTGTGTGTAGGTGTAATTCTACCCTAGGGTTCGCGACTATGAACTACACTAGTCACTTCTAACCCTACATTATCCACAATACACCTAATATCACAATAAACTACATAGTAATCTATCTACGGACTGCGGGGGTGCTATACGCCATCCACCCGACTTCCCCCTGTAGATATAATCTACTCACCTTGCATCACCAATTGCGGACGTCACCACGTATTTGCTTGTCGTCCCGAAGTCTTCATGGGTACCTACACATCAAAATATCGTATATGCGCATTAAAACCAAATCCAATCTAAAACGGCGCATGAAATCCAAAACGATACGATAAGGGGGCCTATAGGTGAGAACCTATGGCACGCCTTCAAAACCATCAATAAATCCTCTACATCGTCGTATAAACGACAATTAGTCGAGGCAAAACACATTCCACCATTTCAGAATCAAAAATACGGAATACGGAAACACGAATCCAAAATAGCAACTTAGGATATATGTCCCAGATTTCACCCTAGATAGAATCTGTCAAAACTAGAAGTACCCTGGGTCAACACTAGAGGAACAGGGGCTGTGCACAGAAAACGAGGAGAATGGCTAAGTATGCTAAGTCAAAGTCCACCTTTCTCTCACCTACCCTCATCATTATATTTTCCTTTCTTTTCCTTTTCTTTTAAAATCCAAACCTTCTCACATCAATAGTAATCCCAAAAGAAAACCATGGCTAGAAAAATGCACAAGTGTAGAAAAAGTGATATGTGCAAGTTTTGCACAAAATTGCCAAAAAACCCGATTAGCGATTTTAATCGCGATTAGCACTAAATTATTGTCAAACTAATCACAAAAACTTAAAAATGCCATAATCCACTAATTTACCCTATTTTAGAATTTTCCATAATTTTTCATAATTTTTTCTAACATTTTTCCTATTTATTTGCATTTAATATTAAAATAATCAATAAAATAATATTAAATTATAAAAATTCCCAAAATTAATATTTTATATTTTTGAAAATGTTACAATCTACCCCACTTAAAGAAATTCGGTCCCCGAATTTTAAATTTAAACCCCCAGATACAAAAACATCTCAGTAATAAACCAAAGTCGTCGGGGCTCCGAAATCATCAACACATAGAACGTCACAGCGCAATGCATGCGCAAGGGTACTGAGCAGATAACTCGAAAACAAAACTCCGTCAAGCATCCCGCAATCATCGGAGTCAATGTAAAAAAAAACACAATGTCAAATCCAATACAAAACCGATATGATATGGATCGGAACTACACATGTAGACATCCAATCTAAACATAACACCATCCTGTGCGTCTGGTGCGCACTGAAATAAAAAAAAAATCCATATATGTGCTAAACAGGTGCACAAAACAACATCCAAGTGCAACGGGTGTGCACGAAGCATCTGTCATGGGCATCGTATGTGCCTGACAGCAAAATAAATCAGGTGCATGTGACATGCACGAAGAATCCCGATTTAGCGCATCTGGCGTGCACCAAAATCGTATCTAAAAACATGCGCCCAACATGCGCGAAAATCCAAACCGGTGCATCCATCATGCACGAATGAAAATCTAAACCCTGCGCACTCAACATGCACGGAAATCACGAAATCCAATAGCAAACACCGAACAGGCGTAAAGCACATCGCCAGCACGGAGTGCAAAAATCAACCATCAAAATCCGGGTCAAAATCAACGATATAATGCGGCTCAAACCAAAATCAGGGTACCGCAAGGAAAATCTCACAACCGTGTGCATCAGCGTGCACGAATCAAAGCCTAACACTAAAATGCATGAAAACTCTGCGCAAAATATATAAATATCCAGTGGGTGCATGAAACCAATATCATGAAACTCAGTCACCAAAACTAGATCGTGCAAATAGAACGTCCAAAATACCGAAATCCAAAATGACGGATACGTGATAATCGAATCACAAAATCACAAATCATAAATACCGTCTTCGGTAGTTTCTCCTTCAAGGTCGAGAAGGAGTCAGTGTAATCCACTGCTAGCAGCGCAGGATATCTACCTGCCTCTTGCTCACGGTCTGGCGTCTTCTGACTCTCTAGGTCCTTATCTTCTCTGCGGATTACCTATCACGCGGTCAATCGGCTCATCGGCCCTGTCAGGTGTGCTAACGGGGACGATTCCGTTCTGGCACTTTTCTGGTCACCTCTCGGTCAAACCTTACGACCACTCGTAAGGCAGCATATCACTGACGTCGGTCTCTGGCTATCTGAATGCACGTCACACATCTGATCCTGGGTGCAAACATCATTGCAGCAATGTCCTGGAAGGAATCCTGCTCAAGGTCTCTTCCAATCATGCCTATGCCGATCTGTACAGAGGCTGGCTCTCTTGTACTATCTCTTCTCGCTGGAAAGACATCTGTGTCCTCAGCACAACATTTCTCGGAAATTGGTCACATCCCAACGTTTCTGTAAGCATATCAGGTCTCTAGTTTCGACGGGAAGCAATGACAGCTCGTCAGTGTCTCACACGAACCTCTGGTTCCACTTGTCTCCATCGTCGTCCACTATGACGTCACGCCAAGCTACTATACACTGCACTGCTCTCGGCCACGGTCAATCTGAAGTCTCTCACACGGACTTGAAATCGCGTACTCTGTAGCTTCATCATTCTGTAGCAGATGTCAGGCCGAACTGGTCCTCGGAAACACGTCCCAACCATCGGAGGAATACTCATCACTCGTCCGTCCTTGATCCATTCGCAACGCATCTGGGTAAGTTCCTTTATCCGAACTTGGTCAACTACCTCGTCGACAATGCCGAACTCTGGCCTGCTGGGTGTGCGCAACACGACCACTCCTGGTCTAGGTCTCTCGTATCGTACTCCAGAAAGGTCCTACCGAGGTTCCTTTCTCAAATCTCAATCCTGCCGAAATACCCGGAAGTCATCATCCAATGCTGAAGCTAAAGCTTATTCCGGAACGGCTGCATACCTATCGCGCTTCTTTCTGGAAGGTATATCCATATACCACGCCTCTGGGTGCGTATAACATCTCTGATGTCGGCGGAGTGGGACGTCATCTCGTCGAAATATCTTGCGAACTCTTTTCTTCACTCTGCATCAGTGTCGACTGATTCGGACTCGTCTCATCATGGCTGCACGAACTGCGCTCCGACGGCTATGCTCGCACCTGGAGTCTCCCAAGCAGTGTCCCATCACGATATCCGAAAGATGTCGAACCATCCGATCGACTCGTCAGATCCTCATAATCCCCCAAGAGCTCACATCTCGGGTACAGTTTAATAGTATCGAGTACATGCCACAGCGTCGGTGGTCCAGCCGTAGAAGGGCAAACCCAAGCCTCACTAATGGCGCCGCGGAACCGCCGTAAACCCTAAGGTTCCAAGGCTGTCACACGGTCATTAAGTCGAGTTAGGGTTTCATTCTTCTAGAGGGTCCATAGAATCACCTGCATGTCTTTCCGTATACTTTAAACTTGGAAAATAGGCTCCTGACATTCGATCGTCTCAATCGACTCTCAACGAATCTGCGTGAAGTCGTCTCTAGCTGGAATCAATCCACCTGATGACCTCGCATCGGGGTAAGCGAACTCACCACGCGTCCTAGTCATCCATCCTCGGTGACTAGCAACTCGCTATCATCTCTCTAAGAACATGCTCATGCTGCAGTAGCTCCAATCATCTGGGCGATATCTCATCATTTGCAGCAACAACTGGCTCATATGCCTGTACGCCGAACAACGCCTCAATCCTCCAGGAAAGGCAATACATAAGCGGTCATCTCTGAATCAGCCTGCTCTAGATCTGAGTAAGACTCTCCACACTGGAAATCTTCAACTCAACTGGGCCCGCTCTGGCGCAAAATCGGACGAATCACCTTCGTCTCTCAAATCGGGTAGACTAGCTATCATCTGTCGCATAACTGCCTGAAAGCTCCGGCAATCTCAGCTCGTAAGCTCCGAAAGCAACACCCTGTCAATCTCAGCGACAGCTGGTCCATCTGTCTGCACGGTAGGCGACATCACCATCTCTGAGGTATGCTGTACATCAACAGTCCTCTCTCAACTGGTAGCTCTAACAAAGGCCCGATCATCCGGTGCAAGACCAAGCACTCGCCTCCACTAGAGGTCACAATCACCAACACTAACTCGAGACGTTCCCATGTCACCAAAAAACACAAAGGTCGGCCCTCGTACCAAACGAGCTCACACCGGCCGTAACCCTAGCAGCAGCCCAAACTGCGCTCAAACACGGTGACAGGAATCTCAATCGAGTATCAAAGAGAGCACATCAGTGGCAAGAAGGGAAACAACAGATCCAAAGTGGATACATGATCATAGGAAGGAACAGTATCAATGAAGGTATGATCATGAAACTAATAGAATCGGGGATTTCAAATGGATGAATAATCCTGGATATAAAGAGAATCACTGATCTCGAAAGTATGTACATCCTAAGGTTCCTTAAGCGGAGTGGCGTGTCGTAAGTATGCCG
This sequence comes from Agapanthus africanus, assembly GCA_030015575.1. Classification (NCBI taxonomy): domain Eukaryota; kingdom Viridiplantae; phylum Streptophyta; class Magnoliopsida; order Asparagales; family Amaryllidaceae; genus Agapanthus; species Agapanthus africanus. The sequence goes on along the minus strand of JASDDO010000014.1, from coordinate 298,752,136 downwards.
CGGAACATGCCAACGGTACGTCACTCTACTTTAGTCACCAAATCCATCAACCAAGGGTCATCCTAAAACGACGAAAGTTCGGGTTTACACCCCCTCGACCAAGTCTAAGTTCCGTAAGGTCAAGCCTAAGTTCCGTATATAAACAACTCCCTAGGCTCCACATAGTCAAACTTAGACTCGAACCAAGGTCAACCTAGCGCTCTGATACCAACTTTGTCACGACCCGAAAGAGCACGTGACTGGCCCTTGAACCATATGAAGTCTATAGGACTCCATCTGATCCAAGTAAGCCAAAAGCCCAGAAATCTAAAACCATTTTTGAGAATAAGTAAAGAAAACTGGTTTAAAGAAGTAAAGAAAAACATGTTTGAAATCAAGGTTTTTAAATAACTAAGCCGAATGTGCATTTGAAAACCGTACAGTCTTTTCTAAAATTTTCGGCAGAGTTTCTCTTGTAAAACTGGCCCCGAATGGGGTACAACATGAATAACAATATATAAAATGATAAAGGCATCCCCAAGCGGGAGCTAACTCTTCGTCAATCGACGGTCACAACCACACGATGATATGATAATATACAACGCCAAGTGGCGAGGATCAAAATCAAGGAAAGCTCAAAAAGCAGCAAGAAAACCGCAATACTACTAAGCGCGACTCTAAGGTCGAATAATACCACACTGTCTCTAAGTCTGAAAGAATATACAAGTTTTTGGTTGATGGACAATTTCTAGATACAATGAAATACATGAATAAAATGGTGATTCTTGATGCGAAAGAATCCACCTACCAAAGCAAATCACCCGCAAGAAGGTAGTGTGCCAGAAATGCCGCAATGAAACCTGTACGGCAGAACCTGCAAGGACTGTGGCACAACGGGGATGAGTTGCCAACTCGTGAATAGAAATATCTACAAGCAGAAACCGAATGCAAGACATAAACCTAAGTCAACGATCAGTAATACAATCCACAAGAGTGCATCTGAGTGTAATAAGGTGGCAAGGTAACATCTAATCATGTATGTAGTGCCAGGTACTCAGGTAATAACATGTCATCAGTGTAAGGTATGCCTGCATGAGGTAAGTGATGAAATATCAATGATATCAATACACATATATTAGCGTCCCATACCACTAATATTGGTGTAAGGGTATATATAACAGCGCCCTCATACCCTGTTATATATACAAATGAAGTATGACAAGTGTAAATCCAGTCTGTATATGATCCATGTCTGTATATATGTGGAACCCGTCCACCTGTCACCCACTGACAGTAAGCATCATGTATGCAAGTATGAGGATATAAACAATATCATGGAAAACATCATGAAACCTGTGCCAAGCATCGACACGTAAATCCTCATCCATATGGGGCTCCGTCTGCGGTATCGGCCCTCGGCCCCGGCAGCACGAGTCAACCCATGTCCATCTCTGGGCTCCGTCTGCGGTAGCGGCCCGTCGGCCCCCGGCAGTACGCCCATCTCTCGGCTCCAGGCGGTATCCCCCGGATATCCGCCGAGCTCAAATACAATCACCGGTAGGTACTCGCCCGCCTCCAGGCTCAATCGGCATAACCCATCGATCATCTCGCCGAGGGGAACCATACCGGGCCCACCACGAACCCGCAAACGGATCATCACTCCTCGAATCGGGTTTCAAGCACACGTCTCAGCACCGAGAAAACGCGTGGTGGACGCACCCAAATATCATATCACGAGGTACCGGGTTTTCATAAAAGAACATCTTTTCTTAAATAATCCCACGGTCCTCAAAATCAGAAATCACATGAAAATCCACATCAAGAAGTAAATCCAATGCAATGTGCTATGCAATCAATCCATGATGTATGCGACATGTAAAGAGAGATAATCATATCGGAAATCATGCAACATGGAATAGTAATGTACATATGTCGGGAGGAACCGCTCCTTTAGAATGAATCAGTTTAAAGAATATCTTGCGGTCCTCAATCTCAATCAAGTCAGAATCATCTATGTTTGTGTACAGGTACATGTGTACAATATGCCAAGCAGTAATCATATCATGAATGCAACAGTACTACAGTGTAGTGGCATGGCAATTATCGATGATGAAGTGTGTGAGCCGGCAAATAGTGTACGTGAAACATACGCATCATCGATAATGGTGCTGGTGTCCTAACAGCATGATAATAATATAACAATGAACATATGCCAGCAATGCGAATAGCAGGAAAATGCAGATATCTAGTAGTCAACACCACAGTGAAGTATCTACTATGCAAACTACATCTAAGTATCCGGTCAATCAGGAGGGGTAGGTGTGGAAACCACCTAAATCTGAGTCGATACATGTATAAAAGTATATAGTCGGTGATCTCGCCTCAATGTCATATCATAAGATATCCTCGAGTTATGAGTGCGGATCTATCATCAATATCGGCTCGTACGGTAAATCATCGTACAGCATCCCCATAGCTGGGTAGGGGTCAGTATCTCACTGTCTCATCACATAACAGATATCACCATCGTCAGATCATATAGTCTGGAGTACTACTCTATGTCTAGTACAAAACGGTAACCTCAGTAAGTATGCATGCGGGGGTAAACACATATCCCAAGCCCGCAAGAATCACAAGTCATATCCCACATATGAATCGTATAAAATCACCGATCCCAGGGCACCCAGCCCACATCATCGACTCATCTCCAAAGTCATCACATATCATCAATCACAGTGCAAGTACAAGTGATAAGCAAGGGTGTGTGTGTAGGTGTAATTCTACCCTAGGGTTCGCGACTATGAACTACACTAGTCACTTCTAACCCTACATTATCCACAATACACCTAATATCACAATAAACTACATAGTAATCTATCTACGGACTGCGGGGGTGCTTTACGCCATCCACCCGACTTCCTCCTGTAGATATAATCTACTCACCTTGCATCACCAATTGCGGACGTCACCACGTATTTGCTTGTCGTCCCGAAGTCTTCATGGGTACCTACACATCAAAATATCGTATATGCGTATTAAAACCAAATCCAATCTAAAACGGCGCATGAAATCCAAAACGATACGATAAGGGGGCCTATAGGTGAGAACCTATGGCACGCCTTCAAAACCATCAATAAATCCTCTACATCGTCGTATAAACGACAATTAGTCGAGGCAAAACACATTCCACCATTTCAGAATCAAAAATACGGAATACGGAAACACGAATCCAAAATAGCAACTTAGGATATATGTCCCAGATTTCACCCTAGATAGAATCTGTCAAAACTAGAAGTACCCTGGGTCAACACTAGAGGAACAGGGGCTGTGCACAGAAAACGAGGAGAATGGCTAAGTATGCTAAGTCAAAGTCCACCTCTCTCTCTCACCTACCCTCATCATTATATTTTCCTTTCTTTTCCTTTTCTTTTAAAATCCAAACCTTCTCACATCAATAGTAATCCCAAAAGAAAACCATGGCTAGAAAAATGCACAAGTGTAGAAAAAGTGATATGTGCAAGTTTTGCACAAAATTGCCAAAAAACCCGATTAGCGATTTTAATCGCGATTAGCACTAAATTATTGTCAAACTAATCACAAAAACTTAAAAATGCCATAATCCACTAATTTACCCTATTTTAGAATTTTCCATAATTTTTCATAATTTTTTCTAACATTTTTCCTATTTATTTGCATTTAATATTAAAATAATCAATAAAATAATATTAAATTATAAAAATTCCCAAAATTAATATTTTATATTTTTGAAAATGTTACAATTTTGCCCCCACTGACCAAATTTTTTGCATCCGCCGCTGCATTATCCCAACTGACATTGTTTCATAGCTGTCACCCTCTGCAACGGTTGCCATACATGATTTTCCTTGATTGTCACGTGATAAACATATAGCTTGTTTTGTTGTATGTGGAGCTGGAGGTCTATTGTTTTTCACATTGCTTACCTGGTTTAGGTGATAGTTTAATTATCTGGGCATGCATTTTATCTTTAGGGGGTCTTTTGTTGGGGACTGTATCACACTGTGGTACTTTGCTTGTGCTTTACTATTATCATGGAGCTTCAGCCTTTTCATACATGCCTCTCGACTATGTAGCACGGGTTCGGATACGATACGATACGGATTCGTGGATTCACAATTTTCCAAAAACCTAGGATACATGATACGTTTTTATATCAATTTTAAATTAACTAAATATGAAAATATATTAAGGTATACATACCAATATATAATAATATGAATAAGTAATGGCATTATGTTAGATATTCAATGCACTTTTAAATTGTTGAGTGCCTTAATTTCCAATAGAAAGAGATGATGCATTGATTCGAGAGGTTGATGAGACATTTACAAGTACGACCGAATCCGAAAGAATCCAAGAGTTTCCGAGAGTTTCGGAACTCCGATACGCCATCGGGGACCATTCATGAGGCATATACAAGTATCCGTGCTTCATAGCCTCTCAACGAGGTTCAATCTAGTATGCATTGCACACTTGCACCATGCTATTATATCTGTCTCCATTGAGACTTTTAAGTCGAGAGTTTCTTCTTTTGGAGAGAATAATTGCTTGTTAATGCATATCCATCATATGGCTGTCAACAAATATTTATATAATTCAACTTGGCAGCTTTGTGCCAGTTTTATTCAGCTAACATCAAAAGAGAAGCACTTCCACATAACATTTTGCGCATTGGTTTATTTAATTATTGTTAAAGCAATGACTTCCTTTGACATGCATATGAAGTAGGTCAGATTTTTTCCTGTCCCTATTGCTCTAGACATCATGTATATTATCAGCATGGTTTGATGTCTCAACCGATCCCAATCCGAGATGGGTGATTCCATCCCAAAAATGACCACCCGAGTTCTGAGACCGACACCGTCCAATACCAAGTAATATTGCACTTACCATTTATAATGGGTTTTCATATTAAGTTAATTAATGGTTGGTCGGTTTACTGTGGGGTTAGTGGGTTCATTAATGGGTTGATAGGTTTATTCTAGGTTATTGGGTTATTATGGTTAGTTTGACATCATTAATACGACTTTAGACATCGTTAATTATAGAAGAATTTGATGAAGTGTTTGTAGTTACTTTTAATGTTTATTTAGAATTTTTCGTAATTTTTAAATAATTCTTTCACTCAAACGATATAGAATTCGATATTCCGATCCGGCCGAGATTGCCAATTCCGATTCAAAAGTGACTCTCCGATGCCGATCCCGATACTGAGATTTTAAGCCTTGATTATCAGTTAACTCTCATTCTTCTATACATTGTTGCTGTACTTTGATAATTAGCTCAAGACATCTTCAAAATTGCATGCAATTATTCAGCTCTTAATGCTCATTATGTCAATTTTCTAGTTTCTAACCCTGTTTATTTTTGATCCATCATTCTATTTGCAGGGCGGAGGATGGAAGGTTGTTGCGAGTTTTGAGGGAAATTTTCCTAACAGAATAAAACAGCTTCCATTGGACAGACATTTTGATATCAATAATGTGAAAAGGGTATATTCTTACTTTATTTATATTATATGCCTTAGTAGGTTTTTTAAACCGCCCATAGTGTAATTGCTCCCAGTAATGTTGTTTGTTATACAGATTGTACTTGAAGCTGATGGTTATCAACCGTACTTAATATCTCCAGAAAAGGGTTTGAGATCCTTAATAAAAGGGGTGTTGGAACTTGCAAAAGAACCATCACGTCTTTGTGTAGATGAGGTAATTTCACCATATTCATATGATCAGATTTCTTGTTTGTTTGAAAATAGTGATTTATATGGCCCGTTTCCAACATGTAATAAATATTGGAGTTGCTGCTTGAACCTTCTGGTACTTTTAATTTCTTCAATATTACTCCTCCACATAATGTTTAATTCTTATTGTTCTCAGCATTATACTTCTTATTTCATTGCTAGCTGGACCCTTCCCTTCCCGCTTCCCCCCTTTAACGAGGGGTGGATATGCCGACATGACATGACATGACACATCGACAGAGCAAGTAGTATATATATACTAAACAATGTAGATATGAAGAAATCCACAACCATCTATATATACAATTAGAGCACAGCTTGTGATTATTTTTTTTTGGGTGAGAATTACGAATGAAGAAGGTTGCATCTAATATATACGATGCTCAATGCTTTAACGTCTTTTAATTGATAAGAGAATATGTATCAAGTAATTAGCTATTTGCTATACAGAGAACCATAACCCCAGCATTTTGGCTCTATAATATTGTTCACTTATAAGAAACCAAGGAATTACCAAGGAATACATCCAAGGTAGTAATGTATTGTGTATTGGAACATGCGGATTGAAGTCCAAGGAGCCACCAGTTTTGAATGCATTGGTCGTAGCTGTGGGTGATGGGAGCAACAAGGACCTTGGGCAGACTGAAGAGACACGGTGAAAAGATACACTAATATTAGATGTAAATAAAAATACAAGGGGATGACCCTTAACAGGAAAAAGGACTCATGTAAGTTTGTACAGTCATTCTTTAAAATGATTTTGGTACTTTCGGAGATGATATTGGGGTTGAATCGAACATATTATTAAACTGACTTAAATATGGTGCATCACAATCAGTTGGTTTTTCATGTTGTACAATCAATAAACATCATGCATCATTTACCAAACTTGAGAGAGCAATACTATCCAGCAGTTATGCATTACACTGAGTCTAATTCACACCTTGCATGGACAGATTAGGGGAACAATTGACAACATGTGTTTAATGGTGCAATGGGGTAAGGCTTGGTAAATGTAGTAGTAGAAGACATGCTGCAGATATAGCTGACCGACAAGCAAGTCGCCTGAAGTTGGTTTCACGTCTCAGAAAACCTGGAGAAGTTTGTATATGCAGTGTTGCTGTTTCCAAACTTTAATGTCTTGAAATGTGTTGATATGCTTGACGGGAAGATGCCAATGACCGATATTGCAGTTCAGTTGATTGGAGCTGGGGTTTATAAGGTCATTTTGTGGATGCTACATTGCTGGAGTTACCTCGGACAATTTGGTTGGGTATTCTTAGGTTGGTTCATGTGGTCGTGGGTCTTGTTAGGTTGTGCTGGGGTTTGCTTTTGATAGGTTTGTTATTTCAGATTTGATGTAAATCAAATCTTATTACTGGAAAATGTGCATGCCTGCGAGGATCCATTGGTGTCTGGTAATTGGTCTTGCAATACACTTTACACAAGTTGTGCCATCAGCATGCACACACAAGTTCTATTGGGGAGAGACAGATGCCCCATTGCTCATTTGTTTTTTACTTTTTTATTTTATTGTTAAAAGATTAAAGCGAATTCAAAATTTGGATCAAAATCGTGAATCCTGAAGAACTTATAGACAGGTGGGCTGAAACTGAGCCTGTTATTAAACCTCGTGTCCATGCCTATATGGCTGCCATGGTCACTTGAAATTAAAGGCCATACTTCGGCAAAATTGTTGATACTTTCACTGTAGATCTTATGGTTCCTCTGCTCTCTGTTTTCTCTGGTTATATCTCCTTTATATTAAGCTGTTGCGTTCCCAGGTTTGAGGATGTACCTCCCCATTCATACTTGATCAAATTGTTCTTTGTTTTGCTTCAATTTTTTTTGAATGCATCTGTGTGCACGCGCGCGCGTTTGCTTGCTTGTGCTTGGTTGCATGTGCATGTTGGCCCATGATGTTTGGGTCTGTTTTTCATCACTGATTTATTACGTTTCTGTTCTGTCATTCCTTATCAAAGCTTCTTCCTTCCATAACAAACACCATTATTTTCTTGTTTCTTTTGCCATAGTGCTTACTAGACAGTCTTCCAAACATTTTAATTCATGCAAAACAAGCTTACATCTGCTATATATATTAATATTAGTTATATGTGCATCACATGCGATTTTATCTTTCTAAGAGGGGCTGCATAGTTGCATATTTATTATCTAGTTCTGGAAACCATAGGGATATATAGAAGCATACATCTGGATATCCTAGTAGATTTGTTGATCTTACGGATCAAACTTGATAAGTCATGACAATTCATTCATTTATTTTATTTGTCGTGGCTGTTGAAACAGGTGCATCGTGTTCTGCTTGATATAATTAATACTGCTGTAAATGCTACACCTGGATTGGGGAGATATCCACCCTTCAAGCGAGAGGTAATTCTGCTTGCTGTGGTCGTCATATATAAATGAGGCTTAATTCCAAAAAACTACCAAATAGTTTGGCAAACTATGAGAAACTACCAAATTCTTTCAAAATACACAAGAAACTACCATAAAAACTTTCAAAATGACAAGAAACTACCAAAAGACTTCAAAATTATAAGAAACTACCATGACTAACGGTGTGACGTCACCGTTAGTGACACCTCATCATCATGTCATCAAAGCCGCCACATCAATTTAAAAGAAAAAACCCCAAGTATACCCCCTTCTTCCTCTCTCTCCCTTAACCCTAACCCTGTCCCCAACCCTAGCCTCGCTCCCAGCCAGCCCCCGGCCCTCCTCCCCCCTCCCCCTTCTCGCTGCCGGCAAGCCCCGCTACTCCTCCCTCACTCCCTCTCGTCGTCGTCGGCAATCTGTTCCTCCGCCCTTGCTCCCTCTTCTCTTCGCCGGCGCCACTCCTCTAGCCCCTCGACCACCCCCTCCTCTGTCGCCTCCTCCTGCAGCCCCCAACCCTTTCCTCCAGCGCCACCTCCACCATTCTAGGGTTACGGTTAGGGTTAGGAATATGGTTAATATTTAATTAATTATTATTTAATAATTAAGGGTTAATTAATAATTAAGATTTAATTAATTTGATTAATTAAAAGGGCAAAATGGTCATTTAAACACAAACTTAACACTGTTAGCGTTGATGTTAGCGTTGACCTGCTTGATTGTTAGCAATGGCAATTTCTCGTAATTTTGAAAGTATTTGGCAGTTTCCCGTAGTTTAGCTAAACCATTTGGTTGTTTTTTGGAATTAAGCCTATAAATAAATAATTTGATATATTCGTGATGCCTGTCTCGTGCATTTAGCCAAATCTAATAGCTGAAATTCTTGCAAGGTGGTTGCAATTGCATCTGCTGCTTTGGAAAGTTTTAGAAATGAGGCCAAAAAGATGGTTGTTGCTTTGGTTGATATGGAACGAGCTTTTGTTCCTCCTCAACATTTTATTCGCTTAGTTCAAAGGAGGTTAGTTTGATTAGCATGATGGTATGCATAATTTTATTAAGGTTTGTCTGAAGGACTGTATTCTCCAGCAATTTGTTGTTACCTTCGTCCTTTTGCTTCTAATTAAGCAACTGTTCATTTCCCAAAATATGCATGGTGTCTTGTGCACTATAAAATTTTGTTCATTTGCTATTAACCGCTAACTTTCATGTCTAATGCAATTGAAGATAGTACCTAGGTGAAAAATCAGTAAGGCGATGTGTAACCAACAATGGTAAGTTATCTGCAACACCCTTCACCAGCTATTAAAACATTGCCTTATATTTGTGCTTGCAGGATGGAGAGACAACGACGGGAGGATGAGCTTAAGAACAGATCCTCGAAGAAAGCACATGATGCGGAGCAAGCAATGTTAAACAGAGTGAGTTCTCCTATTCACTTTCTCATCTGAATTATACACACACACATTCGCGGAAAAACTTCTTATTAGGTACTAGAATATTGCCATCTTGATAGTAATATGCAGCTAATTATATGCTCTTGTTTTCTGTTTCTGGCAAACTAAGGCAACAAGCCCTCAAACAGGATCCCAGCAGACAGGTGGTACCTTGAAATCAATGAAAGAGAAATCCAACCAATCTGATAAAGATGCGAAAGAAGGTTCAACCTTACAGATTGCTGGCCCCAGCGGAGAAATAACAGCAGGTGCATTACTACATTTATGTTCTATCTGGAATACAAATAAGTATATTTATTGAAGCATTCTGCAATCTGCATCCTATATGTTATTGCATATATCGACCTGCTTAACTTTCAATCTAGTATTATATCCTATGTATTTCATGGATTCATATGTGGTCACCTGGGCTACCATAAATCACTTAGCCATTAGCGATTTACCATTTGGAGCGATCGTTCCCAATCGTGGAACACTGACGTTCCGGATCGGAAGAATCACCGTTCAAGCTTAGGTTGAAAGGGGCAAATTAACTGATTACGAACTTCAGATAAATGGGAATAAAAGTCAGGGCTCGTATTATATATACTAATACAACAACTGAGCCTTTTATCCCAAGCATATGGGGTAGGCTACATGAACCAACATGAGCATCACGCCTGGTCCAGCACATGAATCCTCCGCCTCCACTCTCTCATATCAATAATATATTTTCATTGGGCCTTTGGCAACCATATCTTTTCGTATCATCTCCATTCTTGTTTTCTTTGGTCTCCCTTTTGCCCTTTTGACATTACCTATATCGAGAGTATCTATTCGTCGAACCGGTGCTTCCATAGGTCTGCGTCGTAAACCAAACCATCTTAGCCGGTTTTTCCGTATCTTCTCCACAGGTGCTATACCAACTTTTGCACGAATATTCTCATTTCCCACCTTCTCTTTTCTAGTGTTATCTCACATTCAACGAAGAATGTGCATCTCCGCTATGTCCATCTTTTGTGTATGATGGTTCTTAGGAGCCTAGCATTATGTACCATATAATAAGGCGGGCCGAATAGCGCTATGATAAAACTTCCATTTCAACTTTAACGGAAAATTACGATCGCACAAAATCCCTGTTGCACTCCTTCATTTTAACCAACCAGCTTGGATCTTTTGATTGACATCGCTATCGATCTTCCCTTCTTTTTGGATGATTGAACCTAGATATCTAAACTGATTGCTCGGTGACATCTCTTGCCCATCCAGTGTTATACCACTGTGGTCTCGACTTCTTTGTTTGCTAAATTTGCCGTGCATATATGCTGTTTTAGACCTGCTCAATCTAAACCTCCGAGATACCAACGTTTGTCTCCATAACTCCAATTTGGCATGAACTCCTGCTTTCGTCTCATTTACTAGAACAATATCATCAGCGAATAGCATACACCAAGGTACCTCATTTTGGATAGTTCTAGTAAACTCATCCATCACGATGGTAAACAGAAATGGATTTAATGCAGATCTTTGATGTAAGCCAATTGTAAGCGGAAAATCACCCGTTAAGCCGTCGTAAGTTTTGGCATTTGCCACTATTCTATCGTACATGTCCTTGATTATGTCAATGTATTTGACTGGGATCTCTTTCATCATTGCCCCCATAATACCTCTTTAGGTACCTTGTTGTACGTTTTCTCAAAATCAATAAATATCATATGCAAATCTCTTCTTCTCTCTCGAAAACGTTCGACAAGTTGACGAAGCAAATGAATAGCCTTTATCGTCGATTGTCCATGCATGAACCCAAATTAGTTCTTTGTTATCTTAATATCCATCCTTAGCATGCGTTCAATCACTCTCTCCCAAAGCTTCATGATGTGACACATAAGTTTTATTCTACGGTAGTTTGAGCAATTTTGAATGTCACCCATGTTCTTGTAGATAGGTATACTTTTCCTCCACTCATTTGGCATTTTGGTCTGTCAAATCTTATTAAACAGATCTGTCAGCCGTTTAATGCATCTCTCTCCTAAGTATCTCCAAATCTCAATAGGAGTCCCGTCTAGACCAACCGCTTTTCTTGATTTCATTCTCTTCAAACCTTCTTAACCTCAGGTACTCTTATTTTATGCATGAAATCACGGTTTATATCTTGAGATTGAATGACAAGTCCATTCAAATTCTCAGTAAAGCTCTCATTGAACAATTTGTCAAAATAATCTCTCCACCTTTTCTTAATATCCCAATCTCGAACTAAAACCTTATGATCTTCATTTTTGACACACTTCACCGCACACAAGTCTTCAGTCTTCCTTTCCCGCGTTCGAGCAATCCTGGATATATCATTTTCAGTCTCCTTAGTGTCCAACTTCTCGTACACCTCCTTAGAGAGCTTAGTTTTAATTTCTCGAACAGCTTTCCTAACTTCCTTTTTAACCATTTATACTTCTCAAATCTCCCCGCATCTCTACTTTTCTTCAAATCTTTATAATCCCTCTTGATTTTAATAGCAGCCTTTACTTCTTCGTTCCACCATGATATGTCCTTGGATGGTGGAGCACCACCCCTTGACTTATTAAGTAGATCTCTAGCTACGCTCTTAATACAACCAGCTATCTTGTTCGATATTGTGTCTGAATTATTTTCAGACTGCCGATCCGCCTCTTGAAATACATGATCTATAAAAACTTTTTGGTTAACTTCCTTTAGTCGCCACCACTTAATTGTAGGCTCTACCTTACGTCTAATCTTCCTAGGTCCTCTTCTAAATCGAAAATCTAGAACTAAAAGTATATGTTGAGTGGTTACATCCTTACATGGTATTGGCTTACAGTCAATGCAATAACCTCTATCTATCATTATCGTCAGAAAAAAGTCTATTTGACTTGCACTCGATCGCTCTTAAAGGTGATGATGTGAGACTCTCTTTTTCTAAACCAAGTGTTTGCTAAGACCAAGTCATAAGACAAGGAAAAATCTAGAATCGAGCTAGCTGTTTCATTCCTTTGTCTAAAACCAAAATCTCCATGGATAGTATCAAATCCATTACGACTAGTATCTACATGTCCATTGAGATCACCACCAATAAATAACTTCTCTCCACTAAGTATCATTTGCATCATCTTGTCTAAATCCTTTCAGAATAGACGTTTACTAACGTCATCAAGACCTATTTGTGGTGCATAAGTACCAATAATATTAAAGATCTTCCCACCTAGAATAAGCCTAACCTGTAAAATCCTATCACCTTTTCTCTTAATCTCAACTACATCCTCAAGCAACCGTCTATCTATGATTGCGTCTATTCCATTACGATTTTTATCTCTATCCATATATCAAAGCTTATAACCCAAGGCTCTATGACTCTATTCTTTTCATCAATCCATTTAGTTTCTTGCAAACACATAATACTCTCCTCCTAATTATCGTCTCCAATTCTGTTAGCCTACCCGTAAGGGAACCTATATTCCAAGAAACTAAACGGATCCTATAAAACCCTTGCATATTTGTCACTACATCCGGGGTTCGATGTAGCGCGCCGCTTCCGGACGACGACCTAGAAACCTTTATATACTTAGCACTACACCCGGGATCCGATGTAGCGCGTCGCTGAGTAGGGGACGTCCCAACGATATTCTTATTATGGTTCATGTCATAGAATGTGACAGTTTTATGTTGGTTGTCACAAGTTTACCATAACCCACCCTTTCTCATCCGGACTTGGGACCGGCAACGGTGGGTTTTAAATATACTAATAAATATTAATTTTGTTCAAGAATTTACATATAGATAGAAAAAGAAATTATACTATATGTGTGTATATTATACATGCATGCATGCATACAATATATATACAAATGATCCAAAAACACTCCACGATCTAGAGTTACGTTTTCCGATCCGTATAATCATACAAAAGAAGTCTATCCCATCGTACCAAGTTCCCTAACAAGTAGCGTTCCACATTCTTGTTTTCATTCCTCGTACCAAAATGTTCCGTGCTGCGGATAACATTGGCATTTGGCAGTCACTTCCTGTTCATGCAATAATTGTCTACCATTATTCTTTTTTCAAAATTCAAATTCGAGTTATATATGAATGAAAACTCCTAAGCGAGGGATCAAGCAAAAGCATTTGGTGATTTTTCGCTGCTGTGAGTCTAATATCAGCATACATCATACGCCAGTGATGAGGATAGAATAGGAACCTTACAAGGATGATGGTGTTTGATAATAGGTATTTGCAGAGTTGGCACTAATTATGTACAAGGAATAACCATACACGTGTTTATCCATGTCTTAACCTGTTGATTTTAAAATAATGATTCGACTGTAACACAATCATTTTTTTGTTGTATATCCAACAGAAGCCAATGGACAAGGGTAAGAGCATCCATATATCTTGAGCATTCACCCAATCTTTTTATTATTATTTTTTTTACACACAACTATCGCAGCCTTGTAAGATGCCTACAAGTGATGGTATAGTATCGCCAACAAAAACCTAAAGCATGAAATAATACCTAAATGAAGCAACAAATAGAGTAATTAAACAACGCATAGTGGTAAGTGGTAACGTGTATGATGTTTCATGTATCATTCATGCCCATCCATCTCTCAAGCTTAAAGTACACTTGTTTTTATTTTGGATGTTCTTTTGGATTAATATCATAGCTGTTTGTTTGCTAATATGGTAATAGGATACTTGCTGAAGAAAAGTGCAAAAACAAATGGCTGGAGCAGGCGGTGGTTTGTATTGAATGAGAAAAGTGGAAAAGTTAGCAATATAATTCCCTTTTCTTTTTATATGTAGGCTGGTTGTTTTGTCCTGAAATGGTGAACTTGTTCTAAATTATATATTTTTGATCCAGCTTGGATACACAAAGAAAGAAGAGGAGAGGCAATTTCGTGGTGTCATTATCTTGGAGGTATATTTGATCTTTCATGTTTCTCAACTCATACTTTCTTGTACACTAGTAGAAGGGAGTATTCGTTTTGAACTTTTGCTTATAATACTTTCATGATCGGTATATGCCTTGTAGGACTGTGATGTAGAAGAGGTAGAAGATGAGGATCCTCCTGCCAAAAGTTCAAAGGATTCAAAAAAGGCAAATGGACCAGATTCTGGAAAAGCTTCAAATCTTGTGTTCAAACTAACTAGCAAGGTTGCGTACAAGACTGTTCTAAAGGGTAAGTTCTTTATCAGCATGTGACAGCTTCATTCACGTGCTGGCTGATTGCATGTATTTGTGTGTAATTTGATGGTTTTATGAATTAACACATGTGACTGTTTTTCTTGTAGCTCATAGTGCTGTAGTGTTGAAGGCTGGGAACATGGCTGAGAAAGTTGAATGGGTGAACAAAATAAGAAATTTAACCCAAAAGGGAATGAAGGGGGCTCCTGGTCCGGAAGCCACTCCTTCAATGAGGCAAAGCCACTCAGATGGTTCCCTGGTAAGTCTTATTTCAGTAGAGGGAACCGATAGATATTCTATTTTTTGTTAGAGGAAGAAGTTAAATAAAAAGGGTAAATTTTTAGAGCACCATCAAACTTTCAGGGTTTTTGAGTTAGCAATATTGGACTATAAATAAGCCATGAACCTCCAGAAAAATATTATTGTCAAAAAAATGGAGGGTATTTTTGTCAAAAATGCCATTTCAGTATATTTTGTTGCTACTTAGTGGCTTTAGTCCATGCACAGTCATTCTGGGGTTATTCAGTCCATTTCTGCCATAAACCAGTTAACAAGACTACAATTTTCAGACAACATTGCAGTTCAATTTTTATTTTTTTGGTGGTGGTGGTGGTTGGGGGGGAGAGGGTTGATGACATTTTTAAAGTTCGATGTGATATCGCAAAAGCTCTGAAGTTCGATGGTGCTTTATAAAATTTTTGCCAATAAATCAATATGTATCTTTAAGCAAAAAACAATAATTCAATCAATGTAATTACAAAACCTGATTTTGGCTGATTTTTTATCCAAATTTTAATATACTTGGAGAATGTTGCGTTATTTGGTAGATGTTGGTATTTGCTGAAGATGCACTTCTAAATCGTTTCCACATTGATGAATCCTTGTGAATGATCAATATCAGTTATTTGGATCTACAAACACTCACAGGGATGTTATTCCTCATATAATCATGCTCAAATATTTTTCTATAATTACTTGATCAAAGAATAGCATACCACAAAGAGTTGGGATCAAGGTTTTGTTGTTGTACTTTCTTTTGAGAAATATTTTACTGAAAATTGTTGCGCTCGCCATTTTGGACAATCTATTAAATTCGAAAGTAACTTCTCTCTTACCTAATTCTATTTCTTGATATTCTTATGCCTATATCATTAGCTTTTCTAGATAAAATGGTAAATTCTTCTTGTTGATGATGATTATGTTAGGATACAATGGCTAGAAGACCTGCTGATCCAGAAGAAGAGCTTAGATGGATGTCTCAGGAAGTGCGTGGCTATGTGGAGGCTGTGTTGAACAGCCTTGCTGCAAACGTTCCAAAAGTAAATTGACTATTCCTTTTTATGTCCCCTAGATTAAGGTGTCATTGTGACATATTTGTTAACTTGATCTTTTTTTATTGAGCAGGCTGTTGTGCTTTGCCAAGTGGAGAAAGCAAAGGATGACATGCTGAATCAGTTATATAGTTCTGTAAGGTTAGGCATCCAGAAATTTGAACTTATTTATATCAGTATATGCACAGAACCTTGAGTTTTGAACCATTATTTGTTCCATATTCTTTCTCAGATTTCTTATGTGTATATTGGTTGATAGACCAATTCATCGTCTTCATATGTTCACACCGCAACATATTCAAAAGATATTTGCATTACATTGAGGGAATGTTCTTCATCTTCTATGAACTGTTGGGGATATTACTCTAATTTAATAGACATGATTTAATAGTTTATATCATTTGCAATTTTTGGGAAAAGAGTTTTTGATTTTTATTGGGTGACATGCTATTTTAAAAATTGGGAGTCGAAGAACCACACATTTGTGCGCACATGCATTTTTAATTATAATTGGGGAACATGCTACAAATTGGGAGTTCAAATATGAACCAACATTGCATTATATTATTATGCTTCAGTTACATTAACTAGTTAACTTTGAAAACGATATGTTCCTGAAATCCTACCAGTGTTGTTAAAAGCAAAAGTAGGCCTGAACTGTATGATTTCATCTGGGCTTTTGGTGGATATGTAGCAGTGAAAAACAGTGGCGATGTGTATGTATGCATGTATCAGTATGTGGATGCACATGCTTGTATATTTATTATGGTAATACAAAAAATAGAAAAGTTGGTGAAACAGGGATAATACTCTCTAGTGGAGTATCTAAATTTCTTCGTTCTCACATGTAGCTCTCAAAGCAATGCAAAGATCGAAGAGCTGTTACAAGAGGATCAAAATGTCAAGCGGAGGCGAGAAAAGTTCCAAAGGCAGTCATCTATTCTCTCGAAACTTACCCGGCAGTTAAGCATCCATGATAATCGAGCTGCAACTGCTAGTTGGTCTGATAGCAGCGGTGAACCAGGCAAGTTATATAAAGTAATTATGTTGGGAATTGGGATAGCTTGTAGAATCATCACTTATCTGCAAAATTTTTAAGATAGCATACTGGTAAAGACATTTATATAGCCGATCTCAAAAATTTGGGTTCAAGGCTTGTATTTGTTAGATGCATGGCCATCCATGTTTAGATATACAAGTGATCCCTTGGATACTTATGCCATTCATCTCTGCAAGTTGTTGCAGATGTCTGGATAATGGTCCTTGACGTCCCCTGAGATCACATTTTTATCATCAACATCTGAGCCACATCAAAATGGGGCTGGCCATCATGCAAGACTCCATAAATATTTTAACGAAGTGTTATTACCGTTAATTGTCAACCTGAGTCACTTGATGTTAACTTCATTTATCGTCCTCCAAATTCTCTTAAACCGAGGAGAAAAGTCTAGATGAAGGGGAAAGATGATAGGTCTGCTATAGGGAATTATGCTCCTCTGCATGAACAACTTCAATAGCAAAATAGAAAACTTTAAACTTCCCTTCTATTTGACAAGAATTTCACTGTCACTTTATAATCAATGTACCGGTATGGTACACCAACAGAAGTAAAAAATGAGCGTTGACTTTCATTGTCAATGCACTGCCATAGAAAACACCCCCACCCCCTGCGCACGCGGAAAATAAAAAATAAAAAATAATCATGTATAAAAGCATACCCGCTTTGCCATGCCACCTCCTGGCTCTTGAGTTGTCGATTTAAAAAAAGAAAAGAAAATTGAAGCTTTATTATTAGCTTATTTTGTAATAAACATATTTTCCCCTTCATAGGAGCAATGTAAAAATCTATTAGAGAACCAGAGTCGTAAACCTCGGTTGTGGTTGGCATTATTGCAAAAGAAATCTGGTGTAATCCAGAAGCTGATATGACATCCTAGAGGCATTTTTTATAATTTATTGAAAGAAGTCTATTTCCATAAATAAATATATAATAAAATTTAAAAAGTTATATCTGTAACAAAATTGTGGTGATCCCATAATTTATTGTGTTGCATGGCTTGGATTGGTTTTGCAGAGAGTCCAAGGACGCCCAAAGTCTCGTCTTCCTTGGGTGACGATTGGAGATCCGCTTTCGATGCAGCAGCAAACGGTCCTGTAAGTCGCTCCACCTCCTCCGGCAGGTCAAGCAGCGCCAACGGCCACAGCCGGAGATACGAGAATGGTGATGTGGGCCCCAACTCTAGCAGCCGCCGAACTCCCAACCGTTTGCCACCCGCACCACCACCTGGCAGCGGGACCTCTTCATCGATGTACAGATTCTAGGGTTCATCTCTTCTTGAGTATACATGTTTGGGCATGTCTCCCTTTTGTGGGGAGTTTTAGATGGGTAAAAGAGATTGTGATTCTTCAGATTGGAGCTTGAGGATATACTACTGGAAACCCGATATGATATACGAGCATCATTGGTTTATTATTGGTTAAATTCATGTTTAGTTTTTCACTTGTGAGTCTTCTTTCCCTGTGCTTGAAGATCTTTCCCTGTGCTTGAAGAAGTTGCCACGTTTGTTCAGATGTAAAATCGTTTTCTTTTCCTCCTTGTTTTCGTGTTTATTGTGTACGAGTTTCCATTTGTATTTAGTGCTAGTACTGTTGATATTGATGCTGGTTGGAAACTGTTTGTTCATTCACACTACCTTTTGTACATGTGAGCTTACCAGTTTAGTTTTAGGTAAACCACACAAAAATATCATGACCTCTTTTTATGATTCAGATGAAGACGACGTGCTTATTTTTACTACAGATAAACTTTATGCGATTATTATGGGTGTCCGGCCAGATACTACCAGTGGATAAAAAAATTTATCTAATAAATCAAGACCGTTTAAAATCTAACGGTTGTTATTTAACCGCAATTTAAAGTAGCGGTTAAAATCAAAAGTTAATTTATCTAACAAATCAGGACTGTTCAAACTCAACTGTTATTTTAAGAAGCGGTTAAAATCCAACGGATTTTATTTAACCGCCACTAAAAGTAGCGGTTAAAAATAAATATCAAACCGTTACTTAATTAATTTTTTTTCCTGACGATATCACCTATCAATTTTGGAATCTAGGCTTTTGGCTTCCGCCAGAGCACTCTGTCTTTCTAAACGAAGTTTTTCAAAGTGATCTCTTGATCTTGGAGCCCTAGCTTCCGTCAGAACATGTCTACGTTTTCCTCAAAGAAGTTTTTCAAAATGGTTGTGATAAAATTTTTATTTCTACGTTTACATATGCTAGTATGTCGATTAATCTAGCATATGATTGGACTATCCCTGAATTAGAAGAAAAAGAAGAAATAGTAGTGGAAACAGACGGAGATCAATACTTAAAAAAACTTATTATTCCTATTGATTTAATAACTCTTGAAAGAAAAAATGTTGAATTTATATCGTCAACTAGTGGAAACAAATGTAAAAATGTTCCGTCTCCTAAAATCAGTCCTGATGAGAATAACGAAGGAGGTGTAACAAGTGATTCAAAATATGAAAATTTTGAGAATACTACATATGATTTGGTAGAATCTGAAATTGACATGATATTCAATTCATTAGATTAGGCTTATCGATATTATTTGGCTTATGCTGGAAACATTGTGTTTTCTATCGGAGTTCGTTCTACTCGTCGTGCAGTTCGCAGTAATTCTGTAATCTCTAGTCTATATGAATGTAATAAGGCCGCAAAACCTAACAGTTCAAGCTCGGTGTAAAACGTAAAATATCTTTTTTGGCGTTCCGGAAATATAATTATATTGGATCCAACTGCGAAGCTTGTATGCTTGTTAAAAAAAAATGATGGATAGTAACTTCTTACAAGAAAGCGCAACCATCCATTTGTATCGCAGTCAATGGTGTAATACCTATCTTGTCATAAAAGAATTTCCAAATTTGACAGAAGTCAAATTCATAATTTGAAGGATAGTGGAGTTGGTCCAAGCAAAACATATACGATATTAGGATAAGGTCATGACGGTGTAAAGAATCTTGGTTAAGAGCTAAACAATATAAAGAGTGTATTAAGAAAAAAAACGTCATCAATCTATAAACATATCGGACACCCAAACTACTTTAGCTTATTTGCAATCCATTCAAGTTAAGAAGCCTAATTTTATTTACGTAGTAAACTATGACGAAGAAAATTATATCGATACCCCTTTATTTATGGATGCGCGCTCTAAAACTTTCTATAAAACTTTCGGTGATGCAATTACTTTTGATACCATGTATTGAACTAACAAATATCAAATGCCCTTTTCCCCTGGTGTTAATCATCATTATTGTTAGTTATATGTATGCCCTAGAGGCCATTACTGTACATTGGATGTATATTGTAGTGGATGCTGGGACATATATAGGAATGACTTTCTTGCTCGACATGATAGTACGCTATCTGGTTGCTCTTTATCTTAACATGTAAACTTTCTGTCTCTCTGATTACATGTTGATAAAGCCCTTAGGATGTGTACTCGACTTCCAGGACTGTGATGTAGATCATACTAGTGGGGCCTGGATAGTCCATGAGTACATCCTTCATTGTTCCTAGCCGAGGGGATATCGAGACGGGGCATCGATATTCCAGAGTAGACTAGCGCATATCTTCTCGACCCATGCGATGGGCGATGGATGATCCCATATCCATTGGTGTTTGACATCGAAGATGGTATGCGGGTGCTCAGTGGAGACTGAGTACACTGAACGGACTCGCCGAGAACTCCCAGATGGTATTATACCTCACGTCAGATGGCAGTTCTCTGGTGACACTGGTACAGCTTAGTCTGTTGACCCGAGATCGTCATAGAGTCTTGTGTGTCTCCCACTGTGCTTTGATTTCCACCCTACCACGGCTCTACTGAGTTGTGCAAACAGGTGGTTTTTGGGTACAGTCCCGATTCACATGGAGGCAATGAGCGATAGGAGGGGATTCGTCTCTCCCGGTATTGGGGGTTGATGTTGTGCTATGCTCGACTGGCCATAACAGGAAATCCCTGGCCAGGGTTGCAGTGATATACTGGTAAGAGTTATCAGTAGTTTCACGAATGTTATGGACCTCAAGTCGGCATGACTTATCGAGCTATTGGGGTCTGACGTTTACCACCCCTAGGCGAGATATGCGACATATCAGACGAACAGACCGGACTATACGGTAAGTGTTACTGGTTGGATTCACAGGAGTGTGAGCGGGCTTGCTCGTCGATCTTCTGATCGCTCAATACCCGGGTGGCCGTTACGTTTAGCAGACCGCTTGCGGCTTGTGGGTGTTTGATATGATCATCATCCGCTGCCGGCGTATTGACGAGTCTTTAGAGTCCTACACAGAGGTTTCCTGGCTCAAGCGAAACGAAATAGGAGCGCATATGAGATATGTGCGGGACCGAGAATAATTCGTGTATGTGATACCGTATTCCATTCTCGCGACGAATGTGTCGATTGGTTATATGCAATATAACCTGGTTATCGAATCAAGGATTGATTCGAGAAGCCGATACATTGGATACTAGCCGGTTATATGCGATATGACCGGATCATTGAATCAAGTGTTGATTTAATGATTTATTGTATAATTATATATTTGATATATTACTTTGCACTAACTAGTATTGGTTCACTTTAAGTGGATTTTCTCACTTGAATTGTACACATTGTATATGCGATATAGTTTTGTGCACATGTTTGTATCATGTTTGATGATACATGCTTACTTGGTTAAGTGTAAAGAATCAAACCATGGTTTAAGTTAATGATTAGGGTTTTGATTATTTATTCATTTATCTTTCTTATTTATCCATTTTGGAAAAAGAAAAAGGATAAATGAATGGTTGCTTATTTTGTTTTTTAGTTGAAGATTCTTGAAGTTTTGACTTAGTCTCCATTTTGTTCTTATCCTTAACCCTAACCATTCTATTAACCATGGTCTTTTCTCTACACTTAACTAAGGTTAAAAGTATGATAAGATTTAATTCTTATTCATTTTTTTTTTATTATTGAACTTATCATCTTCTTCTTCTTCTTCATCTTCTTCAACAAAAGAAAAGCTTTCTAGTTCAATGGCAACATGAGAAAACAAGTGAGAAATCCAAAACTAAAGTCTACCCACTTCCTATTTCTTCATCCTCTACCTCTTGCCAAGTAGTATAGGGTGTTTCCTTCACAAGTTTTCAAAGCTTGATGAAGTTGGAGCTTGTTCTTGCGATACCTCGACGTAGATCATCTTCGGCATCGAACCGACGATCAAGCTCGCCCATTCTTCGATGATACCGATGCTAGAGTCATGGGTTCGTTTTGGACAGCGGAGGGACTTCATCACGGAGCCTAGGAGGTGGTGGACCGGATCTACAAAGGTTGTAGTCACTTTCCCTTAGCATTTAATTCGATTACTTGCTTGCTTCGCCTTGATTTCTAGTTAACGATCCGTATTAGGGTTTGTAGGCACCCGTAAAATTTGATTTGTGCATGTTTCATCACTTGTGAGACTTCACTAGAGTGCCTAGGAACCCTACAGTGGTATCAGAGCCTAGCTAGAGCCTTAGGCGAAGTCCCGATGGAATCAGAAGTCCGATCGACCCAAAACCCGACTAGAAAATTGCTCTCTGGACTTTTCTGTAAAATGTGGATTTTTCGAAATTAAAAATATCCAGAAAATTAAGCAGGGTTTAAGAAGAATTACGGTGCAAAATTTTAGTCGTAATTCCATCAATGAACCGCGGAACCGCGGCGTTAGCCCACGTGGCGCGGCGGTTCCGCGGCAACACTGTTGCATCGTTGACCAAAAGTTGCACAGTAATTCTCAGTTTGCTGTGCTCGTTTTCCTGGGAATATTTTAATATTTATTCCAGAGTTTTATTTTCTAGCTTGTATTGGGAACTCTGTATATTCGATCGGACTGTCTAATTTTGTCGGTGTGGCTTTCCGGGTAATTTTAGAATATGTTAAAAAGTTCGACCGGATATAAATACCCACTTTTTCCCCTGCCGGGAAATTTCCAATTGTTGGATTTTTTCGTAGTTTAACGACGTTCTAAGTAGTGCAAGTAACGCGATGGACCCTCTAGAAGACAACAAACCTTAACTCGATTATGTGACCGTCTTGAACTGCCCTTTGAACCTTCGGGTTTGGGGCAGTACGGCGTGCCACATGTGAGGCGTTGGCTTGACCCTTCTACGGCTGGACCGTTGGTACTGAGGCACGAACTGAATGTTGTTAGACTTATTTCATGTGTTGAGCTGTATCGGGAAAACTTGGGTGTTCGATTGTTCGATCGAAAAGTTTAGCATTTTCTATTTATCCGGAATGTGATACAATAATTGGAATTCACAAGTAGTTATGAGATAACTGAATGAATATTATAAACATAGCAGTTTAGTCTCACTTGATCGGTTGCCACGGAATTTTGATGTGATCAAAAGTCCGTCGCAATCACGTAGTGTACGCGGATACTCGCCGGGTAAACTTAATAGACAGCCTCACTCCATAGCCCCGACCAAGTGACTGTAGGAGAACCCCGTCGCCGAAAGCATCCGTTCGGGTGCTCGCGGCAGCGGTGTTCCGCCTTGGTGCACTTCGTCGACGGTATCGGGGGTGCGGCCGCCTACTAAAGTTTGCGACGAGCATTCGATCAGAATGTCGGGAATCTTGTTGAATTGCCCGACTCGATATTGAAAAGTGTTTTCGATAATGAGACTGAAATGCGGAGTTTATAATTGTTAGGCATGTGATGTCTAAGTAATTCATTTGGTCAGGCATGCGATGTCTGAGGAGGTTGCGGATTCCAACTGTTGTAGTTTTACACTTTCTTTTCTGTGACCGTAAGTGTAATGTGTGATATCGCCGGTTTCGTTACTATATGTCAACGACAATTGGGATACGCATATTTACTTACGTTGATGACATGTGATGTTATGTGTTGCTGGATATGTTATATTGGATCGTCGTATTTGAATAGCCGGGTTTTTTTATGTGAGATGAGTGTTTTTCATTTTCATTCATGTAAAAACTTGTATGTAATATTCTTTTATTGGGGCACTTCCAGGTTGCGGAAGTCGTCACCCGTTGTATATTATTTACTTTTCTGCACTAGGATAGACCCAAGGAGGGGAGCACAAGTAACCGGGTTCTAGGGTCCAGTGGGAGACCAACTCGAGGAGTCGAGTCCGGGTCTCCTAACCCTAGAATTGGTAGGGTTGCTTGCCGATCTCGTAGGGGTCTAGGGGTGTGGGATTGGCTATTCATCACGACCGTGGAATCCGTGTTTTATACTGGCTCGTATTGAAAACACGGACGTCCTAGTATATCCAATATTTCATATGTTTCTTCTGCTGTGATTTATCTGTGATGTGATCATACGATGTTCTGTGACAGGTATTATATATAGTATATATGATATATTATATAGACGTCGCTTATGTTTTACACCCGCGCTAGCCCTGCCCCGCTCTGCCGTTAGTTACCTAACCTAATGGTGTACGAGGGGACATCGAGGCGAATGCGGATGGCATAAGTGTACGTCATATTTATCTGTGATGTTTAGGTAATTTAAATGATGGGATATTCATTAATGAGATTAATGAAAGAAAATAAACCTAATTGATGTTGTGGAATCGAATTTCAAAATAAAACAGGTAGCTACAGTTCTTGCTTTGCATCGTGGTGTTCCTTGTAGAACATCCTGCACCTTATTCGATAGGGAAAGGACCGAGATCCCTTCACCGGGAGTGACTCCTTTAGCAATAACTGGCATATGCTACATCACTCAGTTTGTCCTTTGATCGCTTCTATAATTTCTGCTTTGCACAGTGATATATATGATATATCCCGCACCTCATTCGACGAGGAAAGGGCCGACGATCCCTTCACCGGGAGTGACCCCTTTAGCAAAACTAGAAAAGCCTCGAAAACATTCCATTTAAAAACCATTTGATTCCGCAACGAGATCAAGTTCAAAGCGTTAAAGGTTTTCACAAAAACCATTCGCAACCCTCCGTCATTTTAGGAAGTAGAGTACTTAGTATTCGTGCTGTGTTTGTTGACCATAGTCAAGGCACAGTGTACGGTAGCTAAGTGATGTCTTCCTACACAGCATATGATGCGATTAGTTAGGACAGTCATGTGGCTTTGTTGATCTTAGCCAAGGGTCATGTGGGTGGGTCTAATTAATCACGAAATGACGGGTAGAACTTGACTAGTACCTATGATTTGTTGACCTTAGCCAAGGTCATAGGTGCTAGGGGTAAAAACCTTTATCGGGAGTTTCAAGTGTTGAAATTTGCAATGAGATTGCATACCTTCTATGTGATAGTTGGATCCCGATACCCACTGCGAGTAATTGTTACTCCTGGGAGAGTTTTGCACTTTGCAATTAGCCGATCAAGTAGGTGTCTAGAAAGGTGTCAACGGGGTTACGCCTCTGGGAAAACGAGGTTTACTGTAATTAGGTCCGTGCGAAAGCACGGGGAACCTCCCTCAAAGTACCGACACTGGCCTGGCTGAAAGATTGGCGAACTTGTAGAGTGTAATTAATCCCGGCTAGTCTTTCCTTTTAGGGTTTGAAGGAAGATTTGATAAAAACAGTGGGAGCCATCCTGATTAGATAAAATATATAACCAATCTGATCTTGCAAGAGCGCACGCTGAGTGTTTTCTTCTCTCTCTCTCCAGGTAGCGACCATATCACGCCTTAATCAAGATAATAATACGGATGTATTGACCGAACCCGCTTGTTATACTGAGCTGGGGAACGTTGGTCCCGCTCCAACTTATAATTGTTATAAGACAGAGCAGGAAATTGGGGAATACCAGATTTCCCGTGCCGCCCAAACGAAGAGAGTGCATGCTGATGCATCATCTTCGGGTGTGTTCATTATACAGAACTGTTTCTCAGTATCCTCCGCATCCTTGGTATGTGATACCGGATCAGGATCCCAGATATGTAAGATGTTACATAGGGCTACAAAAGGGTAGAAAAACTGAGAACGGGTGATAAGTTTCATGAGACAGAAAACGGGGCAAGTGTTGCATCCAAGTCTGTCGGTCACTGTCACCCTGTATTATAATACATTGATTCTGAACGAATGTTATTAGATACCGAACCTGATATACAAAATCATATCAGTCTCTTTATCAGTAAAGAAGTGATAAAATTTTGTATTGTTGGATAATGTTTTGAACATTTCCTATATCAAAAGTTGATCGGTTCAGGCACGTTATCTAAAAGTATTGAAGTTCTAAATCAAACTACAGTTCCTAGTATACAGAACACACACAAGAAGAAGAGTTCAGAAATGAACGGATCCTTTTTGTGGTATTGTAGACTAGGTCACATCAATGCGACCCGACTGGCTGAAGTTACATTTTAGATGCATATTTAAATCAGTTTGAATTTACATCTTATGAAACTTGCTAGTCATGTCACAAAGATTAGATGACCATAGCTCTGTTTATAAGAAACAGAGAAAGAGTTAGTAAACTCTTGGGACTGATACATAATGATGTATGTAAAGTCTCCTGTCTACACATGCCAGGACTGGTTCTTTATACTTCATTATATTCTCTGATAATCTCTCAAGATTCAGTCATATGTTCCTGTTGAAACATAAGTCCGAACCTTTTGAGATATTCACAGAATATAAGTTAGAAGTAGAGAACCAAAATACGGGTATAAGTATTATGTCCTTTGATGTGATCAAGGAGGAGAATACTTGAGCATGGAATTCCTGAACTATTCTAAAGGAGAATGAGATTCTCTCTCAGCATTACTCCTCCGAATACACCATAGCACGATGGTATATCGGGGCGGAGCAATCACACCCTATATGATATGGTGTGCTCTATGATGAGTACTACTGAGTTACCTTTTTCCTTTTGGGAGTTATGCACTTGAGAAGATGCATACCTATTGAATAGGGTTCTAATCAAATCAGTTGCCTACCGCTTCATATGTGATATGGAATGGGAAGAACCCATGTCTTAAGTTAGTTAAGATTTGGGGTTGTCCGGCCTATGTCTAAAAGCAAAATCCAGACAAGCTCGAGGCAAGGTCTGTAATGTAGAACTGGAAAGGTTCCAGCTATACAAACTACAGCAGATGATTTGGTAGAACCAAAGGATTTAGTAGATTCCAACGAACCTCAGCCTCTCCGCCAATCTAGTAAGGTTCCTCACCCACCTGAGAGATACTTCGGTTTCTCTATGACAGTGGGAGCGAGGATTGCATCATGAGATGATGACCCAACTAGTTTCGAGCTGGCCATCAGGAGTGTGACTCTGTAAGAATGGTTGGATGCTTAGCGATCTGAGATGGAATCCATATACACCAGCAAAGTATGGACTTTGGTTGCTATATCTGAAGGGTTAAATCCCCATCAGGAGCAAGTATATCTTGAGAAGATTACTTGGTGTAGATGGAAAAGTTAAGACTTTCGAAGCTAGGCTTATTAAAGGTTTTAGTCATCAACCAGGCATGGATAATGATGAAACCTTTTCCAAGTGACTATGCTTAAGTCCATCCAGATCCTACTTGCCACGGCTACATACCATGACTGCGATATCTGGTGGTTGGGTGCCCTGACTGCTTTTCTAAATACTGATTTAGAAGAGAACGTCTATAAGAACACAGCCAGAGGTCTTCGTAAACAGTGGGAGCAGCGGAAACGTGTGCAAGTTGCTTTACATAATGAAGCAGGCATCGCGGAGTTGGAACGTCTGTTTTGATGTGATAGTCAAAGTATTTGACTTCATCAAAATGGTAGACGAACCTTGTATATACAAAAAGGTAGTAGAGAGTAAGGTGGTCATCTTCGTATTGTACGTAGACAACACACTCTTGATAGGAAAAGAGTTTCCTATACTATGATCGGTCAATCTCCTATTATCACTAGGATTCCCCAAATAGGATCAAAGTGATACCTCCTAAATCCTGAGTTTTCATCTATGAAATAGATGTAATTGGATGCTAGGATTCTCACTAGATGTAGTGAGATGGTATCAATCGATCCTGGGGTGAATCACTGGAAGAGTTCCAGGGTGATAAAGACGACTGAATGTCAGTCACAGGCACTGTCTTTACCCTTAGTAAAGGGACGGTATGTTGGAAGAGTTCCAAGCTAGATACCGTGGCAAACTAGACGATAAAGGCTGGTAACATCGCTATTGAAGATACTACCAAAGAGGAAGTTTGGGTGTATATTGGTTCATAAGATGAACTAGGTTCCTGCCATTGTATGACAATGGAAGTGTGGCTTTGGCCCTGGAACCCTGGTCCCATCAGTGACCCAGACATATTCTGAGGCAGCATCACCTGATCATGGAGATAGTTGATCTCCAGGGTGATCGAGGTTAGGAGAGTAGACTCAGAGGACAACACGGCGGATCCACTCACGAAGGCCTTTTTCCCAAAGAGAGACTTTTAGGGGATGGTTGAGTATGTGATACTGCAACCACTGCTACAGATGGCCCTAGTGCAAGTGGGAGATTGTTAGTTATATGTATGCCCTAGAGGCCATTACTGTACATTGGATGTATATTGTAGTGGATGCTGGGACATATATAGGAATGACTTTCTTGCTCGACATGATAGTACGCTATCTGGTTGCTCTTTATCTTAACATGTAAACTTTCTGTCTCTCTGATTACATGTTGATAAAGCCCTTAGGATGTGTACTCGACTTCCAGGACTGTGATGTAGATCATACTAGTGGGGCCTGGATAGTCCATGAGTACATCCTTCATTGTTCCTAGCCGAGGGGATATCGAGACGGGGCATCGATATTCCAGAGTAGACTAGCGCATATTTTCTCGACCCATGCGATGGGCGATGGATGATCCCATATCCATTGGTGTTTGACATCGAAGATGGTATGCGGGTGCTCAGTGGAGACTGAGTACACTGAACGGACTCGCCGAGAACTCCCAGATGGTATTATACCTCACGTCAGATGGCAGTTCTCTGGTGACACTGGTACAGCTTAGTCTGTTGACCCGAGATCGTCATAGAGTCTTGTGTGTCTCCCACTGTGCTTTGATTTCCACCCTACCACGGCTCTACTGAGTTGTGCAAACAGGTGGTTTTTGGGTACAGTCCCGATTCACATGGAGGCAATGAGCGATAGGAGGGGATTCGTCTCTCCCGGTATTGGGGGTTGATGTTGTGCTATGCTCGACTGGCCATAACAGGAAATCCCTGGCCAGGGTTGCAGTGATATACTGGTAAGAGTTATCAGTAGTTTCACGAATGTTATGGACCTCAAGTCGGCATGACTTATCGAGCTATTGGGGTCTGACGTTTACCACCCCTAGGCGAGATATGCGACATATCAGACGAACAGACCGGACTATACGGTAAGTGTTACTGGTTGGATTCACAGGAGTGTGAGCGGGCTTGCTCGTCGATCTTCTGATCGCTCAATACCCGGGTGGCCGTTACGTTTAGCAGACCGCTTGCGGCTTGTGGGTGTTTGATATGATCATCATCCGCTGCCGGCGTATTGACGAGTCTTTAGAGTCCTACACAGAGGTTTCCTGGCTCATGCGAAACGAAATAGGAGCGCATATGAGATATGTGCGGGACCGAGAATAATTCGTGTATGTGATACCGTATTCCATTCTCGCGACAAATGTGTCGATTGGTTATATGCAATATAACCTGGTTATCGAATCAAGGATTGATTCGAGAAGCCGATACATTGGATACTAGCCGGTTATATGCGATATGACCGGATCATTGAATCAAGTGTTGATTTAATGATTTATTGTATAATTATATATTTGATATATTACTTTGCACTAACTAGTATTGGTTCACTTTAAGTGGATTTTCTCACTTGAATTGTACACATTGTATATGCGATATAGTTTTGTGCACATGTTTGTATCATGTTTGATGATACATGCTTACTTGGTTAAGTGTAAAGAATCAAACCATGGTTTAAGTTAATGATTAGGGTTTTGATTATTTATTCATTTATCTTTCTTATTTATCCATTTTGGAAAAAGAAAAAGGATAAATGAATGGTTGCTTATTTTGTTTTTTAGTTGAAGATTCTTGAAGTTTTGACTTAGTCTCCTTTTTGTTCTTATCCTTAACCCTAACCATTCTATTAACCATGGTCTTTTCTCTATACTTAACTAAGGTTAAAAGTATGATAAGATTTAATTCTTATTCATTTTTTTTTATTATTGAACTTATCATCTTCTTCTTCTTCTTCATCTTCTTCAACAAAAGAAAAGCTTTCTAGTTCAATGGCAACATGAGAAAACAAGTGAGAAATCCAAAACTAAAGTCTACCCACTTCCTATTTCTTCATCCTCTACCTCTTGCCAAGTAGTATAGGGTGTTTCCTTCACAAGTTTTCAAAGCTTGATGAAGTTGGAGCTTGTTCTTGCGATACCTCGACGTAGATCATCTTCGGCATCGAACCGACGATCAAGCTCGCCCATTCTTCGATGATACCGATGCTAGAGTCATGGGTTCGTTTTGGACAGCGGAGGGACTTCATCACGGAGCCTAGGAGGTGGTGGACCGGATCTACAAAGGTTGTAGTCACTTTCCCTTAGCATTTAATTCGATTACTTGCTTGCTTCGCCTTGATTTCTAGTTAACGATCCGTATTAGGGTTTGTAGGCACCCGTAAAATTTGATTTGTGCATGTTTCATCACTTGTGAGACTTCACTAGAGTGTCTAGGAACCCTACAATTATAAATAACAAATATTTGGTTTGGCGTTACCGCGGAATGAGTCTGAAAAGTATTTCACCTGGTTGTTTCAGCAGTGCTTAATTACGATAAATAATAAGACACCGCCATCTATAATCACCGATCAAGATCAATCTATGACAAATGCTATTGTCAAGATATTTCCAAATACAAGACATCATTATTGCATATGGCACATTTGTCAGAAATATCCTGAGAAATTGCAAAGTTTATATCATCAGTATACCGGTTTTCAAAACGACTTCAAATGTTGTATTGATAAAAGTTTGACAGTTAAGAAATTTGAAGATAAGTGGTCTGCACTAGATGAAAAGTGCTAAGTTGGTAGGCATAAATGGCTTTCAATAATGTATGGTATAAAGGAGAAGTGGATACCGACTTATACAATAAGAAACTTTTCTGCAGGAATGTGAACAACACAGCGTAGTGAGAGCACGAATGCTTTTTTGATGCTTATCTTATGAAAACGAGAAGTGTACTACAAATGCATTACGAGATCGAGAAAAAAATGGATTTTGATACGCTATGCAAAAATCGTATGTGTGCAACAAATATGCCACTGGAATTAGACGCTTCCAAAATTTACACCAAAAGCATTTTTGAAAAGATTCAAGTAGAGCTCAAGAAATCTCTATCATTTAATATCCAGAAAGTTTTAAAAGACGATGGGATAACCAGATATAAAGTTCACAACGTACTCGGTACGAAGAAAAACAAGCGAAGAGTATATTATGTTCAATTTACAACAAAAGGGCTATTTTCCAAGTGCATTTGCAATCATTTTGAATCTACTAGACTATTATGTAGGCATATATTCAGCGTTTTTGTATCTAAAAGTGTGAATAGTATACCGTCTCAATATATTTTGTCAAGATGGACGAGAAATGTTAATCAAAATATTGTTATGGCGAGTATTATACCACCTTCGGTACAGATGACTGAAACGTCGCAGTATAGTCATTTATGCAACGTGTTAAATTTAATTGCCATAAAAAGTGCTGCATCAGAGAATGGATACAAAATTAGGCTTGGGGAATTTTCCAAACTTGTAATACGAATATCTGAACTTCCAGTTGAAACATCGAATGTGAAAGAAGACTTGGTAGATAAATTAAGAGATGATTTGAAATCCGTGAAAGATGATATTTCAAAAATATAAAATTCTTTACAATCTAACCCTAGAAGTCTTAGAAAGAATCAGATAAAATTTTGGATTGATAATAAAAATAATGATGAGAAAAAGAAG
This sequence comes from Agapanthus africanus, assembly GCA_030015575.1. Lineage (NCBI taxonomy): Eukaryota > Viridiplantae > Streptophyta > Magnoliopsida > Asparagales > Amaryllidaceae > Agapanthus > Agapanthus africanus. Next base: position 298,720,039 of record JASDDO010000014.1, on the reverse strand, counting down.
AAGAGGTTACGCACATGATGCAACCAATTAATATTCCATAACAAAAGAACTTATTTAGATAAACACAACATGTAGAAGACATATATCCTGGTCAAACGAATGTCATGTATCTTGAGCTGTCATGGGATTTGAACCAACTGTCTGGTTAGTCAGAATAGTTTGTTGTAAATGAATGATATTTGATGTAAATGAATGATGTTTGATAAACCATAACATTTTTTTTTGATTTTTTGGTAAATGAATGACATTTGTTGTAAATGAATGATATTTGATGTAAAGTAATGATACTTGATGCAATATTAGTTGTTCAGATTGGCTGTGTCAATCAATACTGTTGTTAAATTTGTTGGTGTATATAAAAGTGTCAATTAATAATATTGTTAAATTTCTGGAATGTGGTTGATAAACGTGTCAATTAATTTTCTCTCTGTTAATGCAGTGAGCTTAAAAGATAACCGCTGCTTTATGTGGCGGTTAAATAGTCTGCTCTCTGTTTTTGCAGTGAGCTGAAAATATAACCGCTCTTTTATATAGCGGTTACATAGTCTGCTCTCTGTTGAGCTCAAAATATAACCGCCACATTAAGTAGCGGTTAAATAGTCAATTCTGTTGGAGCAAAATATAACCGCTAGTTTAACTGGCGGTTAAATAGTCTGCTCTCTGTTACTGCAGTGAGCTCAAAATATAACCGTTAAATTAAGTAGCGGTTAAATAGTCTGCTCTGTTGGGGTAAAATATAACCGCTGTTTTAAGCAGCGGTTAAATAGTCTGCTCTCTGTTGCTGCAGTGAGCTCAAAATATAACTGCTACATTAAGTAGCGGTTAAATAGACTGCTCTATGTTGGGGCAAAATATAATCGCTATTTTAAGTATCGGTTAAACAGTCCAGCTCAAAATATAACCGCTATTTTAAGTAGCAGTTAAACAGTCTGCTCTCTAAGGCAAAATATAACCGCTACTTTAAGTAGCGGTTAAATAGTTTGCTTTCTGTTGTTGTAGTGGGCTTAAAATATAACCGTTAATTTAAATAGCGATTAAATAGTATAACTTAAAATATAACCGCTACTTTAAGTAGCGGTTAAATAGTCTGCTCTCTGCTGCTGCAGTGAGCTCAAAATATAACTGCTATTTAAAGTAGCGGTTTTGTTTTAAGTAGAACCAAAAAATATACTTGAGAAATCATATATAGAGTTCATATATAGAAATGTAGATCATTTACACACAAATGTACATCATTTTCTCACAAATGTACATCATTTTCAGAAATCAAATATCAGAGTTCAGATACAAATATCAACACACATTATATATACTTGTGAAATCTAAAAATTTATTGTTCAACACACAACCACACATAATATACACATGCAAAATCTAAAATTTATTACATCATTTGGGTATTTTCTGATTAGCTACCTCATAACATATCCAATATCTAAAATTAACTATAGTATTTGTGTCCCACTTTTGTGAATTTAGAGAAAGTTCCCGCGACAAGCAATCCGTGTATTTCATTACAAATACATCGCAATCGAGTGATCCAGTGTCTTGCCTCGGATGGCCCTGATTCTCACCAAATTTGCAAGCCTTTGATAATCAATTTTGTTGAGATTGGGTACATCCTTCAGCATATGCCTAATAAAATGATTTTGCTGCAAAAAAAATATTGAGCTAAATAAATTATTACAACTTATAAGCAAATGAAAATAGTAACCGTTTTAAAATTGGACTAACCGGTGCTTTACATTCAATCTTATATAGTTTTATGATATTTTTGAACATTGGACCATATAGCCCAAAAATTTCCTTTGTAATGTACCAGACACACAAAATCCAATGATTTTTGTGATGCATGAGAATATAAACCTAGGATTAAAATTTTAATTCATCATTATAAATCATATTTGTTGCAAATAAAACGAAAATGAGAAAAATAAAATATAGACTTACCGTTTCACACTCTAGTACAGATTTCTGGAAAGGATTTTTCCATTTGATCCATTCTAGTAAGCTAGATCTGCACTTGTGGTTGCTCTTTACTTTCTCTGCTTTGTATCCTTGATTGATGCATTTTATTGCATATTTTTATAATCATATTTATCTTATTTTTATCTATTTTATGCTGTTCCGGTTATGTTTTGTCAAATATTGCAGATTACTGTAAGTGTACACTAGCTCCTCTACTAGGGTTTTAAACTAAAGCATGTGAGCAATTTTTAAAAACTAGAGAGATAAGTATACAAATCACGAATCGAACTAGAGATTAGGGTTACATAAAGAGCAACTAGGGATAAAAAATAAGTGAATGAGAACTACAACTTTTGTTGTCCGGTTCTTCACTTCAATTGCTCCGTGTAGAAGTTCTTGAGCTCCTCTATAACTCCACTTGAAGTTGGAACAAGGTCGCTTGAAGTCTTCGTTGTCTATGATGATCCACCACGAGGCTTCACACTCTCAAACTCTTGCTTCACTTAACTATGAATAAGTGAAGATAACAACCTACACTAAATTGCTATTTTAGTATACGTTGATGAAGTGGGATTTTCTCACAAAATTCTTTCTTTTTCTTTTCTTTTAACCAACCTAGAAAAATATCTAGAGAGGAATGAAGAAGATGAGCCTCGGCAAAGATAATGAACCTTGGAGATAAGATGATTGTTTTATTGATAAGTATGGATGAATAAAACAAATCAAGAGAGTGAGTCATGGTTGCTAGATCTTTTTAGAACCTAGTAGAAGCCATGACTCATCTCTTGATATTTATCTTGTTCATTTATATTTATCAAAGCTTTCATTTTATCTTCAATGTGATTCTTGCATTGCCTTGTTCCATGTATCATCAACCATGATACTTACACACACACACACACACACACACACACACACACACACATATATATATAAATATAAAGAAAAGAATTATAATGAGTAATTAGTTTATTATTAAATCAACACTTGATTTAATAATCCGGTCATATCATATATAACCCGACCAATATCTAAAATGCTAGATTAATGTACGGTATCACATACTCATAGTTAATTAAGCTCCCGCACATATCTCCATATATGCCCCACTTCATTTCGCTTGAGTTTAAAAACCTCTATGTGAGACTCTTAAGACTCGTCAATATGCCAGCAGTAGGTAATGATCATATCAGATACCCACAAGCCGTCAGCGGTACTAGCTGGACGTAGCGGCTACCCAGGTATTGAACGAATAGAAGATCAACAAGCAAACTTGTTCAAACTCCCATAGAGCCAAAAAGCAACACTTACAGTACAGTCCGGTCTCTTCGTCTGATATGTCGTATATCGAGTCTGGGTGTGTGTGTGGAATCGTCAGACCCAAATAAATTGATAAGTCATGCCGATGTGTGGCCTATAACCAATCGAGAAACTACTGATAACACTTATTAGTAAATCTCATCAGCTCTGACCAGGGACTTGCGGTTATAGCCAATTGCGCATAGCACAACATCAACTCCCAATACCGGGAGAGACGAAACCCCTCCTATCGCTCACTGCCTTCATGTGTCCCGGGACTGTACCCAAAATCCACCTGTTCGCACGACTCAGTAGAGCCGTGGTTGGGTGGAAATCAAAGCACAGTGGGAAGCACATAAGACACTATGACGATCTCGGGTCTACAGACTAACCTGTACAAGTGTCACCGGAGAATTTCTATTTGACGATAGGTATAGTACCATCTAGGAGTTCTCGGCGAGTCCGTTCAGTGTACTCAGTCTCTAATGAGCACCTGTATACAATCTTTGATGTCAAATACCAATGGATATGGGATCATCCATCGCCCCAATACAGGGTCAAGAAACTTATACACTAGTCTACTCTGGAATATCGATGCCCTGTCTCGATACTCCCTTGACTAGGAACTGTTAAGGATGTGCTTGTAGATTACACATGCCCCACTAGTATGATCTGCATCATAGTCATGGTAGTCAAGCTAATATCCTAAGGGTTTTATCAACATGTATCATAAAAACAGTAGACTCAAAATAGTGAACATGTTAAGATAAAGTGCAACCAGATAGCATACTATCATGTCGAGCAAGAAAGTCCTATATATATATATGTCCAAGCATCCACTACAATACACAATAATGGCTTCTAGGACATACATATTCCTAACAATCTCCCACTTGCACTAAGGCCAATTATTGGTGTATCTCATACCCAACATCTCAAAAAGTCACTCAAATTGCGCCTGTGGAAGGGTCTTGGTGAGTAGATCCGCGGTATTGTTCTTCGTGTCCACTCTCCGCACTTCGATTTCACGGCGATCAAGTATCTCCCGGATCAGGTGATATCGCCTTAGGATATGTCTGGAACGCTGATGGGACCTAGGTTCCTTGGCTAATGCCATAGCCCCGTTATTATCACAATACAAGGGTATTGGATCAATAATAATTGGAGCCACTCCAAGCTCTGAGATGAACTTCCGCATCCAGACAGCTTCCTTAGCAGCATCATTTGCAGCAATGTACTCAGCTTCCATCGTTAAGTCTGCAACAGTGTCATGTTTGGAACTTTTCCAACAAACCGCCCCTCCATTGAGGGTAAATACAAAACCCGAGATAGACTTGCTGTCATCCTTATCACTCTGGAAGCTGGAATTGGTAAAAGCCTCCATTTGGAGATCCCCATTACCATACACCAAGAACATTTCTTTAGTTCATCGTAAGTACTTAAGAATGTTCTTCACAGCTGTCTAGTGTTTCTCCCATGGATTGGATTGATATCTGCTCCCTACACTTAGTGCGTAAGCTACATCTGGGCGAGTACATAACATCGCATACATGATAGACCCTACATCAGAAGTGTAGGGTATAACACTCATGCGAGCCATCTCTTCATCTGACTTTGGAAAAAAGTCTTTGGAGAGGGTAATTCCGTGACAAGCGGGTAAGTTACCTCGCTTGGAATCTTCTATACTAAACCTCTTTAGTATAGTATCTATGAATCTAGATTGGGACAATCCCAACAATCTCTTAGATCTATCTCTATAGATCCTTATGCCTTGAATGCACGAGGCATCACCCAAGTCCATCATGGAAAACCTTTGTGATAGGAATAGTTTGACCGATTGTAGCATATGAACATAATTTCCTATCAAGAGAATATCATCCACGTACAATACTGTTAGTGATATGTGTGCCCTAGAGACTATTACTGTACATGCGATGTATATTGTAGTGGATGCTTGGACATATATGTGGAGGACTTTCTTGCTCGACATAGTATTGTAAGTTGACGTTAGACACCCCACATGATGCGGGGAGGCGGAATAGGTAAAATAATCATTTTGTTTAAACTAATATCGACTTACTTTACGGATCTTTGCCAAACCCTAACTTACAACAACAAAGAAGTCATTAGCTACTATGAAAGATGATTATACCTAACGAATCAAGTCCCTCTTGTTCTCTTTGATCACCTCCTCGTCGGCCTCCTCGATGTGATAGAAGATCTACCCGAGAGCTACTTCTCCAAGTTTTAACCTCACACTTGAGGTAATTAGGTGGCTATGAGTGCTAATCAAAGCAACCTACAGGATATAGAATAGGATTAGGGATCTATTAGTCTTACTAACCCTTGGATCTCAACACATGAGGGGTTAGGGTTAGTTCTTTGAAGAGAGAGAGCTTGAGGAGAGAGAAGGTGAGAGTGAGAATCATCTTGGAAAAATATCTCATTGTGAATATATGAAGCATAAGATATTTATTAAATGAATAACAAATAAAAAATATCTTCATGCTTCATTAACTCACCTTGTGTGATTCATCCCATGAGTCATTAAGCCATTAATGCATCATTAACTCCTATGGATGAATCACACTATGAGTCATTAAACCAATTAATGCAAATTCCACCTAAGCCTCCAACTCATCAATCTTCTAGAAGGTTCTCGGCAAATTACAAGAATGCCCCTCCTATCCGTGAAAACACGGAAATACTGAGAATGTATAAATCCAATAATCCAATACTAGAATCTGGCTTAAACTAAAGCCTGCTAGTAAAAACTGTCCGAGCATCGTACGTGCGTAAAAACACGTATATGTCCGAACCCTACCGTAAAACCATACGACTTCTATATCGTTTCGCCCGAAGCAGGGAAACTCTCCGTGTGGGACTCTAAAGACTCGACTACTACGCTGGCAGTGGGTTTAACTACAGGCCGCAAGCGGTACTAGCTGTACGTAACGGTCCCCAGGTAGATGTCGATAAGAAGGCCGATGAGGAAACCCATCCGAACTCCTACTGAGCCTGATGTGATAATCTCCGTACAGTCCGGTCTGTTCGTCTAGGACCATCGCATATCGGGCCTAGGGGGCGGCAAGCGTCAATCCCCTAAAAGCGGTATAAGTCGTGTCGGAGCGAAGCCCATTACACCTTGAGAAGCTACCGGAAATCCTACCAGTAAATCTAGCTTGCCCTGGCCAGGGACTTTGCGTAATGGCTCTCCAATCACAGCGCGATATCAACTCCCAATACCGGGAGAGACGAATCCTATCTAACCGCCACTACCTCCAAATGCTTCGGGACTGCACCCAACTTCTACCTGTTTGCACGACTCCTTTGAGCCGTGGTAGGGTAGCAATCTAAGAACAGTGGGAACACACTCGAGGCGAAGCAGCAGTGTCAAATCTGCAGACTATGCTGTACTCATGTCACCTGGGAACTGTTAACCGACTACGGGTATAATACCAACCAACAGTTCCCTGCGAGTCCTGTCCGGTGTACCCGTAACCCAACGAGCACCTGTATACTATCTCCAGTACAACGTACTAATGGCTGTGGGACAGACCATTTCCCCTGCTGGGATGAGAAGCGTACACACTAGTCTACCCCGGAGTATCGATGCCCTGTCTCGATAATCCTACGACTAGGGACCTGTAAAAGGATGTGCTTGTAGACTACCCAGCACCCACTAGTGTGACTGCCATCACAACGCTGGTAGTCAAGCAAGATCCTAAGGGCTCTATCAATATGCATTCTCGATATGCTAACATATACACATATTAAGATAGAAACAAACAAAGTAGCGTACTACCATGTTTAGCAAGACTGTTAATATAACTGTGAATATCCCAAGCTTCCATTAAGTAATATACAAGCTAGTATGATACAATAATGGCCCCTAGGGCATATACACTAACAATCTCCCACTTGCACTAGGGCCATGTACTGGCGTATCGAAGACCTATCATCTCGAGTAGCCTCTCGAACTGAATCTGAGGTAAGGCCTTAGTAAATGGATCAGCAGTGTTCTCCTCTGTAGGAACTCTCCGGACCTTGATCTCCTGTCGATCTATGATTTCCCTGATCAGGTGATACCGCCTTAAGATGTGTCTGGACTTCTGATGGGACCGGGTTCCTTCGCTAAAGCTATAGCTCCGTTGTTGTCGCAATACAGCGGTATTGGATCAACAATGGTAGGAACCACCTGAAGTTCTGTTAGGAACTTCTTCATCTAGACCGCTTCTTTTGCGGCATCGCAAGCAGCGATATACTCCGCTTCCATCGTCGAGTCAGCAACGGTGTCCTGCTTGGAACTCTTCCAGCACACCGCCCCTCCATTGAGGGTAAAGACATAACCTGACATGGACTTGGAGTCATCCTTGTCACTCTGGAAGCCGGAATCAGCAAAGGCCTCGATCTTGAGGTGTTTTCCGCTGTAAACCAAGAACATCTCCTTAGTCCTTCTCAGGTACTTGAGAATGTTCTTTACTGCTATCCAGTGCTTCTCCCCTGGGTCTGACTGATACCTGCTTACCACGCTCAGTGCGTAAGCTACATCTGGTCTGGTGCACAACATCGCATACATTATAGAGCCTACCGCAGAAGCGTAGGGTATAACTGACTTGCGTTCCCTTTCCAAATCAGTCTTGGAAGACATCTCTTTGGATAGGGTGATTCCGTGACAAGCCGGTAAACCACCGCGCTTAGAATCTTCCATACTGAATCTTTTCAGTATAGTGTTGATATACCTGGACCGCGAAAGTCTCAACATTCTCTTGGATCTATCACGATAGATCCGGATCCCCAGAATGTAAGAGGCATCACCCAGGTCTTTCATGGAGAACCTGTATGACAAGAATCCTTTGACAGATTGTAGCATAGGAATGTCATTTCCTATCAAGAGAATGTCATCCACGTACAAGACGAGGAATACGACAGTTCGTGCTACAATTTTACTATATATACATGGTTCATCTGGATTTTTGATAAAGTCATATTCTTTGACCGTTTCATCAAAACAGATGTTCCAACTCCGCGATGCCTGCTTTAGTCCATAAATGGACTTAAGCAACTTGCATACTTTCCCGCTGCTCCCACTCTGATTGAAACCTTCTGGCTGATCCATATAGACGCACTCTTCCAAATTACCATTTAGAAAAGCCGTCTTTACGTCCATCTGCCAGATCTCATAATCATGGAAGGCGGCAATGGCAAGAAGGATCCGAATGGATTTGAGCATAGCCACTGGAGAAAAAGTTTCGTCATAGTCCAAACCAGGTCTTTGACGAAAACCCTTTGCAACAAGTCTAGCCTTATAGGTTTCCACCTGTCCATCTACACCAATCTTTTTCTTGAAGATCCATTTGCATCCTATGGGTTTTACCCCACCTGGAGCAAAGTCTAAAGTCCATACTTTGTTGGTGTACATGGACTCCATCTCGGTCCGCATTGCATCTAGCCATCTTACCGAGTCGCCACTCTGGATGGACTGCTGGAAGCTAGTAGGTTCATCATTATCAATGATGCAATCCTCTCTATCCCCGTCCATGAGAAAACCGTAGTATCTCTCAGGCGGATGAGACGGCCTACTACTCCTACGGAGGGGTGTGGGAATGTCCTGTTCTTCTTGAACTACTGGTTTTACCAAAATTTCAGTAGTAGTTTGTGGTTCTGGAATTTCTTCCAGTTCTATTGCGCTCCTTCTTGTTTCCTTTTCTAAAAACTGATGTTCTAAAAAATGGGCATTACGAGAAACAAAAACCTTTTGTTCTTCTGCGTAATAGAAGAAATACCCCTTGGAGTTCTTTGGATATCCTACAAACTTACACTGTACTGATTGTGCTTCGAGTTTGTCCGCATGCTGCTTTTTAACAAAAGCTGGACATCCCCATATCTTTAGATACTGAAGATAGGGTTTCTTCCCACTCCACATCTGATATGGCGTGGTAGGCACAGTCTTGGTAGGAGCCCTGTTCAAAAGATATGCAGCTGATTCTAGTGCATAACCCCAGAAAGATCGCGGTAACTCAGCATTACTCATCATGGAACGTACCATATCCAATAGGGTTCGGTTCCGTCTCTCCAATACACCGTTATGCTATGGAGTGTATGGAGGAGTAAGCTGAGAGAGAATTCCTTTCTTTTTTAGGTAACCTAGGAACTCGGCACTTAAGTATTCACCACCTCGATCAGATCTCAGTGTCTTGATACTTTTGCCGGTTTGGTTTTCAACTTCATTCTTATATTCTTGGAATTTCTCAAAGGCCCCGGATTTATGTTTCAATAAGAAAATGAATCCGTACCTAGAGTAATCGTCCGTAAAAGTAATGAAATATGAAAAACCACCTCTTGCATGTATAGACATTGGACCACATACATCGCTGTGTATGAGTCCTAAGAGCTCGCTCGCTCTTACTCCAAGTCCAGTGAATGAAGTCTGTCATCTTTCCTTTGAGACATGATTGACAAGTTGCATAAGATTGATATTCGAACGGATCCAAATATCCTTCTTTATGTAACTTAGTTAACCTTGTCTCATTGATGTGACCCAGTCTACAATGCCATAAGAAAGTGTTCATACCAGAATATTGCATTTTATACCGCTCATTCTTATGCTCGTTTGTTTATAGGCAGGTGCTTTTAATTAGTGCTTGCTACATATTTGCAGGATACTGGTTCTCAGCTCTAAACAGTGAAATTCATGGAAAAGTATGACAAATTCTGGATTACTGCCAACCACAGATAAAACACGGGTCTTCGCTCTCTATCCGTATGTTGCCACACACAGTTTAAGGGACAAAATGGCAAATCGATGTCATTTTCATGCACAAACCTCAATGTCAACACAAGATCCAACATATCTACGTGGAGCTAGAGGAAATCATGGCAAAAGATCCACATCACATCACCTTTTAATCTACTGAAATTCTGGAAGAATTGTGAAGAGCTTCTGAGAAAAGTACTATACCACACTGAAGAGGACTACAAACCAGGGATGCTGACAAAAATAGAAGGCCTAACTCCTCTTTATGGCTGCGGTTCCGCGGCATAAGCGCGCTTAGGCCGCGGAACCGCGGCCGTATAGGCTCTTCAGTTGAAAACTTTTCAGGGGCTGTTTGGTCAATTCATATAGTGCCAGAATGTTGCCCTAGGTTCTCTGTTTCCTGCCTATAAATAGCCTAAAACTTGCCAAGCCATGGATATTCTTTTCATGCCCTCTTTTTGTTAGTTTTTAGTTTACTTCTTCTTCTTCTTCATCTTTCCTCCATTAAATTGTTGTGAGAGCTTTTGAGTAGATGTTAAATGAAGATGAGAGTTATTTTGTATCATTCTTTTTGCTTAGCTTCCCCCTTGAGCTCTCTACCTTAACTTGATCTTGCAACCTCTTAAGTGAGCTAGCAAGTTTAATCTTTGGTTATTGATCTCAAGAGGTTGTATCATTTTGGAATCAATAATGTTCTCTCTTTTGTGCTTCATTCTCCAAGAGTTCTTTGCCTTTTCTTGATCTTGCAACCTCTTAATTGAGCTTGCAAGTTTAAGATTTGGTTATTGAACCCATGTCTTGTTTTGGGTTCTATGGTTCCTAGTTTCATTTCTTGCTCATTTACTTTCATGCACTTAAATTCCATGCACTTTTAATTACTAGCTTGTAATCTTTTCTTTTCTTTGTTTATCTTTTCTTTTGCTCTTTTTGGTTCGTTTTGTGAATGGTTGTAATATGTTGTTGTTAAGAATAAATACGATATCGTAAGTTAAGGTTTCATTCCTCATTTCCTTTTCCCGTTATTTTCCTTTGAACTCCGCCCAAACGTTACGCAAGCGCTCCGTTAGGCACCCTACCCTACCAAGTTAACGGTGATTCCTAACCGCGACTGGTTGTGTTCGTTTGGCCGGAGGCGAAAGCAAGAGACAAGAACGGAAGGACAAGGGTAAATAAGCCGGATTCCACGAATACCGTGCTTAAATCCCCTAATCCATGTTGTTGCCAATTGCTCTAGCTTCAATTGGTCAAGACTCGGCTCAAAAGTTTTGAGTGCGGATTTCCTTAGCTTACACTTTCGTATCTTTTTCTTAACAACTTTATACTTGCATATAACACTTAGGATAGAATTGAACAAACATATACACATTCTTTATTGACTCGTCTAAAACTCGAACGGACATACAACCATCTCCCTGTGGATCGACCCGTGCTCAACCGGCTAGCTGCATAGCGACACCGTCCTGATCGCGGTTATAACTTTAGAATTTTGAACATCCGACACGTCAAAAGCGTGCGATCAAATGGCGCCGTTGCCGGGGAGACGGTAACGTATTTTCTTTCTTGTTATTCGGGTTAATATTCTTTTTGTATATATATATATAAAATAAAATCTTTTTGTTATTTTTGATAATTTTTGTGAGCAAGTGTGCAGGCTAATCTGGAGCAAGTACAGTAATCCAAAAAAAGAAAACAGAGGTTTTTATTTTGGAGAAGAGAAGAAGTGGAGTTCGTTGACCAAAGACAAATCCCCAAGTCAACATTTTGACCGCGGAATCGCGGTCAAAAGGTGCCTTGCGCGGCGGTTCCACGGTCCCATTGAGGCCTCTGTGCCCAATTTTTTCTCCACCCCTTTTTCTTTTCTTTTATCTTTTCTGTGAATTCCACTATACTGTATTTTCTGCAGATTTTTGCGGATTTGCGAACTGCGATTGTGGGGAGCAAAGTGTACGTTCAAGATTAAGGTGATTGCAAAGTACAGTGCCAAGAATCCGGGTAGTTTGACCCGCGCAAGCGAAATTTTCAAGCTTATCGGATTTGATTCAACGGGGGGTTTTCCTAGCCCAAAAACTTAACGGTACGTACTTTACTAACACCTTCTTATCAAATCCGAAGCATCCAATATACTATTCTTTGCAGGATTCTTTGCAAGTTCGCTAGCAAACGCTAAAAATTGACTAACCCGTATTTGTTGCAGTGCCGTGCTTAAACAAAAAAACAATTGTTTGATTCTTTATAGAATTTTTATTGATTTGCACATTGCATACATTAATACGGACTTAAGGGCAAGCGAACCCCACAACATACGGTAAGGATTTCATCACCTTTTCCGTGGCCCACAAATCACGAACTTGAGCATAATGTTTACCCGCACAAACTTTAAAAGAAACTAGACTTTAAGCCTTAAGGACTTCGCGCTCACTAGAAGAAGTTAACTGTGTTTAGAACCCCGCTTAACGGTACATTGTTTACGGGGTGTCTAGAAAAGTGTTAACGGCGAAACCGCCAAAAGAGAAAGGGTTATTTAATTAAGGACCTTCGTGAAAGCGTCGGAAAACCTCCCCGGATCTTTGCACTTACCTGGCCTCGTGATCAGTGTATCTTAAGCCCGTTTCTCGACACAGTTTTACTTCGACAATCAAGTTCTGGAGCAGGTCTAGTTGACCTAGGTGAAGCCTAGAACGATTAGGTGTGTGGTATTTTTGTGTCGTGATTGTTTTTGGTCCAGATTCTTTTTATATGTATATTTCATTCTTTTGTTAATAACTAACTAAAAAAAATCACATTCTTTTTCCCCTCCTTTTCTCTGCCTTTCTTTCTTTCTCTCTTCATATCATGGGTACCCCACCTCGCAAAACTCTTGCCGAACTTTGGTACCCACAACCAGACATTACTTCTTACGGTTCTTGCTTTGGCAGAACGTCGAACGATCCCTCCATGCCCAAAATCTCTTTGAAAGATCGGATAGACGCGTCTAGGACAAACACTTGCCCACCGCAATCTAGTTTGTATCAACCTTTTCAACCTCCCCAACCCTCTTATGTTGATACCCGTTTTGCAAGTCGTCCTTTGTCCGTCGCTGAACATATTGAACAATCTCATAGCCGATCTTTCACTCCTTTCACCACTTCAAATTCTTGGGATCAACAATTTCATTCACCTTCTTATCCAAATGTTGATCCTACTCCTGTCCGACCATTCAATTCCTACCAGTCCTACCCGACTTTTGCACCTTCCCTAGACATTGTTTCTGAACAGCCTTTGGGAGTTTCCAGTATCCAAAAAACTTTGAATCTTTTACTGAAACCCTTTCACAACCCATGTCTAGTCTGGAACAGTCATTGGAAGATTTTAGGGTAGTGTCGTACCAAAAGATGATGGATGTGAATGCGTCCATGGCCGCCCTCATACAACCTAGTGACCCAGTAGCTAGTTTTCAACTAGCTCCAAATTTTCCAATGTATGAAGAGGCAGTAGGACAGGTTGAGAATTTGAGTGGAGAGAGTGAGCTGTACCCCCTTCCGAATCAAGCCTACCCGTTTCAACTTGAATCCCACAACTCTGGTTTTGAATGTCTATCTAGTGTTCCAAACGATTCATTGATTAAAGATAGAACAGATAATGAGTTGTGTGACTTTGTAGTGTTTGATTTGCCCGATTATGAAGGGTCCCTTTTGAGTGAAACCACACCCAATCCTTTTGACCTCTACACCTCCATCTTAGAACCAGAATCGATTGAAATCCATGCTTTTGATGAGGTGTCTGAGGTTATTGATTTTCACTTGATTGAGGATATTGACGCTGGGAATATTTTGGATGATGAACCTATAGATTTGGCTGAGTTTTTCTCTTCAATTCATCATCCCGAGTCATTAAATATTTTTCCCGAACCCCATATGCGCTGGATTTTGAGGATAAATGCATGGATGTGCTAAATTTTAAGGATAGTTTTGAGGATGAACCAGTTTTGCTTGATGAGTCGGATTTCCCAATTCATCCCGTCCCTGTCATTGACTATGTACACCCTCCTGAACCCTTAACCGATACCCTTCCTTAATCACTTCCCCCATCCTTTCCCTCGTTCCGACAATGCAAGAAACCGTATCACTTTCATTTCATATGTCTGGTTTACCCAGTTCGGCTTACCCATGGCTTCTCACGGATCTTGAGGGATTTGACCCCATTTCTCGACGGGTTAATAGATTAGCACAATCACTTTTTACACATCGGTCATCACAAATTGTACTAATCTATTCACTCCATTTCCACCATCAAGTTCGTACTCCATTTCTTTTTCCCTTCCGCCATTCTTCTTCTCATATACCGCGACCGTATCCCTCTTCTATCTCCATACGGTCTCGCGTATTCTCCGTTTCTTACCTCTCCGTATTCTTTCATCAACCAGCACACTATCACGATAGAATCTTTGAATGGTTGGTGCTCACTTTTGGCCTGTGTAAGGCCTTGTATAGCTTGATACTGTTCTTTTCCCCCTAATCCTGAACTTCAACGCTTAACAGTGGAAACACTATTTTACTTAAGTTTGGGGGGGAACCTTTTTGTATATAATTTTTGTTTTCCTTTTTGTTTTGTATATAATTTGTTTTTAGGGAGTGCCGACAATTTTGATCCTCTTGGTGTAGCCTGACAGTGAGGGCACTGTCAAGTTTAAGTTTGGGGGTGTGCTCGGTAAGCTTTCTTCCTTCGCATTCATTTGTATATTTTGCATTTGCATACCTTATTAAAAACCCAAAAAATTCGAAAATTTTCCAAAAAATATAAAAACTTTGTCGTCAAGTTAGCTAATAGGATAACTTAGATTTTTATTCCGAAAGTTTAGTTGATATATTAGAAATAACTAAATCCTAGGCTTAGGAATTGAAAACCCTAAAAATAACCCTCATTCTGTCAAACTTTGGTAAGTATACGTCCTTACAGTTTTTTTTTGAGAAATAGGTAATCTTGAGTTCAGTTCTTGAGTTAAGTCAAGATGAGGGGAAAGTATTTAAGCTTTACTGAAGGATAAGTCTGAAAAATAGTTTCTTTTCTTGAGTTCAAATTTAGAAAGTATATACCCTACAGCTACACTTACACGCACCTTGAAACTTGGGATAGTAGAGGATACCTAGAAATACTCTTGCCTGAAAGCCTAGTATGAAAGAAAAAACGGTATTTAAAGCTAAACACCAAAAGAGCATTTTGAAAAATATATCCGGTCTTGAAAAAGAAAAAGAAAAAGAAAAAGAAAAATAAAAATAAATAAAGTCAAGACCTGGAAACTGCTATTTACGCTTTAAGCTCACACATTCAGTAATCGGCCGTTAGTGCCTCAAGAAGCATTAATAGTCGCATGAAAGGTGTGCAAGCAAATCCGTCCATCCTTAATGAAAATAAGTAGTATTAGGTATTAGGGCAAGGGTATTATAGCTTGAATTGAATTCTTGAGTGTAGGGGTGCAAATATACACACACGTAGGGGTATACAATCGATATTTGGATAAAAGATAGAAATAAAGAATAAGACTTGTGTTTTCAGTAAAGTTGATAAAAATCCCTGATTTGAGGCCGCACTTTAGAAGGAAAACTCAGGAGAACCAACATCTTTCTAAACTTTTTTGAAACGTATAGGATCCAAGGTTAAATAGATAGGAGGTGTGAAAAATAAGGGTTGGATATTTCTAACTTAGGATGATAGAGTTTCTAACGTAAATACTAAACTGTAGGAGTAGAATCGATGTTAACTTATGACACAAGCTTGACAGGATTTTGTGGGTGTAATCCGCTGAAAACCCTCAGGAGACAACACTCCTCCTACTAGAGACACCTAGAGGTTTAACGGCTTGTTGCACGTGCTCAGTGCAATCGCGTTCCCTGCGAAAGTGCGGTTAGGACTTTTTTGTGAATAATTGGTTTTGCTCGGGACGAGCAAAAGTTAAGTTTGGGGGTATTTGTTCATACCAGAATATTGTATTTTATACCGCCCATTCTTACGCTCGTTTGTTTATAGGCATGTGCTTTTAATCAGTGTTTGCTACATATTTGCAGGATACTGGTTCTCAGCTCTAAACAGTGAAATTCATGGAAAAGTACGACAAATTCCGGATTACTGCCAACCACAGATAAAATACGGATCTCCGCTCTCTATCCGTATGTTGCCACACGCCAGTTTAAGGGAGAAAATGGCTAATCGATGTCATTTTCACGCACAAAGCTCAATGTCAACACAAGATCCAACATATCTACGCGGAGCTCGAGTAAATCATGGCAAAAGATCCACATCACATCACCTTTTGATCTACTGAAATTCTGGAAGAATTGTGAAGAGCTTCTGAGAAAAGTACTATACCACACTGAAGAGGACCACAAACCAGGGATACCGACAAAAATAGAAGGCCTAACTCCTCTTTATGGCCGCGGTTCCGCGGCATAAGCGCGCTTAGGCCGCGGAACCGCGGCCGTATAGGCTTTTCAGTTGAAAACTTTTCAGGGGCTATTTGGTCAATTCATATAGTGCCAGAATGTTGCCTTAGGTTTCCTGTTTCCTGCCTATAAATAGCCCAGAACTTGCCAAGCCATGGATATTCTTTTCATGCCCTCTTTTTGTTAGTTTTTAGTTTACTTCTTCTTCTTCTTCATCTTTCCTCCATTAAATTGTTTTGAGAGCTTTTGAGTGGATGTTAAATGAAGATGAGAGTTATTTTGTATCATTCTTTTTGCTTAGCTTCCCCCTTAAGCTCTCTACCTTAACTTGATCCTGCAACCTCTTAAGTGAGCTTGCAAGTTTAATCTTTAGTTATTGATCTCAAGGGGTTGTATCATTTTGGAATCAATAACGTTCTCTCTTTTGTGCTTCATTCTCCATGAGTTCTTTGCCTTTTCTTGATCTTGCAACCACTTAATTGAGCTTGCAAGTTTAAGATTTGGTTATTGAACCCATGTCTTGTTTTGGGTTCTATGGTTCCTAGTTTCATTTCTTGCTCATTTACTTTCATGCACTTAAATTCCATGCACTTTTAATTACTTGCTTGTAATCTTTTCTTTTCTTTGTTTACCTTTTCTTTTGCTCTTTTTGGTTCGTTTTGTGAATGGTTGTAATATGTTGTTGTTAAGAATAAATACAATATTGTAAATTAAGGTTTCATTCCTCATTTCCTTTTCCCGTTATTTTCCTTTGAACTCCGCCCAAACGTTACGCAAGCGTTCCGTTAGGCACCTTACCCTACCAAGGTAACGGTGATTCCTAACCGCGACCGGTTGCGTTCGTTTGGCCGGAGGCGAAAGCAAGAGACAAGAACGGAAGGACAAGGGTAAATAAGCCGGATTCCACGAATACCGTGCTTAAATCCCCTAATCCACGTTGTTGCCAATTGCTCTAGCTTCAATTGGTCAAGACTCGGCTCAAAAGTTTTGAGTGCGGATTTCCTTAGCTTACACTTTCGTATCTTTTTCTTAACAACTTTATACTTGCATATAACACTTAGGATAGAATTGAACAAACATATACACATTCTTTATTGACTCGTCTAAAACTCGAACGGACATAAAACCATCTCCCTGTGGATTGACCCGTGCTCAACCGGCTAGCTGCATAGCGACACCGTCCTGATCGCGGTTATAACTTTAGAATTTTGAACATCCGACACGTCAAAAGCGTGCGATCAAATGGCGCCGTTGCCGGGGAGACGGTAACGTATTTTCTTTCTTGTTATTCGGGTTAATATTCTTTTTGTATATATATATATATAAAATACAATCTTTTTGTTATTTTTGATAATTTTTGTGAGCAAGTGTGCAGGCTAATCTGGAGCAAGTACAGTAATCCAAAAAAAGAAAACAAAGGTTTTTATTTTGGAGAAGAGAAGAAGTGGAGTTCGTTGACCAAAGACAAATCCCCAAGTCAACATTTTGACCGTGGAATCGCGGTCAAAAGGTGCCTTGCGCGGCGGTTCTACGGTCCCATTGAGGCCTCTGTGCCCAATTTTTTCTCCACCCCCTTTTCTTTTCTTTTATCTTTTCTGTGAATTCCACTATACTGTATTTTCTGCAGATTTTTGCGGATTTGTGAACTGCGATTGTGGGGAGCAAAGTGTACGTTCAAGATTAAGGTGATTGCAAAGTACAGTGCCAAGAATCCGGGTAGTTTGACCCGCGCAAGCAAACTTTTCAAGCTTATCAGATTTGATTCAACGGGGGGTTTTCCTAGCCCAAAAACATAACGGTATGTACTTTACTAACACCTTCTTATCAAATCCGAAGCATCCAATATACTATTCTTTGCAGGATTCTTTGCAAGTTCGCTAGCAAACGCTAAAAATTGACTAACCCGTATTTGTTGCAGTGCCGTGCTTAAACTAAAAAACAATTGTTTGATTCTTTATAGAATTTTTATTGATTTGCACATTGCATACATTAATACGGACATAAGGGCAAGCGAACCCCACAACATACGGTAAGGATTTCATCACTTTTTCCGTGGCCCACAAAACACGAACTTGAGCATAACGTTTACCCGCACAAACTTTAAAAGAAACTAGATGATTGTCATAAAATTCGATTGTGTGTATCAAATCAAATACTCAAATGATCCCCGGCAACGGCGCCATTTGATTTGAATTAATTTCTGTTGTGTCGTTTGAGAAAATAGAATAGAAATCACAACCAAAAACATTTGACCGCAATCAACTACGGTGTCGGATGTAGATTGTAAGTGAGTGCGGATCGTCCACATGGACAGTGTAATAGTTCGTCTTTTGAGTTAGATGAATTGAAACTTTAAAGAAAAGAAAACAAACAATTCAAGATTTATATTTGAAGTTCAAGAATTAGAAAATCTAGATCTAATAACAAGAAAAAGATAGAATCAAGAATTGATAGTTTGATGATTTTTCCAAACCAAATATCAAGAATCGAAATGAGACTCGTAGGAATCGATCGGATCTATAGATGTGATGTAATCTTACAATTACGTATTCTTATTCTTCGATGAATTGATACTAGATCGATGATGATCGATCAAGAATTAGGGATTTCTTATGAAACTAGGGTTTCATCTTATCCCTTGTTCTTTCGTCAATATCATTCACATTCTAGCCTCTAGTAAATTCAAGAAACGATCGTAGATCCCTAATTTCGAGCGATCACAATCAAGAAAGTATCGCAACGAAACTAGGTCATCGATTCTTGAACTTGCTAGGGTTTACAAAACTCGTAGGACTTAAAAATCGTTTTAAGATTTGTTACATCATCATTCTATTGATCGTCTCGGCTCCTTTACGAGCTGAGTTTTACTCAAACATCACAACAAGAACAACAATTACAAATTGAGATCTAATCATGATGCAAGAATTAAAAGAAAGCAAGATTAAAGAATTTCACCTTTTATTTATATCAACAATTTCATTACATTCGCTCAAGAACTACAAAAGGAAGAACTCGATCGTCGATTTGGCTTCGCTCGTCTCCGTGGGTCGCGGATCGGCTCGGATCACTTGCCCGATTGAAGATCGGCTCGGCTCCTAAAGGCTGAAGGCTTCTTGCTTGATTGGTACTAAAGATCTTGAATTTGGAGTGGAATTAGGGTTAGGGTTTCGCACAAGCCTTGTCACTAGACTTGTGGAAGAAGATGAAGAATTGAGATTTAGGAATGGGAGAGATTAACAACTAATGATGAACAACCTCAACCCTTAGATCTAGGCTCCTATTTATAGATCTCAAAACCCTAGATCTAGGATTTGAATTTTAAGTTTCCCTCCAAAAGTTTGTTGAGGAAATTTGAATTTCTCTCCAAAAGTTAGTTAGAGGAGAAACTTCTAGATGTGATTAGTTAGGAGGGAGCTTCTAGAAGAGGTTAGTTAGGAGCTTAATTAGGATTAGCTTTGCTTAATGATCTTTGCTGATCTGGCAGTAGCTTCGCGAGAATTATGGAATTTGACATATCTTTCTGAGCTGTAGGCCTTGAGATATGAATTTTGCACTAAAAATAATTTGCTGATCTGACCAAACCGCCGCGGAACCGCGACGCAAGCCGGCTCTCGCCGCGGTTCCGCGGCGCTTTAGAGGCTTTAGGGCTTGCAACTTTTGGTGATGATTTGGGCTGACTTGTGGGCCTTTCTTTGATATGATTATTTGTATATTTCCTTCTGAATTGCTACCAGATCTGAAAACATGGAGTTGGTGTATTTTTGATCAGCTTCTTTTGACTTTGCTCCTGCAATTTCCTGCACAAATCTCGATACAAGTGTTGCGCAAATACAGAGATGACGCGATGCCATGAAATGCGGTCAATTTTCCTTAAAGTGCCGGTTTAAAAGTCTAACGCATGCAATCTGATATTTTACGACTGATTTGCTAATATGTGAAATATGAATGCCGAACACTTCTAAATAAGTGCAAATAATAGGGAAATTGCCGAGTTAAGAATGCAATATTTTCGACTGATCAAATTCCCCCAAACTTAATTTCGATCGTCTCGAGCGAATGTTTTATTAAAAAGAGAAGGAGAAAATAAAGAAAGAGAAAAACTAACTAGCACACTTTCGTAGGCAACACGATTGCACTGAGCACGTGCAACAAGCCTTTAAACCTCTAAGTGTCCCTAGTAGGAGGAGTGTTGTCTCCTGAGGGTTTTCAGCGGATTGCACCCACAAAATCCAATAATAAAAGGAAGATCATGAATATTACATTTAAAGACAAGAATTGTAAAAGAAAAGCTTCGAAAATTAGGGTTTCCAACTAAGCTAGCTTTTCGGTTGTCATGAGCCCTATCTTAATGGTCATGAAAAAAAAATGTCGGAAATCACGTCCTCCCTCAATAAAACATCGTCTTATTCTTCATTCCTATCTTTCTTCCAAACACCGATCATATCACCCTGCGTGTGTGTAAAGGACATCCCTACACCCGGAGAATTCAATTCAAGCTATCATACTCTTGCCCGTCAGTCTCAGTACTTTTTTCTAATTAATGAATATTTAGATGAGATTGTTCACACACTTTCATGCGACCGTTAATATTTCTTGAGGTACTAACGGACCGATTACTCCTGTGCTTGCTTACTTGGTGTATTTTCCTCGTCTTGCACCACCTCAGGCATAGCAGTGACTCCCAGACCAGTTGGTCTTAGGGCACTAGGTGAAGAGGCACCCTCGCTATATATTTTTTTATTGCCTTCGGTGATAACAAAACCAGTGTCCATTTTTCTCACCACTATATATATTTTTTATTCACTTTTTTTTTATTTCCTTCATACTTTTGGCTTTAATACAAGAGCATTTCAAGGTATCCTCTACTATCCCAGGCTTTAAGACGTGTGTAGGTGCGAATAGCAGGGTATCAACGTTCAAAATGTTTGGCTTCCAGAATAGAAACTATTTTTCAGACTTATTTTTATCCTCAGATTAGTGATTTCCTTCATCTTACTAACCCTTGGGACAACAGCTCATAACTACTTATTACTAGTTCGTATAAGAAAACTTCTAATTTTCTTAGTTTTCTTAAATTTTTCTAATCTCATGGATGTAACTGTTCACTATCTAATCTTTTATTATCTTATTTATGTACAAAAATATTTTTATTTTTTTGAAAATTTTTAAATTTTTATAGGTTTTCAAAATGTTTTGTGCTTATGCAAATGATATGCAAATGATGCAAAAATAAGCACAAACCTCCCCCAAACTTGTTTTCAACAGTGTCCTCATTGTTGCCATCTGCTATGTCTACAAAACCTGTAAGCTTGGGAGGAATTTATTAGTGGGGGCAAAATATTTAAGTGAAGAACCTCCCCCAAACTTATTTTTAGCTCCAAATTTTGTAAAAATTTTATTTTCAAGAGCCAGATTATACCCCCCCAAACTTGAGTTATGCAATATTAAGCTTTGAAAATCATATGAGGGGGTCAAAATCAATGGTCGATGCCAAGCTTTGCAAAGACCGAATGTCAACACCAACCATTCAAAAACTTTATCAATGCAGTGCTCTGGTTGGTGGAAGAAAAAGTGGGGAAAGGTTAAGTGGTGAAAGAGAGTGTGTGTGCGTCTCATTTTGGAGAGACGATGCAGTGAATGTGATGGATTACTCGCATTCTTTTTACAATTCAAAAGAAGGGGTGGAGGTTCAATTTCAGTGATTGGGAGATGATTCATCTCAACACCCGTGTCATTCAAAAATACGAGTTCATCAGCGAAGATCTCCTCAAAAGTTCCATCAATACCCCGAGGAATAATGTTATCACAAAGTGCGGGGTGATCTTCAGACTCTAAGAGCAATTCATAATCAGTGTTAGTTGTTGACCCGGACATCTCGGTGGAAGAGTCCGTATGTGTATGATACATAGTTGGGTCAAACAATAACGTATGAAAAGAGTCAAGATCGGTATCAGGAGGATCATCAAATTCGCTGCTGTCGACATCCATTAAATCGACAGAACAGACCTGAGCAGTAGGTTCGGAGGGTACACTTCCCAACTTGTAAATGTTCAGCTCAATTGACCTATTCCCGAAAGATAGGGTCATAGAACCGTTACGACAGTTGATAATAGCATTGGAAGTGGCCAAAAAGGGGCGACCTAAAATCACCGGAATTTGATTCCGTGGGTTCGCTACAGGCTGTGTATCAATTACAATAAAGTCTACAGGGAATATGAATTCCCCAATTTTTATTAACACATCCTCCAGTTCACCCCTAGATTTAGTGATTGATCGGTCAGCCATCTGGAGAGTGCAATTGGTTTGCTTCAACTCTCCGATCCCTAATTGCTCATAGACTAAGTATGGAAGCAAGTTAACACTAGCGTCAAGGTCTAGTAGAGCACGATTGATGTGTTTTTCCCCAATAGAAACGGAAATAGTAGGATATCCAGGATCCTTACGTTTCCTCGGTAATTGTTGGGGGAAAGCCGTGTCTATTGTTTTTTCCATGAAAATCTTCTTGGGCACTTGAGTCTTCCTCTTCCTAGTGCACAAGTTCTTAAGAGTTTTCGCATAGGACGGAACTTGTTGGATGGCATCTAGGAGAGGGATGTTGGTGTTAACTTGCTTAAAAATGTTCATAATCTTCTCCATATGTGGACTTGGTGTGTTAGCCCTTAACCGATTAGGATAAGGTGCTTTAGCAATAAGCGCTGGGTCCATCATAGGAGAAGGAAGTGTTTGTGGACCTGATCCTAGAATAGAAGTGGGGATCGTCCGTGGAGGAGTAAAAGAGGTGGGCTGAAGTGGCGAGCCTTTTGGGAAATGAAGAATAGGCTCGGAAGAAGGTGGTGGGGTAGAAGAACAAGGATCAGAACTAGAAGTAGAAGTGGAAGGAAAGGTCTCAGCCGGGGTGTTATTGATTGATTTTTCTGTATCATCAAACTCTTCCCCAACATGATTGTCAAGCACTCTTCCAGATCTCAACGTGGTTGCATTCACAAGATGTGAATAGCTAGGATTGGGTAAAGGTTGAGCTGGAAGTTTCCCTTTCTCTCTTTCACTCATTTCGGCTTTTAGTTGTGCAATTTGTTCTTCCATCGATTTGATGTTCTCATTTTGAGAGATAATGATCTTCATCACATTCTCGATGGAAGATTGCAAACTTGCCGTCCCTTGGATGGATTGTTTCATGAAAGTGTCCAAGGTTTGTGCTAGTGCAGAGGTATTATCTGTACCGGTCAATTGCAAAGGACTAGATGGTGTAAAAGTGTTGGCCGAATTTTGGAAGTTTTGTGCGTGGAAGGGGTGCTGACTTAATTGAAGTGGTGGTTGTTGTTGTGGTGGAGGGACCCTTTGGAAATGATTCGTGTTTGGAACCGTGTTTTGAGATTGTGATTGGTTCCAAGCAAAATTAGGGTGATTCCTCCAACCCTGAACATATGTGGAGGAGAATGGAGCGTTTCTAGGTCTTTGAAATGCGGCATTGGTATGCTCATGACCTTGAAACGGACATTCTTCCGTCAAGTGAGACGGATCAGAACAGCAGCTACATACAGTTTTGGAGAGTGATATTTGACTTAGGGTGGCGGCTAAAAATTTGTTTTCCATAGTCTCGAGTTTCTTGTGTATAGCTGCAATGTCAGCTCTAACTCCTATGGAAATATCATTGCCATCCCTAGACGATTGACTCGTACCCTCCCATTGTAAAGATTTTTCAGCGAAATTTTCTAAGAATTCCCAAGCTTCCCCATCATCTTTGGTCATAAAGTTGCCTTGACACATGGATTCAAGGGTCTGTCTTGTGTAAGGAGTAATGCCCACATAAATGATTCGGCATAATTCACATTTCGGGATGCCGTGATGTGGACATTGGACTAACAGATCCTTGAAACGATCAAGACATTTTGAAAATGTTTCATTTGGAAGCTGGGTGAATTGATAGATTTCGCTACGGACTCGAGCTGTCTTTTGATGTGGGTAGAATTTCTTAAGGAATGCTTTGACAAATTCGTCCAAATTTGAAATGGAATGTGCGGTAGTGTTATATAGCCACTTCTCGGCTAAATCGCACAAGGTAAATGGGAGAAGACGTAGACGGAAAGCATCCACAGAAAGCTGTGAAGTACCCATCATTGCGCATACGTTTTCAAATTTGGTAATAAACACGTATGCGTCCTCAGACTCGAGACCGTGAAATTTTGGTAGAAGGTTGATGTATTGGGGTTTTATTTGAAAATTTTCCCCATTGGCTGGTGGAATGGAAAGACAGGTGGAAAGTGGACCTCGTGTAGGATAGCACCTCTCTTGGAGAGAGATGCGAGGTGGATTCTGCGCACCAACGGACGGCGGCAGGATAGTGGTAAAGAAGTTCGATGGAGGTGGATCCATCGATGTGGGTGTGGTGGTGGGTAAAAGAAAAGGTAAATGTAGAAATACCGACTTTAGGGTCGATCGGGGGACGCGGACAAACAGAAACTAGAATCCCGTTGTCCAGCCTATCTTGTACTAAAAAGGGTTAGTACAAGTGGCAGCGTGAATATATAATTAGGGGAAATGATGAATGCGGTGTTTGTTTTGAAAAGTGATACGGATTTTTGAAAAAAATGATGCGACACAACAAATGCAACACACAAACCCTAGAATCTAGTGGTCACCTAGGTCTGGCTCTAGACCGCTCCTAACTGCCAAAAGACAAGTCGCAGGATAGAATCCTCCACTGCCTCTTTGTCCCTTGTGGCTGGATAAGTGCCAGATAAGTGGGAAGGTACTCCACTACGTAAGTAGTGGGCCTAATTAAAAACCACTAGCCTTAGACACACTCGCCTTAGACACCACAAGAAAACGCGGATAAGCAATGAATTACCCACGGCCTTCTCTTGTCCTAATTGAGCGCGACGGTCCTTAGAGTCATCTCTAGATTTCTTTTAATTAATGAGGGTAAATGCGGATGCAAGTTTACGATTTTTGGGGCTTAGGAAGGGTAATGAACTCCCCACCTAATCTGATTTGGTCGTGCCCCTTAATTTTCTGTATTAATTATGCAAACAACTAAGAATCAAAACACACACAAATTTTTATTTTGCTTTTGCGGCGCTGCGATTATTTGCAAAGAAACCTGCAGAAAAATGTTAATTGGAGCAGATTTTAGGAAGGAGATAAGAAAGATTGAGATTACCTGAAAATTTGGTGCAGTGACTCAGCAAGGGGGTCGCAGACCACCGCACTAAGGGGGTATTGGCCGCGGAATCGCGGTTGTGTGAAGAGATCTCTGCAAAAAATTTTTATTACAATGCTCCTGTTGCTCCCTTTAGCTCTCTGGAATATTCACAAAAATTTTATCCAAGCTCCAATGATTCCAGATTTCCTCGCAATCAAATCACAACACACGTATTAGGGTTTGTGCAAGTTTAGATCTAAAAATTATAATGGAATAAATTTTTCAACTCAAATTTCAAAATACGAACAATTAGCGCACTATCCCCGGCAACGGCGCCATTTTGATTTTTGATTTTTAGGATGTGTATGTTGGAAAATTGTAAAGAAATCACAACCAAAAATATTTTGACCGCAATCAATAACGGTGTCGATTGTAGCGCGTTAGCGAGTGCAGATCGTCCACAGGGAAAGTGTAATCGTTCGTGTTTCGATTTAGATGAGTTGAAACTTTAAAGGAAAGAAAACAAAACAATTCAAGATTTATATTTGAAGTTCAAGAATTAGAAAATCTAGATCTAATAACAAGAAAAAGATAGAATCAAGAATTGATAGTTTGATGATTTTTCCAAACCAAATATCAAGAATCGAAATGAGGCTCGTAGGAATCGATCGGATCTATAGATGTGATGTAATCTTACAATTACGTATTCTTATTCTTCGATGAATTGATACTAGATCGATGATGATCGATCAAGAATTAGGGATTTCTTATGAAACTAGGGTTTCATCTTATCCCTTGTTCTTTCGTCGATATCATTCACATTCTAGCCTCTAGTAAATTCAAGAAACGATCGTAGATCCCTAATTTCGAGCGATCACAATCAAGAAAGCATCGCAACGAAACTAGGTCATCGATTCTTGAACTTGCTAGGGTTTACAAAACTCGTAGGACTTAAAAATCGTTCTAAGATTTGTTACATCATCATTCTATTGATCGTCTCGGCTCCTTTACGAGCGGAGTTTTACTCAAACATCACAACAAGAACAACAATTACAAATTGAGATCTAATCATGATGCAAGAATTAAAAGAAAGCAAGATTAAAGAATTTCACCTTTTATTTATATCAACAATTTCATTACATTCGCTCAAGAACTACAAGAGGAAGAACTCGATCGTCGATTTGGCTTCGCTCGTCTCCGTGGGTCGCGGATCGGCTTGGATCACTTGTCCGATTGAAGATCGGCTCGGCTCCTAAAAGGTTGAAGGCTTCTTGCTTGATTGGTACTCATGATCTTGAATTTGGAGTGGAATTAGGGTTAGGGTTTCGCACAAGCCTTGTCACTAGACTTGTGGAAGAAGATGAAGAATTGAGATTTAGGAATGGGAGAGATTAACAACTAATGATGAACAACCTCAACCCTTAGATCTAGGCTCCTATTTATAGATCTCAAAACCCTAGATCTAGGATTTGAATTTTAAGTTTCCCTCCAAAAGTTTGTTGAGGAAATTTGAATTTCCCTCCAAAAGTTAGTTAGAGAAGAAACTTCTAGATGTGATTAGTTAGGAGGGAGCTTCTAGAAGAGGTTAGTTAGGAGCTTAATTAGGATTAGCTTTGCTTAATGATCTTTGCTGATCTGGCAGTAGCTTCGCGAGAATTATGGAATTTGACATATCTTTCTGAGCTGTAGGCCTTGAGATATGAATTTTGCACTAAAAATAATTTGCTGATCTGACCAAACCGCCGCGGAACCGCGACGCAAGCCGGCTCCCGCCGCGGTTCCGCGGCGCTTTAGAGGCTTTAGGGCTTGCAACTTTTGGTGATGATTTGGGCTGACTTGTGGGCCTTTCTTTGATATGATTATTTGTATATTTCCTTCTGAATTGCTACCAGATCTGAAAACATGGAGTTGGTGTATTTTTGATCAGCTTCTTTTGACTTTGCTCCTGCAATTTCCTGCACAAATCTCGATACAAGTGTTGCGCAAATACAGAGATGACGCGATGCCATGAAATGCGGTCAATTTTCCTTAAAGTGCCGGTTTAAAAGTCTAACGCATGCAATCTGATATTTTACGACGGATTTGCTAATATGTGAAATATGAATGCCGAACACTTCTAAATAAGTGCAAATAATAGGGAAATTGCCGAGTTAAGAATGCAATATTTTCGACTGATCACTAGACTTTAAGCCTTAAGGACTTCGCGCTCACTAGAAGAAGTTAACTGTGTTTAGAACCTCGCTTAACGGTACATTGTTTACGGGGTGTCTAGCAAAGTGTTAACGGCGAAACCGCCAAAAGAGAAAGGGTTATTTAATTAAGGACCTTCGCGAAAGCGTCGGAAAACCTCCCCTTATCTTTGCACTTACCTGGCCTCGTGATCAGTGTATCTTAAGCCCGTTTCTCGACACAGTTTTACTTCGACAATCAAGTTCTGGAGCAGGTCTAGTTGACCTAGGTGAAGCCTAGAACGATTAGGTGTGTCGTATTTTTGTGTCGTGATTGTTTTTGGTCCAGATTCTTTTTATATGTATATTTCATTCTTTTGTTAATAACTAACTAAAAAAAATCACATTCTTTTTCCCCTCCTTTTCTCTGCCTTTCTTTCTTTCTCTCTTCATATCATGGGTACCCCACCTCGCAAAACTCTTGCCGAACTTTGGTACCCACAACCAGACATTACTTCTTACGGTTCTTGCTTTGGCAGAACGTCGAACGATCCCTCCATGCCCAAAATCTCTTTGAAAGATCGGATAGACGCGTCTAGGACAAACACTTGCCCTCTGCAATCCACTTTGTATCAACCTTTTCAACCTCCCCAACCCTCTTATGTTGATACCACTTTTGCAAGTCGTCCTTTGTCCGTCGCTGAACATATTGAACAATCTCATAGCCGATCTTTCACTCCTTTCACCACTTCAAATTCTTGGGATCAACAATTTCATTCACCTTCTTATCCAAATGTTGAACCTACTCCTGTCCGACCATTCAATTCCTACTAGTCCTACCCGACTTTTGCACCTTCCCTAGACATTGCTTCTGAACAGCCTTTTGGGAGTTTCCAGTATCCAAAAAACTTTGAATCTTTTACTGAAACCCTTTCACAACTTATGTCTAGTCTGGAACAGTCATTGGAAGACTTTAGGGTAGCGTCGTACCAACAGATAATGGATGTGAATGTGTCCATGGCCGCCCTCATACAACCTAGTGACCCGGTAGCTAGTTTTCAACTAGCTCCAAATTTTCCAATGTATGAAGAGGCGGTAGGACAGGTTGAGAATTTGAGTGGAGAGAGTGAGCTGTACCCCCTTCCGAATCAAGCCTACCCGTTTCAACTTGAATCCCACAACTTTGGTTTTGAATGTCTATCTAGTGTTCCAAACGATTCATTGATTAAAGATAGAACAGATAATGAGTTGTGTGACTTTGTAGTGTTTGATTTGCCCGATTGTGAAGGGTCCCTTTTGAGTGAAACCACACCCAATCCTTTTGACCTCTACACCTCCATCTTAGAACCAAAATCGATTGAAATCCATACTTTTGATGAGGTGTCTGAGGATATTGATTTTCATTTGATTGAGGATATTGACGCTGGGAATATTTTGGATGATGAACCCATAGATTTGGCTGAGTTTTTCTCTTCAATTCATCATCCCGAGTCATTAAATATTTTTCCCGAACCCCATATGCGCTGGATTTTGAGGATAAATGCATGGATGTGCTGAATTTTAAGGAAAATTTTGAGGATAGTTTTGAGGATGAACCAGTTTTTCTTGATGAGTCGGATTTCCCAATTCATCCTGTCCCGGTCTACAAAGGTTGTATTCCTTTCTTTCTTTACTTATTGCAAAGTGTTTGCATATCGATTCCGTATATTTCTAGTTTACGATTCTAGTTAGGGTTAGCTAAAACGGCAAATTTTTAATTTGGCATGGACGATGCCTCCCGAAACCTTGCTGCCGTCTTGGGTAACCCTGCAGTGGTATCAGAGCCATGATAGAAATTAATACGGAATTTTTTAAGATCACGAAACCGAAACAACTCCGAAACTTGAAACACAAAACTATAGTTTCTGTCGATTTTGAAAAGAGTTAAAAAAATTATTTAAACAATTGCAGAATGTTGTATAAGATGCAACATGAACACACAAGAAATTTCACCCCCTCTCGCCGGAATTGGGCCGAGCACAATGCTAAGGTTTCCGAGCTCGCCGGCCATTTAGTGGAGGATTGGGTTAAATTTTTGGGTATGTTCCAGTGACTTGGGTTTGGTGTTTCAGGTGTTGTTTATTTTTGCTAATTTTGCATGTGATGTAATTTTACACTATAAGCAATTCGGAGTGTTTCGTATTCGTAGTTTTAATATTGTTTCGGGTTTTTCACATATTGTCTAGGCGAAGTTAAAAAGTTTGATCGAATGTCAAAAACCCATTTTTCCAAGTTTAACGTATTCGGAAAAATATTCAAGTGATTCCGTGGACCCTCTAGAAGAACGAAACCTTAACTCGATTATGTGGCCGTCAAATCCGCCACTGAACCCTAGGGTTTGTGGTAGTTTAGCGTTGTCACATGTGAGGCATTGGTTTGACCCTTCTATGGCTGGTTCATAGGTACTGTGGCAGATTCTGGGTATTATTAAAACTGTGCTCAAGTGTTGAGCTGTCGGGAAATTGTGGGACTTTGATGAATCGATCGAAGAGTTTATCATCGTCTGGATATTATGTGATGGGATACAATATTTGGAATCCACAAGTAGTTATGAGATAACTAGTTTGAATGTTATAAATCTAGCAGTTTAGTCTCTTTTGATCGGTTGCCACGGGATTTTGATGTGATAAAAAATCCGTCGCAATCACGTAGCGTACGCGGATACTCGCCGGGTAAACTTAATAGATAGCCATGCCCCATAGCCCCGACCAAGTGACTGTAGGAGAACCCCGTCGCCAAAAGCATCCGTTCGGGTGCTCACGGCAGCGATGTTCCGCCTTAGTGCACTTCGTCGACGGCATCGGGGAGGGGGGGTGCGGCCGTCTACTAAAGTTTCTGACGAGCATTCGATCAGGATGTTAGGAATCTTGTTGAATTGCCCGACTAGATATTGAAAAGTGTTTTCGAGATCGAGACTAAAATGCGCGGTTTATAATTGTTAGGCATGCGATGTCTAAGGAATTCATCTAGTTAGGCATGTGATGTCTAAGGTAGTTGCGGATTCCAACTGTTGTAGTTTTTCACTTTTTTTTTCTGCGACCGTAAGTGTAATATGTGGTGTATCGCCGGTTTCGTTGCTATATGCCAATGACAATTGGGATACGCATATTTACTTACATTGATGACATGTGATATTATGTGTTGCTTGGATATGTTATATTGGATCGTCGTGTTTTTGAATAGCCGGGTTTTTTATGTGAGATGAGAGTTTTCTTTTTCATTCATGTAAAATTCATTGTATGTAATATTCTTTTATTGGGGCACTTCCGGGTTGAGGATGATGTCACCATTGTATATTATTTACTTTTCCGCATTTGGATAGACCCAAGGCGGGGGGAGCACAAGTAACCGGGTTCTAGGGTCCAGTGCGAGACCATCTCGAGGAGTAGAGATCAGGTCTCTTAACTCTAGAATTGGTAGGGTTGCTTGCCGCTCTCGTAGGGGTCTAGGGGTGTTGGATTGGCTATTCATCACGACCGTGGAATCCGTGTTTTATACAGGCTTAATTTAAAACAAGGAAATCCTAGTATATCCAATATTTCATATGATTGTTCTTCTGCTGCGATATCTGTGATGTGATCATTTGATATGTTGAGATGGATACATGATATAGTATATGCGATATATTATATAGAAGTTGCTTATATTTTACACCCGTGCTAGCACTTCCCCGCTCTGCCGTTAGTTACCTAACCTAACAGTGCACGAGGGGACATCGAGGCGAATGCGGATGGCATAAGCGTACGTTGTATTTATCTATGATGTTTAGGTAACTTAAAATGATGGGACTTCATTGATGAGATTAATGAAATTAAAAGAAACCTAAAGATGTTGTGGAATCGAATTTTCAAAACAGGTAGCTCTAGTTGTTGCTTTGCATAGCGGTGTTCCTTGTAGAACATCCAACACCTTATTCGATAAGGAAATAGCCGAGATCCCTTCACCGGGAGTGACCTCTTTAGCAATAACTGGCAGATGCTACAACCCTCGGTTTGTCTTTTGATTTCTTTTTCTAGTTTTTTCTTTGCATAGTGGTATTTGTGAAATATCCTGCACCTTATTCGATAAGGAAAGAGCCGACGATCCCTTCACCGGGAGTGACCTCTTTAGAAAAACTAGTAAAAGTCTAAAAAACACTCCATTTAAATCATTTGATTCTACAACGATATCAAGTTCATTACGCAAAGGGTTTTCATAAAAACCTGTCGTAGCCCTCCGTCATTTCAGATAAGTACTTCATAGTATTCGTGCTGCGTTTGTTGACCTTGTCAAGGC
This sequence comes from Agapanthus africanus, assembly GCA_030015575.1. NCBI lineage: Eukaryota > Viridiplantae > Streptophyta > Magnoliopsida > Asparagales > Amaryllidaceae > Agapanthus > Agapanthus africanus. The sequence continues at coordinate 298,687,975 of JASDDO010000014.1, read as the reverse complement.
GTAGTGTGCGGTAGCTATTTATGCTTATCTGCATAAGCATGAGATGTGATTGAGTTAGGGTAGTCGTGCGACTTTGTTGACCTTAGCCAAGGGTCGTGCGGGTGGGTTTAATTCAATCGGGAAATGACGGGTTGAACATGACTTGCGGTCTATGGTTTGTTGACCTTGTCAAGGTCATAGATCGCTTGGGTAAAATATTATCGAGAATTTCAAGTGTTGAAATTTGCAATGAGATTGCATACCTCCTATGAGATAGTTGGATCCCGATATCCACTGCGAGTAAGAGTTACTCCTGGGAGAGTTTTACACATTACAATTAGCCGATCAAGTAGGTGTCTAAAAAGGTGTCAACGGGGTTACGCCTCTGGGAAAATGAGGTTTATTTTAATTAGGTCCGTGCGAAAGCACGGGAAACCTCCCTCAAAGTATCGGTACTGGCCTGGCTGAAAGATTGGCGAAATTGTAGGGTGTAATTAATCCCGGCTAGTCTTTCCTTTTAGGGTTTGAAGAAAGATTTGACTAAAACAGTAGGAGCCATCCTGATTAGATATATTGATAACCAATCTAATCTTGCAACAACATACGCTGAGTGTTTTCTTCTCTCTCTCTCCAGGTAGCGACCATGTCACGCCTTAATCAAGATAATAATACAGATGTATTGACCGAACCCGCTTGTTATACCGAGCTAAGGAACGTTGGTCCCGCTCCAACTTATAATTGTTATAAGACCGAGCAAGAAATAGGGGATTACCAGAATTCCCATGCCGCCCAAATGAAGAAAGTGTATGATGATACATCTTTTTCGGGTGTGTTCATTACGGAGAATTGTTTCTCAGTATCCTTTACGTCCGGGGTATGAGATACAGATAGGTAGAGAACTGAGAAAGGGTGATAAGTTTTAAGAGTTAAAAATGGTGCAAGTGTTGCTGCCAAGTCTGTTGGCAGTTATCACCCTGTATTACCAAATACATTGATTCTGAACGAATGTTATTAGATACCGAACCTGATATATAACATCATATCAGTCTCTTTATTAGTAAAGAAGGATATAATTTTGTATTGTTGGATAATGTTTTGAACATTTTCCTATGTCAAGTGTTGATCGGTTCAGGCACGTTATCTAAAAGCATATACGTTCTAAATCAAACTACAGTTCTTAACGTACAGAACACAACAAGAGAAAGAGTTCAAAAATGAACGAATCCTTCTTAAGGCATTGTAGACTAGGTCATATCAATGCGACCCGACTAGCTAAGTTACATAAAGATGCATATTTAAATCAGTTTGAATTTACATCTTGTGAAACTTGCCAGTCATGTCACAAAGATAAGGATGACCATAGCTCCGTTTATTGGAAACAGAGAAAGAGTTAGTGAACTCTTGGGATTGATACATGATGATGTATGTAGGTCCTCTGTCTACACATGCCAGGACTGGTTCTTTGTACTTCATTATATTCACTGATGATCTCTCAAGATTCAGACATATGTTCCTGTTGAAACATATGTCTGAAACTTTTTAGAAATTCAAAGAATATAAGTCAGAAGTAGAGAACCAAAACGGGTATAAGTATTATGTCTTTTGATGTGATCAGGGAGGAGAATACTTGAGCACGGAATTCCTGGACTATTCTAAAGGAGAATGAGATTCTATCTCAGCATTACTCCTCCGTATACACCACAGCTCGTCGGTGTATCGGGGCGGAGCAATTGCATCCTATGTGATATGGTGTGCTCTATGATGAGTACTACTGAGTTGCCTATTTCCTTTTGGGGGTTATGCACTTGAGAAGCTGCATACCTATTGAATAGGGTTCCAACCAAATCGGGTGCCTACCACTCCATATGTGATATGGTATGGGAAGAGCCCATCTCTTAAGGATGTTAAGATTTTGGGTTGTCCAGCCTATGTCAAAAGAAAAATCCGGACAAGCTCGAGGCAAGGTCAGTTCTGTGGAAGTTTGTTGGATATCCCAAGCATTAGCAAGGGAATATCTTCTACCACACTGAGGAACAAAAGGTGTTTTGTTTCTTAGCATGCCACCTTTTGGAAAGGGAATTTATTATGAAGAAATTAGTGGTCTTGAGGTAGAACTGGAAGGAGTTCCAGCTATACAAACTACAGCTGATGATTTGGTAGAACCAAAAGATTCAATAGCTCCCAACGAAGATCAGCCTCTCCGCCGATCTGGTAGGGTTCCTCACCCACCTGAGAGATACTTCGGTTTTCTCTATGACCGTGGGAGCGAGGATTGCATCATGAGATGATGACCCAACTAGTTTCGAGCAGGCTATCAGGAGTGGGGACTCTGTGAGAATGGCTGGATGCTAAGCGATCTGAGATGGAATCCATATACACCAACAAAGTATGGACTTTGGTTGCTATATCTGAAGGGTTAAGTCCCCATCAGGAGCAAGTATATTTTGAGAAGATTACTTGGTAGTACATGGAAAAGTTGAGACTTTCAAAGCTAAGACTTGTTGCAAAAGGTTCTCGTCATTGACTAGGTATGGATTATGACGAAACCTTTTCTCCGGTAGCTATGCTTAAGTCCATCCGGATCCTACTTGCCATTGCTACATACCATAACTATGATATCTGGCGGTTAAGTGTCATGACTGCTTTTCTAAATAGTGATTTAGAAGTAAGCGTCTATAAGTACACAGCCAGAGGGCTTCGTAGACAGTAGGAGCAGTGGAAACGTGTGCAAGTTGCTTTATGAGTTAAAGCAGGCATCACGGAGTTGGAACATCTGTTTTGATGTGATAGTCAAAGAGTTTGACTTCATCAAAATGGTAGATGAACCTTGTATATACAAAAAGGTAGTAGGGAGTATGGTGATGATCCTCGTATTGTACGTGGATGACATACTCTTGATAGGGAAGGAGTTTCCTATGCTACGCTTGGTCAATCTCCTCTTATCACATAGATTCTCCATATAGGATCAAGATGATACCTCATAAATCCCGGGTTTTGGATCTATGAGATAGATCTAATTGGATGTTAGGATTCTCACTATATTGTAGTGAGATGGTATCAATAGATCCTGGGGAGAATCACTGGATAGGATCCAGGATGGTAAGGTCGACTGAATGTCAGTCACAGGCATTGTCATTACCCTCAGTGGAGGGACGGTATGTTGGAAGAGTTCCAAGCTAGATACCATGGCATACTAGAAGATAAAAGCTGGATACATTGCTACCAAGGATGCTACCAAAGAGGTAGTCTGGATGTATATTAGTTCATGAGATGAACTTCGTTCCTACCATTGTGTGACAATGGAGTTATGGCTTTGGCCTAGGAACCCCCGTCCGATCAGAGATCCAGACATATTCTTAGGCAGTATCACCTGATCATGGAGATGGATGATCTCCAGGGAGATCGAGGTTAGGCGAGTAGACACAGAGGAGAACAGGGCAGATCCACTCACAAAGGCCTTTTCCCAGTAGAGACTTTTATGGGATGGTTGAGTATGAGATACTTCAACTACTGTTGATTGTTGGGTATGAGATATTACAACAGATGGCCCTAGTGCAAGTGGGAGATTGTTAGTGATATGTATGCCCTAGAGGCCATTACTGTACATACGATGTATATTGTAGTGGATGCTTGGACATATATATGGAGGACTTTCTTGCTCGACATGATAGTATCCTATCTGGTTGCTCTTTATCTTAACATGTACTCTGATTGTCTCTATGTTACATGTTGATAAAGCCCTTAGGATGAGTACTTGACCACCAGGACTATGATGCAGATCATACTAGTGGGGGCAGAGTAGTCGTTAAGTACATCCTTCAAATGTCCCTAGTCGTGGGTGTATCGAGTCAGGGCATCGATATACCAGAGTAGGCTAGCGTATAGCTTCTCGACCCATGTAGATGGGCGATGGATGATCCCATATCCATTGGTGTTTGACATCAAAGACAGTATACGGGTGCTCAGTGGAGACTGGGTACACTGGACGGACTCACCGAGAACTCCCAGATGGTATTATACCTATCGTCAGATGGCAGTTCTCTGGTGACACCGGTACAGGTTAGTTTGTAGACCCGAGATCGTCATAGAGTCTTGTGTGATTCCCACTGTGCTTTGATTTCCACCTTACCACGTTCAAGAGAACATGCAAAACGGTGGCTTTTGGGTACAGTCCTGAGTCACATGGAGGCAATGAGCGATAGGAGGGGTTTCGTCTCTCCCGTATAGGGAGTTGATGTTGCGCTGTGCTCGATTGGCTATAACAGGAAGTCCTTGGCCAAGGCTGCTTCAGAGATATACTGGTAAGTGTTATCAGTAGTTTCTCGACCCGTTATAAGCCTCATATTGACATGACTTATCGAGTTACTGGGGTCTGACGTTTACCACCCCTAGACGAGATATGCGACATATCAGACGAAGAGACCGGACTGTACGGTAGTGTTACTGATTGGATTCGCAGGAGTGTGAGCAGGCTTAATTGTTGATCTTCTGATCGCTCAATACCCGGATGACCGTTACGTTTAGCAGACTGCTTGCGGCTTGTGGGTGTTTGATATGATCATCACCTGCTGCCGGCGTATTGACGAGTCTTTAGAGTCCTACACAAGGGTTTCCTGGCTCAAGCGAAATTGAGTAGGAGCACATATGTGATATGTGCGGGACAGAGATTGATATGATATGAGATACCATATTCTATTCTTGCGATTTGTGACATTGGTCGGTTATATGCGATATAGCCGGGTTATCGGATCAAGTGTTGATTCGATAAGTTGTTACACATGATATTAGTCGGTTATATGTAATATAGCCGGATTATTAAATCAAGAGTTGATTTGATAATCTGATGTATAATTATATATTTGATATATTATATTACATTAACTAGTATTAGCTCACTTATGATTTCTTTTCTCACTAGATTGTGCACATTGTATATATATGATATATGCAAGTGTACATGTTTGTGTCATGCTTGATAATACATACAAGATGGGTGTATGAGACTTAAACCATATTAAGGTTAAATTAGGGTTTATTTATTTCTTAAGGTTTAATAAAAGAGAAAGACTTAGTTAAAGTTCTCAAGCTTAGATGAAGCTTGTAGAAACATCGACAAAGCCAACTCTTTTGTCATTTCTTAGGATATTTAGTTAACCCAACCCTTAACCTTATAGCTTGGTTAATTCTCTACATGAGTTAAGCATGAGGGCTTAACTCACCCATGGTTGCATTATTCATTTGGATTAACTCATATGATGAGTTCTACCTTCTTCTTCTTCTTCCTCTCAAAAAGCTTGCTAGCTTCAATGGAAGTATGAGAAAAAGTGTGAGAAAATCAATTCTAAAGTGAGCCCACTTCCTACTTCATCATCTTGTACTACTTGCCATTTAGTATAGGGTGTTCTCTTCACAAAGTTCATGACCTAGTGAAGAAATAGCTTGGGTTAGTGTCTCCTCGATGTAGATCATCTTCGGCCTCGAAGTCATCGAAGCAAGCATGTTCGTTTCTTCGTGGAGCCTCTCTAGAGTCCGGAGTTTACGATCGCAGCGAAGGGGACTTCTACACGGAGCTATTGAAGTGAAGGACCGGTCTACAAAGATTGTATTCCTTTCTCTCTTTACTTATTGCAAAGTGTTTGCATATCGATTCCGTATATTTCTAGTTTACGATTCTAGTTAGGGTTAGCTAAAACGGCAAATTTTTAATTTAGCATGGACGATACCTCCCGAAACCTTGCTGCCGTCTTGGGTAACCCTACAAATACGAGGAATGTGACTTTACTCCTTACAATCTTTTTATAAATGTAAGGTTCATCTATGTTTTTGATAAAATCAAACTCGTTGATTGTATCATCAAAGCAGATGTTCCAGCTCCGTGATGCCTGCTTCAATCCATAGATGGATTTAAGCAACCCGCATACCTTTTCGCTTCTCCTACTGTCAATGAAGCCTTCTGGCTGATCCATAAAAATGCATTCTTCCAAATCACCATTTAGAAATGCAGTTTTAACGTCCATCTGCCAGATTTCATAGTCGTAGTAAGCAGCAATAGCGAGTAAGATTCGAATGGAATTAAGCATTGCTACCGGAGAAAAGGTCTCATCATAGTCCAATCTTGGTCTTTGACGAAATCCTTTTGCTACATGTCTTGCTTTATAGGTCTCTACCTGTCCATCCACACCAATTTTTTTCTTAAAGATCCATTTGCACTCTACGGGTTTTACTCCAGAAGGTGCAACATCCAAAGTCCATACTTTGTTGGTGTGCATCGATTCCATTTCGGATCTCATGGCATCCAGCCATTTCACTGTGTCACTACTCGTGATAGCTTGCTGAAAACAAGTAGGATCATCATCATCCATGATACAGTCTTTTCTATCAGCATCAATAAGGAAACCATAGTATCTCTCTGGTGGGCAAGAAGTCCTAGTAGATCTCTGGAGTGACTGAGGCTCGTTGGGTTCTATCGAAACTTCAGGTTCAACCAAATCGTTAGTATTTGTTTGTGGCTCTGGAATTTCTTCCAGTTCCATCGTATTTCCAATAGAATCATTTGTAAAAAATTCATTTTCTAAAAATGTGGCATATTGAGAAACAAACACTTTTTGTTCCTCCTTGTGGTAGAAAAGATATCCATATGAATGTTTAGGATATCCCACAAATTTACACAAAACCGATCGTGTCTCGAGTTTGTCTGGATTCTGCTTTTTAACAAAAGCAGGACAACTCCATATCCTAACTCGTTTAAGAGATGGTCTTTTCCCATACCATATCTCATATGGAGTGGTAGGCACGGATTTGGTCGGAACCCTGTTTAATGGATATACTGCAGTCTCTAATGCATACCCCAAAAAGAAAGCGGTAACTCAGCATCACTCATCATTGAGCGTACTATATCTAATAGGGTACGATTCCTCCGCTCTGATATATCGTTGTGTTATGGTGTGTATGGAGGAGTGAGCTGAGAGAGAATCCCATTCTCTTTTAGGATATTTAGGAACTCTGTACTTAAGTACTCTCCTTCTCGATCTGATCGAAGTTTCTTGATACTCAATTCAGTTTGTTTTTCTACTTCAATTTTATACTCTTTAAATTTTTTGAAAGCTTATGTTTCAATAAGAACACATGTCCAAACCTCGAGAAATTATCAGTAAAGGTTATGAAGTATGAATAACCTTTTCTTGCATGTGTAGACATTGGTCCACATACATCGCTATGTATGAGACCTAAGAGTTCAGTAGCTCTCTCTCCGTGTCCAGTAAACGGAGTTTTTGTCATTTTACCCTTGATGCAAGACTGACAAGTCGAATAAGATTTATATTCAAACGGATTTCAATATCCATCTTTATGTAGCTTAGTTAGTCTTGTTTCGTTAATATGACCAAGTCTACAATGCCACATGAATGCTTCATTTATTTTTGAAGTCTGTCTTTTGTTTGTGTGCTGGATGTTAAAAACTGTGTCTTGATTCAGGATGTAGATTCCGTTATTTAATGTACCATACCCAATCAACTATTGATTTAGGTTAATGTTCATAACATTACTTTGCAATACAAAATATATCCTTCATTGTCTAACAAAGATACAGATATTATATTACATAACATAGTCGGTACAAAATAACAGGGATTCAAAATCAATATACACCCTGAAGGTAACCCTAGGTGATACTCTCCCACTGATGCAGTATCAACACTTGAACCATTTCCAACGCGGAGAGTATGATCACCTTTCTTCAAAACTTTGCTATTTCGCAATCTCTGCACACAATTGCAGATGTGAGATCCTGAACCGGTATCTAATACCCAGGATGCAGAGTTTATTGAAAAACATTTTTCGGTGACAAACACACCTGAAGTGGAAGCATCAACATGCTTTTTCTTCTTGAGATCAGCGAGGTACTCAGTACAGTTTCTTTTCCAATGCCCCGTCTTATGGCAGTAGAAACATTCTCCCTTTTCGGATCCTACAGCCCTTGATTTTTCTTTCACCTTCGCCTTTTTAACTCCACCTCTCGGTTTGGTGGGTTTCTTCTGATTCTTTCCCTTAGTTTTAGGTTTTGGGACGGAAGAGGAAGATTGCCCAACAAATAGAGCGGGAGTTTTCACCATCTTGAGCGTGCTCTCTGCACTTCTCAACATATTGAGAAGTTCAGAAAGTGATTTCTCCAAGTCGTGCATATTGAAGTTCATTATAAATTGAGCATAGGCACGCGCGTGTGTGTGGGGGGGGGGGAGACTGTAGAACAATATCAATATATTGTTCATTCTACATGGTCCATCCCAGGTCCTCATGTTCTTTAATAAGCCCTATCATCTTTAGGACATGATCTCCTACAGATGTACTGTAACATTTAAGAAAAATAAAATATTATTTTTGGGAAATTAAATAATTAAATAATAAATATTAAGAATATTTTAAGATGTGGAGATTAGTTTTAAATGATATGGTATAATTAAATACCGATAAATTGGGAAATATTTGGGAATTTATATTAATTATTGATTTTGAAAGAGATTATTAGAATGGAGCATTCATGGATTTCTTATAATTAATTATATTCTATTTTAATGCTAAACCCGATTAAATTTCACTAGTCTTGCATTTAAGCTTGGTTATGCATAATGACATGCACCATGACATGTTTCAAAACACATTTTTCAAGTTGCATGAACCATGGCATCTTATATTCCTTTTATATGTATATGGCCTTTTGTTTTGGATTAAATGGAAAAGGAAAGGAAAATAAAAAGAAAAGGAAAAAGAATAAAATATGGGGGCATGGCATGGAGGTATGGGCTTGAGAGGGGGAGAGAGAGAGAGAGAGGGGGAGGGGTCAGAGACCATTGGCTCATTGTGTATCACTTCATCATCTTCATCATTTTCTTCTTCTCCTCTCCTCTCCGATGGCTGCCCTCTTCCTCCCACCTCCTCTACCCCCTCACAACACCACCAAAAACACCTCAAAACACCTCATTCCTTTCATTAAAAATGTGCACAAGCTCACTACAAGCATGGGGAACCAAGAAAGTGGGGATTTTGAAGACTTGGGGCAACTCAAGAATTTTCTTGAGTTGCCAAATGAGGTAATTCTTTCATCATTAGTGTAGTATTTCAATTAGCTTAGCATCTAATCTAGTTTAGAAGTGTTTAAGTGTAGTTTAGTGATGGTTGAAAATCCCAAGATCAAGTTTAGGGATTCTTGAGTAGTGAAGATGCAATTGAGGTTTAGTAGTGACCTTAAACCCCCTAGTACTAAAAACCTGGACCAAATAGAGCCTAGACCATGCAATGTGAATTGGATATCGAAATGTCGGTTTTGTGTTCATATTAGGCCTACAGGGAATCTGGAATGACCTGAGACTTTTAGAAGAAAAACAAACAACACCACTAACCTAGATGGACCACTAGGAGGCCATCCTGCAAATACGAACCCCAACCAAGCCCCTTTGGCCGAGCAGGCCGGAAATCTGGGCAATGTGGCCGGCCAAAATGTGGTGTCTGGTGTCTAGGTTTGGTCTGTAGCTCACATACCCCTTATACAACACCCAAGTACTGTTTGTTTAACCTAATTTCACCTGAACTAAAATCTGGGACCATTTTCTTGGGTTGTTGCTTTGAATTCCTTAATGTTTATGGATTGAAGTTTTGACATTTGTGTTTTGTATCGGTCACTTGACGTTTGTACGTCGATATCGGGTGTTATTTGGTTGATTTGCATGAGTCGACCATAGGTTTTAACCTATGTGTGATACGTGTGCTGTTTTGGTTTCGATCCGTACCCCGATTTGGGATGCCGTACGATGGATTTTACCGTACGAAGTATAAATATGATAATTGATCCGCACTCTTGATTGAGGATGTCATATTATATAGTTTATCGTACGTGACGCTATTGAGGCGGGATCACCGACTACTAGATATATCGACTCGGACTTAGGTGGTTTTCCTTACCCTTTGATTTGCCTCTTAGCTTTGTCCTGTAGTTTACTTAGTAGATGTTAGACTGGGCTCGAGTCATACTTATTTCCAAAACTAACGAATCGTGAGTATTTTAAAGACATGCCAAGGGATATTACGGATATTTCAAAGGACATACCTTTTCTTAAAAACACCGTAGCCCTATTTTCTAAACACCACGATTCATGTTATTTCAAATGCCAAAACTGTATGACTCGTATACATAATGCATATTCTTTATTGTTGCGTTTACTATTCATTTTCCGTATATTCGTGCTATTCGCATCGCATTGCATGCTTAAATGTGTTTTCGTAAGTTATGTAACATTTTCAAAAAATATAAAATATTAATTTTGGGAATTTTTATAATTTAATATTATTTTACTGATTATTTTAATATTAAATCTATAATTAAATGCAATTAAATAGGAAAAATGTTAGAAAAAACTTATGAAAAATTATGGAAAATTCTAAAATAGGGTAAATTAGTGAATTATGACATTTTTAAGTTTTTGTGATTAGTTTGACACTAATTTAGTGCTAATCGCGATTAAAAATCGCTAATCGGGTTTTTTTGGCAATTTTGAGCAAAATGTGCACAAACCTTTTTCCACACTTGTTACACTTGTGTTACACTTCTTTTGTTGCCATGGTTTCCTTTTGGGAGCACTATTTGAGTGAGAAGATAAGAAAAGAAAAAGGAAAAAGTAAGTAAGGATGAGAGAGAGAAGACAAGTCAACCCTTCTTTTTTTAAACCATACTCCATCATTTCCCTTTTCATTTCTCTCCCCCCCTCTCCTTGGTGAGCTGCTGCTGCTCCCTCTCTCCCTCACTCACCCTCTTCATGAAACCCTAGATCCATCAAGAAAACAAAGCTAAAACCCCATTCTCACTTCACAAAAAATGATCCCAAGCTCACTAGCTACCCTTTGACCTTGCAAGATTTGGATTTAGAGGACTTTGAGCAACTCAAGAATTTTCTTGAGTTGCCAAAGGAGGTAATTTCTGCACCCTCTTGTAGCATTTCAATTTCCTTATGCATCAATTCTAGTTTAGTATCGATATCGTGTCATTTTGTGGACTTTTGAGATTTCAAGTTAGGGTTTAGGGTAAAACTGAAACTTAAGATGAAATTGAGGCTTGTTTAGACCCTAGAAACCCTGGTGTGATGCTAGATTGAACCCAAACCTGAAATGGAAAACAGAATACGGAATTTTGGAATCGATATCGGGGAAAACAGGGAATCTGGGACTGTTATATAGAATCTGCTAACATCCCGAGACTCCTAAAATAATATTGAGTGGACAGTGAGATGTGCAGGCACTAATGAACCATCACCCCAAACCCTAGCTCCCCATTCATCCGTACGGCCGCCAATTCTCCCATTCTGGCCGCAATTTGCGGCCAGAGCAGGGGGGATTTGCCTCGAAATTCGTGCATGGACCCATTTCCTCTATTCTTGGCCCTGGGTACTTCTAGTTTTGACAGATTCTATCTAGGGTAAAATCTGGGACATATATCCTAAGTTGCCATTTTGGTTTCGTGTTTTCGTATTCCGTGTTTTTGATTCTGAAATTGTGGTTTGTGTTTTGCCTCGACTATTTGGCGTTCATACGACGATATAGAGGATTTATTGATGGTTTTGAAAGCGTGCCATAGGTTCTCACCTATAGGCCCCCTTATCGTATCGTTTTGGATTTCATGCGCCGTTTTAGCTTGGATTTGGTTTTAATGCGCATATACGATATTTGATGTGTAGGTACCCATGAAGACTTCGGGACGACAAACAAATGCGTGGTGACGTCCGCAAATGATGATGCAAGGTGAGTAGATTATATCTACAGGGGGAAGTCGGGTGGATGGCGTATAGCACCCCCGCAGTCCGTAGATAGATTACTATGTAGTTTATTGTGATAATAGGTGTATTATGGATAGTATAGGGTTAGAAGTGACTAGTGTAGTTCATAGTCGCGAACCCTAGGATAGAATTACACCTACACACACACCCTTGCTTATCACTTATACTTGCACGGTGTTTGATGATATGGGATGACTTTGGAGATGAGTCGATGATGTGGGCTTGGTGCCGTGAGATCGGTGATTGGATACGATTCATATTTGGGATATGACTTGTGATTCTTGCGGGCTTAGGATATGTGTTTACCCCCGCATGCATACTTTATTGATGATATCGATTTGTACTAGACATAGAGTAGTACCCCCAGATTATATGATCTGATGATAGTGATACCTGTTATGTGACGAGATAGTGAGATGTTGACCTGTACCCAGCTATTGGGATGCCGTACGATGATTTACCGTACGAGCCGATATTGATGATAGATCCGCACTCAAAACTCGAGGATATCTTACGATATGACATTGAGGCGAGATCACCGACTATGTATCTATATATATACCGACTCAGATTTAGGTGGTTTCCACACCTACCCCTCCTGATCGACCTGTTACTTAGATGTAGTTTGCATAGTAGATACTTCACTGTGGTGTTGACTACTAGAGTTCTGCATCTTCATGTTATTTGCATTGCTGGCATATGTTCATTGCTATATTACTATCATGCTGATAGGACACCAGCACCATTATCGATGATGCGTATGTTCCACGTACACTATTTGCCGGCTCACACACTTCATCATCGATAATTGCCATGCCACTACACTGTAGTACTACTGCATTCATGATATGATTCTTCCTTCGACATATGCACATTACTTCTATGTTGCATGATTTCCGATATGATTACTTTCCTTTGCATGTCGCATACATCATGGATTGATTGCATAGCACATCGCATTGGATTTACTTCCTGATGTTGGATTTTCATGTGATTTCTGATTTTTGAGGACCGTGGGATTATTTAAGAAAAGATGCTCTTTTATGAAAAACCCGGTACCTCGTGATATGATATTTCGGTGCGTCCACCACGCGTTTTCTCGGTGCTGAGACGTGTGCTTGAAACCCGATTCGAGGAGGTGATGATCCGTTTGCGGGTTCGTGGTGGGCCCGGTATGGTTCCCCTCGGCAAGATGATCGATGAGTTTGCCGATTGAGCCTGGAGGCGGGCGAGCACCTACCGGTGATTGTATTTGAGCTCGGCGGATATCTGGGGGATACCGACCGGAGACGAGAGATGGGCGTACTGCTGGGGCCGAGGGCCGATTCCGCAGACATAGCCCGCGGGCCGATCCGGACTGACGGTGCCCGTTAGATGAGGATTTACGTGTCGATGCTAGGCACGGGTTTCATGATGTTTTTCCATGCTTTTGTTTATATCCTCACATTGCATGCATGATGCTCATTGTCAGTGGGTGACAGGTGGACGGGTTCCACATATATACAGACTTGGATTATATACAGATTGGGATCATATACAGACTGGATTTACACTTATCATACTTCATTTGTATATATAACAGGGTATGAGGGCGCTGTTATATATACCCTTACACCAATATTAGTGGTATGGGACGCTAATATATGTGTATTGATATCATTGATATTTCATCATATTTACTTCATGCAGACATACCTTATACTGATGACATGTTATTACCTGAGTACCTGGCACTACCTACATGATTAGATGTTACCTTGCCACCTTATTACACTCAGATGTACTCTTGTGGACTGTATTACTGATCGTTGACTTAGGTTTATGTCCTGCATTCGGTTTCTGCTTGTAGATGTTTCTATTCACGAGTTGGCAACTCACCCCCGTTGTGCCACAGTTCTTGCAGGTTCTGCCGTACAGGTTTTATTGCGGCATTTCTGGCACACTACCTTCTTGCGGGTGATTTGCTTTGGTAGGTGGATTCTTTCGCATCAAGAACCACCATTGTATTTATTTATTTCATTGTATCTAGAATTTCCATCAACCAAAACTTGTATATTGTTTCAGACCTAGACTAGTGATGTATTATTCGACCTTAGAGTCGCGCTTAGTAGTATTGCGGTTTTCTTGTTGCTTTTGAGCTTCTTTTGGATTTGATCCTCGCCACTTGGCGTTGTATATTATTGTTGCATGTGTGGTTGTGACCGTCGATTGACGAAGAGCTAGCTCCCGCTTGGGGATGCCTTTATCATTGCATATATATTGTTATCCTTGTTGTACCCCATTCGGGGCCAGTTTTACAAAAGAAACTCTGCCGAAATTTTTAGAAAAGACTTATTGTTTTCAAAACGTACCTTCGGCTTAGTTATTTAAAAATCTTGATTTCAACCATGTATTTCTGCACTTCTTTAAACCAAATTCTTTATTTATTCTTAAAATGGTTTTAGATTTCTGGGCTTTTGGCTTACTTGGATCAGATGGAGTCCTATAGACTTCATATGGTTCAAGGGCCAGTCACGTGCTCTTTCGGGTCATGACAAGTTATTATGAAACCCTGCTGTCAAGACACCAGCACCATTACCGATGATGCGTATGCTCCACGTACACTTACTTTCCGGCTCACACACATCATCATCGGTAATTTTCATGTCACGTACACCTTAGAAAATACTACTTCATTGGTATAAATTGCTAGTTGGTAGTTTCGATATAGTACTAGTACACTTGCTTTTATATGCTAGTTTAGATATTGTATTTATTACTGAGATACTTCATACATGTATATGTATTCATTTGTCATGCGATATTATAGGGCTTTATGCCGGTAATTTATTGTTTATTGACTCTCGATATTGGGATTTCGGATTTTCCATGAGATTTCTGGATTTGGAGAAACCGCAAGGATTTTATAAACTCATTTTCATTTCAAAAGATAAAAGTTGCGGTTTTCTCGTGATATGATTTGAGAGGTGTCCACCATGAGTTTTCTCGTCTCTTGAGCGGTATCATACACCCGATTCGAGGAGGAGGAGGAATCGTCTGCGGGTGCAAGGTGGACTCGGTGTGGTACCCCGGGGCAAGATGGTCGCAGATGATGGCGTTGAGCCTGGCAGGGGAGCACTACCGACCGGTTATTTGTGACGCGGTGGATATCCGAAGGATACCGACGTAGTCGTATAGATTTGATGATTTGGACCAGTCCGGATTGCCGGAGCCCGGGGCCAGTCCGGATTGCCGGAGCCTGAGATATTGAGACTTTGAGATATTGAGATTATATGATAGGGGACAGTCCGGATTGCCGGAGCCCGAGATATTGGATATTGGGATATATGTTTTGTGTCGATACTTGACACAGATTCTATGTTGATTTCATTGATGATACCTCGATTTTTATATACAGAAATCTCACTAAATTAAGAAAACAGTTTTCTCATTTATGATGTATTCTGTTTTCATTTATAATGCATTTGTACATCATATATGCGATATGTTGCTACCTGAGGCACTGACACGAGCACTTGGTACTACACTATAGTAGATGTTTACCTCGCCATTACTAGATGCTTCAGGCTATATTATTTTGAGGATATTAGTACCGTATGACCTAGGATAGAGTTATACATGCGATTTCTGCTCGGTGATGTTTTCTACTCACGAGTTGGCAACTCACCCCCGTTGTGCCACAGTTTTTTGCAGGTTTTGCCGTACAGGTTTCCTTGGCGGCTTTGCTGGCACACTGCTTCCTTCCGGGTGATTTCTTTGGTAGGTGGGTTCACTTGTATCGTGACTACCGTAGTTTGTGTATTTATTTCAGTTGTTTCTAGTAACCCCATCAACCGGACTTGTATATTTGTTAGACTTAGAAGACCAGTATGTTTATTCTTTTGACCTTAGAGTCGCGCTTGTATTATTATGGTTTTCTGGTGGATATTGCTTTTCTTGATGAGTTTTGATCCTCGTCCTTCGGCGTTGTATATTATATTGCTTATGTGGTTGTGACGGCCAATTGGCGAAGAGCTAGCTCCCGCTTGGGGATGCCTTTATATTATGCATGTTTGTACCCGTTTGGGGCCAGTATTTACAAAAGAAACTCTGCCGAAATTTTCGGAAAAGACTTGACATTTTAAAAATGCTTACTACGACTTTCAAAGTAAATTTATATGTTAACTTTTAAATGAATTTTTCCTTCACTCTCTTTTTAAATGGTTTAGATTTCTGGGATTTTGGCTTACTTGAATTAGATGGGGTCCTATAGACTTCATATGATTCAAGTGCCAGTCACGTGCCATTTCGGGTTGTGACAAAGTTGGTATCAGCGCGCTAGGTTTAACCTTGGTTCGAGTCTATGTTTGACTATGCGGAGTCTAGGGCATTTATATATATTCGGAACCTAGGTTTGACCTTACGGAACTTAGACTTGGTCGAGGGGGTATTAGACCCGAACTTTCGTTGCATAGGTTGACCTTGGTTGATGGAGTAGGTGACTTAAGTAGAGTGATGTACCGTGTGTATGTTCCGCGGCATACTTACGATACGCTACTCCGCTTAAGAAGCCTTAGGATGTACATTTCATTGCACCATATTATATTCGTTCATATGATCTATCCTCATCGATATCGGTTGGTGGTTTTGTTACCACGATTGCATAGGCAGAGAGAGCTGCGGCTAGAGTTGCGGTCAGCATGAGCTCGTCTTAGACGAGGACTGACCAGGGCGTAATTCCGGTGACACATGATTGTATAGATGTGTCGTTTTATTGTGTTTTTCGCGCCATGAGCGTTTGCTAGATTTCTTTTACTAAGTTTCTCGAACGTGCAGATCGGCACCAAAGGATTGGGCCACCGCTAGAGGCCGGTTAGAATGTGATGACCGTTAATGTATCGTCTATTCTTGAGTATTGAGGCACTGTTCAGCGTGCGGACAAATGAGCCAGCTGTTGCTACGAATGACAAGATATCGCCCCAGATGTTTGAAGCTAATGCAGCACGAGTTGTACTTAGAGATATGATAGAAGATCACTAGTCGCTCAAGGATGAATGGTTAGGACATGTGGTTCGTTGCATACCCTGATGCGAGGTCATCAGATTGATTGATTCCAGCTTGAGAAGATTTCACGCAGGTACGTTGAGAGTCGATAAAAAACGATCAAATGTTGGAAACCCATTTTTCCAAGTTTAAGGTATTCGGAAAAACATGCAAGTAATTCTGTGAACCCTCTAGAAGAATGAAACCCTAACTCGACATAATGACCATGGAAACGCTTTTGAACCTTATGGTTTGCGGCAGTTCCGCGGTGCTATTAATGAGGCTTGGGTTTGCCCTTCTACGGCTGGTCCATAGGTACTGTGTCATGTACTGGATATTATTAAACTGTACTCAAGAGTTGAGCTCTCGGGGAATCATGGGATTTTGACAAATCGATCGAAAAGTTCGACGTCGTTCGGATATCATGTAATGGGATACATTACTTGGGAGACTCTAGGTATGAGTATAGCCGTTGTAGCGCAATCTATACAACTACGAAGAGACGAGTCCGAATCATTCGACATTAGAGAAAAGTGGACTAAGAGATTCGTACGAGATTTTGACGAGATGGCGTTCCACTCCGTTGACATCAGAGAAGTGATACGCATTCAGAGGAGTTGAATATGGATATATTTTCCAGAAGAAGCCGTGATGAGTATGCAGCTGTTCCAGAACAAGAAATGGATTTAGTAAAGGGTGATAACTTCCGGACAGTTCGGCAGGAACGAGATTTGGGAGAGACCCCGACAGAACCTTTCTGGAATACTACACGAGAAGATTTGGACCCAGGATCGGTCGTATTACGCACACCCAGTAGGCCAGAGTTCGGCAGCATCTACAAGACATGTTATGAGTGACCATGATAGTTGGCCAGAGACTTTTAGAGGATGTGTCAGAGCGGAGCTGTTTTTGTCATCGTTCCATATTGGGTCGTTGAGCCGAGGAGTTATGTAACTGGCAATCTGCAGTGAGAGACGAGAGCCTAAGGGCATAAGGCGTCAGACCGTGAAAATGAGGCAAGTAGATATCTTGCTCTGCTAGCATTGGATGCACCGACACCTTCTCGACTTTGAAGGAAGGACACATCGACGACAGTGTTTACGATTTGTGATTTGGTGATTCGAATATCTCGTGTCCGTCATTTTGGATTTCGGTGTTTTAGGCGATTTATTTGCATGATTGAGATTTGTGCACCACAGCTGCACTCGACTTCGATTTTATGTTAATTGAGATGTTCGATTTTGATTTCATGCCTATGGTAGATATGTGATTTGACTTGTGCTTTCGGTGTAGTTTTCATGCACTTTTAGTACTTGATTCGATTTCGTGCACGCTGATGCACGTGGTTGTGAGATTATACACCACGGTATTGAAAGGTTCCTAGGCACCCTAAGGAGGTCTCACAAGGCATCGATCATGCCAATATCAAGAAATACGGTGCCGAGAAACCCTAGACTACGGATCGTTAGCTAGATGTCTAGGCGAAACGATAACAAGTTAACACTTAACTAAGAGAATACGGAAATACAACCTTTGTAGATCCGGTGCTCCACCTCTATAGCTCCGCAACGAAGTCCCCTCGCTGTCCAAATGTATTCCCGGGCTCTAACGTCGGCTTCGTCGGAGAAATGGCGAGCTAGGTCGTCGATGTCCATGCCGAAGATGATTTACGTCGAGGCATCGCTAGATCAAGCTCTCACTTCACAAAGTCAAGAAACTTGTGAAGAAAACACACTCTACTACTTGGCAAGAGGTAGAGGATGAAGAAATAGGAAGTGGGTAGACTTTAGAATTGGATTTCTCACTTGTTTCATCAATCCACCATTGATGAAGTAAGGTTTTCTTCAAGGAAGAAGATGAAGAAGAAGAAGATTATCATATGATAAGTTAAAAGAAAATAATACTTATCATATTATAAACCATGGTCAAGTGTAGAGAACTAACTAAGGTTATGTTAATGGTTAGGGTTAAAAGAACAAGACAAAATGGTGACTTGGTCAAAGCTTTATGAAGCTTCAAAAAGCTTCATGAAAGAAAAGAAAGAAAACGCTTTTGCTTTTTCTTTTTATGCTTTTATTAATATCCAAAATGAATAAACAAATAATAAAATGAAAAAGCAAAACCCTAATCATTAAGGTAACCATGGTTCAATTCTATACACTTAACCAAAGAAGCATGCATCATCAAACATGATACAAACATGTGCACAAAAGTATATCACATATACAACTTGCACATCCGAGCGAGAAAATCCATTTAAAGTGAACCGATACTAGTTAATGCAAAGTAATATATCAAATATATAATTATGCATTAAATCATTAAATCAACACTTGATTTAATTATCCGGTCATATCGCATATAACCGACTAATATCTACAGTAACATCTGATCGAATCAACATTTGATCCGATAACCCGGCTATATCGCATATAACCGATCAATGTCACAAATCGCGAGAATCAAATACAGTATCACATACTGGTATCATTCTCGGTCCCGCACATATCTCATATGCGCTCCTATTTCGTTTCGCTTGAGCCAGGAAACCTCTGTGTAGGACTCTAAAGACTCGTCAATACGCCGGCAGCAGATGATGATCATATCAAGCACCCACAAGCCGCAAGCGATCTGCTAAACGTAACGGCCACCCGGGTATTGAGCGATCAGAAGATCGACGAGCAAGCCCGCTCACACTCCTGTGAATCCAACCAGTAACACTACCGTACAGTCCGGTCTGATCGTCTGATATGTCGCATATCTCGCCTAGGAGTGGTAAACGTCAGACCCCAATAGCTCGATAAGTCGTGTCGATATGAGGTCTATAACAATTCGAGAAACTACTGGTAACACTTACCAGTAAATCTCAGCAACCCTGGCCAGGGATTTCCTGTTATAGCCAATCAAACACAGCGCAACATCAACTCCCTATACCGGGAGAGACGAATCCCCTCCTATCGCTCATTGCCTCCATGTGACTCGGGACTGTACCCAAAAACCACCGTTTTGCACGCCCTCTTGGACGTGTTAAGATGGAAATCAAAGCACAGTGGGAACCACACAAGACTCTATGACGATCTCGGGTCAACAGACTAATCTGTACCAGTGTCACCAGAGAACTGCCATCTGACGTGAGGTATAATACCATCTGGGAGTTCTCGGCGAGTCCGTCCAGTGTACCCAGTCTCTACTGAGCACCCGTATATCATCTCTGATGTTAAACACCGATGGATATGGGATCATCCATCGCCCATCTGTATGGGTCGAGAAGGTACACGCTAGTCTACTCTGGTATATCGATGCCCCGTCTCGATACACCCACGACTAGGGACTTTGAAGGATGTACTTATAGACTACCATGTCCCTACTAGTATGATCCGCATCATAGTCCAGGTAGTCAGGTACACATCCTAAGGGCTTTACCAACATGTAACAGAGAGACAATCAGTGTACACGTTAAGGTAAAGGTCAACCAGATAGCATACTATCATGTCGAGCAAGAAAGTCCTCCCTATATATGTCCCAGCATCCACTACAATATACATCCAATGTACAGTAATGGCCTCTTGGGCATACATATAACTAACAGGTATACCTGATTTGGGTTGAGATATATTGTATACCGTCGATTTCGATTGCGATATTCGATATTGGTTTTCGTGCACCTTGTGCACTTGATTTGGATTCTTGCGCATACTTTACCCATTTGATGCAATTTTGGTGCACACCAGATGCACTAAATCGGGATTCTTCATGCATATCAGATGCACTTGATATTGCTGTCAGGCACACTCGTTGCCCTTGACAGGTGTTTTCGTGCACACCCGTTGCACTTAGATTTGGTTTCTATGCACATGTACAGCACATTCGTAGATTTCGATTTCCTTGCGCACCAGACGCACGTGGCATTCTTATACACATTTTGGGATTGGTTTCTCTTGGAGCCGTATGTTTTATGATATTTACTATTTGGTGTAGTAGCTGAGACAGTACCTGAATATGTTTTTGTATGCATTGATAGTTACCGAAGGGATTTCCAAAAAGGAGCTGTAATCTCAGTATTTACCTATGTGTCCGAGATGACACGAAACATTAACAAAGGAAACCCTTCTAAATTATTTTCAAAACGGAAACGACGGGATGTGTATGTTAAACAAAGGATATATATATATATATATATATATATATATATATATATATATATATATATATATATAGATAGTTATTTTCTTATAATAAACGTCCGCTACTGCGCCGTGATACGCGCTTCGCACAACGACTTGAAAAGGTTTGGCATGTATTTCTTTCAGATGTTTTGACAAGTTTACAACGATGCGTATTATGTACATGTTATAGTTTTGATATATATCATGTTGGTTTTCGTATTGGACTTTGACATTAGTATTTTCACCATAACTCCGATGATTGTGTGATCTTGACGGATTTTTGATTTTGAGTTATATACTCGTTTTTCATGCGCATGCATTGCGCTACGTTATGTTTTATATATTTATGATTTCGGAGCCCCGACGACTTGATCATTTTACTGAAATGTTTTAGTATTTGAGGGGTTTAAATTTAAAAATTCGGGGACCGAATTTATTTAAGGGGGGAAGACTGTAACGTTTCAGAAAAATAAAATATTATTTTTAGAAAATTAAATAATAAATATTAAGAATATTTTAAGGAGTGGAGATTAGTTTTATATGATATGGTATAATTAAATACCGATAAATTGGGAAATATTTGGGAATTTATATTAATTATTGATTTTGAAAGAGATTATTAGAATGGAGCATTCATGGATTTCTTATAATTAATTATATTCTATTTTAATGCTAAAATCGATTAAATTTCACTAATTTTGCATTTAAGCTTGGTTATGCATAATGACATGCACCATGACATGTTTCAAAACACATTTTTCAAGCTGCATGAACCATGGCATCATATATTCCCTTTATATGTATATGGTCTTTTGTTTTGGATTAAATGGAAAAGGAAAAGGAAAATAAAAAGAAAAGGAAAAAGAATAAAATATGGGGGCATGGAATGGAGGTATGGGCTTGAGAGGGAGAGAGAGAGAGAGGGTGAGGGGTCATTGACCATTAGCTTGTTCTCCGCCGGAAGACGCGGCCGGGACGTCGGGGCACGAGTTCTGGTGGGCAGATGCTATATGGTGTTATCCATCCACCTCTCCGAAGATGCCAAGTTGATTTATGCGACCGTGTATCGAAGGTGTGGACGGATGCGGCCGATGTAGCAGACTTTGTTAGCTTCCCCCTCATTTGAGGGGTTTTTGATTGTGGGGACGCTCTTCCCTGTAGGCGCAAGCCCCTGCAGTTAATTACGCTACTGCATCGCGGTAACAACTTTCTCCTTCTCCAGATGGTCACTTTGTGTCGTGGGTGTTTGTTTTGTTTTTGGTTGCCTGTGGATTGTATACGGAGACTAATTTATCTTGTCGCCCGTAGGGCGTGGATTAGTCCAAATCCGTATCTTCTTAGATTTGGGTTTGGGTTGGGTTTAAGGATCGTTATTCTCATTGAGATTAAGATCAACTTAAACGTCTGTTAAGGATGCGTTAATCTAATTTTAGACTAAGATCTACTTGACAGTTTGTTAAGGATACGTTAGTCTAATTTCAGACTAAGATCTACTTAACAAGATCATTTAGATCCAACAAAAGAGCATTTAGGCTCTATTGTTTTAGTTTAGGGACCCTACAGTCCGAGGTTAAGGATATCATAGTCCGTGGGTTTAAGGACCCCACAGTCCGAGGTTAAGGACATCATAGTCCATGGGTTTAAAGGACCCCACAGTCCGAGGTTAAGGACATCATAGTCCATGGGTTTAAGGACCCCACAGTCCAAGGTTAAGGACATCATAGTTTATAGGCTTAAGGACCCCACAGTCCAAGGTTAAGGACATCATAGTCCATGGGTTTAAGGACCCCACAGTCCAAGGTTATGTTTGGTTGTCGGGACCCGTCACTTCTCTGAAGATGTTGAAGGATTACAACGACATATATCAGAGGAGTGCAGAGATATACCCTTGAACCAATTTTGGTTGGGAGATCTGTAGTCCAATTGGGACTAAGATCAGAAGATTAATGAGCACATGGACTCAATTAATCTGAATCAAGGACTTATGGCCAATCTTGGGCTAAGTCCACTTAGATTTAAAATGTTGAACATTTTTTTGGGCTGTTGAACATTTATTTGGGCTTGGCCCTTTTTTATTTAACAATACTGGGCATTGGTTTGGGTTCTGACAGCATTTTTTTCTTTTATTGAATGCTGAGTATTCATCATAGCTCTGGGGCTTATTTAAAGAACAGTTTATGTTCTATCAGCACATACGTGAGGAGCATGTGGTGCGTTTGGCGCTAGCGCCAGTTAAAGAGCGCAAAGCGCTTCTGTAATATAGCGCACACGTGAGGAGCACGTGGTGCGCTTGTCGCTGAGCGCCAGTCTATGAGCGCAGAAGCGCATCTGTTAAGCGTCATACACGTGAGGAGCACGTGGTGCGCTTGGCGCTAAGCGCCAGTTCATGAGCGCAAAGCGCTAGTGTTAAGTAACGCACACGTGAGGAGCACGTGGTGCGCTTAACGCTGAGAGCCAGATCTGGAGCGCTGAGATGCTTCTTTTTAATATGGAGCTCTAAGGCTCTTTTATGCAGCGCTGTGCGCTGAGAATTAAATTCTCTCTTAAGAGACTTTGTCTCATAGATCTAAGAACAAAGTTCTTAGTTTTACAGGAGATATTTCAATCTCTTATTTTGATGAAAGGCTTTGTCTTTATGGATCTGTGATCCTAAGATAATTGAATAATTCTCCCCCCTCTTTTTATATTGAGATGTATTGATCTCATTTTATAAAAGACCTTAGTCTTATAGATCTATGATCTGTGAGAAGAATTATGTTCTTCTTTGTAATGAGATTTTTCTTATCTCTGTTGTTACCTTGAAGAAAAGTTCTTCTTCTGCCCAGAGTTCTCTCTTCTCTTTCAATTTTCTTAAAGTTTATAGGGGGTTCCTCTTTTTGAGACTTGAAGTCTTGAGTCCTTTTTATAGTGAAGGCTGATCAGTTCAATCAGTTAAAGAGATCTTTTCTCTAATTGATTTGGGGATATTTCCCCAGTTGGATCGTTGATCCAAGGGCTTCTGATTTACAGAAGACAATCTTCTTGTTTTTAACAAGATTGGGAAATCTTTTCCTATACGGAATTTATTCTGTATTTTGGTGATTTTTAATTGCCATTGGATCATTGATCCAACGGTGCTCTGATATTCAGAGCATAGTCTTTCCTGTTTGGAATGATTCTGAGGAATGTTTCCTCAACAGAATTTTATTCTGCTCAATTGATGATTTTTAATCATGTTCGTTGGATCTTTGATCCAAGGGCCGAGAACACTTAGTTCTATTGTTAGCGTACACGTGCTTTGCACATGGTGCGCTGCTTAGAGTGCAGCGCACTTAGCGCTAGCGCACACGTGCTTTGCACGTGGTGCGCTTCTTAGAGTGCAACACTCTTAGCGCTAGCGCACACGTGCTTTGCACGTGGTGCGCTGCTTGGAGTGCAGCACACTTGGCGCTGCTATGAAGTGTTGCTTCCTTTCAAATTTTGAATTTGAACAGAGTTTTGCTCTGATTGGGGGTAACAAATGCCCCCCCACCATTCCGCTCACGTGACTTACACATGAGTGCAGCGGTGGCAGCATCTCCACCGCTAGATCAACTTAGAAGTTGAAATGCCACTCAGTGCCTATAAATAGGGCCTTTGGCCCTTGAGATGATTTCTTTTCATCTTCTTCTTTCTGAGAATTTTTATTCTCTTGCATAGCATAGCTCTTCGTTTTAAGAACTTTCTTAAGGACAGAACTCTGTCAAAATTTAGGTAAAGATTAAATCTTTTAAAGGATTAGTTAATAATTTAGGGTTTCACCCATTAACAGAGCTTTGCTCTTCATAGATCTTCGATCTTAAAGAAAACCTTTTTTAGGTTTTTGTTAACAGAGCTTTGCTCTCTTGAACTCATAGATCTAAAGAGATCTTTCTCAGAGCTTTGCTCTTTCAAACCATGTAGATTTGTTAATCTCTTATGAAGAACTCTTAGAGTTTGTTCATAGATCTTGAAGATCTCAGAATTTTAATTAAAATTTTTATTTCAAATTTTCTGATGGGTTATTCCATCATTTTTTTACAGAGCAAGGCTCTTAGAATTCTCGGGGAATTTTCTATTCCCCTCATAATTGATTTTGACAGGTGTCATTCCTGTCTGCAGAGCATTGCTCTCGAGGAGTTTAACTCCTAGACCCGAGGAGTCTCTCATTAAATGGGAATCCTTCTTTAGGATTTCTTGTTTATTTACACAAATTTAAATTTGTTAGGTGTCATAACTGTTGGATATAGTGGTGTCATAACTGTTGGATATAGTGCCCTCAGAGTCAATTATTGGATCACAGGCACATGATTGCAATGATGAAGGGAGGACATATACCGGTAGGACAGTCTTACTCAAGATGATAGTATGCTATCTGGTTTATCTTTATCATCGTGTACTGCTTTAGGTGACCTTACAAGTCACTATTGCGCGTTGATAGAGCCCTTAGGATTCTTGCTTGACGGCCAACAATATGATGGCGATCATACACGTGGGAGTTGGGGTCTATAAGCACATCCTTAAAAGGTCCCTAGTCGTGGGAGTTTTCGAGACATGGCATCGATACTCCAGAGTAGACTAGTGTATACAGTCGAGACCCCGACGAGGGGCGGTGGCCGGTCTCACAAGCCACTGGTGTCAGTTGGTTCACCTAAGATATATACAGGTGCTCATTGGGTTATGAGTACACCGGACAGGACTCGCCGGGAACATGCTAGTTGGTATTATACCTGACGTCAGATAGCAGTTCCCTGGTGACATGTGTACAGGTTAGTTCATCAACCTGAGATCGTCATTTGTCTCGTTTGAGTTCCTACTGTGCTTTGATTACTACCCTACCACGGCTCAAAGGAGTCATGCAAATAGGTTTTAGTTGGGTACAGTCCCGAGCCACATGGAGGCAGTGAGCGGATCGGCAGGGGTTCTTCTCTCCCGGTATTGGGGGTGAGGTCACGCTGTGTCTAGGAGAGCCATTACACGAAGTCCTTGGCCAAGGCAGGAGATTTAATGGTAGGTATTCCAGTATTATCTCAGGGTGTTCTGGGGTACACTCCGATACGACTTATACCGCTTTTGGGGGTCTGACTTTTACCAACCCCCTTAGGCCCGCCATGCGATGCTCATAGACGAACGGACCAGACTGTACGGATATTGTCACTGACAGGCTCAATAGGGTGTCAGGATGAGTTCTCTTATCGACTTCCCTTTTGGTCAATACCTGGTAGCCCGTTACGTATGGCTAATACCTCTGACGGGCTAGTTGTTAAATCCACAGCCAAAGTATTGACGAGTCTTTAGAGTCCCCCACAGACAGTTTCTCAAGTTTCGGGCGAAACGCTGTAGAGGCCGTATGGATTTATGGCAGGGTTCGAGCGTACGCGTGCACTTATGCATGTGTTATGGTTCGGACGGATAATACTAGCGGGCTTTTGTTTAAGCCGGATCCTAGTATTTTACAGTGTAGATTTTGTCTCATTGCATTTGTATTCGGTCGGAATACAAATGCGGGTATGTATATACAGTCGCGGGGTTTTCCTGTAATTTATTACGGGATCGTCTTTTTGAAGTTGCCAGTTTGCATTCCGTTTCGGCCATTTTTCTTTATTCCTTCTTGGCTGAAATTCTTTTGATGGAGGGGCTTATTTGCAAATATGCAAATTAGCAAAATGGAGGGTGTTTTTTGTGGTGGAGGGTTCATGATGGTTCTAGCTTTCATTGACTTCTTTTTGTGCATGATTACTTTCTTTATTGTGAGGGGATTGAAAAAGACTTTGGAAAAGACTTTCTTCATGATGATCACTCATCATTCTCTTTCTTGCATTATTGACACACTCCCTCCTCTTCTCATGAGCATGGCCGGCCACTTCTTTTGGGGGGCTGTCCAAAAATTTTGGGGGTGGGAAATTAATCTCATTTGCTTGCACAAAATCCTTTTGTTCATCTCCAAAGCTTATTACTCCACCTCCACATCCAAATGGCAACTTCAATAACCCCTTGAGACATAGTGATCTACGTATAGTCTACAGCAATCTTGGACACGTCGGCTTGCCAACTTCGTGTTCGAGTTGCCTCGGTTCAGAGGTGGGAGCCCGTAAAAAGACTCGGTGATGAGGTGCCCTTTTCGACGAGAAGATCGAGACCGGAGATGCCGCAAGGAGACAGGGATGGTGGCCAAAGACCGAAGGACACGGATCGCTCGGTATAGCTCTCTACCCTTTCTCTAGTTAGCTAATAGTAGGTTAATGGTCCGATCCGGGTTAATAGTCCGCGGTAGCGCCGGTTTCTAGTTAAAGAAAAGTTTTTGTTTCCGCATTTTGGCATCGGACAGACGGCCGGGGCGCTACCGTAGACTTACATGGTATCAGAGCCACGCCATTAACCTTTACTAGCTTGCTCTAATGTGTTTAGAACTTCGATCGAACAAAAATTCCACATACCGCATCTTCAAGCATCAGTTTCTGTCGAAATTTTTCTGTGGTCAAAAAATTATTTGGTGTATTGCAGAATTTCGTGCAGGGTTTTTTAACAGTTCTGGGAAAATTTGGTAGCTTGTTTCCACTGTTCCGCCGCGGAACCGCAGCCAAACCCATGCATTGGCCGCGGTTCCGCCACCATTAAATCTCTTTACTGTACCAAATTTTCTACAGGTGTCTCTTTGTTAGAATTGGGGTTTTTGGTATATTCTGTTTGGGCCCAGATTTATTTTGAGTGCTACAGTTGTGCTTGGGGCCTATTTCGGAAAATTTAGTCAATCGAAAATTTTAAACATGTTAGTTCACAGTATTTACATTATATCTGCGACCGTGAATGTCATTTGATCGGTAAATCCTGTCTAATTGCTATAGCCCTTTTAGACGGATTTGCGAACGTGACATTCACGTTGATGTTCTGTGTTGTGCTGTGATGTTGCGGATCTGTCGTGGTGGATAGCCTGGATGCAATGTTAGTACAGTTTGATTTTATATGTACATTTGATATTGCGGGGTGAGCGTCCGACATGTGGACTGCCGTCACTGACTGTTTGTATATTATTCTTTTGGGGCACAACCGGGCTGAGGTCGATGTACCCATTGTATATTTTTACTTTCTATACTAGGATTACCCCGCGGTGGGGTGCACGGGTAGCCGGGTTCTAGAGGGCAACGAGCCCGCATCTCCTGGCTTTGAAACGGAGGGGGCTTCACTCTAGAATTGGTGGGCTATTCGCCGCACCCGTAGGGGGTTCAGGTTGACCCAAGGAGGGGTGCTCAAGTTACCGGATTCCGTGAAGTGCTGGGTGGTCCATTCACGTTGTTGAAGGGGGCTGCCTCGCTTCAGGTTTTGGCGGGTAACTTGCCGCACCCATAGGGGTCTAGGATTTCATTGCACAGGCCATCCACACGACCAGGGGAACGCCGGGTTTCAGTAGCGGCTCTATGTAACCCGGGGATCCCAGATTATCTGTATTGTTCTGTGATTCTTATTACATTTCTGTGATGTTGCATTTTATCACGCCTTGAGCGAATATTATATATTGATATATATACTAGTAGATGTTGTATATGTTTTACACCCGCGCTAGTCCAGTCCCCGCTCTGTCGTTAGTTAAGTAACCTAAGGGGTGATGACGGGACCCAGTGGCGAATGCGGATGGCGTATACGTACATCATATTTTCGTTCTTTATTGGTGTGATCAATTGATGGGACTGCATTGATTCGGATCAATGCAAGCTAAACAAACCTATTCTGATATTGTTGGAATATTTTTCAAAAAGCTGTTATTGCAAAGACGTTCTCTTTTATTTTGCACAGTGGTATTCGGTTATGAATATCCAGCACCTCAGTCGACGAGGCAAGGGCCGAGATCCCTTCACCGGGAGTGACCCCTTGGACAGAAGTTTGCGTCAGGGTAATAACTTCACTACAGTCGATTAATTTTTGCTTTGCATCGTGGTATTCAGTTGGAATATCCTGCACCTCATTCTACGGGGAAAGAGCCGAGATCCCTTCACCGGGAGTGACCTCTTTAGCAAAGGTTTTCGTCACTATATTTTTATAAAAAGCTATGCATTTCCTTCAACGATATCAAGTTCATTACGTTAAAAGTTTTTTGCCAAAAACTAGACGTAGCCCTCCGTCATTTCTTACGGGTATTATTTAGTATTCGTGCTGCGTTTGTTGACTCCGTCAAGGCGTAGTGTACGGTCGCTAAGTGGTGCTTGTTTGTAGCATGGATATGAGATTGGTTAGGACAGTCATGCGGCCTTGTTGACTCCGTCAAGGGCACGTACGGGTGGGTTTAATGCAATCCAGATAATGACGGGTTGAAGTTGACGAGGACTCTTTGATTTGTTGACTCCGTCAAGGTCACTTGGGTCCTAGGGGTAAAAATCACATCGGGAGTTTCTAAAGAAACTGAAACTTGCCATACATGCGCATACCTTCTGGAGTGTGATAACGTGAGTGGATTCCGTCACGTTATCATGCGATGATAGTTGGATCCCGATTCCCACTGATGAGTTGGTTTACTCCTCGGGTGATCCCGACTAATTCTTCTTTCAGGTTTGGAGGAGAATTTGAGGTTACAGTGGGAGGTTTCCTGATTTGATAAATTGATAATCATTCTGATTTAGGTTAGAGTGCACGCTGAGTGTTTCTTTTCTTTCTCTTTTGCAGCGACCATGACCCGACCCTTGGCTATGACTCAGTGACCAAGATTAATCGAACCTTCTTAAATACTGGCTTTTGGATTGTCTGAGTTGCATACCTCATTGCCACTCCTACTTTTACCCTTTTCTCCAGGACACCCCGTATTACTATGAACGTATACTTCCATTGGATAAAGCAATCGTATGGTTATATACGAACTCGAAGGAACTTGTTCCAGATTCGAGGATGGTTTTCGGTTCTGGAGAAAACGAATAGGACTATTCAGTTGTCTTTTCCTTTTACATTCTCTCAGGTTGCGAGTGTTCCTTGGATTAGGACGGTACACCTATTACGCTAATTGGATAGTCTTCTTCCAAACCATAGGCAGGTGCCGAACGGTAGGGAATGAAAAAAACCAATTAGCCTAACGATGGTGTACAGAAGGTATTAAGTAAAGACAAATAAAGGGATTAATAAGAAGGCAAAGTAAATAGCGACTGTTGTTCACGACCAAACCAAGTATTTCATCGCCACTCCTACTTCACCTTTGTATTTCTCCGGGACACTCCGTATCACTACGAAGATCCACAGTTATCTGGATATTCCATCGTATGGTTATATACGAACTCGAAGGAACTTGTTCCAGTTCGGGGATGGATTCTGGTTCAGGAGAAATAAGAATAAGGTTTATTCAGTTGTCTTTTATCTTTACCTTTTCTCGGGTTGCGAGTGCGCCTAGGATTAGGACAGTACACCCATTATGCTTATTGGATAGTCTTCTTCCAAACCATAGGCTGGTGCTGAACGGTAGGGAAGGAAGAAAACCATTTGGCCTAAAGGGGTGTACAGAAGGCAATGACTAAAGACATATAAAGGGATTTGGAGAGACGGCAAAGAAATATACGGTTACAGTTGTGAATCTGGATAATGGAAGAGGCATTGCTAGGAATACCCGGATACCCCTTCGAAACATTTACATGTTTCAGTTTCACTGTGCATTGTTAATAGAAAACTGATTTCCCAATTAGACACTTGCTCCAGGGTATGTGTTTACCAGGTATGATTCTCACATCTGTATGGTTTTACAGATGATGAGTGGGGGCAAGTTATTGGGAATTAGGTGATTATCCTCATTATATCGAGATTCGTTGTAATTTGTGATATTTGAGGAAATCACCTGGGTTGTTTGCCGGACGACAAATATTTGGTTTTGAATATCCGTTGTAATGCACCAATTTCAAATTGATATATCTGTACGTTCATTTTTATGAAATGAGATATAACTTTTTGAAATTATGTCTATGACATTTACCTATATCAGTGGATGGTTAGGTAAGGAGTATTAAACAACGATGTAATTCTTCTTAACCATAAGTACGGTTTTCAACCTACGACACATAGGGTTTGAGTTATTCGACTCAGGGGACTTATACAGAGTATTGTATGTTGTCCAGTTTCCATTAGGACAGAGGGGTTGGTTCTCGTACCATTATCTGTTTACTTGTGACTTCTCTAGTTCTTAGACAATTGTTTCGTAGAAACACAAGGTCCAAGTATTGAGAAGTTATTGGTATAAGAGTAAAGTAGAGAACCAGATATTGCAAGTATCGGGATTCTTCAAGGTGATCGAAGATGTAGATATTTGTGTATGGTATTCAGTTAATAATAATGATTAAGAAAACTTGCTTCTCTTTCAGGTTACTCATAATTGGAAGCATTCCTAAGTTGAGTAACGCTGATCGGCCTCCTTCCATTTAGTTGACATGCACTGGAGACAGCTGCATGATTTTAATCTGGTTCCAATTATATCAGTGCCTCTGTTTCTATATTGGATATAGAACGGTTCATATCTTAACGATGTTAAGGTACGGGGAGTTGTCCGGCTTATGCTTAAAACCAGACTTTGGATAACTTTAGGAACATTTCTGTAATGGCAGTTTGTGGGTTGACCCGGGCTATGACGAGGGTTGACTTTCTACCATCTGGAAGATCAATAGTGATATTGTTCTTGACTCGCCACAGTTTTAGTAAAATAGATTTTTTCAGAAAACAGTAGTGGGAGTATGGTAGAACTGAAAGTGATTCCAGAACCGCAAACGATTACTGAAAATTTGATAAAACCTAAAGATTCAATTTGATTTGACATTCCATTGGCCACTCCGCAGATATGGTGGGTAACCTCAGGCACCCGAGAGGTACTTCGGTAGCTTCAAAGACGGTGGCAGGGAGGTTCTTGTTTACCCAGACTTGTCATTGCTGTTGTTCCAGACTGTGAGATGTTAGTTATATGTATGCCCTAGAGGCCATTACTATACATAGGATGTATATTGTAGTGGATGCTTGGACATATATAGGGATGACTTTCTTGCTCGATATGATAGTATGCTATCTGGTTACTCTTTACCTTAACGTGTACACTGATTGTCTCTCTGTTACATGTTGGTAAAGCCCTTAGGATGTGTACTTGACTACCTGGACTATGATGCGGATCATACTAGTGGGGACATGGTAGTCCATAAGTATATCCTTCAAAGTCCCTAGTCGTGGGTGTATCGAGACGGGGCATCGATATACCAGAGTAGACTAGCGTATACCTTCTCGACCCATACAGATGGGCGATGGATGATCCCATATCCGTTGGTGTGTGACATCAGAGATGATATACGGGTGCTCAGTGGAGACTGGGTACACTGGACGGACTCGCCGAGAACTCCCAGATGGTATTATACCTTACGTCAGATGGCAGTTCTCTGGTGACACTGGTGTAGGTTAGTCTGTAGATCCGAGATCGTCATAGAGTCTTGTGTGATTCCCACTGTGCTTTGATTTCCATCATACCACGTCCAAGAGGGCGTGCAAAAAGGTGGTTTTTGGGTACAGTCCCGAATCACATGGAGGCAATGAGCGATAGGAGGGGTTTCGTCTCTCCCGGTATAGGGAGTTGATGTTGCGCAGTGCTCGATTGGCTATAACAGGAAGTCCTTGGCCAAGGCTGTTTTAGGGATGTACTGGTAAGTGTTACCAGTAGTTTCTTGACCCGTTATGAGCCTCATATCGACACGACTTATCGAGTTATTGGGGTTTGACGTTTACCACCCCTAGACGAGATATGCGACATATCAGATGAACAGACCGGACTGTACGGTAGTGTTACTCGTTGGATTCACAGGAGTGTGAGCGGGCTTGCTCGTTGATCTTCTGATCGCTCAATACCCGGGTGGCCGTTACGTTTAGCAGACCGCTTGCGGCTTGTGGGTGTTTGATATGATCATCACCTGCTGCCGGCGTATTGACGAGTCTTTAGAGTCCTACACAGGGGTTTCCTGGCTCAAGCGAAATGGAGTAGGAGCGCATATGTGATATGTGCGGGACCGAGATTGATACGATATGAGATACCGTATTCGATTCTCGCGATTTGTGACATTCATCGGTTGTATGGATATAGCCGGGTTATCGGATCAAGTGTTGATTCGGTAAGTTGTTACTTTTGATATTAGTCGGTTATAGCCGGATTATTAAATCAAGAGTTGATTTAATAATTTAATGTATAATTATATATTTGATATATTATATTACATTAACTAATATTAGCTCACTTAAGATTTATTTTCTCACTAGTTTGTGCACATTGTTTATATGTGATATATGCAAGTGTACATGTATGTATCATGCTTGATGATACACACAAGATGGGTGTATGAGACTTACACTAAGATTAGGGTTATTGGATTATCTTAAGATTTAACAAATGAGTTAAACTTAGTCAAAGTTGTCAAGCTTAAAGAAGCTTGGAGAAACTTTGACAAAGTCCACTCTTTTGTCAATTCTCTTGATATTTCTTTAACCTAACCCTTAAACCTCATACCTTAGTTAATTCTCTACATGAGTTAAGCATGAGGGCTTAACTCAACCATGGGTGAATTATTCAAGAGGATAAGTTTTCATTTGGATGAACAATTCACTTCTTCTTCTTCATCAAGCTCCTTGAAAAGCTTTCTAGCTCTAATGGTGCCTTGAGGAAAAATGTGAGAAAATCAATTTTAAAGTGAGCAACCTTCCTACTTCATCATCCTCTACTATTTTCCATTTAGTAGAGGGTGTTCTTTTCACAAAATTTTCGACCAAGTGAAGGAATAGCTTGAGTTTGAGTCTCCCCGACGTAGATCATCTTCGGCCTCGAAGTCAATGACCTAGCCCGATCATTTCTCCGACGAAACCATCTCTAGAGTCCGGGATCCCGATGATCGCAGCAGAGGGACGTCAACACGGAGCTAAAGAAATGGTGGAGAGGATATACAAAGGTTGTAGTCCTTTTCACTTGTAGTTAAGTTGTTAACTTGCATGTTCTTTCGCCTTAACTTCTAGTTAACGATCTATATTAGGGTTTCTCGGCACCGTAAAATTTTAATTTGGCATGGTTGATGCCTTGTGGAATCTCTTAAGTGTGCTTAGTAACCCTACAGTGGTATCAGAGCCTAACTAGAGCTTTAGGCGATGTGTTAACGAAGTTATAACTTCGAACGAACCCGATACGTCCAAGTTTACCCCCTCTCTGTACATTTTTTCAAAACTGTGTATTTTCTGAATTAAAAATACCTAAAAAATTAAGCAGGGAAATATAAGAATTGTGGTGATAAACGAGCTCCTAATACTTCTAAACCGCCACGGAACCGCGTCCATACCATGCTTGGGCCGCGGATCCGCGGCCGTACGGAGGGATTGGGTCATTTTGTTTGCACAGTAATTCTTATATCTTAAAGTTCTATTTTATGGGTATTTTTAAAATGACTCAAGTGTTGAGTTTTCTGGAGGTTTATTTTGTAATCGTCGATTCGATCGGAGAATTTAATTTTGTTATGTTTTCCGGATATTTTTAGAATATGTTAAAAAGTTCGACCGGATATAAATACCCACTTTTTCCCCTGCCGGAAAATTTCCAAATGTTGGATTTTCCGTGGTTTAAAGACATTCTAAGTAGTGCAAGTAACTCGATGGACCCTCTAGAAGACAACAAATCTTAACTCGATTATGTGACCGTCTTGAACTGCCTTTTGAACCTTATGGTTTGGGGCAGTACGGCGTGCCACATGTGAGGCGTTGGCTTGACCCTTCTACGGCTGGACCGTTGGAACTGTGGCATGAAATGGATGTTTTTGAACTTATTTCAAGAGTTGAGCTGTTTCGGGAAAACTTGGGTGTTTAACTGTTCGATCGGAAAGTTTAACATTTTCTATTTATCTGGAATGTGATATAATATTTGGAATCCACAAGTAGTTATGAGATAACTGATTTGGATGTTATAAACATAGCACTTTAGTCTCAATTGATCGGTTGCCACGGAATTTTGATGCGATCAAAAGTCCGTCGCAATCACGTAGCGTACGCGGATATTCTCCGGTAAACTTAATAGACAGCCATGCCCCATAGCCCCGACTAAGTGACTGTAGGAGAACCCTGTAGCCAAAAGCATCCGTTCGGGTGCTCGCGGCAGCGGTGTTCCGCCTTGGTGCACTTCGTTAACGGTATCGGGGGTGCGGCCGCCTACTAAAGTTTCCGACGAGCATTCGATCAGTTTATCGGGAATCTTGTTGAATTGCCCGACTAGATATTGAAAAGTGTTTTCGATATAGAGACTAAAATGCGGGGTTTATAATTGTTAGGCATGTGATGTCTAAGGAATTCATTTGGTCAGGCATGCGATGTCTGAGGAGATTGCGGATTCCAACTGTTGTAGTTTTACACTTTCTTTTATGCGACCGTAAGTGTAATATGTGATATCGCCGGTTTCGTTGCTATATGTCAACGACAATTGGGATACGCATGTTTACTTACATTGATGACATGTGATGTTATGTGTTGCTGGATATGTTATATTGGATCGTCACATTTTTAATAGCCGGGGGTTTTATGTGAGATGAGTGTTTTTCATTTTCATTCATGTAAAATTAATTGTATGTAATATTCTTTTATTGGGGAACTTCCAGGTTGCGGAAGATGTCACCATTGTATATTATTTACTTTTCCGCACTAGGATAGACCCAAGGAGGAGGGCACAAGTAACCGGGTTCTGGAGTCCAGTGGGAGACCAACTCGAGGAGTCGAGTCCGGGTCTCCTAACTCTAGAATTGGTAGGGTTGCTTGCCGCTCTCGTAGGGGTCTAGGGGTGTGGGTTTGGCTATTCATCGCGACCGTGGAATCCGTGTTTTATACTGGCTCGTATTGAAAACATGGACGTCCTAGTATATCCAATATTTCATCTGATATTATTTTCTGCTGCGTTATCTGTGATGTGATCATGTGATATGTTCTGTGATAAATACTGTATATAGTATATACGATATATTATATAGACGTTACTTATGTAAGGTTAGCCTACCACCTCATGAAGGGTTTGGAAGCATCACATGAACCAAAAGTGGAGTCTTTAGGGTGCTAAGCTAACAAGCATCGGATCGTTCCTAGAAAAATTAGGGTTTTATAAACTACACAACATCACATGAAAGAAATGCTAGGGTTTTTGAGAGTACAACCTTTGTAGCTCCCTACGCTAGACTCCTTGGCCACTTGAGGGTTGGAGGAAGGTTCACTTGAAGTCTCCTAGCGTCCACGACGATCCACCCTTAGCTCCTAGTCCAAGCTTGCAACTTCACTTTTCAAAAGAACGAATGAAGATAACACTCTAAACAAGTTGGCTAAACTTGTGTAGAATGATATTGTGGTTCTTATTCTCACTTCAAAATCCAATCTTGATGAGTATATTGCTCACTACAAAAAACTAGAGAGCAAAATGAGAGAGGAAGAAGAAGATGATGGCAATTTGAGAAGAAGATAAGTTCAACCCTTGTCAAGAAAATAGAAAATATATCAATATATATTTTCCTCTTCTCATATCAAACCATGGTTAGGATATTATTGAATTTGAGTTAAAAACACAAAAGGAAAAGTAATCCATGGTCAAATGGTGGGTGAGAATGGTTAGGTCAAGAAGGATGTAGAAACTAGTCATGAATTATCTTTTCCTTTTTCCATTTTGTTTTAACCAAAAATCAAATAATAATCCAAATGAAAACCCATGGTGTGAGTCTTATATTGCCACCGTTTTCTTTGTATAAGCAACCATGAAGGATGTATGTATGTATGTATGTGTATATATACATCCATATGTGCATGAATAAAAAAGAAGGCATACATGCATGCATACATCCATCAAACTCAAGAAAGGATTTCAAGTGAGAAACTAATGGTTAATTAATAAATCAACACTTGATTTATCAATCCGGTCATATCACATATGACCCCACCAAAAGCAAGCCGCCCGATCAATATACGGTATCCTATACGCGCATTTCAATCGGATCCATGCGCATATCGCATACGCGCACCACAACGTTTCGTCTGGACTAGGAAACTCCATTGTGGGACTCTAAGACTCGTCAATACGCCGGCAGTGGGTGTTGATCATATCAAGCACCCCCAAGCCGCAAGCGGTCAGTTAAACGTAACGGCCACCCGGGTATTGAGCGATCAGAAGAGAACAAGAGAACCTGCTACAACTCCCGTCGAGCCAATCGGCAACACTTCCCGTACAGTCCGGTCTCCTCGTCTGATATGTCGCATATCAAGTCTAGGGGTGGTAAACGTCAGACCCCAATAACTGATAAGTCGTGCCGATGTGAGGCTCATAACGGGTCGAGAAACTACCGGTAACACTTACCAGCAAATCTCTGAATCAGCCCTGGCTAGAGACTTCCCTGTTACGGTCAATCGAGCATAGCGCAACATCAACCCCCAATACCGGGAGAGACGAAATCCCTCCTATCGCTCATTGCCTCCATGTGACTCGGGACTGTACCCAAAAACCACCGTTTTGCACGCCCTCATGGATGTGGTAAGCTGGTAATCAAAGAACAGTGGGAATCACACAAGACTCTATGACGATCTTGGGTCTACAGACTAACCTGCACAAGTGTCACCTGAGAACTGCCATCTGACGTGAGGTATAATACCATCTGGGAGTTCTCGGCGAGTCCGTCCAGTGTACCTAGTCTCCACTGAGCACCCGTATACCATCTCTGATATCAAACACCAATGGATATGGGATCATCCATCGCCTATCTCATGGGTCGAGAAGCGTATACGCTAGTCTACACTGGTATATCGATGCCCCGTCTCGATACACCTACGACTAGGGACCTTGAAGGATGTACTTATGGACTACCATGTCCCCACTAGTATGATCTGCATCATAGTCCAGGTAGTCAAGTACACATCCTAAGGGCTTTACCAACATGTAACTATAAGACAGTATAAAGAGACTAGCATACATGTTAAGATAAAGAGTAACCAGATAGCATACTATCATATCGAGCAAGAAAGTCATCTCTATATATGTCCAAGCATCCAATATAATATACATCATCTGTACAATACTGGCCTCTAGGGCATACATACAACTAACAACTTATGTTTTACACCCGTGCTAGCCCTGCCCCGCTCTGCCGTTACTTACTTAACCTAACGGTGCACGAGGGGATATTGAGGCAAATGCGGATGGTATAAGTGTACGTCGTATTTATCTGTGATGTTTAGGTAACTTAAATGATGGGACATTCATTAATGTGATTAGTGAAAGAAAAAGAAACCTAAGATGTTGTAGAATCGAATTTCAAAAATAAAACAGGTAGCTACAGTTCTTGCTTTGCACAGTGGTATATATGATATATCCTGCACCTTATTCGATGTGGAAAGGGCCGACGATCCCTTCACCGGGAGTGACCCCTTTAGCAATAGCTGGCAGATGCTACACACTCGGTTTGTCTTTTGATTGCTTCTATAGTTTCTGCTTTGCACAGTGATATATATGATATATCCCACACCTCATTCGACGAGGAAAGGGCCGACGATCCCTTCACCGGGAGTGACCCCTTTAGCAAAACTAGAAAAGCCTAAAAAACACTCCATTTTAAAATCATTTGATTCTACAACGATATCAAGTTCATTACGCAATAGGTTTTCAGAAAAACCTGTCGTAGCCCTCCGTCATTTCAGATAAGTACTAGTTAGTATTCGTGCTGCGGTAGTTTGGCATTCGTCAAGGCGTAGTGTGCGGTAGCTAACTAGTATTTATCTGCTTATGCATATGATGCAGATTGGATTAGGGTATTTGTACGGCGTTGTTTGGCATTCATCAAGGGTCGTGCGGATGGGTTTAATTCAATCAAGAAATGTACGGGTTGAACTTGACTAGTGGACTATGGGTTGTTTGGCATTCGTCAAGGTCATAGAACGCTAGGGGCAAAATTATCGGGAATTTCAAGTGTTGAAATTTGCAATGAGATTGCATACCTTCTATGAGATAGTTGGATCCCGATACCCGCTGCGAGTAATTGTTACTCCTGGGAGAGTTTTACACATTACAATTAGCCGATCAAGTAGGTGTCTAGAAAGGTGTTAACGATGTTACACCTCTGGGAAAATGAGGTTTACATTAATTAGGTTTGTGCGAAAGCACGTGGGACCTCCCTCAAAGTACCGACACTGGCCTGGCTGAAAGATTGGCGAACTTGTAGCGTGTAATTAATCCCGGCTAGTCTTTCCTTTTAGGGTTTGAAGGAAGATTTGATAAAAACAGTGGGAGCCATCCCGATTAGATAAAATAATAACCAATCTATTCTTGCAAGAGCGCACGCCGAGTGTTTTCTTCTCTTTCTCTCTCCAGGTAGCGACCATGTCATGCCTTAATCAAGATAATAATACGGATATATTGACTGAACCCGCTTGTTATACTGAGCTGGGGAACGTTGGCCCCGCTCCAACTTATAATTGTTATAAGACAGAGCAGGAATTAGGGGAATACCAGAATTCCTATGCCGCCCAAACGAAGAAAGTGCATATGATGCATCTCTTTCGGGTGTGTTCATTATAAAGAACTATTTCTCAGTATCCTTTACGTCCTGGGTATGTGATACCAGATCAGGATCCCGCATATGTAATTTGTTACATAGGGCTACAGAAAGGTAAAGAACTGAGAACGGGTGATAAGTTTCATGAGGCAGAAAACGGTGCAAGTGTTGCAGCCAGGTCTGTTGGTCACTGTCACCCTGTATTACCTGAATACATTGATTCTGAACAAATGTCATTAGATACCGAACCTGATATACGAAATCATATCAGTCTCTTTATTAGTAAAGAAGGATATAATTTTGTATTGTTGGATAATGTTTTGAACATTTCCTAAATCAAGAGTTGATCGGTTCAGGCACGTTATCTAAAAGCATTGACGTTCTAAATCAAACTACAGTTCCTAGTATATAGAACACACACAAGAGGAAGAGTTCAGAAATGAACGAATCCTTCTTGAGGCATTGTAGACTAGGTCATATCAATGCGACCCGATTGGCTGAAGTTACATATAGATGCATATTTAAATTAGTTTGAATTTACATCTTGTGAAACTTTCCAGTCATGTCACAGAGATAAGATGACCATAGCTCTGTTTATTGGAAACAGAGAAAGAGTTAGTGAACTCTTGGGATGATACATGTTGATGTATGAAGGTCCCCTGTCTACACATGCCAAGATCGGTTCTTCGTACTTCATTACATTCTCTGATGATCTCTCAAGATTCAGACATATGTTCCTGTTGAAACATAAGTCCGAACCTTTTTAGATATTCACAGAA